>JACSVZ010000009.1:36831767-38031767 GCA_014706295.1 Lycocorax pyrrhopterus obiensis | reverse complement strand
TCAGTCAGCATCACCAGCACCCCCAGGGGTTGTGGCACTCAGGCACCAAGGTGCTCAGGGAGGGAGAAGCAGCCAGGACATTTGAAGGAGCAGCCAGACCCTGCTGTGACACCAATTCCAAGTCCTGGCTGTCAGGGTTTGACCCTGGCCCCTCTGGCCCTGGCAGAAGACATTCCAGGTCATGGCAGGGTTTGACCATATCCCTTGGTGTCCCCTGTGTCCCTGCAGAAGAGGTTCTGTCCCCCATCAGGGTTTGACCATGTTGCTCCCTGTCCCTGCAGAAGACTTTAAGAGCCATGTCGTGGTTTGATCATGTCCTTTTTGTCCCATGTCAGGGTGTGACCATGTCCCTTTCTGTTCCCTCTAAGGCTGCTGGGGTTTGACCATGTCCCTTTTGTCCCCTCTGTGTCAGAAGACATTCAGGGCCATGTAAGGCTTTGACCACGTCCCTTTGTGTCCCTGAAGCCATTCTGTCCCCTGTCAGGCTTTGACCACGTCCCTTTGTGTCCCTGAAGCCATTCTGTCCCGTCAGGCTCTGACCATGTCCCTTTGTGTCCCTGAAGCCATTCTGGCCCCTGTCAGGCTCTGACCACGTCCCTTTGTGTCCCTGAAGCCATTCTGGCCCCTGTCAGGCTCTGACCACGTCCCTTTGTGTCCCTGAAGCCATTCTGGCCCCTGTCAGGCTCTGACCATGTCCCTTTGTGTCCCTGAAGCCATTCTGGCCCCTGTCAGGCTCTGACCACGTCCCTTTGTGTCCCTGAAGCCATTCTGGCCCCTGTCAGGCTCTGACCATGTCCCTTTGTGTCCCTGAAGCCATTCTGGCCCCTGTCAGGCTCTGACCACGTCCCCTCTGTCCCGTGTCCCCGCAGAAGACGTTCCGGGCCATGTACGACTACACGGCGGCCGACGCGGACGAGGTGTCCTTCAAGGACGGGGACACCATCGTGAACGTGCAGGCCATCGACGAGGGCTGGATGTACGGCACGGTCCAGAGGACCGGCAAGACCGGGATGCTCCCGGCCAACTACGTGGAGGCCGTGTGAGCCCAGCGTGCCCCGGGGCTGGGACACCTCCCCCACTGCCTCCTGGCCCTGGGAGGCACAACAGAAACAAGTGCAGAGCAAAATCCACCTGGAAGATCTCACAACGGTTTGAGAAGTACCTCTAAGCACATCCTGCCCTTCTCCCAGTGCAAAAAACTCCCAACTCTTGTCTGGAATTTCAAACATTTCATCACACACCATAACAAGACACTACACAACTCAGCATCTCCCAAATTCTGTTATTAAAGACTAACACACACTTTGCTTTATTCATTCTCCCCCAAAGACAGAATTTTTCTGGGCTGTTCTAAAATGTTTGAATCTCTTCACTTCCTTTTCCATATAAGCCACGTTTAAGCTTTGTATTTCAAACCAATTTGGGGAGGGAAAAGCAACCACCCCTCTCCTCCTGCTTGCTGAGCTCCCATGAATGTGTTGTTCTGCAACTGTTCTGGGGGCAAAAGCTGTGATTTCTTGTAAATTAGTGACGAATAAAGCTGAGGTTTCTGCAGTATGGATGGATTCCCTGGTGTTGGAAGCAGGGATTGGTCCCAAAGCCTGGCTTTGATGAGAAAACTGTGCTGAGGGAAGGACCTAGGTCTGGACAGGTTATTTCACACCTGAACATCATTTTTTGCTTCATCTACTGCAGCACCTGACAGCAGCCACTCCCCAGGAAAGAAGGGAATAAAAATCCTTGGCTACTGTGTCTAAGACAAGCCTAAATCCGAGTTAACAGCAGGAGCTGTAGCATTACCCCTGAGGAGTTCAGAGCTCAGAGGGAATGCCCAGCACAGCCAGCCTGGAAGGGCAATGTCCTTCCCCAAGGCAGGAATCAGGAATGGCAGCACTGAGAGTTGGGATTAAAACTCTTTCCATGTGTGAGGAACATCCTCACCTATGCAGGGCATGGGATGTAAAGCTGAGCACTCCTAAGGAGGCAGATCTGGAACCAAATTAACATTTTCAGGAAAACAAGAAAAGCCCCAGAGAACTCTTCCTGTTACAGCTCCAGGCTGTTTGTCCTGTCCCTTTTCTCCATGAGACACAAACAGGGCAAAAAATACTCAGTTCTGCAGACCAGATCCCAGCCTGTCCTCGAGGACCTGCTCCTACCTTACAGCAGCAGTGATGACATTCCAAGGTCCCTCCCAGCCTTGGGAATCCACATTTGAGGGGAAGCTGAAGAGAGAAAAAACCCAGAACCACCAAACCATGAGGCCATGACCAAGTTTGGGAACTATTTGCTCTTTTATTTGCCCATGTAAAAGTTCTAAAACCACCTGCAGCAGTTCTTTTCAATAAACATCCATCTGGATAGCTACAGTACAATATATACAGATCAGAATTCCAGAGGAAAACCCAGGAATTCTGGCTGAAGGTCTCCAAGAAGCAGCAATGCAGTCCATGCAATTAAAACTCCATAAATTATTACCCAACATCTGCTGTGAGTCTGTACACAATATACAAAGAGCTCTTGTCCAATCCATCCATTTCCCCATGGAAAAAAGCCTTTCCACAAGGAGAACTGCTGCCAGCAAAGGACATGGGTCAAAGCCTGGGAGGCTTTGCAGAGTCTTTCTCCTGTACAAGCACATTTCCTTAGCACTCCTTAGTCTGTGTCGTACAAAAATACATGGAAAAATAGATCCAGTACAAATCCCAGGCTCCTGCTGTAAGGAATTAAGCCCAGCTTACCTCACGTGTGCTGTCAAAGCTGCAGCAGCTCCAAAGGAAGCAGCTGGGGCAGGAGGGGAGCAGAGCTGCCAGCTCCAGCTCTTACCCCACAGCAAGAGTTTGCAGCAGTAAGAACACTTTGGATTTGAAAAAATAATTTAATTACTCTGTTGGTTTGGTTTTCACAGTCTTTGCTATTGCACAGCTTTGTCAGGTTTTCTTTCACTGCCTGAAAGAAAGATGCATAGCAATCCAATACAAACACCTCTGCCAGGGAGGAAACAGTCCCACAGATTAGGGGGGAAAAACAACCAACCAAAACAAAAGAAAAAAAGACCAAAAAAAGAAAAAAAAAAAAAAAGGAAAAAAACCAACCAAAAAAAAAAGAGAATTAATTTATGGAGGTGTTAAAAAAATCTCCTATAGCACAAAATGCAGAGTTTAAGGAGTAACTGAGCAGTAAGGACAACAAGTGGGGGGAAAAGTGTTGTAACCAACTCCTCCTTACTGAGCTGTGGGCAGCAGCTACTCGGGACCCTCGTGGGGAGGGGACTGCCAGCGGGACTGCAGGTTCCTCAGGATGCACGAGGCCATCCCTGCCAGCTTCTCCTGCATCTCAAACAGCTGGCTGCCAGAATATCCATGGAGATCTTCGGAGCTCAGCTGAGCAGCCAGAGCCTGGATCTGCCCCAGGAGATCTGCCGGGGGCTGCTCGCTGCTGTTGGTGGCGGCTGCGTCGACCAAATCTGTAAGGAGGGAAAGGAGAGAGGTGGAGGAAAATCCAAGCAGAATTCCAGCTGCTTTTGTACAAAGTAACATCCTCGAGCAGCCTACAAAGTATTTATTCCACAGGAAACATTCCCAGCAAAGGCACTCCATGCTACGCTTCCTCAGGGTGAGTTTTGCTGGGTTTGGTCATGATTGTAACAATAAAACTAAACTCAAAATAAAAATAAAAGGATGAGGTGTTCCCACCAGGACAGGATGAAGACAAGACAGCAGAACCCTCCAAATCCCACGCCAAAAGCCACCAGCAGGTACCTGCTGCAAGTTTTTCCTCGTCTCCACTGAGAGATTTCTCCTCCACATCATTTCCAGGCTTTTCAGCATCTTCAGGCACCGTGCTTTCCTCCAACACTCGAGATTTCACCTGGGCATTTTTTGGGGAGAGAAAACATTTTCAAAGTGAAAAAAAACCTCATTAGATTACATGGTGAGATATATTTTAGCCTCATACTCAATCCAATCACTATTCCTGTTAATAATTTAACCAGCTCATTTGTATCTTGAATTTGTGGTACTGAGACAAGCAGGTTTCAGTGTTATTTTTAATGAAGAAAAAACCACTTTGTTCTCCTGCAGCTAATTCGATCAATATTGGCTTCCTGGGTGCTAAAATTCAATTTTACCTGTTGCTCGTGGTATCCTTTCAGAGCTCTTTTGACATTGGAGACTTTGGGAGAGCGGATGGGGAGAGTTTTGATTTCCAAAGCTGTCAGAGTGCTCAGGTCTCCCACGGTCTTGATGTTCTTGGCTCGGATGAGCTGCCCCAGGCCCCTGGCACTGCAGCAGGGGAGGGAAAATGGGTTATTGGCAGAGAATCAGGGAATATCCTGAGCTGGAAGGGACCCACAGGATCATCCATCCAACTCCTGGCCCTGCACAAAGTCCCCATCCCTGGGGAGCTTTTCGGTCTCCAAAAAAGTACCTGAAGAATTCCAAAAGAGTCAAGTCTCTCCCTCACCAAACCAACCCCACTCCTTTTCAAGAATTCTGGCTAACATTCTGGTTTTGTAGGTTCAGTAAGAATTCAGTTGCTACTGAAATGCCACCTTCAAAAGCAACAAGCCACTGACCAGATGCTGGATGTGATGTGAGGTAAGATGACATCCACGGGAGCTTTGCAGCCAGCCAAGGCAGGATACACAAATTCCGAAGGGCACGGCAGAGATTCCTTGGCCATTTCTGTGATCTGGGATAACACAGGGAAAGTGTTAAATTAACTGTCACACTCTGAATACAGGGAAAAAAAATAGAAGAGAAACATGAACCAAAGCACTTCTTACTAAACACTTCTTTGAGCTCTTAAATTTAAGGGTACGAGATCCTGGGGACAGAAATCCTTTGGTTGGAGTGGTAATGTGCTGGATAGAAAAAGAGGAAAAAAATATCTCAGGGTGGTAGGAATTCAGTTAACAGTAGGAATTCAGTTAATAGTGAGATTTTAGCCCCTGAAACCTCAGAGTTCACTTGAGTTCAGAGTAACAGAACGAGTCAGGCTAAAGCAGTTTTGTTTTTTACACTTCTGATCCTCATCTCTTACAACTGTGTGTAAGTGACTACAGACGTGCACTAAAGCCATGCTACTCGTGATAAATACATGAATGCTTGGGACACAGAGACTATTGTAACAGAATTTCACCTGACCTGCATGTTAGAGAGGATTTTAAGACTTCTGGAAGAGGGTGAGGAATGGGATCTGATGACAGGACTCCTCCTGTCGATGTCATCTGCCAGGCCCTCCTGAAAAATGGGATTTGCAAAGGAGACTCGGCGGATCTGAGGAGGAGAGAAGGAGGTTTTAGAGTGGGAACTCAACCCAGAACAGCCTGGTGAAGTCTGAGGAGACAAAAAATTCAGTTTGGAATCACTGAAGTTCTTGAATGACACAGGAAATGTTTCAGCCAAGGACAGATTGTGAGGATTCCCAAAGGAATCTCTACATGCGCGTGGATGACCCTGAGGATGCTGATCCTGGCTTTGCAGTGATCCAGGCAGCAGAACATACTCTGGTGCTCTGTTTCAAAATAAAACCCCTCACCCAACCCCTCACAATGCAAATCTGTCAGTGCCGGCACATTCCAAACCCAAACCTCACCCTTTCTCTCTAACATTACTCAGAATGGAATCCAGTAATTCAATATATTTGGAATTATTACAGTTCCCCATCCCAGCTCTGAACCCAGTATCACACAATTCCCATGGGATACCTTATTAGCAGGTGACAGGGAGTCATCCTCCTGGTTCCTTTTGACCCCTCTCTTCAGAATGCTGGTGGAGGGGGAGGCTGAGGGGGACCACGTGCAGCGGGCTTGGAGGCTGGTGGGGCTTTCAGTCACCTGCACTGAGGGGTCCCCTTCCACCTTCAGAGGGGAATCCACACTCACATTTTCCAAGGCCACGTTTTCAGGCACTTTTATTTCAGTTTCCAATGGTTCCTCCTTCATCTCTTGATCTGCAACAACACAAGTTTCTCCTGCAGTGCTCTCAGCTTCTCCTTTATCCTCCTGATCTCCCTGTAGCTCCTTCATTTCTTTTTCCTCAGGTTTGCTGTCTACATTCAGTTCCTCAGGCACCTCTTCGAGTTGTCCATTTTGATTTATTTCTTCCTTTTCTGCAGCTGCTGGTTCTTCCCCTTGGTCCCCTGAGCCCAGGCAGCTCTCCCTGGGCTCTGCTGGAGCACTCTCAGGCAGAACCTGTTCTGTTTGCTCCTTCAGCTCAGCAGGTTCCTTTATTTCCTCTATGGACTCGGTGGTTTCACCTCCTGAACACTCTGCATTCTCTGGATTCTCCTCCACCATCACACTGCTGCCCTGCAGGTTATTCACAGACATTCCCTGGCTTTCCAAGCTGAAGGTGCTGGGTTCCTTGGGAGGGTGCAATGGAGTGCTCATTGCACAAGGAGCCAGGGCCAAGCTCTCCTCCAAATCTGAGTGACCAGAAACATTCACAGGTGTCTCAGCTGGGGTGGTCTGGGGCTCCTCCAGCTCAGTTTTCTCCTTTTTTAATTCAGTGAACTTGGATTCAGTCACCTGCTGCTTTGGCTTTTTAAAGCAGCAATCACAGCTCTTGATTTTTTTCACCCTTTTGCTTCTCTTGCTGTGACACTCAGGGCTTTGCAGAGAGGAGGGCTCAGCACCTGAAACATTTGCTGCTGGTGCACAGTCCCCTGTGCTGGTTTGCTTCTCCTCCTGCTGGTTTTCCTCTGCTGCTCTCCCATCCCGGTCAGACACGCAGGAGCTGCTCAGTGACTCCATGGAAGCATCACCCTTGTTCTGCTCCAGGCTGGTGTCCTGCAGAGCACCTGGATTCTCAGAGCTGCCAGACCCCACGGCTTCTCCAGCAGCTGCAGGAATTACCTGGCTTTCCAGGCCACCTGGTTCAGCTGTCAGTGCAGCACCAGTGCTGACCTCAGGTTCATCTTTACTTGCTTCCAGTGAATTCTTAGTTTCATTCCCTTGGGGAGACACCTCAAGGCTCTGGCTCCCTGGCTGTCCCTCTTTCACTTTACCTTCAAGAGAATTGCTTCTACTCCTCACTTTTATGTGTTTTTTCTTCTTTGTGCTGCCCTCCTTGGCCTCAGAGCTGTCAGCCTCGGAGTTTTCTATGCTGGAGAGCAAACCTTGGGAAGCTCTCCTGGTGTGGTACCGTGGGCGCTCCACCACCTTCTGCCCTGCTGTGCTGAGGCTGGCCTGGGCCTCCCCCTCGGCCCTGGGGGAATCCTCTGCCCTCCTGCCACCTCTGCTCCCCTCCTCATCCAGGCCCCGGGAAGCAGGAGAGTCCTTGGAGCTCCACTCCTCTGCCACTCTCTCAGGCTGGCTGCTCTCTTTTGTGATCTCTGTTTTTCCCAGGAATTCCTTTCTGCTTTTGGGATCCATCACCTTTACCCTGTGACAGCTTCTTCTGCCCGGCTTTCTCCTCCTCTTTCCTCCTGTCTCTCTTGGGGAGCCCATCCTCCTTGTCCTGGCTCCCTGAGGAGCTCTCCACAGTCTCTGAGCGTCTCCTGGAGGAACGCCGGAGCTGCTTCTGGTGAGGGGACACCTGTGGCACCTGGCTGTCATCCCCTGGGGCCTGCTCAGAGCAGCTGGTGGTGTCTGGGGGGGTGTTTTCCTTCGAGTCCATGTCCAGTGCCTGGGCCTTTTCCACTTCTGGGACTGCATCCTCAGCTTTTTTCATGTCTGCTTCCGTGGAGTGCAGAGCCTGGGACTGGCTCAGGAGGACGTGCTCCCCGCCCTCCCCTGCAGAGCACAGCTCAGCACTGCTTTCCAGGCTGTCAGAGGCCATGGACTCCTCTGACCTGCTCAGGAGCTTGGATTTGTTCCCCTGCAGCTCCATTCTGCTCTGCCGGCGCGTCACCCTGCGGATCGCCGTCACCCCCGCCTCAGCCTCGGGTTTTGGAGGGTTTTTATTTTCCTCTCCAGATTTCTCTGCTTTAGCACTGGCCTTGCTGCCACTGGGGTTTTCCTGTGCCCCAGCAGCACTCCCAGACTGCTCCACCACAGAGCTCAGTGGGGCTGGGCTGAAGGGCCTGTTCTCTGCAGCCCCGAATTTCTCCAGGGTGATGAAGGACTGGCGCCGGCTCACGGGCTGGGGGGTGCCAGAGATGATGTCGCTGGAAGCTGAGCTGTTGCTGACATTTGAGGTGTTCTCCTTCCCTGCCGAGGCCTCCTCAGAAGCTGCTTCCACAGAACTTGTGTCCAACCCCTCTCCCATGGATGTTTCCTCTGGGATCATCTCAGCTGTCTCATTTTTTGACTCCCCCTTGCTGTTGCCGACATTTGAGGTGCTCTCCTTCCCTGCTGAGGCCTCCTCGGAAGCTGCTTCCACACAACTTGTCTCCAATCCTTCTCCATCTGATGCTTCCTCTGGGATCATCTCAGCTGCCTCATTTTTGGACTCCCCCTCGCTGTTGCAGGCTGGGCTCTCCTCTGACTGACATCCTTCACTCCCTGCATTTTCCTCCTGTCCCAAAAATATAAACAGCAACATATTTGTCCTAGGAATATAATGAAACACTTGTACTTGTCCTATGAACAGAATATTCAAATACAGGTCTGGTGCAGCAGAAAACAACTCACCCACAAGGTTTTTCTAACCACCCTTCCTCCAAATTACTTATTATCTATTGATAGCTATAAAAGACACTTTTTAAAAAAAAACCATTTAATCCCAAAACAAAGAACTCCAAAAATGTTTTAACTTTTGCCAGAGATATGAATAAACTTGCTACTAACCCAGTTTTTATTAAAAGCTTGTATTTTACCCAGTGTGACTGGCACTACAGTCAGCACAGCAGCTGTTCAGCCAATTCCTCCCCAAAAGGAATTTAGGATTTACAGTTTTTACCCCAATAAAATATTGTGACAGCACAGGCACATGAGTGATCAGAAACTGCTCATATAAATCCTCCCATTTTGAAATCAAACACCCAGCAATTGCGCCTGCCAGGTATAAATGATAGAAAGCAGAACACAGCACTGCAATGGTGTTAAATTTCCTCTCACCCAGTGCTGAGAACGGAAAAAAGCCACAAAAACTCTCATGTTGTGGTAGAAACTCTGATACCTGAATCACCATCAGACAATGGGAATTACCTGAGGTTGGTTTGCAGTGTCTTCTTTGGCATTTCCTACTGAAGGTGGTACTTCCCTAAAAGAGAATGTCTGGAATCAGTGCTGGTGCAAAAGGAGACACCTTTAGTGACCAGAACCGGGCACTTTCACTTACAAAGAATCTTCCTGGCTCTGAGTGTACTGGGAAAAGGAGGTGGTGTCCTGTGATGCATCCAAGTTGTTGTACATGGCAGGAATATCAACTCTGGAACAAAACCAGGAATGGGAAATCAGACTCTTCTCTGGAATTCATTATCTCCGTATTTTAAGGCCACTATTTTCAGCTGCATTAAATCTTCATTTTTGGGGAATAAAAGCTGTGATTGGGATGCCACTGAAAAAGACTTCACCAACACCTGACTACCCAGCCCAGAGTAGCTCCTGCCACACCAGTCCTGCTCACACTGCTTTTGCTGCCTAAGCACAAAAAACACTCCAATATTACTTTCTCACATTAAAAAGAGGATAATTCTAAAGATTCCTTTGCAATTGAGTCTGGGGAATATCCTAATTCCTGACGTGCTGCTGACTCAAGATTGTTCTTTAAATTTAGGAGTCCTTTCCTCAGATTGTTTTACCCAATCCTTTCATTCCCATGATTTATGAAAAATGACATCTTTTATTTCACACTGCAAGTGAGTCACGAAGCAAAAATCTAAACTCCAAATTCTCAAACTCCAAACAGACTAGAGAGAGGGTATTTAATCAAAATAGGAAATGCAATTGCAAGAACAATTTGGTTGCTTTAAAACAGCAAAGCAAGGAACTCTCTTAGCTTTAAACTTAATAACTTTAATGGAATGAAGAGACTCAATTACCCGTGGTAGTGTTGAGAAACAGGCACTGAAGTTAAGTCAAGCTCAGCTACTCAATGAATGACATTTCACATTAAGTTTAAAACAGTAACAGACAGACCTCTTTGACCTCAGCACTTCTTTTTGATGTTCTGTCAATATTCTTGGTTTTGTTTCGGGAGGAATAAACACAAAATCAACAGATTTCTCCTCTTCCAGAAGCGTGTCACTCGTAGTCTTAGGAGATGAAAATTCTAGTTTCAACTGCAGAAAGATAAAAAACCCAAACGCTGGGTTAGGAACAAGAGAGGAACTGAAAATCAGGAATTCCTGAAGGAACATGACCTGTCCCTGTGAGGGACCTGCCAACCCCAAAACCCACCAAGACCCAAATCTGTCACAACCTCCAGCCAGAGTGAGGGCTGAGGTTTTTATCTGCCACCCTCCCACCCAGCCTGACCCCTTCCCCAAAACTCAGCAGAGAATTCTGACAGGAATATTAAATCAGAGTGTGCCGGGCAGCCGAAATTGGAAATAAAAATATTTCAGCATCCCCAAAGTCACGATTTTGTCCTGAAGATCCTGGATTTGGTGCCAGGACACCTCTCTGGGAACACTTTACCTTTGCAGGTGGTGGTTGCACGTTGCTGGACTTGTCTTTGCCATCATTTTTTGGTTCACTTGTCTGTGCCAATATTGAATCCCGTTTCTGTCCCACCTTCACCTCCATTCCACTGATCTTTGCATCCAGCTGGGAATGTTCCATCTATTCAAATAAAAACACACTGAATGCACTGTGTGAACTCCAAGCTCACAAACCCACCCTGTGTTCATTTCCAGAATAAAACCATCCCTCATTCCCAAATTCCCTCTAAACTACGTAGAGGACAACTTAAAAAATTAATTACTTCAAATAAATTCACAGAACCCACAATTTACAATGCAGGAAGTGGTAAGAACCAGCTGAGACTTTTGACTAACCCAGCACAGTTTATCATTCTAAACATGAAGCCAGTGCAGGTCAATCATATTAAAAATCCCAAGTGACTTTTCACTCCCTGCTGAGCAATTCCCACGAAATCCCTGTTGGGGTCAACAAAACATTTACCGTGTCAGAGAAGGGGCCACTGCATTCCTCAGACATCTCAATGCTTTCAAAACCAGGCAGCAGCAGAGGGATTTTCTTTTTGGCTTGGCTTAACACAGATCTGCTCAACACAAAAAAAAAAAAAAAAGAGAATTTTAAATTTATGGGAGGGGGAAAAGGTGCAGAAACAGAGCAGCAGCTTGCAACAAAAAGATCCCCCAGCTTGCACAAGGAATCAGAATGATACAACACAACTTGAGAGCTCTTCCTGTGAAGATATAAATACTAAAAACCTGTTTCTTACTTTAATTCCTCGGGATAAGTCAGAGAGGAGGCCTTGGCAAAGGTGGAGTTCCAGAGCTGGGCACACTGGTGGCGGATCTGTTTGTTCCTGTGCTGGAAGCCCACGCAGAGCACGGGGCAGAGCTGCTGCAGGAGCTCGGTGTCACAGGAGCCTGGGCAGTGACACTGCAGGCACTGCAGGATCTCTGCCAGCAGCTTCTCAAGCTCAGGGAGAACAAAAAACAGGGGTTTTAATCGAAATTTTCACATAAAATCTGCAATATCTGAATTAAAAGCTTATTTAAAACTTTATTAGCACAGCCCAAATAAACAACTTCAAATGCCACATCACATGAAAGTCCAAGAGCTGAGTGCTCCTCCCCTCAAAAATAAAGAATTTAAAAATTAAATCTCTACCCTCATCACATTCTAAATTTTTTTTTTAATACAGGAGGAATGGCAGAACTCTGGTGTCCCCCACTTTCCCCAATTTTAGTGATTTCTGTAGCAAATTTACCTTGCTGTTAAGGCTGCTGTAGACTTTGGGCACCTCAGGGAGCCTGCCAAAACAAATGAAGTAAATTCATATTTTGCTGTTTCATTTATCCCAAGCACCACGATTTCACACATAATCCATTCAAGCACTGCACACTTGTTTTAGTGAGCAACTTGATGGGATCACTTTGTGAAATGAGCCTCAGTTGGGGGATTAAACAATTTCCTGATGGAGTTTCCCAGATTATCCTATAAATTCCATGGATGTGCTGACTTCAGGAGAAATGAATGGAAAAGTCAGTAGTAATTAGTACAAACTTAGAATTAAAGCTTTAACTTTTAACTTCTAGTTGCCTTCTTAATGCTCTCCCCAAACACATTTCCCAGGCCCTATAAATATTTGCACTAAAAAGCTGAAATATTTGCATTAAAATGCTGAAGCACCACTAAGCAATTCCATAAATGAAGCAATTCCATATACATATATATATATTCCATATACATAAATCCTTAGGTACAATTATCCAGAAAAATGTGAGGAAAATGCATTCAGTAACTCATTTTATAAACCTGTGTCCTCCAAGCTGAAGAGGTTCCCAAATTTTTCTTTGCTCCCACATGTCTTCCTTCCAAAATATTTATCCAACTTCTCCTTTTTCAGGTATAAATCTTAAAAAAACCATGCTCAGAAAAAAAACTTTTCCATTTTCATGAATAAATCCAAGGAAAACAATGCTCAGGAAAAAAGCACCAAGCCAAATTTTTCTCAGTATTTCCTTCTGCTTAAAAATTTTTATGATTTGAGGGTCCATCAAGTAATTATCATTTATTTCCTAGAAAATTTCATGCAGTGCCCACTAGAAAATAAATTTCTATTAACAAATATCCTCCCTCCAGGGAAAATTCCCAGCAGGTGGAAACGAAACCTTTCAGCCTTGCAGAGATGCCAACACAGTCACTCTGAAGAGATAAAAAAGTGAAATATGGAGCTTTTCTGAAGCCCTGCAAACCCCCGAGCTCCATCCCACACAACTACAGAGCACCCAGAGTATTCCCCACCCCAAATTCCCACCCAGCCCTCCAACACTCACTTGGTTTTTTCATAAAACACAGCCAAGGGCTTGGAAAAAATGGCAAACATGGTGCCAATGACTGAAGGCAGAGAGATGTGGCTGATGATGGTGTGGAGAGCAGCCAGCAGGGAAGGCCCCACGGAAATCAGGGATTCTGAATGGGTTTCTTTGGAGCTGAACTCATGGAAAGAGTTCAGGAGCATCAGCAGGAGCTTGAAGAGAGAGGCAAGCTTGCCAAGGGGCTCCTTTTTCTTCTTAGCCCAATCTGTGGGTGTCTGGGGAGCTAATATTCAAAAACTCAGTTAAAAAATGGATTTTTTCCTTAACCAACATGCCTGACAACAAACCACAGCAGAACTTTGATTCCCAAACAAAATCTATATATAAATAGTTTAAAAATGGATTTAACAAATTAAAGACATTTTTAGTGCATAATTTTATCTGATTCCTATTCTTCTTATTTATACTTATGGCTAGCCAGACTCTGCTTTTAAGGTTTTAATGCCTACTCGAAAATAAATAACCACTCCTCAGATACCACCTGATACACAAATTCTGGAACACTGAGCAGGAGGGAAGGAGAACTATAAATTTTTATTAGATTATTTATTTGTAAGTGAAGTTCACATTATGTTTTTCCTCATTAGCATTTCCAATTAAAGCATTTCATTCCTTCAGCAGCCCAACACTGCATCTTACTACTTTAACAAATTCCCATGAAGCAGAAAAATTTTAATTACCTTTTTATTGAATTATGCTTTTTTGGAAATTATTTCTTCAGCTTTAGCAGTTTTAAGTGGGAACAGGAAACAAAACAAAGAATATTTTATGCACAATGACCCTTTGTCCTCTGTTAAACTCCTAATTTTTAACCAACTCTTGAAGCCACACACAGAAACCCCCAAATCCAAGTATTTCCTTACATCTAGTTTTTGGCTGGAATTTAGTCCCATAGGGTGCAAAGTTGATGCAGTCAACCATGACTGACACAAGGTGGGTGAGGCCTTCCAGCATGGAAAACATCTGAGGAGGAAACAGAGACCACCAGGAACAGAAATCAATGCGCAGGAACAGAAATCAACGCTCACAAACAAAAATCAACCCTCGGGAACAGAAATCAACCCTCACAAACAGAAATCAACCCTCACAAACAGAAATCAACCCTCACAAGCAAAAATCAACTCTCACAAACAAAAACCAACTCTCACAAACAAAAATCAACCAGCAGAAACAAAAACCAACCCTCACAAACAAAAACCAACCCTCACAAACAAAAATCGGCCCTCAGAAACAAAAATCAACCCTCAGGAACAAAAATCAACCCTCACAAACAGAAATCAACCCTCACAAACAGAAATCAACCAGCAGAAACAAAAACCAACCCTCACAAACAAAAATTGGCCCTCAGGAACAAAAATCAACCCTCACAAACAGAAATCGGCCCTTGGGAACAGAAATCAACCCTCACAAACAGAAATCAACCCTTACAAAAAAAAAATCAACCCTCACAAACAAAAATCAACCCTCACAAACAGAAATCGGCCCTCAGGAACAAAAATCAACCCTCGGCAACAAAAATCAACCCTCAGCAGAGCTCAAAAGAGCAAAAATGACAGAAAAACCCACACTGGGTGTTCAGGGCAGCAAAGAAACAATTTTAATTAAAGGTGGATGAAATTGTTCTGCATGATCAGGTCAGACTGATAAAATTCCCTTTTCAATACACGCATTTACACTGCTGAGGATGAGCTTCCCAGTCTAATAAATAAGATATAAATACAGTGTCTAAAGCAGCAAACAGTGACAGGCAGCTGGGAGAAGGGGTCAGATTTAAGATAAATCAATAAAATTAAGGTTCAAGGGTCACTGTGTGCTCAAGGACAAAGCCTGGTTGCCAGGAAAGCCACTACAGGCACAACAATTAAGTTGCCATTACAGTCAAAGCACTATTAACTTTTAGTGCATAGAAAAAGATGATCAAAAGTTGCTTTTTTTCTCCCTCAATCCATCCAAACTTTCCTAAATAAGGCCAAACTTGCTTTACAAGGAACACTGATACTGTGAGCTAAAAGAAGTTTCAATATAACTTCACACTGAACTTTTAAATTGTTTCATTTGGCTTGTTTAGTAATTACTGATTTTTGGAAGTGATGTTTATCATCAGCAGCATCCAAGGTAAGTTATAATGATGCAATCCTCTAAATTCCAAGTTTTCAAATCCCTTTTTTTTCTTGTTTCTTTCACAGTGTTTTTTCAAGAATGAACTTAAAGCATGAAGGGTTTTATATCCCAAAGTTAATGTTCACCTCCCTACCCTTGTGGTGTGGGTTTGGGAACAGGCAATTCAGATAACAAAAGGCTGATTCTTTCAAAATATTCCTCTTTTATACAGCTTTAGAAGTAAAATCCTTAAATTTTAGTGTACAAGGCTGATGGTTCCACGTATCTCCTCCTTCCTAATTGCAGTGCCTGGGTTTGTGGTATTTGTTAATCCCACCTATAAACACATTTCACCTGGACAAATCCCATTTACCGCCATGATGACACTCATTAGTCATTATTATTAATTAGTTAGAAGACAAACCTAAAGTCTGCTTAACTATTTGAATATTTAAAGCTTTATAATTAATTTTAGTCCCTTCTTTCATTTCCCTACCAACTCCTGTCAGCAAAAAGAATTCTTAAAGCTTTAAGCCTCACCCAAACCACGCCACGCTACAGAAATCATTCCTTTAGGATTTACAACACATCCTTAGAACTAATTTAAAAGAGATCTGCTAAATTAGATGTTTTATACTCACTACTGGAGTTTCACCTTCTAGCCCAGATATTATTTTGGCACAAAGTTCTTCACAGCACAGGTTTTCTTCTGCTGTTGGAACTAGAGCAGCACAGCGAGCAAAAGCTCGATACAGGTCTGACCACGTGCGCAACAAGGATTTCAAAGTTGGCTTTAACAACAGAGAGAAAAAGTTCATAAATATCAATATCTGTGCACAGAGAAAAGTTGTTTTATGTTTTCTTCTTCTGTCAAAAGCTAGGTCATTCTTTAGGGTTTTAAACTGGAGGTTTAGGGTTTTAAATCTGTGGTGCAATGTAGGTATGCGATGGTAGCAAAGTCAGCTCTGAGAGTTCACAGGTTTTATAAACCCCACATTGTTTTTAATTAATTTTATGCATTTGGTGTTACCTGTGGGAATCCCTGAGTGGGGAAAATGTGGGATACTGGCAGCAACAAAGCACTGTACACAGCACTGAAGTTGTGTTCCAGGGCATCCCCCTGGTTCACCTCGTTAGTCTGCAACAAGAAGAGTTTTCTGATTAATGAAGCTGCAAAACTGGGATGACAAATAAGGCTGTTCCTGACTCATTGTAATAAGCACAGTTTGAAATCAGATATTCTATCCAAGAGTTCAAGAGGACCCTGCTACCAAAGGATAAAAAGCTGTTTCTAAATGCCAAAGTAACTTCATTCCAAGAATAAAACCGATCTGTTAGGAAATGCCTTAGGTACTTCCACTTATTTCAGCTGCAGTAAGTGATGACACCACTTAAAGAATCACGGAATGGTTTGGGTTGGAAGGGATCTTAAAGCCCATCTCATTCCAACCCCTGCCCATCTCGTTCCACACCTTCCACTGCCCCAGGCTGCTCCAAGCCCCATCCAACCTGGCCTTGGACATTTCCAGGGATCCAGGGGCAGCCACAGCTTCTCTGGGAATTCCACCTCAGCCCCTCCCCACCCTCCCAGCCAGGAATTCCTTCCCAATATCCCATCCATCCCTGCCCTCTGGCAGTGGGAAGCCATTCCCTGTGTCTGTCACTAAATGCTACTGTAGTCACAGCACCTAAAACGTTCTCCATAAATTCTATGATTTTTAGGTCTAATGACTAATGAGGATTAATTAATTCAGCAACTCCTACATTACAGCCAATGTATTTCTAGTAAATAAGCTGCAAAACCTCTTAAACATTACAGCTTATATGGCTCTCATGACACTGAAGATGTCTAACGTGAGTAAAACCCTGGTCTAATTACATCCTGAACATCCCAATCTGGGATTTATTTTATTTTCACACCAAGCAAACAAACCCATGGTATTTAAAAGTTAACAGTTCCTGGAGGGAAGCTTTCCATGTTTTTTAACAGCAGGATTATGCCAAGCTATCTAATTTCATTATCACTTCAAGACACATAATTCCTAAAAAACCATTAAGATAAAACGCTCAGCACAAAGTTCTCCTGTGGGGTTCTGGGGTCGGGGAAGGGAACCAAAAGCCACTGATTAATTAATTACCTGATTAATCCACTCAGTCAGAGGATTAACAACAATACTCCACATTCTCCAGAGGTGCTCCTTGTTCCCCACCTGCTTTGCACTCTGGTCAATGACACAGATCACAGACTCACTGAAAGCCAGGGCAGAGGTGGGCCCAGACAGGACATAACCCACCAGAGTTTCCAGAATCACAAAGAACCTGGGGAAGGAAATCCCACAGGTAAGAGATTTTTTTTTTTCCCAGCTGAAATCAGAGGAAAAACCCACTTGTGTGGTGTTTTCTAAGGGATGCTCAATATGCAAAGCTCCACGTACCTCTCATCTGTCACACAGCACTCCAAGAGGTTATTATGGAAAGGCAGCTGGATTAAGAACAAAGCTGGAGTTCCCTTGGAAGAGAAATTTAAGAGGTTCAAACAGCATTGATCACATGAAATAGCTGTCTCACTTACACAGGTATCTATAAACTCAATTTAACTCTGAGTCAGAAATTCACAACTATTAAAAGTTGTCAAAAATTGTCAATTCAAAACCAAAATGAGAGGGAAAGCTGGAAATCTGAAGCTGCTGCCAGATCCGGGGATTTGTTGATTTCCAGGCTGCAGCAAGAGACCTTTTGGACAACTTCTGCTCAAATCTATCACAAATATTTCATGTTTGCTAATGTTAAGAGTATTTAACAAAATGTATTTAATACCTGCCCATTAAAACTTCAGCTAGGAGCACACTCCTTCCTACCCAGTCTGCTCCTCTCCAAACAAAAACCCCCCAAAATTCAGCATCATTTCAGCCTTTTTTCCACAGGGTTATTTTTGTGATTATTTTCTAGGTATTTTATTATCTGTTCCTCCTTTCTGATGCAGCACAGAGAACACAGCACATGATATTCACTAACGAACATCAGCTCTTTTTCTGCAGTAATTTCAGGGTTCAGTTCGTTAATTAGAGACAGTTAAATTACTCCTCAGAAGTGAGGCCTGGAAACAAAGCCTGCATTCTGGAACACGAAATAATTTGACTTCCTAACACATTTTTTAGCATAAATAAAGTCCCAGAATTCATTCAGACTTACATTTAAAAGATCCATATCAGCAACCTGATAAGCTGGGGATCCCAATACTTTTGGAGGCAACTCCTTGACAGTGATATCAATGAGGGACTAAGTAGGGGGAAAGAAAAAAAAATACATGTAAATACATTTTTTCTGAGGGTTTAAATATTTTAAGCAACACCACAAATCAAAGCAAAATTCAAACAATTCCCTTCAGCAAAAAACAAATTAAAATTCCATTGAGAAGGTCTCCAAACTGTTTATTGAAGCATAGGAGAACCATGTGCCCAATTCTGCTGCCAAATCTGAAAATGCTCTTAAGGAAAAACTTACCAGTACTTTCTGCACAGGGAGAGAATTTGATCTCACAGTGTTTTTTAAGGCCTGGAGTAACATGGTCAGTATTTCTGAGCCTTGCTTTTCTTTCTTATTTCCTGGAATAAAGAACATTTCCAGTCAGAGCAGAACAAAGCAAAGGCCACTCTGAGCATCATTACAACTTTCGCTGCAAAACCCAAACAATTCTGTGTATATTTGTAAACATTTACCAAATACTTCAGAGATTCAGGTACCAATTCTGCTCACAACATAACTGAAATTCCAAAGTTTAAATAAAAACCTCCAAGTTTAATTAATAAATGGGAACACCTTTGTTTCATCACGGACTTGGATTTTAATACATTAAAGTTGTGGAATTTTGTATTCATCCAAAGAATGCCTCTTCATTTGCAGTTAGATTTTCAATATCAAAGTTTTCATTATTAAGAATATTCTGGACTCTCAAAGCCTTTTGGATAAAGGACATTTTTTAAATAGGAAACAACTTTTATACATCTGCAGACAGTACAGTTTACTAAGAAGAAAAATGAAGGATGAAGAAAAAAAGGCACCAGAGCAAAAATCTTTGAGTAATCCACTGAATGTTTCCATTTCTCAATATTAAAGACTTGAGGTGGGGTTGTTTTTCTTTTGAAATTGCTTTAAAATAAAACAAAATTATTGATTCAGACTAAACCCAAGCATCAACAATTTATGGTCTAGCTAAAAAAAAAACAAACCACCTCTGACTGGTGAGCAATGACAAATTAAAGAAAATGACATTTTTTACCTGCTTCAATTGCTGTTTTTACATATCCATTTATGTCCTTCCAGATAACATTCAGCAAACAATCTGCAAAGTAACAATGGTTTTATTTAGTTTGCTATAAATATATTCAACAAAATTACAGCTAAAAACCAAATTGTGCTAAAGGACAGACTGTGATTTAAGCCAAAACTCAAGTTTGCAATGCAAGTCAGACCAGTTCTACTTAATATAACATCAGGATATTACACAAAATGCTGATTTCTTACGTTTCCCTTGCCCTCTTGATTTCCCAGAAAATACTTCAATTGCATCACTGAATTCTTACCAGGAACTTCTTTTCCAACTGCAATAAAGCCATCCTGAACAGCATTTATCAGAGTGCTGGCATGCTTACAAAAAAAAGAAGGGCTACTGATCAGTGGGTACTGGAGAGGCTCTACAAGAACAAAAAAACATATTCCATAAACCTGTTACTTTGCAGTTTACTGGGAAAATAAGCCTTAAAAATAATCAAGTGTATGTGTACTTACAACAGTTAACATAAAAACAACTTATCTTCAAGATGATTTATTAAATCACCCTTAATTTTTATTAAACAGTTTTAAATGTTTAAATCATTTCAATAGACAAAATTTGAGATAATGCAAATATTTTTTTAAAAATAAATATATATATATATATCTCTCTCATATACCTAAACTAAGTACAAGTTTGTTTTGCTTAGCAAAATCCACAACTTGTGGTCCCATGAGGAAGTGGAGCAGCATTTCAATTCCCAGGAGCTGGATGGAAGGGAACAGCACCACTCCTGCTGTGCTGGTGTTCAGGGCCATCCTGGGCGTGCCTGGGCTCACAAACGGGAAAGGACCTGCGGGAGGGACAAAAGGCACAGTTTCTCATATCCCAGGGAAAGGGAACATCCACCAGCCCCTAAATCTCCCAGGAAAAGGACAAATCACTGAGCAGTGCTGCCTGAAAGGCACCTCTGGCAGCCAGGTATCTCAGGCTAGTGGAGTTTGCTATCACAGCCACATCCAGGTGTTTTCCAACATAAATCTCTGCCCAAAACTGCAAACTCTGGGACACCAAACTTTGTTTTGGCCACGTAAATCTCCATGGAAGCTGTGCTTACATGGTCACTGAACACTTGTTGTGTAACTCTGCTGCTACAGAACAGTTCCCATTGGAAACTGTCACCTGGAACACAAATTGAAGAGGCCTTGGCAAAACATTTTCACAATTCACTTGTGATCTGACAAGACCAAGATGAACTTTTTAAAGAAGGGAACACAGGAAACTCCCCACATGCAGGAAGGACATCACTGAGGCTCCTAGTTACAGCAGTCTAGAATGGCACAAGCCTGGCACGGATGCCAGGCTTCCAGAAAGGGAAGAAAAAGCAGGAGTTCCTTATTGGCTATTTAGAAATAAAGCTCAAATAGATGTGGTTTCACATGTATTTAAAGTATTAAAATTATTGATGGATCATCATCACTGGGGAGGTTTAGATGGGATACTGGGAAGGAATTCCTGGATGCCAGGGTGGGGAGGGCCTGGCACAGGCTCCCCATCCCTGGAAATGTCCAAGGCCAGGTTGGACGGGACTTGGAGCACCCTGGGATAGTGGAAGGTGTCCCTGCCCAGGACAGGAGGTGGACTGGGATGAGCTTTACGCTCACTTTCACCCCAAACCATTCCAAGATTTTATTCTATTCAGGCAGAAACTAAAAATGCTACAGAAATAAAAGGACACATATAAATAGCACATATATGAATATATGAAAAAATGAATTTCAATCCAAATCTCCCTTGCAACAGTGAACACAATTCAGAACATTAAAACTGGTCCTCACACTGTGATTGGCACAACTTTTTAAACTTTAAATACCGACTGCAACAGCCTCATTTTACCCAATATAAATCAGCACCTCTGAGCCCTGCAGAAAAACCACTGTTTTCAAGAATAATAATTAGAGATGAAAAAGCATGAACAGCATAAACAGAACAGACAAGTCTCTGCAGCTGAAATGCAGCTGGAAACTTCAACAGGTTGATGTTTCAATACCTGGTTTCTGCCCAGGGGTTGCTGAGCCCAGGCTGGGGGTGTTTGGCAGGCGTGAGGGCGTTCCTGGGAATGCAGCAGCAGGATCCACACTCAGGGTGCTTTGGATTAATGGGACACAAACCTGCAGAGAGATCCCAGCTCAGGGCAAACAGCTACAACACACACAAGCCACAAACCACTCGTTTCAAATATCACAGACTGGGCTGTTCACAAATCTGAGTTTCCGGGTATTTATAATGAATTAGAAATGTCTAATTAAACAAAAATTCCTGTTAGATGCAGTACAGTGGGATCATCCTAAGAAAATACTTTTCCCTCCCTTTACTAAAACATTAATTTAATGAAATCCAGGTGTTGAGTAGAAACGTCCATTCCACTTACAACATGACTAGAAATGAAACACCTGGGTCATTTTTCTTTCTATCTTCCTCAATATTTATGGTCTTTTCCTCAGTTTTCCTATGGCAGCCTTTTCCAAGCACACCCTTTCTTGGTGAAAGGACAAACCAGCCCTTATTTAACACGTTTATAATCCCTGATTGCACTCAGGGGAGATTTTCAGAGATGCTCACATTCCCACAGGCTCTCCAACATTTTGGGAATGTAACTCCCAACTATTCCTTCTATACAATCTGTAAGTCCCACACAAGTGAAAACTGGTTCCTTGAGGCAGTTTTATTTCAGTAACAAACCAGACAGGGATGAAGCAGGGACTGAGCTGCACACCCCACCCAGGCTGAGGGACCAGGGCTGCTCTCAGCTGTGTTACCTGTTCAAAGTTTGAAGGCAGGTGAGGTCCCAGTCTCATCAGTAAATACCACCACACCTCCAGTTTGGTCAGTGCCAGAGCCTCTGTCCTCACATGGATGGAGCTCAGGGGCTGCATCAGCAGTTTCAGCCTTTTAGCACTGCACAGGATGTCTGGGAGACCAAAAAGGTGCATTTTAAGCAACATAAATAATTAAATCACAGGACAGCAAAATCTGATTAAACCTTTATGCTTTTTTTCTAACGTATTTTAGCTTCCAATTCAATTACTGGCAATTTGCAAAACTCGAACACAGCAACCTTTCAGACTCTCTTACAGCTCTAATTATTATCTAGAATAACTCTGGAAAAATCAAATTTTTCTTTTCAATACCAAGACTGAAATGAAATTTTCTGAATTCCAACCTGACCCTGCTTGAGCAGGGAGGTTGGGCCAACCTGACCCATTTGGGGATTCTGTGAAGAACAGGAAGGAATTCCCTCCTGCTCGCTCTGTTAGCTCCCACCTGCCCCAGAGAAAGGAAAACCAAACAATTTTCCCTTCAGAAAACAGAGAAGCACAGCCAAGGTAAAAAAATATTGTTCTGACACAGGCTAGACTTAAAACTTGTCCAGATCTAGGTTAGACCTTTAAAACAACTTTTTTTAACACCTCTGGAATCCTGAAGCGTTGCCCTTGTCCAGTTAACCCACACCATCCAAAATAAGATATACACCATGTTTTATTCTCGATTTCATTGCTGTTTGGATCAATTAAAGCATTACAAAACACGATTTACTAATTTTATTCTATTTCTACCAGTCTCAGCAGAACAATTAGGACAGAACAAATGATCAAACTATCACCTTGCCTTAAAAAGAAAACAAAACAAGAAAAAAAAACCAACAAAGAAACCCAAAACTTGAATTTTATCTGTTTCTACACACCACGCACACGAACACATCAACATTATGTGGATACCCAGTGGTATCTACCAGAGCACTGACCACTAACAGAGTATTTTCTTCCAGTTATGTATTAAAGCAGGCAAAACAATTCAGGTTAATTTTTATTTTTCTTTAACTCTACCTGGATTTAGAGCAAAATTATCAATGAGGCTCTTCCATGCAATGAAGGCAATTTTCTTCACCACTGGAGAGCCACTGCGGAATCCCAGCTCCTCCAGCTGCAGCAGGGAGTTGATGAAGCTGCCACTGCGATGCAGAGTCTGAGGAGGAAGAAATTCAGAATTAAAGAGATTTCTGCTGGTAAAAACTCCTTTTCTAAAGATTCTTGGTTGCCTTTCTGCTTACCTTTCCAAGCAATCTCACAAACAGGGGCCACAGTTTTAACACAAAGGTCTCATTTTTCGCAGAAAACAATTTCTGAAGTTCGGAAATTAATTTCTGCAGACAGAAAGAAACAGAATTTCTACAAGAAATATATTTAAAATATTCTAAAAACCACACATTCATACCAATGTCTGGGGACACAACCAACCTGTTTCTACATCAGAAGGATCCCACTCTGTACCACACAGCATTTGCTACCACCTGATTCTCTTTTCAGTCGAAATTTATGGTTGTTATTCTGACGGTGGCAACCAACAAATCAAAATCCATTCCCTAAAATGTTTGCATTTCCTCCAACTCTAAAATCAAAACACACTTTGACCCCAAACACCGCCTTGTTTGCTTGGGTTTTTTGGTTTTTCAGCAGGGAAAAAGGCAAAATAAAGAAGCCAAGCAAGTCCATAGTCCGGGAAGTGCAGGGGAACATGAAAAGCTTCACCAAAACCACCAAGGGGCTGCTGCTGAACAGGATGGGGAATCTTAATGGACATGGAAAACACTGAGTATCCTTTGCTTTCTTGCCTCCATCTCCACTCTCAGGCCTCCCAACTCTGTCTCCCATCCCCTCTGCTGCTGGGCACACAGGCACCACCTGTTTGCAGTGGTCCTGCACTTACATTGCTGTTAAATTAACTTTTTCCATTAAAACCTTTGTCATCAAGAAGCTGCTGGCAATGCACAGGAACTCCAATCAATGCTCCCCACCCACCCAACCCCCCCAGCTCCTCCTGCTGCTGCCTGTGGCCCAAAGGCCCAGCAGTGCCACTCACTGTGGTCATCAGGTGCTCGGTGACTGCTGCCACCTCCTGCTGCTTCTGCAGGAGCAGTGGCATTCCCATCTCCAGGGCAGTGGCACCTCTTAACTGCACTTTGTGAGCTGAGTGGACAACCAGAGGGATGATCAGCTTTGCCCACCTCACAGCCTCTTCTCCCATCTGGGCTGGAGTCTGCTCCATTAAGCTGGGTCCAAAAAAAAAAACCAACAAACCCCAAAAACAGGGATTACAGATCAGCAAGGCTGCTCAGGCACTCAAATTATCTTTCTATCATTAATTAATGCTCTAATTCAATCTGTGAGTTATAGGAAACCATTCCAAACTTTTTTATCAATTGTATTTCGACATTTTATTAAAAACTGCAAAGCTCAAGTGTTATTTCAGATAAACCTCTCCAAAAGCACAACAGACTGATTTTAGAGCTGTCTTCTCTGTTTAATCATAACAATTTGGGCAAAGGAGCTGAGAGCCTGACAGGAATGCACCATGCCCAAGGAAACTTTGCACAGGAACCATCCCTGGGTGTTCCCAGCAGCCCAGACAGCTCCCCCACAGCTGGGAACAACTCACACGTGTTCTGGAAACATCTCAAGCCAGGTTTGCACAGACTCCATGAACACTGGCCTGGTCAGAGCTCTGATTTTATCCTCCTGTTCCTGAGATGTTGGAGCACACCATGACAAACAACTGCAGACTTTTTCACCATCCCACACACTCCAAAAAAACTGGCAGAAACGGGAATACCTGGCATACACTCAAACTAGCCTGTATCTAGAAATGCTGGAATTTTGTCAAGGGTCCCCTTTGACCCAGCAAAGTCAAAACTCCATCCTTACAGTTTATGGAGAATTTGCTGTACTAAGGAAAATTGCTGCCTTTCAAGTCCTTTTATTAAAGCCAGAGGACAAGCACTGTTTAAAGGAACTATTCCACTTCAAAATGGATTTGCAGTTCAAACCAGATGCCAAAACTTTAAGAGAATACTTAAATAAGAGTAAAGATTCAAGCTCAACATATTTACAAAGACAAAATCTGAATATTTTAGTTCTGCTGACCAAAACTACGTGCTCACAGTGACAGTCCTAAAAAGCCACCTTTGGAATTAGACAGGAATCTCAACAGTGTTATGGGAAACATTGCACTAAAATGTGTTGCCAAGGGGATATTTTTAAATAAACTCCCAAATAATGGCAGAGAACTTCTCAACCAGGCAGGTTCTGGAAACAAAATGAACATGACTTGGGAAGCACAGGTGAGACTTGGGAAGTAATTCCTAAAAAGCCATTTAAAATGAAAGCAAGGCTTTCATCTGAATATTGTCTAGTTTCTGCATCAGAATGGTTATGTTATTATTAAGGTGATCTTTTGCAAGTACAATGCACAAAACAAGTGGTGCACAGTGCAGCTGCCCCCACACACTGCCCAGCAGTTCCCCAGTTTCCATCTGGGCACGATGCCATATTCCATGGAATATCCCCTGCTCAGTCGGGATCAGCTGTCCCAGCTGTGTCCCCTCCCAGCTCCTGTGTCCCCATTGGTGGGGTGAGAAGCTGCCAAGACCTTGACTTAAAGCAAACACTGCTCAGCAGTAACTAAAACACAAACTAATGCTGAGTTATCAACATTATTCCCACCCCAAATCCAAACCACGGCACTCAGCAGTCACCTCTAGCCCAGTCAAAACCAGGACAACACTGGAGGAAAACAATCCTTAACACATTAAACAACTCAAGGAGCATTAAATTTTTTTTCTTTAGTACATTTAGTGCCACTAAGGTTTTGTATGAAGAGTTTCCCCCTCAAATTAAGGATGACAAGTGAATATTGCAGAGCACTCACCGTATAATGACGTTAAGTGCTTCATATTCAACCACAACAGACTGAACCTCTCCTTTAGTCAGGATTGTTTCCAGGGTAGAGAGAATACTGGACACCTGAGGAAACAAGAGAACAGCAGAGTGAGCACCTAGAAACAAATAATTCCACAAGGAGCTGGAATTAGGGCATTTCATTTTTCAGGACCGTGTTTGGATTATGCCAGGTCTCGTTTTAAACTGGAATATTCATAACCTTTCATCCCCGTGCTGTTTCACTGCTTTCTAACACAACTGCTCACATTGCAGCTTTCCCCCTCAAGGAAAGCAACAGTTACTGGCTCAGGTTTTCCAAGCATTGATACTTGGCTGTCAGATTTGATGGGAAATAACCTTCAGATTCAAAAGCTACTGAGTGGAGAGTGACCAAGAATCTGCCTTGGCCACGAAAAGAAGAATTAAGAAACTCCTTTTTAACAATTTCTGAAGCCTCCTCTCTGTGAGAAATGAGGCCAGAAAATGAAAAATGAAGAAACTCACCTCCTTTTTCACAATTTCTGGAGGAAATGCCTGCTTAGAGATGACCCAAAGTGCCCGAGTGCGAGTGTTTTTGTCTGAGGATTTCACAGCAACGCTGTTCACTGTTGACAGCAGGTCCTGGATTTCAGTGGCTGAAAGCAGAACACACAAACCCTCAAATCCTGTTCATCACAGTCCAGGTCATTCTGCTCACTTAACATTGCCCAGGATCCATTCAGCTGCAAGTCCCAATGATTTATTGTCTTCAATATTACTTTTGGAGCAGTTTCCCTCCCAATTAAGTAGCCAAAAAGCTGAAAATGTATCAATATACAAATACGAATAATGTACATCTGTATAATCTTTCTAAAAATCCATAAAATGAGAAGACAACTTTAGTTGAATACACCAGAGCTACAGGTTAAGTATTTAATTCTTCAAAACTTCTTGGATTTCAAGTGAATTTAGCAGCACTTTGGTCAATCTCACTGCTATACGGACATAAATTCATTTTAGGGCCTACAAGAGGCTTTGTTATTAAAGGTGGTAAAATTGTAGCTCATTACATAAAAATTAATGAGATTAATATAGGACTTACATCCAAGTAGGAACACAGATGGAGAAATCATGAGATCCTTTAAAATTCAAGGCTAATAAAGTCTGATTTACTACAAATATGCACTTTGTGGGTGCATGATCTCACAATCAGAGAAATGTAAGGACACATTCACTCCTCTCCCCCAATCAAATGTACACACAAAGGTACAGGAGCTGCTTGTCCTCCCTCCCTCCCCATTGTTTTCAGGGCTTTGTGACTTCTGGAGCCTGACATTCTGTAACCAAATTGTAATTTATCAACCGATTAAAAAAATCAGTTATGGGAGGAAAAAAACCCACCACATAGACATTATTACAGATGTCTCATTCTCACAGGAGATCAGGGGAAGTTTTGCATAATAGGAAAGCAGAAGACACTGAAAAAATGAGTAGGAGAACCAAAGGAACCAATTTCAAACAGGATAAATGCCCTCCCCCCTGTTACCAAAACCCTGTGGTTTTACCTTGAGACAAAGCCTCACGTTTTTAGCAACAAAACCTTTTGTGAAAGGGATTTAGCACTTTCTAGGACTGTAAGATTTTGGATTACTTTAGATTAATTTGAAATATTTTGGGCTGGACTAGATGACCTTTAATGGTCTCTTCTAACTCAAACCACTCTATGGTTTGATGGAACAATCAGAAATCTCCAAGTAAAAGCTGGAACACATGGAAAAGCACTACTGTGCACCCCCAAATCCTACAAATAGGTTCTGCACTCTTTTCCCACGTGAACATTTCTTTTTGATCACTAATTCCACACAACTAATTACTGTACTAATTGCTACCAAAGCATTTAATGAACCTAGGAGTTAGTAAAACAGAATCAGTGTGAGAGTATAAAAAGTATCACCACACTTGGGTACAAGATGTAATTAATGAACTGATCACACTGCTCATATAAAAGACAAAACCTGGTCAAAATTAAAATAAATGCTAAGAAAGGCATAAAGAAAGAACTCTGATGTATGTATTTATACTCACAGGTTGGTTTGCTTACCAGATAATTCAGCTGTGTTATTTGAATTAAAAGTGCAGAATCCCAAGGCCTGCAATGCTGCATTACTGAGCTCCAAGTTTGGACTAGAAATGTGTGCCTGGAAGAAAAAACCCCAAACCCACGGAATCTCAGGTTAGAAAAGTACCTGAGAAATTCTGAGTTTATTGGATGAACACCAACACTGCTGGGAAGCTGACAAAAGCAAACACTTGGTGAAAAATGCATCCATGTAGGAAATCCTCCCCGAATTCCATACACACCAAATCAACAATCTGAGGTGCTGAAGGCATTTTTGCTCTCTGTAATTCAGACATCTTTACTGAAGTAAATCCTAAACATCCCAAACTCTTCACTTTGGCTATGTATGTTATGTTCTCTCACTTGACTCTCCAATTGTTTTTAAGCTTCTAAAACAGAAGGCAAAAATGGCTAAGAACAATCTCTACATTAATCCTTAAAAAACCTTGACATTTACTGCATATTCTGAAGTGTTTCTAAGGCAGCCACAACACACTATCTCTTCTGGCTGGAAGATTAGATTTGACTGTGCAATACTGCCTGAACACACCCAAGACCCTGCATTTTATTTTTTCCTGCAGTAATTCCTCATCACAGGGAAGATCTATTTTGCCAAAAACCCCCTTCCTGCTCTGTCACTACCCTGAATTCCTATTAAAGGTTGGACTCCATGATCTCAGAGGTCTTTCCCAACCTTAATGATTCTGTGACTCTATAAATGAACTCAAATCTGAGTCTTTCAATGCCCACTGACCTTGCCCACCAAAATACATCTTTTTTCATTGAAGTGTAGAGAACTGAATGGAAAAACCATACCTTAAACACCTTGCAGAGCTGAGGGAAGTGTTTCCTGACATCTGCAGCGAACGCTTTGCCTCCTTCACCAGTCAAGCGACTGTAAGGAGAGCAAGGGAAAACAAACAATATTTACAGGTTAAACACGTTGTAACTGACTTAACTTTCAATTTCTGACACACAGCGGTGTATTTTCGTGAAAGAAATCGACACAACGCTGAAGGAGACAAAGAGCAAAAATGCCACCATATGGTCTGACCCAGCAGCAAAATCCTGTGTTATTGTACAAAGTGAGTAATGACTCATTTTCTGCTTATAGAACATCTATAAAAACATTAAGGGTTTTCATTTTTTGGGTCAGCTTCTATAAAACATTAAGAGCTAACAGGCAAGGTTTAAATGACAGCTGAAAATCAGATAAACAGAAATACAAGAGCTGAAAAAGCACGTTCCTCATAAGCAGTTCCAGAATGCAGGCTCCCCACTGCAGGAAAATCCTGGTTTGACAAGCAGCAAGGATGACTTTGCACATATGTGAGGAACATCCTTGAAAGAGAGCAGTAATTATCCCATAAAACATTAATCATCAGTTTCTTACAGCAAAACCCAAACCGTGCTAAGTTCAGTCATCCAGGACAACCTGAGAAACCTGTTGCTGCTTAATACTTACACCAAGACTTTTTCTGCTGTCACTTATTCCTAGAAACCTGTAAAATGTGGTATCTGAGTAGCTACAGCTTTAAAAGTCACTGCAGAACTAAGGGCAGGCACTCAAGGGAGACACTGAGAGAAAGAGATCGTGCCTTTGCACATGATAAAATCGGAAAGATGCAGGTAAAGGCACAACCTCATGGGGAAGAAGCACCTTCCAGAAAGAAATGCAATTAAAACAAGGCACAATCACTCCAAAACCCGAAAAACACAACTAAAAACTTCACCTTTCCAATAATAAAGCTGCAGCGCAGTTCCTTTTTCTTGTCATTAAGAGAAAGTTATTATTTCCCAACATTCCTTCAGCCACCTCTGAAAGGCTTTTTCCCCAAGAAATCCAAGAGGGGAGGGAGGCTCTGGGACGCGCAGACCCTACAGCGATGCACTCCTTCCTCCCTCCTCTTCCTCTCCTTCCTCCCCTCACTCCTCCCTCCCTCCCCTCTTCCTTCCTCCCCTCCCTCCCCCCAGCCCCGCGTGTCTCCCGCGGTCTCCCCCGCAGCCACGCCGCCCGCAGCCCGGCCTCCCTGATCCCAGCCGGGGCAGCACCTCCCCGCTCCCACCGCCCTCCCGGCTCTCTCCCTTCCCATACCCGGCCCGACCCGGCCGGCCCGAGCCCTCAGGCCGCCCGCTCCCCTCCCCTTCCCTCCAGCAACGTGCGCGTCCCCCGGCGCTCACCTGACGACGGTGAGGTGCGCGTCCGTCAGCTCTCCCGGCGGGGCGGCGGGGTCCCGCAGGGTGTGGAGCAGCGGGCCGAGGCTGGAGCCGGCGCCGGGCGCGGCGGGATCGGGAGCGGCGGGATCGGGGCCGGGAGCGCTCATGGCGCTGCCGCCTGCCCCCAGCGCGGCCGCCCCGCGCGCCTCCCGCGCTAAGATGGCGGCGCGCGCGGGCCCGGCGGCGCGCGGACCCGGGCCAATGAGAGCGCGGCCCGGCGATTCCCGCGCCCCGCGGCAGCCCCGCCCCCCCGCCGCTGATTGGCGGAGGCGCGGCGGGAAGGGCGGGGGAGCGCGGGGGGCGGGGCCGCCTCGGCGCTGAGGGCGCTCGGGGAGAGCCGGCCCTCCCGGCCCGCGAGTCGCGGAATAGCGGCGGAATGGACCCGCGGGGATCGTCCATGTCCGACTCCTGGCCCTGCACAGACACCCCAAAAACCCCACCCTGTGCATCCCTGGCAGCGCTGTCCAAACGCTCCTGGAGCCCTGGCAGCCTTGAGGCCGTGACCATTCCATGGTGAGCTTGGTCAGTGCCAGACCACCCTCTGCTGGAAGAGCCTTTCCCTAATTTCCAACCTAAACATGCCTGACACAGCTCCAGCCGTTCCCTGGGTCCTGTCCCTAGTCACAGCGAGCAGAGATCGGAGCTGCCCCTCGGGGCAAGCTATAGGTCCGCTCACGTGAGGTCAAATCCCTAATTAATGACTGGAAATTGACCTTACAGCTGCGCTCCAGCTCCACGGGAGCCTGCCGGCACAGCCCGGAATTCCCTGAGCCTCCCGTATGGGATGTCCCAGCTGGCGGGATGGAGGTGACGGCTGTGGGCTACAGGGGTGAAATAGGAAATAGCGGCCCTGGCAGCGAATCCAAACTGTGCGGAAAAGCCTGGATGTCCGCGATGGAGCCAGGCCGGAGCAGTCCCGTCCATGGCTGAGTCTGTCACCGGCAGGGCTTCCCTGTGCCGCCGGAGATGCCCAGCGGGAGTGGCTGTGCTGGGAAAGGTCTCTTCCCAAAACAGTATCCCATGGGCATTCCAGGCAGGTTCTCATCCATAGCAATCCAAGACCTGTTGCTTCTCAGTTAAAGAAAGAACAACAAAAACCAACAACAACAACAAAAAAAACCACCCTCACCCCGAGGTCATAAATAAAATATTAACATTCCTCCTCATGCTTTTCCTTATTCTCTTCCCTTTGGACAAGCGCTGTTGCTGATCTTGGAAAACGGGAATGCCATTGTACAACAGGCATTGTGGACACAAGGTGGCAGGATTAAAAAGCACGTTTTAGATAAAGTTACAGCCCATAAATATAGTGATACAAAACTTGTTTCATGGCACTCACGGGGAGCATGAATAAAGTGTTGGAAATAACCGGGAGAGGATCTCCAATGTCTTTTCCTAGCACAGCCAGAAAACAGGATTATAATCCTAGTGAAATTACAATAAAAGCTCAGAAATGAAATAAATTTAAACAATCAAGAATTAGAAGAAATGGAGCAAAGATGGGGCTGATTAGCTTAAGATCTTTCTTGTGTGAAATGCTTTTTGAGGAGTTCACAAACACTCCAAATGAAATTTAATTCACAGGAAAATCCTTAGTGGGCATTAGATTTCAGCAGATCTGGACTCAAGAAAACACTCAGAAACAAAACTTATTTGCTCCTTTAAATAAATAAAATGTGTCAAAGTCTGGAACGTTCGCAAGGAACAAAAATAATTCACTGCAAACTTGGTGTGATTAAAACAGAGGTAGCTTTAATGCTGCTTCAGTTAAAAACATATGGAGAAGGATTTAAGTTCAGCAATTTAAAGTAGAACAGTCTTAAACCCGTGTAAACAACGTGCAACACCTCGACAGTGTCTTCTGAACGTGCTGCTGCTCGGTGAGAAGTTTCTCCTGACGCTTCGTCTCACCAGTTTTATTCTCATTACGAAGTCATTCATTTCATTCTTTACTAAGTGGACTCAGAGAAGTGAATCTTCTCTGGATGAGGAAACCCTGACAGAATCCATCGACCAGTTTCTGATTGATCTGACGACAAAATTAAAGTGTGGATCCAATTGATCCCGTGCTCTTCGTGCTGCTTCCCAATCTTCACGTGGGTGGCTCCCAGGCCATCCACAAGATGAATTTATGTGTCTTAAAAATAAGTTGACTCTAAAGGCCCTTAGAGTTCAAGAAAATCAGTTAATTAAAAAAAATAATAATGTGTAGAGAACAGGAAAAAAGGCAACAGCCTAAAAAATAAATATGTGGAAATCAAGGGAAATAAGGAGAGAAGAGCCTGTTAAGTTTAAAAACAATTGGAACAGTCACACAAAAAGTTTTTTCAAGTGGTGCAAGAAATGAGGAGAAGGAGCAGTTTATATAGAAAAATAATTTTTTGACGTCTTTGGTAGCAATGAATTCCTCAGATTTTTACAGTACTTGTATTCTAAAAATAGTTTTCTATTATTCATGTAAGCATATTTTATAATTTATTCCCTAGTGTAGTTTATTAACAAAACTTATTGAAAAGCTGAAGAGAAAAATTCAGAAAGAGATGAAAAAAATGTCTTATCTGAAGACACGAATATCTGAATTGGGTTCACTCTAGAACATGTTCCTGTGTCTGGCTACTCTGCTCACATAATACCAAATTTTCCGGATAAGAAGTTTGGTTTTCCTTGGGATGTTGCATTCTTGCCATCGCCTGCCTTGGAAGGTGTGTCCATGGTGGTGTACCTGATCTGGAACCCACCAGCAGTCACCGAGGCATCCGTCAGGAACTTCAGGGTCATCACATTGCCTGGGCCAAGGGAAACACAAACAGAGGTTATGGGTTTGGGGTGGCATAAAAAAGTGGTGTTTCAGATAGATTTTTGGGCTTTAGGTTTTTTTCAGATATGTTTTTTGGCTCTTTCTTGCTGAGCTTCTGAGATCTTCCCGGAAATCCACTGGGTCTCTCTGCTTCCGAGCTGGAGGATTGTAGATCCATCAGCTCCATGGAAAACGAGGCAGATGTTCTTCAGTTGTCTCAGTTTGGAGAAAGTTCTGCTTTAATGTCCCTTCCAGCCCCTTCCATTGTTCTGTGAATCCAGGATCCCATGAATTCAATTTTACTGTTCTCGTTCTGACAGCAACATGAGTTTCCACACAGATTATCCCCAGACTATCCCAGGGAACACAATCTAATCCCAGGGAACAGTGCCCTCTAATTAGGCTGATTTACATTTGTTTAGAAGTAATTAATTGCCTGTTTGATTTTCCACAAAGAGTGCAAATAAATTACCTGTGCTAATGATGTCATCTGGCAACTCATCTCCACAAAACCTGGAAAAACATGGAAATGGTGGTGATTAAAGGACACGGGAACTCTGGCACAGCCCTGCTCCACGGGGACCTGCACTGCTGGGGCTCAAGGGGATAAATTGGTTTTAGGTCTTCTGTGTTTGGAATTCTATGTTAAAACGATTGCCTAAAGAATTTTTTGTCATCATCCCATGGTAAGATTTAGGGGAGGAACCAGTTTTCAATATCTGCAGGAAGTAAATGATGCAAAGCAAGAAAAAGAGCAATTCTACAAGGGCTGAAGGAAGAGAAGAGTGACCCAAGGCTAAGAAAGGAAAAACATTGCAAAAAAAAATCCATTTAAATTATCTGTAAAAGCAAAACAAATGGACTGTATCCTTGCTTTGCTGCACATGATTTGCAGAGAGGATGTGAAAAGTGGCAGCCATTGGGTTTTTATCACTTCTTCTGCTTTATTTTTTGTTCTGGAAAATACAGACACTTCATGCCAAAATATGACTCATAAAAGGTAAGTAAAACTGTAACACTGAAGAAAAGAAAGTGAGAATTAAGCAAAGAAGGAACTAAATCTAATGAGAGAGATGAAATATAACCCTTGTTCTGGTATTGTTAGAAAATAACTGTAGCAGACAGTAACTTCAATTAAATATATTTTTGTTAACAGTTTAACACTTCCTTTCAATTAAAGCAAACACAAAATACTGTTTGAGATTGCCAGGGGTTCTTCCTGGAGAAATAGGATAAGCAGATAAATAAAAAGTCTTGCAGCTTTCTTTCATCTAATTTAACAAAGCAGGAAAAGGCAAAGCTCAATTCCCTGAAACTCTGAACAGGTCTGTGTTAATGACATTAAAGCAAATTACCAGGAAAGATAAACCAGGGAATATTGCAACAGGAATTGGGGGCACCTCAGCAGTGTTAATTGGATAAGGTTCTTTTGAGGGGGGAAATCAAGGGAAATAAGGAGAGGAGAGCCTGTTAAATTTAAAAATAATTGGGACAGTCACACAAAACATTTGTTCAAATGGTGCAAGAAATGAGGAGAAGGAGCAGTTTATATAGAAAAATAATTTTTATAAGTCTTTGATAGCAATGAATTCTTCAGATTTTTACAGTACTCTAAAAAGAGTTTTCTATTATTCATGTAAGTATATTTTATAATTTATCATTTATAAACAGTGTTCTTCGGTGGGGGGGGAGGGGGGGGGAACGACAAATTAAACATTCATTTGCATTTTAAAGCTGGCTTTGCTTTACCTGCCCACAAATCCATTGATGTCATCGTAGCTGTCATAGATTTCCAGGAAATCAGCCAGACAGGCAGTGTCATCCTCCACATCAAACTCCAGGAACTGCAGGTGGATCCTCTGGCCGTACTTGACTCGGATGTGCCAGTAGCAAATCTGATCATTTTCATACTCGTTTGGGTAGCCTGGGGACTTGAAAACGTGTTTGGAATCCGTGAAGACTCCACCACACTCTTTTCCTAAGAGAGAAATAAAACCAGCAGAGTTTAAGAATTAATTCTGGCTGTGGTTTGAATCTTCAGGCACTTTGACCCGGAGATCTGTAGGAAATCACACAGGAACATGCAGAGTGATAAAGCTGCTCGTGTATTCACTTGGTGAATGGCTGTCATTCCTAGCTTTTGGAAGAAGATATTTTGGAAGCAAGAGGCGTGATCCAAAACTCACTGAATTCAGAGGAAAAGCTTTCATTGACTTCAGTGGATTTGGGGCCAGAGCTGTGTGTTTTATGGAAAAGGCACTTGGGATTTCTGGCTCTGTCAAGCTTTACAGCTGTACTTGCAAGTCACACTGACACTCAGGTTCATCCTTTCTTCTTCAAAAACCTCTTGCAAGTGTGTCCTCTACAAAAACAGGCTCATGATCACACACCTGGTGTTGTACTCCTGTTGTTCCTGCTGCTCTTTACTCCCTTTGGGATAAAAGCACTCCTGGTTTGATTCAGTGGCCATTTGGACTTTGCCAGCTCCCTGACAGCGGGGCTGACCAAACTGGGGACCTCATCCTGCCTGAATTTAGGATTTGCCGCAGTTCAGAGCTGGGGAGAGGGAGGTGCTGTGTCAGGGTATTCAGGGCAGGAATTAGGAGCACTAAGAGGGATTAACCCCTGAGTTTGTACATTGTCCATGAGCCCAGAACTTTCCAGCTCAGCTCACACTCCAGTACCTGGAGAGCTGGGTCCAGCTCAGGGGCTGCCACACAAGAAAGACGTGGATCTGTTGGAGTGAGTCCAGAGGAGGCCACGGAGATGCTCTGAGTCTGGAGCCCCTCTGGAGCCAGGCTGGGAGAGCTGGGAATGTTCACCTGGAGAAGGGAAGGCTCCAGGGAGAGCTCAGAGCCCCTTGCAGGGCCTAAAGGGGCTCCAGGAGAGCTGGAGAGGGACTGGGGACAAGAGATGGAGGGACAGGACACAGGGAATGGCTTCCCAGTGCCAGAGGGCAGGGATGGATGGGATGTTGGGAAGGAATTCCTGGCTGGGAGGGTGGGGAGGGGCTGGGCTGGAATTCCCAGAGAAGCTGTGGCTGCCCCTGGATCCCTGGAAGTGTCCAAGGCCAGGTTGGAATAACGTGGGATAGTGGAAGCTGTCCCTGCCATGGCAGGGGTGGCACTGGATGGGCTGTAAGGTCCCTCCCAACCCATTCCATGATTCCATCATTCCATGATCACTGCTAGGTGGGATGCACACTTCAAACACCCAAACACTTCCACAAGTTCCGCTCGCCATCTTTGGCCTCCTGCAGCAGAGCACAGGCTCAGCTCTGTCAGAGATTTCTCTGTTCCCCCAGGCTGCTCATGTGCCACCTGCAAACAGCCCTGCCAGGCTCCACAGACCATGAACACAAATCCCTGCAGTGCTGGAGACTCGTGTCTGTGCAGTTCTGGCAGCTCCGGTTTCCTTTTGTGCTCTGACCAAACCGTGTTTGGACAGCAACTCCCCGCGGCCCAGAGGAGAGGGCTGACAAAGGACAAAGCCACACGCAGTAATTCCGAGGGCAGGAGCCTCTCTCGCAGCTCTCTCTGTGTGAGGAACATCTGGGACCGGCCCCCACCCCACAGAGCTATTTGATTAACATAAACAAGCTCCAGCCCTGGGAGCACAAACAAAATGTGCACAGCTGTGCAGACGTCATGGACAGGCCTGACTCTGGCTCTGCCAGGCCACTGCGAGCAGCAGCAGAGCCAAGCTGAGCTTTGCTCTCCTTCTTAGGGCCACGTTCTCCATCTCCCCTGCTCAGTGAAGTGACACCACGCTAAAATGTGCCAGTGGCCATGTGAATATTGCAGTCACCTGCAGGGCAGTGTGGAGGGACTGGAGGGAGGTGTCTCTGCTGAGCTTCTTGTCAGTCATGTTGGAATTCTGATCTGCTCTGGAGCTCCACTTTTCCTCATCTAGTGACACACAGAGCACTGCTGGGAGCTGGTGGGAGTTTCAGTCATAGAATCATAGAATCCCAGAATGGTTTGGGTTGGAAGGGACCTTAAAGTTCATCCAGTGCCACCCCTGCCATGGGCAGGGACACCTCCCACTATCCCAGGTTGCCCCAAGCCCCATCCAACCTGGCCTGGGACACTGCCAGGGATCCAGGGGCAGCCACAGCTTCTCTGGGCACCCTGTGCCAGGGCCTCACCACCCTCACAGCCAAGAATTTGTGCCTAGGAAAAGTTCCTAAGAATGCCAGTCCCAGACAGGGCTTCATTTTCAGAGTTGTTCTGTCTCAGACAAAGAAGGGTTAACACTAAATTTAGCCTGTTACAGGCAGAACACCTCAGATTATGGGCAGAAACCCCTCAGACTGTTCAGATAAATTCCAGGCTAAATGCAAAGCCTTACACAAAGGAGGACAAGCCCAGTGGTTGCTGTTCTCACCGTTGGGGTTGTAGCAGTAGGCGTCCCACCTCTCGCTCCTGTTGAGGCGAATTCCATAGTCCACAATTCCAGTCTTGCCAAAGCCACAGTTGGCTCCAGCTTTTACTATGGGATAACCAACTCTGCCCTTTGCCATCCAGCCAGCAGCGCACACGTGGAAACCTGCAGCAGGGGGAAAATGAGACGTGGATCTGATCAATCCTAGGCTGCTCTTATTCAACAAAGTCTTACTCAAGCTGATGGCTCAGTGACCTGGGTGTAATTGGCCTGAGAGAAATTGAGCTACATGGGAGAACAGGATGTTGAGAGGATCATTTTAAACACAGAGGATAAAATTGAATTGTGTTCTCCACAATGTGATTACTGGTTCTTCATCTGAAAGCCAAAATCAAACGCAGACGGACTGCACGGTTCCCTGGGTAGTCAGTTTGAAGTGCTCTACCAGCACTTGTAATCAAATTATCCATTGGATGAGTTTTCCAAGGGTGTTCTTTGTTTCCCTTTTGAGGTCACACAAATTTACTCAATCACATCTCAAGAGTTCTCAGCATTAAGCTCTAAAAATACATAAAATACTACAGACAAACACTACAGACAGCTAAAATCCCCAAGTATTTGCTTAAAACACTTTCGATTTAAATTTAAATACCTGAAATGCCTCAAGTATTTCTTGCCAAGCAAAAAGGTCCCATTAATGCATTTTGTGGCTGAGAACTTAACACCAAGAGCCAAAGAATGCAATGTGGTTCACCCTCTGCTAGAGACCCATCCAATGTTTTCATGGAGAGGAACTGGAACATATTTGTGGCATCCTAGGGCTCTGAGCTCCTCAGAAGAAACAAAAGTACCCTTTTCACATGTGTGCTGGTGCTGGGAGCCAGCTTCTGACTCAACAGCAGAGTGAAAAAATGTCTGGAGTGGAGGATATTTTCCATTGTTTTCCCAGTGCTCTGAATGAATGAAGAACTTATTAGGAACCGACTGGAAATACAGCGGACCCCTCACTCAGCTCCACTTCTCACTCCGAGCACAGAACTCATTCCCTTGCTGAGAAAATATCTTGATTAAAACAAAAGATGTTGAGTGGTTGGAGCGAGTCCAGAGGAGGCCAGGGAGATGCTCTGAGGGCTGGAGCCCCTCTGCAGCCGGGCTGGGGGAGCTGGGGGTGCTCACCTGGAGAAGAGAAGGCTCCAGGGAGAGCTCAGAGCCCCTTGCAGGGCCTAAAGGGGCTCCAGGAGAGCTGGAGAGGGACTGGGGACAAGGGCTGGAGGGACAGGACACAGGGAATGGCTTCCCAGTGCCAGAGGGCAGGGCTGGATGGGATATTGGGAAGGAATTCCTGGCTGGGAGGGTGGGGAGGCCCTGGCACTCATCATGCTCAGTTACCAAGTAGGCAGCTTGGGCAAAAATCCATGGAGTTTACAAATCTCTCCCCTCCAGAGCTCACAACAGACATGACAACACACCACTGGCCCCCCTCTGGCGGAGCCCCGTGAGCCCCAAAATGCCATGACTTTTTCCAGACCTATTTTCCGAGCCGCCTCCAGCTGCTGGTACGTGGCCAGGTGTCCTCCCTCGTACTCGCACACGGCCTTGGCCTCGGCGTAGGTGAGGCGGTACTTGCCGGAGCGCGCCTCGCGGTGATACACGCCGGCTGCTCGCTCTGTGGGGACAAACCGGGACAGGCTCTGCAGCTCAGCTCTCCCCAGCCCCAGCAGCTTCCCCCAGCCCTGCACGTCGGGCTGCTCCTCTTCCAGGTGAAGGGGAAACGTTCGGCTGTGCCACGCGGGAAGCGTCGGGAAAAGTCATCCCTCCCCACCCAAAGGGATGTGTGTTTGTGACCCAAAGGGAGCTGTGTGACCCAAAGGGATGTGTGTGTGACCCAAAGGGATGTGTGTGACCCTAAGGGATGTGTGTGTGGAACCCAAAGGGATGTGTGGAACCCAAAGGGATGTGTGTGACCCAAAGGGATGTGTGTGTGTCACCCAAAGGGATGTATGGAACCCAAAGGGATGTGTGTGACCCAAAGGGAGCTGTGTGACCCAAAGGGATGTGTGTGACCCAAAGGGAGCTGTGTGACCCAAAGGGATGTGTGTGTGTGACCCAAAGGGATGTGTGTGACCCAAAGGGAGCTGTGTGACCCAAAGGGATGTGTGTGTGTGACCCAAAGGGATGTGTGTGACCCAAAGGGATGTGTGTGTGTGACCCAAAGGGATGTGTGTGACCCAAAGGGAGCTGTGTGACCCAAAGGGATGTGTGTGACCCAAAGGGAGCTGTGTGACCCAAAGGGATGTGTGTGTGTGACCCAAAGGGATGTGTGTGTGGAACCCATAGGGATGTGTGTCACCCATAGGGATGTGTGTGTGTGACCCAAAGGGATGTGTGTGTGTGACCCATAGGGATGTGTGTCACCCATAGGGATGTGTGTGTGTGACCCAAAGGGATGCGTGTGACCCAAAGGGATGTGTGTGACCCATAGGGATGTGTGTCACCCATAGGGATGTGTGTGTGACCCAAAGGGATGCGTGTGACCCAAAGGGATGTGTGTGTGTGACCCAAAGGGATGTGTGTGACCCAAAGGGATGTGTGGAACCCAAAGGGATGTGTGTGACCCAAAGGGATGTGTGTGACCCAAAGGGATGTGTGTGTGTGACCCAAAGGGATGTGTGTGTGTCACCCATAGGGATGTGTGTGTGACCCAAAGGGATGTGTGTGTGTCACCCATAGGGATGTGTGTCACTCATAGGGATGTGTTTCACCCAAAGGGATGTGTGTGGAACCCATAGGGATGTGTGTGACCCAAAGGGATGTGTGCGTGTGACCCAAAGGGATGTGTGTGACCCATAGGGATGTGTGTGTGGAACCCAAAGGGATGTGTGTGTGACCCAAAGGGATGTGTGGAACCCAAAGGGATGTGTGTGACCCAAAGGGATGTGTGTGTGGAACCCAAAGGGATGTGTGGAACCCAAAGGGATGTGTGTGTACAGCCCAAAGGTAGGATTTGGTGTGGGACAAGTTTAGAACAGAGCGAGGCAGTGCTTGGAGAGTTTGTGAACAACAGAAAGTCAACAAATGCTGGGAAGGCCTCCCCCGGGATGACTCCGAGGGCAGTAGTTATGGGAACGGTCTGGAGTCAGCATCCCGAGCTCTGTGTATCCTGTCTGACTCGGGGGAAGCTCCTTCTGGATCCCTATCACAGCATCCTTTTGGCTGTAACTCTAAGAGCCTTTGGAAGATGAATCAGAGCTTTGTTTTGAATCTCCAGAGAAGTGAAATCACAGCTACTTGGATAGAGGAGAGGCAGAAATTAAAGGGGGGAAAAATGTGAAATAAAAATATCTGAGCGTGTGTCACAAAGGGCAGGACCAGAACAATTGCTGGCTGACATTTCTGCTGCACAGAAAATTAAAGCACTTTCTTCATTACTTTTTTTTTTACTTTGCCGTGGCAAGTCCGAGATAAAACAGCTTTCCAAGGAAACCTAGAAACTGCCAGTGCTGCTACAAGTTTTATAATCTTTGCATGTTGCACTTGTCTGCTGCCATATGTATGGAAATCTGTCTCAGCAGCAATCTGCATATCTAATCCGAACGGGTTTTTGTTTAGGTCTCACTTATATTTAGCATAATCTGAGAGGAATGGCTGCTTGCAGCTCTCCCCAGCCAACGGGACCGAGAAAAGATGGAAAGCAGGGAGCTTTTTTACAGAAGTTATTTGTAGCATAAAAATAAAGAATGTATTTTCTAGGGACATGCTTGGAGTCGGTGCTTTTGGCTGGGGTAGGGGAGTTTTTAAAAAAGCCACGGTCAGCACTGGATTGTGGTTAGGAATGGTGAGAGCCCTCAACAGACACAGGATGACGTTTGCCAGGGTGGTTTTTGGACCTGCAGTCACTGGCCTTGTGCCCAGAGAAATAAATTACAATGCTGACAACAGTCTCAGGAGAGTGAGAGCCTCCTTCTACAACATCACTGGGAATGTCCCTGCCACAGGCACGGGACAACAGAGCCTCCACGGAAAACTCTTCCTGAAGGAGCCAGTTCCGTTAGCCATAACAACCCACAGCTGGGGGTAATGGCGTGTTCTGTTACAAAAACTCTACTTTAATTAAGAATTTATTCATAGGAAGTATTACTTTTCAGTCACTCAATAGTCTGTCATGTCTAAGCTCAGGAGAAATCAGGGTAAATCAGCTTCCTGTGTGTGCAGAATTGGGAATGCTGTGCTGGATTGGGAGTGCAGGGCTGGTAAAGCTGAATCCCTCGGTCAGCAGCGCAGTGCTGGGCCTGGCTGCAAGCCCAGGGGACAGCCTGGAATCCACATTATTGATCCCTGCAGAGCACAAGGAAGGGAACTGGAAGGTGATTGGAAAACACCGATTGTATTCCTTGAGCTCTCAGAGCTGCCACTAAAATCTCACCATTTTTAGTTGGCTTTTTCACCTGGCAACATTGTTTTCAAATCTTATCCCTCCAAAGATATCTCCCCCTACTTATTGCTGAAATATCACTATGGACAGGCTCCAGATTTTCCAGAATATTGCTGGAAAGATCAGCTCTTCAAAGAGTCTGCAAGGCTGAAACCAGCAGCAGCACCACCCTGGAAGGAGCAACCAGCTTTCATCTCTTTTATTCCTCTGCAACATGAAAAAGTTGGAAAAACAGACCACACACATCTGCTCCCCCCAGCTCTGAGATCTGCTGCTGTCTCCCTGTGTCCCAGTTTAATGACACAGCATTCCCTAACACAATATCCTAATTAACTGATGGCACCTTGCACTGGCAAATTTCCCCCCCCCCGTCCCTCTTAATTCCATGTGGGGCTGTGCAGGCAGATAAACTCCTCATCAAACACAGACCTAGGTCAGAGCAGTGTTAACTCTTCATTTACATATTTATGTCTCTGGATATACTCCCATGCATATATTCACAGGAAAATGCACACGAATTGCAATTTATGGAGGTGAGCTCGTGTCCCTGCAGATAAACCTGCAGGAAATGTTGATTTTTCTGGCAAGCACAAGCACGTGCCAGAGGGCCATGGGTTCCACGGCTGACAGGACATGTTTCTTCCAGCTCACACTTCCTAAAATGCCTCCCTGGAGCCCAGAGACAGCGGGATCCTGAAAGGACAGTGACCCTGTGCTCACCCACGGCAGCAGGAGATGGTGAAACGCAGCCAAGCTCTCCTGCACAAACACAAGCAGCGTGAAATTTGGCCTAATGAAGTACCTGCAATATGCATGAAACCAATGCTGAATGCTAAACAACGAGGAATATTTCACTTTTAAGCAGCGGGTGGCCATGTAGAGCTCCTGGCAGGGGCCTCTGCTACTCAGAGGACTCCACCAAACGGGGTCGGTGCAGCCCCTAAACCCCCCTGACACACGGGGCGGGAATGGGAATGGAATTGTGAACAGAGTGCAGCAGCTGTCCTGGAAAACCCCATGGCACTGAGAACTGGCACTGGAATGAGCCTATGAGCAAATCTGGGCAAGACTGTGCCAACCCTGCCTTCAGCTGACAATAAACCCCTGGTCACAACGTGCTGGTGGCAAAAATGAGCAGCATTAGAATTCCATTGGCACCAGGAATACATTCCCAGGGAGGTGACAGAGGCAGCAGCACTGGCTGAGGAACAGGAGGGGTTTTGTGACAAGGAAAGAGGTAAAAGCCATGAGTGTTTCCAGAGTGACAGTAATTCAGGATTTTTATATATATGCTAAAGGTTTGTGGAGGGAAAAGGTAAAATGGAAATTTTCCTGACTTTTGGGTTTAGTTCTTTATCAGAAGAGGAGATAAGCAAAGCTCAGATGTCACTGTGCATCCCAGGTTTTATTCCAGGGAGAGGAGCTCATGCACAGCGAGGCTGAGATGGGGGTGACTTCTTTCACTATTCAAGTTATTTTATTTTAAATACAAAGAGACATGAACTGGATGTCTGTGAATTTGCCAATTCTACCTTCATTTGTATATGGAGTCACTGAATTCCATGGGTAATTCAATTAACTGCACTCTGAGGTTCATTTCAATAACGTTATTGCTGTGCTTACACAAGATGGTGCATTTCTATTTTGGTTTATTTATTTAGAGAAAGCCATCAGTTTTTTACCCCCTGGTTTATTTTTATTTACTCTCATAGTAAATGCTGAGAGGCGTAGCCAAACAGAATTTTACTCTGCATTCCAATTAGCACACAGTTGCTCCATTTTAAAGCATTTAAAATCTTTTTCTCCCATTTGACTTCAATTCATGAAACTGCTCAAATGTTCCCTGTTATCCCAAATTTTTGAACAGCAGCTGCTCGAGGTGGAGCCTGGAGCTGCCAAGCTGCTCTTCCTCGGAGCTCTCCCCACCTGAGCACCCTCAGGAATTGGGAGGCACAACAGGCATGGCCCAAGGTTTGGAGGGGAGAGAGAAGTCATTAAAAATGTGCAGCCAAATGGAAAACCCCACAGATCATTTCTGTGCCTCATTTGTGTTCCTGGTGCTTTGCAGGCTCCTCTGAGAGGGGCTGGAGCCACGTGGTGGCTGCAGCAGCTGGCAGAGCGTGGCCCCAGTCCCTCGTGAGACACCTGAGCACAGGCAGCTCCAGGGATTCCTGGAAATCCTTAGGGAAATGCACAACATTCTATAGGGGATAAAGGATTTGTAAGTATTTGTCTGGAAAACAGAGCCCTCGGTGCGTGCCTTTATTTTGGCATCCTGTATGAGGCTCTATCCTGAGTAAGTTCTCTGTTGTATTGGATAATTATAAAGAGCTATAAAAGAGCTCTCAGAGCTCTTGAAACCCGCTTGAGGTACCAGAAACCATTCCCACAGCATTTTTGTCTTGCCCTTTTGAAATCTTCTCTGTGCTGCTAAATGATGTGAACAAACCAATGGCCCAAACAAACCCATGCCTGCACTTTTCCAGAAACCCAGGAAATATTATCACTGTTATTTCCAGCTCATTTAGTTTCATATGCAGGACCCCAGGCATGGGAAGTATGCTCATGCAGAAAGTAATTCATTCCTTTGGCAAATGTTTCTTTTCAGGCTCGTTTTCCTTCAAAACAAAGCAACTGTTCTTTAATGAATGCAGTTTTCACTTTACCTCCTGCTGCAGGAAAATACTTTCGGATTAAATGTTCTATAATTGCCTTTGCCTGCAGTTCAGTGAAACTGTAAAAATGCTAAGCATGTAAAAAGGGACAGGCACTGCTCAGGTAAAGTGATTCCAATAAATTTCAGTGCAGGATTTGGCTGATATCAGAGCACAGCTCGGTTTTGTGGTGCTGGGTGCTCATCCTTCCCCTGCCGGACAAACACAGCGACCCCGCAGCAAACGATTGGTGACAATGAAGTTATTTCTTACCTAACCAAATGGAGTTGTGCAGCACCCCATCCTTGAAGCCCCACGCTCGAGCCTTGTCCCACAGCAGGGCAGAGAAGAAAAGCAGTGCAATCATCTCCCGGGCAGCGAGGGGCTGTAAATATTCCCGGCTCCCACACTCCAGGCTGGCTCTGCAGCTGGCTCGATCCTGCTGCAACATCTGGGAGCCAGATCTTAAATAGTGTGCTCAGCTGTGAGGTCAGCGAGCCTGCTCCAATTGTGCTGCTGCAGCTCTTGCCCAACTCACTGTGGTGTCTGCAGTGGCCCATGTGACTCACTGCTGGCTCTCCTCATTCCCAGCCCGGCCAAGAATCCATCCTATCCCTCACTACTGCAGCACACACGGACACTTCCCAAGCCAAGGTCTGTTCATTCTTCAGCACTCGCTGCCTTCAAATTCCATACAATAAAACCAGGAGCCAGCCTATCTGCTCAGAGTGTTTCCAGTCACACCATTTACAGGATCCAAGAGATCCCACACGCTCCCTCTCATTCTCATTTAAACATTCTCTCCTTTTATAGAGAATTTGGGTTTATTTTCACAGTGGATTCATTTTCACAGTGTATTTATTTTCACAGTGACCTGATCAATGAAAAGAAGCCAGGAGAATATTTTGCACTGATTATTTGAATTCAGTTTCCCTGCAAGGGATCTGTAACTGCAAATCAAACTCCCGGATCAGCACAAAACTGCAAGTGTCAAAAGCAGCTGCTCTTTGTTCTGCAAGTGGGAAATCAAGCTCAAAACTTCCCCTCCAAACCACAGTTTAAGATCTGATTCACAGCATGACAGCTGTCTGCCTGTCTTCCCTTCTGGCTGCAAGTGAATCCTGCAGCTGCTCCTCTTGGATGAGTGGGAGAGGAGAAAGGGGGAAAGATGAGGGGATGGAAGAATGGTCTGGTGCTCCACACTCCCAAGCAGCCCTTGGAAAACTCTGCCCTCCCGCTCTGATAACAGTGGTTAACTTCTGAGTCAGGAGCTTTGGACACAGATGAGCCCATGAGCAGGCAAACAATCAAATGGGTGAGATCAATGAGAAGGGAAAGGTGGAGGTGTCTGTGCCTACTCACAGATATTTTAGCACAGATGACTTGTACCACTGAGGAAGGTTCTCCAGCACTCCAGCCCTCACGTGGTGAATGCTGAACAGCCACACTCGTGTTCCTCCCACCTACAGCTCGGGCAGAGGCTGAAGGGAAGAGCTGTCAGGAAGGAGCTGGGAGAGCTGAAAGCACCTGGACCACAACAGCAGTGTCCAGTGCCTGTCCAGCAGTCACTGATGGCAGCAGCCCTGCTCTCCCAATGGATTTCATCTCCAGGTACATCCTGGTGTGCACATCCTTTGGAGGCTGACCCTTGGGAGTGCAGCAGCAGCTGTGCAAGGACAGGTGTGTTCTAGCTCCTCCAAGCTCCTGTGCACTCTGAAGTCAAGGCCTGGCACTGGGACTTTCCCCTCAGGTGTCCCAGAGAGCTGCTGACAACCCCCCCAACCTCTGAGCAGCCTGGCACACTCAGGACACAGGGGGTTATTGTCCTCTGTCCTGCTGTGCTAGGGAGGTACCATGGAACAGGCCAGGCTGGCAGGGCTCACAGCAGGATCAGCCTCACAGAGCAGGGTGCTGCACCAGGGACTGCTCCAGGGGCTGCCTGGCTGCCACTTTGTTCCCCAGTCCCCACCACACTGCCTGTCCCAGCACACTGTGCAGCTCCTCCGTCAGCAAACAGGAAAAACTCTGCAGAGACACCTGTCCCACCACAGGGCAGGAGCCCTACTCTGGCTTTTCTTTCTGGATTGGAGGGTTGGTGCTTTATCTGTACTTGTTTTCTGCTCTACAAAATCCCAGAATTTTTGAGGCTGGAAAAGTCCTCCCAGCCCATGTAGTCCAAGCTGTGCCCAATGCCCACCCTGTCCCCAGCCCAGAGCACTGAGTGCCACCTCCAGGAATTCCTTGGACACCTCCAGGGATGGGCACTCCAAACCTCCCTGGGCAGCCCCTGCCAAGGCCTGAGCACCCTTTCCATGGAGCAATTCCTCCTGAACTAATGCCCAATAGATAAGAATTCAGGTTTTTGAATGACACCCAATTAAACTTTATTCTGTGAAAGGATATTGATAGAAATCTGTTGCTTTCTGATCATTAATCCTGAGGTTACCTGGGATATGAGCTGGGAAGGTGGCAGCATAAACTTTTGGGGTGGTCACTCTGGAACATTCATTTCTCAATAGCTGGCACACAGCCTTTGCTGATTTGGAGCTGTCACATATTCATGGAATCTTCTGGGAACCTACAAACCATAAACAGGAATAAGGGCAGGAGTGGAAACCAAGGGAAAGTGAAAATTCAACAGCAATGTAATTCACTGGCAATTTAAAAAGAGAAATTCCTGATTCAGATGAAGAAGTGATGTGGCTGTGGGTGTCCTTCCCTGCACAGGACACTCTTCTCTCTGCCATTCCATGTTGATACTGCAACGGGAACTGAGAGTTTAATGATCCCCTATCAGAGCCAGATGTCTGCACCACAGGGAATTTTCTGTCCTGCAGTAGGCGGGTGCCAGTCCCACCAGATCCCAAAACTGTGGGAGTAGTGACTAAGGCATGAGAGCAAGGAGATGATTTGTCACACACTGACACACTGAAATTGTTGAGAAAGACTGTCCTGCAATAATGAATTAAAAATTAATTTTTACTGAATTTAACTGCTAATGGTGAAAGGCCTCAGTTGGAAAAAGCAACTTAATAATATTGAAGGACATAAAGTAGAAAAAAGTTCTAATAATGACAGTTCTTGACAGCATCCCTTGATTTATGCAAGGTCCAGTGTCTCAATCAATACAGAATCATGGAATTGTTAAGGTTGGAAAAGACCTCCAAGGTCACCAAGGCCAACCCTCAACCCAGCACCACCATGGTCTCCACTAACCCCACTAACCTCAAGTGCCACATCCACATGTTTTTTGAACACTCCCAGGGATGGGGACTCCACCACTTCCCTGGGATCCCATTTCAATGCTTGCCAACACATTCTGTGAAGAAATTTTCCCTACTATCCAGTGTGAACCTCCCCTGGTGCAACCTGAGGCCATTTCCTCTCATGCCGTCACTTGTTCCAGGTACCTTGTGCCTCTCTGGAAGAACAAGGCTGGCTGTTAAGAAGTCCAAGAAATAGAGTGGCTTATGGATCAGAGAATCAGGGAATAACTGAGGCTATGGGGCAGCAGGAAGGATCATCCAGTCCTGGAGCCAGGACTCAGATGTCCACGATCACATCCTCTGAACAGTCCATCAAGGGAATCAACTTCACCTCAGTCAGACTGGAACAAACCTCTCAGCAGCTCCCTGACAGGAGACTGGCAACAAGGGACAGGACAAGAGGGAACGGCCTCAGGCTGGGCCAGGGGAGGCTCAGGGTGGACATCAGCAGGAATTTCCCCATGGAAAGGGTGCTCAGGCCTTGGCAGGGGCTGCCCAGGGAGGTTTGGAGTGCCCATCCCTGGAGGTGTCCAAGGAATTCCTGGAGGTGGCACTCAGTGCTCTGGGCTGGGGACAAGGTGGGGTCAGGCACAGCTTGGATGATCCAGGAGGGATTTTCCAGCCTCAGTGATCCTGGGACTCCATCAAAAGCCCTGCAGGGCTCAGCACATGTTTTATAGTGAATGAGGAGAGTTTTGCAGTGTCAGTAAAGTCCCACCTCCAGGCCTGCACTCCCCAGGGAGCTGCAAAGCAAAGTTTCCACCTGCAAACCCCAGCAGAACCTCTCAGCACCAGGAAGACATTCCACACTGGACACAGGCATCCAGCTGACATTCTTCAGCTTTCTTCCAAGTTTCCCACATTTAAATATATCCCAGACAAATCTTATATAAATTGGAGGGGGAGAGGGGACTTTGTTAACTCTTCCTTAAGTCTTTCCACGTTAAGAAATAGTTTGAAAGTTTTTCTCAGGGTTTCACCAGCACTCGAAGTAAACCCTAAACCTGGTGATTCCCAAACTGGTGTGAGACCCACAGCAATAAAAGAGAGGAAAAAACCACACAGGAACTTAATGAATGGACCACTGAGGATGAAGGAATATTTAAAAATATTTAAAAATATGTGTAGGTGGGTCATGAATCTCTTTGCATTAATTTAAATATCAAGCACCTAAACTTTTCTTTCTTCTTCTATTTATATACAGAGGGAGAATATTTAGAGATGATTTGTAGCTTTTATATTTTGTATTCATATCTTATTATCGGTGGTAGAGAATATATTACAATTATATAGTTCATGGCTTTGAGAATGATCCTGAGAACAATCCCACAAATGATGGATTTCAATGGAAGGAATGCAGTGAAAAGCCTTTCGTTGGGAATTTTTTTTGCAAGAAACTGTAATCTCATTCAGAAAAAAATATTTGGAAGGAAGCGTAGGAAAAGGAGTGCAGGGAAAAAAAGGAGTGGGAGAATTAAGGTTAACTGTTTCTTATGAGAAAAAACTAAAAATAGCTGCTGTGAATTGAATTTACTGAGTGAATTTACATTGGGGGAAACCTGGGAATGGAGCAAGAGCTATTTAACCTGAAGACAGGAAAAAGCCTAACAATAAAAACATCCTATCCCATCCCATCCCATCCCATCCCATCCCATCCCATCCCATCCCATCCCATCCCATCCCATCCCACTGAGAGTTAAATTCAGACTGAAAAGCCGAAGATACTTTCACACCAGAAGTCAAAATAAGTTTTAGAACAGCCAAACAAAAACACCTGATTTATTCTGGATATTTGAGGAAGAACTTGGACTTGATATTCTTCGGAAGAAGGCCACTTCCACCTACCTTATCTTTATCCCATTTTAAACCAATTTGATTTCATTTTCAACTTCTTTTCCACAAACTGAGATACAAGGTACAAGTTGAAGGGTTGTCCCACACTCTGGGACCTCCATGGAGAACCTAAGAACCATCAGATCCCAACCAAACGCCACATGGCAGAAATAATTATCATTACCTGAATTATTCCTGCTGGATACTGAAGCTTTCCTTCACCAGAATTATCTTGTATTACCTCAATCTGTCCTGCAGCAACTTGAGCTTATTTCTTCTTTTTCTTTCTTCAGCAAAAGAACAAATTTTTTAGTGCCTCTTCATAGCAGGAAAATGATGTTGCAACTTTTATTGTCTCTTGTTTTAGGTTTCCTTAAAAACGACCAGGCTGCTCTTTCCATCCTTCCTGTGGCTCATATTTTCCAGACTCTGGGATCACTCTCGCTTCTCTCCCTGCTCCCTTCCCAGGTGTCCTGCGTCCTTCTGGAAGGGCCATGCCAAGAACAAAGTGCGGAGCTCCAACAAAAGGCTGGGCGCTGTCAGGGCAGGGCTGAGTCATGTCTGCTCCAGATGATGTTTTGGTGTTTGCTGCTGGTGAAATTCCCTCTAAAAACAACAAATCAGGTTTTTAAACACCTTTTTCACTTGGAGTTGCTTGGATAAGAAGATGCTCTAAGTAGGAAAATGCATCCAGAGTGAAAGCATCCCATGGGATTCGGCAGGCCTACCTGCATTTATCCACCTGCTTTTCCAAGCTCTCTTTGCTTGGATGCCTTGGGCTTCGGTGAAAGCCAAAAGTGATGCAGAAATGGTGTTTTTGGGGAAAGAATTGATGAAATTTTTACATTTATGATTGAGAATAACAAGAAAAATCCCTATTTATGTATTTACGAAACAAGATTTCTAAATTTTTCACACATTTGTTGTACTTAAGGAAAGACAGGAGGAATTTCTGATGAAATTTCCCAACTCTTTCTGTCCCTTATAGGCTTCGGATGATGCAATTTTAGAAGAATTTGATAACGTGAGAACTTCTTGGCCAATGATGTAACTATTTATTGTCCCGGGGTTAAGCTAATCTTTCAGGGAATATTTTCTCTTAGAACTAAATCTTTTTAAACCTTCTCTCCTTTGTCTTGTAGTTGAATTCTCCTTGAAATCAATTCCCATTTTTATCAGCAGCATCAATGAGAGACAAGAATCACCCATTGTGTGTAGTGGTGCTTCGGTTCAGAAAAAGCAAACAAAAACCTTCATGTGAAAGCAGAACAAACCCCAAACATTTGGGATTATTAAGAGCAGATGTGAGCAGAGTAGAATGGATTCACTCATAAAAAACCTGAACATTTGCCAAGTGCAAATATTTGAAGTCCTATAGTGACAGTTGCTCTCAATAAAAACGTTGAACCTATCAACGTTTAAAATGTATATATTGGATAGATATAAAATTAACAAGTGTCTCATGGATGTCTCTCTGTGTTTCCATTTTAAAACTACAGAAATCCAGTCAAAAAGCACCAAATGTTGTAAACAGAGTGTTCAGCCTGTGATACTGAGGAATAGGTAATGGGGTAGGGGGTGCCAAGACAAACAGGCTCCAAGGATTGCCAAGAAATTCCGAAAATGAAAAACGACTTGCAGCTCCAGCCAGGGCAAAGCCAACTGCAACAATTTTGGGGGGGTTTATGAAAATATTAAGATTCAAGTGCAGAATTAATGTATGCAAAGGGTCAGATGTACAGAATTTAGGCCTCTAGGAGCACGGGTAGGAGATGTGAGATTTGTTCCTTGGGTATTAAATAGACACCAAATAATCAGAGATTTAAAAATTATGTCTTTTCATAATATATAATAGATATTATTTCTTTATGTATCATCTATCTATAAAAATACAATATTTTATCTATTTGACATTTGCTGTGGGTGATATTTCCTTTAGAAATAAGTCAGGTTTTTAAAACAGCTCTTTCACTTAAAATGACTTCGACAAGAAGACGCCCGAAGCAGGAAAATGCATCCAAAATGAAAGCATCCAATGGGATTTGGCAGGCCTAATATAATATGTATTTATATAACATATAATATGTTTATATATATATATATATAAAATAAAAATATCACTGCCTGGCAGACGTACATGAAACATCTGGAATTTACACTGCAGGAATTTTTAGAGCATTTTATATTAACTGTTTTCACGGCGGTGAAGGGAAGATTGGAGTTGGATCACTGGTGACCACTCAAGCTCGTGGAGACAATTTTTGGGAAAAAGACTCTCTGTTCAAGCAGTTTGGGGGAAGAAATATTCCTGTAAGCTCCCAAGCTTATCACCCTGGACACGGGCATGGCATTGGTGGACTCTGTCCTTGTACAATCACCTGGTGAGCTCAAGGGCAGAACCTCCAGCTCCACACAAACCGAGCTCACACATTGATCTGCTCCGCAGTGTCAGGCTAAATTCCCCCTGAATCCCAGAGAGATGGATTCAGTGGTAACACACTGGGATTAGTCTCGGCAGTATTGCCTAAGATGCCCCTTCATGTCTGCAACACTCATTTTCCACCCCCTGCCCATGGATTTTCTCCCCTCCCTCCCGCTGTCTGCTCCAGCCGCTGAGGAAATCAACTTTCTGTCCTTTCCTAATGACTCAAGATTTTATCCGCTTTTTTCATTACTCCTAATTTATTTATTTTAGTGTGATGTGTGAGATCTCTGTCACCCGTTTCCTCACTTCTGTGAAGGGTTGGGCTGTGGATTTGCTTATATCCACGGGCATAGTTCCCACCCTGTGGGCTCCGGAGAAGCCAGCTGCTGTCTCTGACATGGCCTCATACATGGAATTCCATGATTGCAGCATCCAGTGTGGTGCCAACTCATGCTCTTGGCATTGCATCCTAATCCTGGAAATTCCTGCTTGCACAACTTGGCTGGAAATGTATAAAGATATGGATTATTCCATCTTCTTCTGAAATGATGCTTGGAGTTTTACCTCTGGGTGGTCCCAATCAGCACCTTCCCTAAGGAATGGCCTGCTGGAGGTCTGCGCTTCCAAAGGAGGCAATCCCAGCTTTTCAACCTGATGTAAATTCTGAGTAAGCTACTTGCTGTGGATAACTCACACTTTCCTCTTCTGATCATCCTGTGGTTTAGATATTTCTTTATTTCCTGTGCCTGTGAGGCGCTGTCTCCTTCCCGGATTATCCTGGTGTACGTGGCTTTTTATGGAGTTGGAATTCTCCTTGCTTTACTTCTTCTTTAAAGTCTATTTTCTCACTTATCTTTCTGATTATGAAATAAAATGCAATATCCTATCCCATGGTAACATCTCTCCATTAGAGTAACTTTTACGTGACTGTGGCCTCAACCTCCTCTTTACACCTTTATTAAAATTCCCCTTTGCTTTGTGCACACACTTGGCAGGCTGTGACCGATCACATTTTATTTTTATAGTATTAATTTGTCTTTATTTTTCATGCTCTGCCTGTGCTTCTCTTAATCTGCCAGCCTGAGAGCCATTAGAACACTCCACTCCTAAATAACAATTCCAAAGGCAAACCAATCCCCTCCAGCAAGATTAATTCCATTGTACAAATACATCCATGAACTCGAGTTCCTTTAAATCAACACCATATCCAATGTGTCAAAAATGGATCAAAATAACCCAGCTAATTGCTCTTAAACATTCCCAGTCATTCTGAGGCTTCAGCAGCTTGTGAATGTAAAACACCAATTCCCTGTTATTTACAATAGAATTGATTAATATTCCTCTGATATTTATCTTGCCCAAGAGTAAATATTATTAAACACCACTCCAGGCACTGTGGAAAAAAATATCAGTGGGATAAGAAATGGAAAATTATATTTCTTGCCACTCGAAGAGGAAAAGGTAAAACAAGAATTCTTGCAGCTCTCACAAAATAAGTGAAAAAGATTTCTTCTCTCAGTGTGAGGAGTTTTTAAATAGCACCAAAGTGCCTTAGTGGGGTGTGAACTGCTGCACTTAAAGATGTGTATTCATGAGTTTACGATTTCAGGCAACCTTTGCTCTGTCACAAACCCAGTGTGCCTGATTCAAGGGACAAAACTGGGATCTGCATCCAGCATGATGGATCCTGGGATCCAAACTGGGATCTGCAAAAGCAGGATGGATCCCGGGATCCAAACTGGGATCTGCATCCAGCATGATGGATCCTGGGATCCAAACTGGGATCTGCAAAAGCAGGATGGATCCTGGGATCCAAACTGGGATCTGCAAAAACAGGATGGATCCCAGGATCCAAACTGGGATCTGCATCCAGCATGATGGATCCTGGGATCCAAACTGGGATCTGCAAAAGCAGGATGGATCCTGGGATCCAACTGGGATCTGCATCCAGCATGATGGATCCTGGGATCCAACTGGGATCTGCAAAAGCAGGATGAAACTTCAGCCTCTAATTCAGTATCTTGGAATGAGAGGATCTTTAAGGTCCCTTCCAACCTAAGTTTTTCTATAGTTCCATGACCTTTAAATACACAAATTCAGCCTTATTGATAGTCTAAGGTTTTCCTTGATATCATAGCCACAATGGATTACCCTAATGAAAATTAGGCTCATTTTTGTTTCCTTCCTTTTTACTCCAGTTTTCCTATTTTTTTTTTTCATGTACGTGCTTCCATCCTGGTGGAACATGTGCAGGGTTTGATATCCAGTTGTTTGCAGACCAGATCCAGGTCTGTTCCAGGAATTCCTGCCCAACTCGAGCAGATTTTCAAAGCTCTCAAGCTGGCAGTGTCATTGCAGAAACTCCGTTCTCTCTATTCCCTGAATAGTAACAGCTGCATCCCATTAAATAAATCAATATCCCAAATTTAGAGCAGGGTGATGAAGCTGGAAAGCGGAATGAATCATCTTTCCCCAAAAGCTGGTGATACAAACTTACCAAAATTTACTGCCTGCGGAATATCCTAGGCTTTGATGCAGGACCCTTCCTGCCAGCACACTCATCCTGGGAAAGGTAATTCCTAATAAATTCAATATATTTCAGTATCTTTTCTTTCTTTCCCTAACTGCTTTTTACCCAACTTTTAAAAAGTTTTCTCGTCCCTAAAACTTATTCGGTTTTGTGTGGTGAAATAAGAGAAACACAAATTCATTCACTGAATTTTAAGGCTGTGAATAACATCAGAGTAGATATTTAATGTTAACGTGAAACCTGTCAGATCTAAACCAGAGTGTCAAGGATTAGGAGGCAGTTCTTTTAGAGCTGGACACAGGAAAGTGACTTCAGCCAGAATCAGTGTCATAAAAAACAGAGTTTTAAAACATCCTATAAAAACGAAACAGTTTTTAGGAGTTGGTAACACTTGGAAATGAGCTGGGCTGAGAGTTGTTGTGCCTTAATCCTCAGAAGGTGCTTCATGTACAAGAGCGAAGGCAGAAATTGAAATATGAGTGCATCCAAAACAATTAAAGCCTGAGTTATTTTGGGAAAAAATGGAAAAAATTAATAGAGAAAGGGAAGAGGGAAAGGGAAAAAGGGAAAGGGGAAGAATAAAGAAGATTAAAAGGCAAAGGAAAAAAGGGAAAAGGGGAAAAGGGAAAAGGAGTGGGGTGAACTAAAGCAGTGGTGTTAATGAACCAACACCAACACATTCAGTTCTCATTAACAGCTTCTCAGAAATGACCTTTCCTCACCACTCAGGAGTTTTTCCAGGAATGTGTCCAGGCCAAAGCCCTATAATACTGGGATTACTCTCCTTCCTAGAAATATCTACATGAGCAATTTCCATGTTTTAACTTGCATATATTCACTTTTTAATTTATCTCAGCTGCACCACGGTTCTCTATCTAAGACTTTCTATTTGCTTTACTCTCAGTAAGTGTTTCTTTCACGAAGAATGGATTGTATAAAATAATTTTGAGGAATTAAAAAAAAATGGGGGAAATGTCACAATTGCTTTCAAAAAATCATATCTAGAGACTAAAGCACTTATATATTCCCAAAAATATTATTTTGGAAACCTTCACTTAGAATGACATTCCTTCAGAAATCCTGCTGACTACAAAGTTTGGCAAGAAACAGAAAAAATCTTTTTTCTCATAGGATCGTGGAATCCCAGAAGCGTTTGAGTCAGAAGGAACCTTAAAGCTCATCTCATTCCACCTCCTGCCATGGCAGGGACACCTTCCACTGTCCCAGGTTGCTCCAAGCCCTGTCCAACCTGGCCTTGGACACTTCCAGGGATCCAAGGGCAGCCACAGCTTCTCTGGGCACCCTGTGCCAGGGCCTCCCCACCCTCATAACCACGAATTCCTTCCCAATATCCCATCCATCCCTGCCCTCTGGCAGTGGGAAGCCATTCCCCCTTGTCCCATAGAACAACCCTTTGGTCAGGCACATCTCCACACCTGCTCTCCTGCTTTCCCTGCCCTCTCATTTACATCTTCTCAGCACAAAATGGGCTGCACCGGGAATTTATTCTGCCTCAATAAACCAGTAATCCTCCCTGAAACACTAACAGTGCCATTTGCAGTGAGTTTAATTTCATTATTTCATTAACATGCAGTGATTTTCCAAAGAACAGGAATGGGACTCGGGCCCACCAATGTGCGTCTCAGATGATTCCTTCTGCATTGTTTGCTTTCAGCAGCCGTGCTGGGACTAATTCATGGCCCAGGGCATTGCCTCATAGCGCTGCTTCCCCAGACACACAGCCCAGGGAAGCTGGAACACCCCCAGCTCCTGCTGGACACATTTCAGAATCCTTCCTGTGAGGGATGGAGATTGGTACAGAGCATTCATTTCATCCTCGTGCCTGTGTTGGGAAGGGAATTGAACATTTATGTGATGCAGATATCGGACACCTAAACTCAAGGTGCTGGATGTCCCTTGTCAGGTCTATTTTCCTCCTCTGCCTTGCTAGAAAAAGAAGGGCTGAGAAAAGGACTGGGTTTGTGCTGCCTACAATGTTGGCCCATTGAAACACGATCTGGAACCTGTGCTGGGGTCCCCTACCCCTCATCAGAGAAGACTGAAGCCCTGTCACCCTGAACTAAGTTATCCTTCACCCTCACTGAGGTGACCCTGCTGCACATCACCCCCTGGGATGGCACGGGACGAGCTGGAGTGGAGAAATGAGCCAGCTAAACCCAGCTTTAGTCAGGGTTCATTTTGAAGCTGCTTCATTTCCCAGTCTGGATTGGCACGTGGCTGCATGAGCACTCAGGAGGCAGGAGAAACTGGGAATCAAAGGACAGGACAACTTCTTGAGGGATCCACATGTTCTTGGTGTCTCGTTGACATCAAGGTCTGATAACTACAGATTTTGGTGCCTCAGCAGTGAGATCCAGAACTCTTATCCTGATGAATTTTGGTGCTGCTTTTGGAAGGTATCACCTACAGGTCCTGAGAACACAATAAATGTAAGATCCCAATCCACTCCCCAACACTGGCACGGCACCAAGGACAGAAAGATCTCTTTGTTTGCCTGAGGTTTGTAGAGTCTTTTTTCTCAGTAATTTAGTGGGGATTCCTGAGGATGGGAGGTGGTACAGCAGTCACCATGATTGTGTCCTGCTTGTGTGATAACATGCAGGTCCTTAAAGAAGAACCTGGAAATCTATTTCCTTTTTCCCAGGCACTAATAAACTACAAAAGCATGGAACATTTTCCAGACTCTGGAAATCCTGGAGATGAGCACGGAAGACACCACTAATTCCCAGGCACCTAATTTCCACTTGCTTCCCTCTTTGAATCTGTTGTAACTTCAAAAGAACTCAAATTTTCTCTCTCTGAATGTAATGCCATGAGATTCTTAACAGTTACTGTCCAGAAACTGAGCTGTGGTCAACCAGTTTTGTGCCAACAAAAGGTACCCTACAGCTGTAAACCTTTCTCCAGCTTAATGAGAATATTTCTTGCTGTAAATGAGCCCTAATCATGATTTTCTTTTCAAGTTTCCAGTTCAGCTTCCTGGGCTTGTCCAGAGTTTTTCAGGCTCCTGAAGAGCAAGTTTGGAATCAATGCAGACTGCTCAGAGAGTTGTAAAGCTTCTTGTACTCCATGCTGTGTTTTACTCCTCGATTTTCCCCTTTAGCTAAACTCCTCAGAGTTACGAAATCCATGTTTTTCCCTTTACTCTGCTTCACATGTGGCTAACACCACAAATCCACAACACCCAGAAATCCATTAAGATATCAACTCCAAGTCAACCCCATTTCACTTAAGGAACTTGGCCCAGGTCAGCATCTCCAATAAATTTCCTTTACCAAACAAGCACAAACACATTGTTCAGCTCAAATCCCAAAGCAGGCCGTGTAACCAGACTGACGTTGCTCGTTCCCTGGAGTTCGGGGAAATAAAGCTCCGTCAGATCCCAACATGACCACGGTCACTGGAGAGGAGCCCACCACTCTGACATTTGAATTTGAAAATCTGCTTAGGTCATAACAGAACCACCTCCTCCTCCTCCCTGGCTACTCCAGCAAACCTCTCCCTTTTACTCATTAGTAACCAACTTTGTGTTTATAAAGCAATAGTAAACACTGTTAGCCATTGTCAAGGCAGAAAACAATAAAAAAATAATAACAATAAACCCTCAAGTACAGGGTCAGAGTTACATCCACTTATCTGAAATAACAGATACGGACTTTTGAAGCTGCCGTAACAATCACGCTGTGGGTAAAACTCCCAGTGAATTCGGTGGCACGAGGTGATCGCTATCCAAGCAGGGGGCAATTCAAGGTTCCCTCTGTGGAGACAGTGAAAACAAAAATCCTGAAACCCTTAATCTGGCTGCCCCAGCACAGACCTCCTCGAGTGTGCACACAGAGCCCAACCAATTCTGCCGCAGCGCTTTGGTGTTACCCAGCTCCGTCTACTACTTCTCCGAAAGTAGAGTCCACATCTGCTAAGTGACAAAGTCAGCGTTTACTCTTTCCCCAACTATTTGACATATTTTGAATTTTTGAGGATTAATTTCTTGAACAGTCAGCGCTGTTTGACTGCAACCCATACAAAATCCTTTGGCCAATGAGTACAAGTCTGTTTGCAATTTTGAGGAGAACACTTAGAAGATCAGTCAGCTTAGTTTGAAAGGAAACCTGAAAGTGATATACTTCATTTTTATTCTTAAGTGTAGGATATAAACTCTTTCCTTTAGTTATCTATGTGGAATCATGGAATGGTTTGGGTTGGAAGGGACTTAAAGATCCCATTCCACCCCCTGCCATGGCAGGGACACTTTCCACTATCCCAGGCTGCTCCAAGCCCCATCCAACCTGGCCTTGGACACTTCCAGGGATCCAGGGGCAGCCACAGCTTCTCTGGGCACCCTGTGCCAGGGCCTCCCCACCCTCCCAGCCAGGAATTCCCAATTCCCAATATCCCATCCATCCCTGCCCTCTGGCAGTGGGAAGCCATTCCCTGTGTCCTGTCCCTCCATCCCTTCTCCAAAGCGCATTTCCAGCCCTTTACTCTCCCTTGGATGAGAACCCAGTGCTTTCTCTTCCTCAAAATGATCACCGCTGAAATCAAAGTGAGTTTATTTTTCCCAGACACCTCTTTAGCTGACACTCGGTTCTTCAGAATTCTTCTATACATTTAATTTCTTGGAATGCGGCATCTCCACCCGCAAGGGCTCTTTCTGCCCGGGATGCTTTTTTGCCACAGAAGGAAACCATATTCCTTGCAATACAAACACACAATTCCAGAGGATTACAAATAAATAAATACACAAACAAATTCAGCAGAGTTCGCTGGAGGACGCCAAGTTTGTGTCACCGGATTTCACAGCCGAGCCCAGCCGGGACGGGCGGGCAGCGGCTCCGCCGTGAGGCGATGGCCGCCCTCACGCCCGCCCTGAGGGCGCTGCTCCAGCGCCCTCTCCCAACCCACCGCTCCCCGCCTCTTCCTGCGATGTCCCCGTTTCCTCCACATTGGTGCCCGTGAGCCTCATCAGGGCTCTGCTGAGGGGCGGCGAGGCCGGTGCCTCCTCCCTCACGGCACACGGACGCAGCGAGAGACACCCGGGTTCCCCAGCGGGTGCCCCCGTGGGTCCCCGGGCGTGTGAGGGGGCCGGCCGGGCTGCGGCCCCTCCTCCGCAGGCGGGAAAGCGAAAGCGAAAGGCGGCCCCGGGAGCGGTCTGGAGGTCTCTGAGGAGCCGCCGGGAGCTGCGGGAGCCCCGCGTCGCGCCCCCAGCCTGTGCCCGGCCGTGTCCGTCGGTCCCGCCCGGGAGGTGAGCGGTGAGGGAACCCCTCGGGTCCCCCGCGGCGGAGGGTAAACCAAGGGAAGCTATTGTTCATTTATGCTTTCGCTTTCCTTTTTTTTTTTTCAGGAAACTGTACAGAAGTCTCAGAGTTTTGGCTGCTTGATCCAAACCAGAAAGGGATTCCGGGATCTGTAATCTCAGTTTCAAGACACTGAGTGAGTCGGGTCAGAACCAAGGTGAGGATTCTCAAGTGAGAGAGTCAGAACTGCCCGGATGGGTCGGGAATTTGGGCTGCTCCTGCTGGGATCTCGTGGTCAGAGAGTGTCTGGCCTGTTCCTTCTTGTGTGCCTCCATAAAATGCTGTGGCAGCAGATTCCAGATTTTAAATTATCTGCTGTGTAAAAGTGTTTTCATTTGCGTTACGCGGGTTTCATAGAATCCCTGAATGGTTTGGGTTGGAAGGGACCTTAAAACTCATCCGGTGCCACTCCTGCCATGGGCAGGGACACCTCCCACTGTCCCAGGCTGCTCCCAGCCCTGTCCATCCTGGCCTTGGACGCTGCCAGGGGTCCAGGGGCAGCCACAGCTGCTCTGGGCACCCTGTGCCAGGGCCTGCCCACCCTCCCAGGGAAGGATTTCTCCCCAAGAATCCCATCCAGCCCTGCCCTCTGGCAGTGGGAAGCCATTCCCTGTGTCCTGTCCCTCCAGCCCTTGTCCCCAGTCCCTCTCCAGCTCTCCTGGAGCCCCTTTAGGCCCTGCAAGGGGCTCTGAGGTCCCCTTTTCTCCAGGCTCTCCAGCACAGAACACACAGGCTGTTCCCATGTGTGTAACAGCACAAAAGTAGCAGAAAGGTAAATACAGAACTATCAGAACAGCAAAGTTGAGTTGTGCACTGCAGAATTCCTCACATCTGTCTCCAGCTTTTATTTCCTAGTAAGGAAGGAGGCTTCAGATATCCAATATCTGTCACTTTTGCGTATAAAATGATACATTTATGTTTAAAACTTCTTCCAGTTCAGCACAGCTTCTGGTATTCCTGATACTGTGTTACATTAAAAAAATGCCCAAACAATACACACAATTGTTATTTTTTTTTTCCTGTTCCCTCAGGTTTCAATGGATTTTAACAGCCCCCCATTTCCTCTACAAGACAATGGTTTTGTAAGTATTTCCTGATGTGCTGCCTGGCAGTAAAATCTGTATTTGACAGTTGTACCTCTGAATGGAGGTTTGTGCTACCACTGCTTCTGCTTGTCTCACCTTCTTCCACCCTTCAATACTTGGGGCATTCCTGTTTCCATAGGGAGAATCCCATTCCCAAGACTCTGCATTACAGATCCTCCTAGAACTTCCTGTCCTGCCTCTCTTGCTCATCTGTCTTTGTGGAGGTTTTTTAGGGGAATTTCTCTTTTCCTGGGATTCAGCTCCAGTAGCGCACAAATGGTTTGGATGGGACTTCCCCTGGCATTTCTTATGTTTTCCTGGTTATTTTTTCCCTTTTTTTCAGGTTGGAAACTGTTGTGTGAGACCATTTTTTTAGTAAAAAACAGGCATCCTTTTTCTTACTGTCTTCCAGCTGTTGGCACGTGCGTCCTTCTGCTTTCCTGCACTCAATCCCTGGAGCGAAGGAGTATTTTTCCCATTTTAACTAAGACACAGATGGGTATTTCCCTGTTGCTTAATTGAAACTGGAAGAAATACTTTTTATTCTATTATTTTTAGGAAAACCCAGCCACTACCAAGGGAATTGACAAGATTATCTAATTTGGACCTTTTCCATGGATTATCTAATTCAGACTTTTTCCATGCCTAAGTTTCATGGTTCCCATTCAAGCTTTACGTAATCTTGAGTAAAAGGGAGGGAATGTTTCAGTGTCTTTGGATTTTTTCTTTTCTTTTCTGCGGAGTATTGCAGTCACAGAAACAAAACAGAACAGAGATTTTCTGTCTCCTTGGGCTTTGTCCAGTTGTAGTTTCCCTGCCCTTGTGAAGTTCTGCCCTGAATCTCGACTCTGAAATGGTTCTCTCATCACCTTCCTTGATATTACCTTTCATTATCCAATCTCCCCAAGCTTGGAAGCTCAAAATCCCATTTTCACTTTCTTTTATTTTTTATTGACACCTTGTCCTGGAGGAACTGCTGAGAAAGCACAGAGCTGAACATTTGTGGGTTTGAGGGGCTTCGTTCTGTGTGGAAGAACATGGACACAACTTGATTTATTATTTAGCTAAATATTAGCCTGTGGATTTTAGCAGTTGGATAATTAGCAAATAATAATGGCTGGCCAGTAATTCACATTTTTGTGGATTTTTGTCCTGTCCAGCCATTAAAATAATTCAATGATTTCACCTATGTGAATGATTTTTAAATTTTTTTTTAACTTTTTAATTTTTTAAAATTTTTTTTGGAATTGTTTGGGGTGTCTCAGTTGTTGCCCAAGAGAGGAGAAAACCAAAGTGTTCCTCTTCTGTCTGCAGAGTATGGTACCCACTGATGCACTTGGGACATCCGAGGAAGAGATGGAAAGACTTAAGGAAGAGCTGGAGATGTGGAAGGCAAGTTCTGCAAAGCACATGGAATCTGGAGACTTGCTGAAAGATAAGGATTAGTCCATCCTTCTAAAACCAGATCAACTCCCCCACATTTATAACGTGTTTAACTTGTTCTCCGTTCTTCAATGCTTTGTGCTTGTGTTGCTCTCAGTGGGAACCACTCTTGTAACTTTAATATTAACCCAAAGTGTTAAAAATTGATAAATATAAAGGGCTTACTCAAGGTTTTGTTTGTTCCCGTAGAAATAAATTTTTAAAAAATTTTAAAATCTATTTCTTTTTGCTATCCAGAAAAGAGTTGAAGAGGCTGAAAAGGTAGAAGCTGACCTTCATGTCTCCAAAGCAAGTGCTGACAGAGAGTATGCTAGAGCAGAGAAGAAGCTGGCAGAGCTGAAGGAGCAAGAGAAACAGCATAAGGACAGAATTACCATCTTTGAGGTATGGAGAAGGCTGCTGCTGTTTGGGGGGTTGGGAAGGAGGAGTGGATTAGGAAAATGGGAGGAATATTTCCAGTTTCAATGGCTTCACCAGTGTGCAGACTGTGCTGGTAGAATGTTCCACACATTGTTTTGTGCACTTCAGTGTTTCACTGGCAGGCAGAGAAACAGAGCAATAAACCAAGTCTGTTTTGGGATGAAACCTGACAAGATCAGTCTTCCTCTTCCAAGATTCTCCCCTACAGATGAGTTTCAGGTCTGTGTGATGTGGATAAAGCTCAGTGGGTTGATTCCACTGCTTTGCCAACTCCCTGTTCTGGGAGAGGCCACAGCACCCAAGGGATCAGCGTTTCTTAAGTGCCAATGAGCTGGGCAAGAGCCAGGACCTGTTTGAAGAGGGTTTTTCCTTCTAGAAGTGCTTGGTTCCAGAGCCCATGGGTTCATTCCCTCAACATTCCGTGTGCAGTAACAGGAGAACGTTCCACAGGCTGCCAAGGAGGTGCTTTCATTGAGGTTTGGTAAATCACTGATGAGAAATTATGAGTTAAGCTATTAAAATATAATTAACAGCTTAAATACACTCAGGTTGGGGAGAGATTTTCCGAAAGCTGATTTTGGTTCTTTAATCATAAATGTTTGGATTTTATACCCAGGAAAGGTCATTATCAAATCAGGCTTTTGCCTTCAGCTGATGGGAACTGGTCTAAGAGTCTCCAGTGGTTGCTGACTTTAAAGGAGCCACCCTCTAATTGTGGCTGGCTGGAGCTGACAACATCTGCTCTGCTTCCTTCTCATTCTGTCACATTCCCTGTCCAGGAAATCCTGGATTTAGTTACAGGGGCTTTGTGTCCCAGCAGGATCCATTGTTGTGGAGGAATTACGGAGCAGACATGAGGAAGGAGAAGAACATGAAGAGGGAAGAGCAGCAGCATGGCAGAAACTGCCCAGATTTTGCTGAAATACATTTCTGTCTTTATTTAAGTGTTTAATTTTGCATTTAATCTTTTTGCCGTGTAGCGGGAACTCTTTCTGCTAAACCAAGAGAACACTGAGCTGAAGGAAGAGGTTGAAAAGCTCAAGGAAGACCTGGAAAAACACAGTTCTCAGAATAATCTGGTAAAGGAGGTGAAATATTTGGAACTTTGTCTTTTAGGAGGGCAGATTTTTATTTTCAGAGAATGGTTTGGGTTAGAAGTGACCTTAAATCCCATCTCATTCCAACCCCAGGGACACCTTCCACTATCCCAGTTATCCAACCTGGCCTTGGACACTTCCAGGGATGGCACAGCCTCAGCTTCTCTGGGCACCCTGGGCCTCCCCACTGAATTTGTCCCTCCTAGACTGTTGGGGCCACTTGCTCAGCATTTGAACCTCTGCTAATTTCAATATAAAATAAACCTGAAAGTTTCATTTCCTTATTTTCCCTGGCAAGACAATTTGAAGCAGGCTGAGGATATGGAAATAAATACAAGAGGTACTTGAAAGCATGAGAGGAATGAAGAGAGGCAGAAATTTATTAAATGGTAGACACTGGAATAAAGAATATTCATAGCATTGGTAATTTTCAAGATTTCTTTTTCCTATGTCACTTCTAAAGTTTGAGATTAAAAGGAAGGTGGCAGAAATGAAATTGAAGTTCACTCACCTGGAAGACGTGAAGGATGAGTGGGCAGATATGGACACTCACTGTGTTTTTGGGGCAGCTACAAAATCCCCTTCAGACTCAATCAGAACCAGGCTCTGCTGACTTTTGAAGATGAAGAAGGTAGGATGTATATTTTAATTATAAAATTAATGTCTGATGAATTTCACCTGGTAGTGGTGTGGTTTTCACCCAAGGGTATTTTGAAAAGAATGGGAAAAAATCTTGTGTTAATATTTTATACAATAAGAGCATCTTTTGACAACATAGAAGTTTTACTATTCCCACTCAAAATCTATTTTTAATATCTATTATTCATAATATATTTGTTATATTTATTCTTTTGTTAATTTTATTTATTGTTCATAATAATAATTATTATTATAGATATTATAATATTTTGCCTGTTATTATATTTTCCCTATAACCACTGAGATTTTATGGAACTAGACATGCCTGAAAACATGGATGCTTGGGATCTGGTTGCCTAATTATTATTTATTTCTCCTTTACTGATGCAAAAGGAGATTTTTTAAAGAGATTGGGGAATAGTTTTGTGTTTACAATGATTAAACAAAGCTTCTCATATCTGATTGCCCTCAGTTGCCCAGAGACTGACAAAGATGAGCAAGCACTCTGTGAACCTGGACAACCGAACAGCAAATGTGGCAGTGAGGCCTTTTGAACTTGAAATGGGCTTCCAGTTTGAGGTAAACAACTGAAATAGAAAAATATGGGTTCTTAAAAAGCTTTAGGTTCTTTTTTTTTGGTGTGTTTTCAGTCACAAAGTGCACAAAAATTTGGTATTTTTAGCTCCATGTCACTGTGTCTGGAAAGAAGATCAACGTTTCAGAAATCCCTGAGCTTCCCATTCCTAAAGACTGGATGAGAGACAAACTTGAGCTGAATTTCTACAAAACTGAGCAAGGAGGAGGAGGAGAAATAGAAAATGTGACCTACAACAAGGAGTCTGGGACAGCTGTCATCACATTCCTCAAACCTGGAGGTAGAGTCTGGAATATTTTCTTATCCAAATTCAGGCCAAATTGTCCATCCTGGGTTCCATTCTGGGGTAACCACTGAGTGTTGCAAACCCTTCCCACGGGGAGTTCGTGGATCCCTCAGAGATGCTGGTAAATAAAGCAGCTTTTCATTCCATCCCTTTTTGAGCAAACATAACCTGCTCACAGTTCATGAGCTTTATTTCTTTCAGAACTTTTTCCAAAAACTTGGGGTTTTTTTTTTTTCCCTTTGCATTGCCAGACACTCATATTGCAAAATGAGAATCAGGAAGATGTGTTTGATTTCTGCTCCTGTTGCACGACAATGAAGTTAGAGAGGCATTCCTGTTGCCCAGCTGGCTGGAATTCCATGATCAGTGGAGCCACATCCACTTAGAGCAGCTGCTTTAGATTTATTTCAGAAGCTTTTGTGGGCATTTAATGATTTTGCTTTTTTTTTGAGAGTGCCAAATAAATTTTTTGCAGAATGCACATGAAGAATCTACAAGTGTGCCATCCTATGTTAGTTTCTACATCCAGAAAGATGAGTCTGGTCTTTGAAATGTTTATCAAATACTGTTTAAATTATATTAAATAATTAACTCTTTTTTTTTCTCATTCTCCATTGCAGCAAGCAACAACTTTTTGGGATGTACTAAATACCCTTTCTGTGCAGAGGGAAGGTACTTCAAGCTTTCTGTCTCCCCAGATTTTGATTTTCACTTGAGAAATTTTCAGGTAAAAGAATCTACTCCAGGCTGATAGAACATAGCTAAGTGAGAAATAGGAGAATGGGCAGAATTTTCAGTCCTGAGCCCTGCAGAGGCTTTTGTGTGAACTCAATAGCAAGTGTGAGTGTGAAATAGGCTGAGCTCGTGTGTTGCAGTGTGAAAGCTGTAATTTATTTTTCAAGGGTGTGCTTGTCCTTCCTTGATTGAATTATCTCAGCACTCCCCACATGCCTGTGTTGGACAGGAGGGAGCTGCTTGGGAAGGAGGTTAAGCACAGAGTTCTCCAAGTCACAAAGCTCTGTCAGGCTGATCCCTAACCAGGATCCCAGAGACCCTGCAAACGAAACATTTGCTCATTCACTCACTGATTTCATTCCTTCGTTCAGCCCAAATAGTGACTCTGTCACACGGAGCTTGCTCATCAGAAAGTCTGCTGCTTTATGAACAGATGGTAATCGAGTCAGCATTGTGTATATAATCAGGCCTTTGTAATTAAGGCATGGGCTGCAGCGTGTGCAGGACACCCAGCAGGAATCCCTGCAGGTGTGGGGCGTGTCCTGGCAGGGATTTTTATGGAGTGGTGCTGTCTGGAGCCATCAGAGATCCCCAAATCCAGTGCGTGGGTGCATTAAGGAGTGCAGGACGCACCAGTTAAGGAGTCCAGATGTACTGGGCTCGGAATAATGGAATCACAGAATCTCCTGAGCTGGGAGGGATTTACAGGATCATCCAGCCCAGCTCCTGGCCCTGCACAGACACCCCAACAACCCCACCCTGGGCATCCCTGGCAGCGCTGTCCAAACACTCCTGGAGCTCTGGCAGCCTCGGGGCCGTGCCCATTCCCTGGGGAGCCTGGGCAGTGCCCAGCACCCTCTGGGGAAGAACCTTTCTCTAATTTCCAACCTAAAATTCCATGGCACAGCTCCAGCTGTTCTTCCTCTGCTCCCAGAAGGCAGAGATTAGAGCTGTCCCTTGGGATGAGTCTCCCCTCACTCTCCTCCAACAAACCAAGTGCCCTCAGCTGCTCCTCCGTGGCTCCTCCAGACCCTTCATAGTAGTGTAAGAGTCCAGAATTCTGCTATTTCCAGTGAAATTTCCACTATCTAAAGCTTTAACCTTATCACAGATCCCAGCCATACCTGAGCAAGGAATTGAATTCCCATCTCTCTCAGTTCCTTTGAATGCACAGCTGCTGTATAATCCAAGTGTGTTCTTTCCTCCACAGCCATACTGTGGGGTTTCCAAGAAGACCATTCTGCTGAAAGGAATCCCAGAGGTGGAAGAGGATGAAGAAAGTGTGCAGGACATGATTGAAATCCACTTCCAAAAGCCGAGCAACGGAGGGGGGGAGATAGAGAAAATCAAATACATCTCCAAAGGAGCAGCCTATGTTTGTTTTGAGGAGGATACTGGGAATGCCACCGTGGAAATCACAGGGAACTCGTGAAGTTCTGAGGTTTTGTTCCTCAGAGGCACAGCAATTTATGTAGGTATTGTGCTCTGGTGTTCTGAAATTGATATTGTACAAGAGGAATTCCTGCCTTTCTAATTTGTCTCATGGCACTGACTTCGCACAGAAAATCATCAAAACTCCCTGCTTTTGTTCCAGGTTAAAGGCACAGACAAAGCCTTCAGCAGCCCTTGAAACATAATCTAAGATTTTCTGCAACTTTGTGTATTTTATACCTTGCAGATTTTAAAGTACTCCAGAGTGGGATGAGTGTATTATTTCTGACATTTTAGATACAAAAGCCACATTTAATCCCAATCCAAAGCCTCCTCACAGTCCTGCTTTGTTGAAGTGCCAGAGCTTCAGAAGGTGGCTCTGACACAACTCCAGTCCTGCTGAGGTTGCTGAGTGCCACCAAACTCAAATACCTGAAAGAATCCTGTAATTTCATAAACCCCACATTATCATATCAGTGATAGAATTAAAACAGAAAATGGGAGATGCAAAACCAAGAAATTGCACTTAAGAAATGCCATGGCACTTTCTGCCTTTAGCTGTTGAGCTTCTGCCTGTTCATAGCCTGGTTTATTGTTTGGTTTTAATATTTGTTTCTGCACTTAAATTTTTCCTCATTTTTTTTCATGATTTTGGTTATTTTAAACTACTGCAGTCAAGGATTGAGCTGCTGCTGTATCTGGTTTTGTAACAATGCTGGGGGAACAGCCCTGAGGGATCTGGTGATCCCAGGCTGCTGCTGGGACGGCTTGGAGAGAGTTATTTTCCAAGGAGGAGTGTTTTTTCCTTTTCTTCTATCATCCTTGGAAAAGAAATCCTCCCCTGACTTTGCACTTTTGCCACCCTTGGGGGCTGAAGTGGTTTGGCCCCAACAATCTTAACTCCAAACTAACAGGAGCCTGACACTGAAAATAATTTATTTTCAGGGTATTTGACATCTTGATATGAAGAAAAATGACAGTGCACTGAGAAGAGCACTGCACAAATATCTCAGGGTTTGTTATTCCAGACAAACTGGTAACTGGCAATGGGTAAAAATTGAACATGGAAAATTAAAATGCTGCAAACGCCGCAGTTTATTTGGAATTTGCTGTTGAGTGAGATCCATGTGACTGTAGCACCTCTTACTGTTTAGGGCATGCAAAGGCATGGATTGATTACCTGACCAGTGTGAAATAATAAGAATTAATTCAAACAAAGTAGTACTGAACAATTTATGGAGATTGTGCACTTTTGCACTCTCAAAAACTTGGTAAGACCAGACAGCCTAAAAAGAAAGGGGGGGAAAACCTGAAAAAGGTAAAAAATGTCATGAACTTCAACTGTACCTTGCTGATAAATATTGAGAAGTAAATCCTTAAAAAGGAAAAAGCTTAAAATTCTCATAAAGTGTCACAGTGTATGGGAGCAGTGAGAGGCTGGAGGTTTTAAAGCACAGAAAATAAATCAGATTTTTACATTTTAAAGACGATGTCTGTAAATGTCTTGCTTTCATCCCTGATGAATTATGGCTTGTGATGATTACCCTGTTAAATTTTAAAGCAGCAGTGGTGCTTTAAAGGCTGGAGACTGGTTTTAATGATGAAAAATAAGAATACAGTGTCGCTGATGTTTCTATAAATGTCAATATCCTTTTTCCTCCCCACTGGGCTGATTTTCTCTCAGGCTGGGAGGTTTTGATACCCGCATTACGCACACGGACATTTCCCAGCTGCAGCTTTCACCCAAACATCGGTGTTGGATCGAACATGGGGCTGTTTGGGGCCACGGGAGCTGTGCAAGCGCAGCCTTTGGGGTGCCATGGGTGTGCTCTGCCACGTGTGTCCCTGGCCATGTGGGATATTGGGAAGGAATTCCTGCCTGGGAGGGTGGGGAGGCCCTGGCACAGGGTGCTCAGAGAAGCTGTGGCTGCCCCTGGACCCCTGGAAGGGTTCCCTGTCCCTGCATGTCCCTCTCCATGCATGTCCCTATCCCTGCGTGTCCCTGTCCATGTAAATCCCTCTCCGTGTATGTCCCGTCCCTGCATGTTCCGCTCCGTGCGTGTCCCTGTCCCTGCGTGTCCCTCTCCCTATGTGTCCCTGTCCCTGCGTGTCCCTGTCCCTGCGTGTCCCAGTCCGTGCCGGGTCCCTGTGTCCGTTCCCGGCGGGAAGGGCGGGCCTGTGTCCCTGCGGGGCTGGAGGCGGCCGGAGGGGCGGTCCCGCCGCTTCCCGCGCGCTTTCGCTTTCGTTTCCCCGCCGGTCCCGCTCGCTCTCGGCCCATCCCGGTGGGATCCCCGTCCCGGTGGGATCCCCGTCCCAGCGGGATCCCGGTCGCAGCGGGAGCCCCTTCCCAGTGGGATCCCGTCCCTTCGGAGCGGTGGCCATGGCAAGTGCCGGGGCCCGGGGGGAGCGGGGGCCGCGCACCGCGAAGGGCAGGGCCGCGAGGAGCTGGGGGGAAAGCGCAGGAAAAAGGTGGGAAGGGAGCTGGAGAGGGACTTGGGACAAGGGACGGAGGGACAGGACACAGGGAATGGCTTCTCACTGCCAGAGGGCAGGGATGGATGGGATATTGGGAAGGAATTCCTGGCTGGGAGGGTGGGGAGGGGCTGGGCTGGAATTCCCAGAGAAGCTGTGGCTGTGCATCCCTGGAAGTGTCCAAGGCCAGGTTGGAGCAAGCTGGGATAGGGGAAGCTGTCCCTGCCCGTGGCAGGGGTGGCACCGGATGGGCTTTAAGATCCCTCCCAAGCCAGAGCAGTGTGGGATTTGCCGGGGGGCCCCAGCAGGAGCCCGCTGTCGGCGGTGACGGGCACACGGAGCCGCTGCCCCGTCCGTCCCCGCGGCCCCTCCCGCAGCGCCCGTCCCCGCCTGGCAACAGCTGCTCGGCACAGACGCGTCTCGGGAGTGATTCAGCACAAACTGTGTGCTCGTGGGGTGGTTTTTTTTTTCCCCTAACCCCACTAGCAGGCCCGAGTGTTGCTCCCAAACACCAGCTGGGAAGGTGTGAGGGCTGTCTGGCAGCTGAGCGCTCCGGCTGTGCCAGGCGTGAGAAAATCCCGCCTGCATCTTGGAAGCGCCCTGTTTGTATTCCCTCCGTGCTGCCTCATTAGAGCGGGGACTTGCTCTCACACGAGCTTCGCCACCAGGATAATTGGCCAATGTAATTAATTAAAGCTCCTGGCTCTCGAAATTTGATGGGGGATAAAAGGAGGTTGCAGAGCCTCGCTGGGTTTGTCTCCGGAGCCGTGGTGGTCCCCAGGATTTTGGACAGACATCACTCCCTCAGCAGCACATTCTGCTTCAGAACTGGAGCTGGGATCACGTTTTAGGCAGCCCAGGCCTGGAAAAACAACTTAAGAGAAGTTTAAAGAATTCAGATGGAGTGACTGACCTCAAGCACAGTTACTGACAGCTCATTCCCATGAACGCTGCCATGCAGACAAACTAAATTTATCCCATTTCTTCCAAAAAGTCAACAAGCTGTTACTAAGTTTAGTCAGTGTTCCACAATTTGCAGTGATTTTGCTGTGGTATTCCCAGTGAAATGTTGCTGTTTATGTCCGTGTAATAAGAATGGAAGGAAAATCTGCTCTTCCTAACAAGACGTGGATGCAAATCCTGTTTGGGATGGGGTTTGTGATTGCTGCTGGGGCTTTGGCTCTGATGGAAATCATGTGTGTGGTTGGTTGTTTCGTGCACTGCGAGCCTGGGTTGGCTGGGATTATGTTCTCCCAATTTAACAAGGTTATCCATGTAATAAATGGAGAGAGCTGAGTCAGAGCACAGACTCCTGGATTTAACAAGGAATCTGCCCCTTCCACTCTGCAAGGAATCCTTGCTGAGCACCACATGCAGTTACAATTTTTCATTCTCTTCTAATTTTGAATATTAGAATCAGAGGAAATGCCATTATCAGTGGGATGCTGGACCCTCTAGTTGAGAAACTTAAATTTGGTGCTCATTTTTGCTGCTTTAAGAAGATACTGAGAGGGTTTAAATGGCATTTAAAGCCATTTTTTTAGTGCACAGTAATGTAGGTGCCTGAGGCAGCCTGGCATGCACTGAGATCTGATTCAGCGGGATTAATTAACTCCTAAATGCACATTGCAAGGGGAATGGGAGTCTCTCCAGGGATGGGAATCTGGGAGATCCCTACGGGAGGTCTCCAGGACTCCCTGCATTTACCATGTGCCATCTCTGCGCAGGCCACGGGCCAAGCTGCCAGATCCACGAGGACAATTGTCATTGCTGGTGTCCCAGCTGGCCTCCTGCAGGATGATGTCATGGCTGACATCCTCACCATCCACTTCCAAATGTCGAGGAATAACGGCGGGGACGTGGAAGAGGTCACGTATCCCACACGGAATAAAGGAGTTGCCTACGTAACCTTTGAAGATCCAGAAGGTATTTAAAGTAACGTATTAGAGCACAGCCACCCCCTAAAGAACAAGCCCTAGAATGCTGATCCCGAGCCAAATGATTTTAAATTGGGATTTTATAGAGCTGGGAGACTGAAGCCTCTCTGGTAATCAGGCCGAGGTTCAGGATTTTACTTCTGCTCGTTGCAGTCATGACTCACTCGTCATGCAAAGCATTATGTTTGTTTTGCAGGAATAAATTTATGCCATGAATAACATATCATTTTCGTAGGCTTTGGGGAATAAATCTCTGCCCATTAATGTGCCGAGGAGACAGGCTCCTGTCTCTCGGAGCAATTTGGAGCAATACATAAAATATTAGCTGAGAGTATTGAGCGGCCTGCGTGTGTGTTTGGTTACATGAAGGGTTCCAGCAGGCTGGAGGTGACTATTTTACTGCTCAACAAGTGAATCTGGGTTTGTTTTCAGTTGTGGAGAGTGTTCTGAAGAAGGATCAGCATCTCCTGCAGGACAAGAGGCTGCCCAGGCACTACCCCCTGACAGTGACCCGCTACTGCGACAACGTGAGCTCCTCCCTAATTCATCTAATTATGCTTAATGCCTAATTAACCACTCCTTAACTTCTCCAATTCAAAATTCCAGGCCTTCCTCTCTGTCACATCCATCCTCAACGTGGCTGTTTTCAGAGATCACTTTGTTTTAGAAGATCTGGTGGAAGAAATGAAAAAGCAGAGCCCGGCTTTGAGCTTTGGGCCTTTGCAGCCCAAGGGGCAAATTGCTGTGCAAGGGCCCTTCCCAGCACTCCAAGTGCTGAGAGAATTCCTCCTGTTAAAGGCAAAATCCCTCTCAGAGGAGGACAAAAGAGAGGGAAAATCCCATCAGAGACCGAGGAAGAAGCTGCAGGAGCACAAAGGTGCCACGGAGACGAGGAGTTCTGTTTGGGATGCACACCAGGAAAAACAAGTGCTGGTTCTGGACACGGATATCTATCACTACATGAGGCACTTCTATCCTAGAACATTCCAGGCAAATGATGTTGTCATTTCTGGGTCACTGATGGTGACATCACCACAGTGAGCATTGAGAGTGCTGGGAGGAAGGCTGGCGCTGCACACGGGCTAAGGGTCAAGAAAAAAATTGAAAATTGCTCCGTAGAACTCCAGAAGATTTTACGTAAGGAAAGGCTCTGCTTCAAGGAGCACAGCAGAGGGGAGAAGCTGAGATACAAACGGCTCTGTGAAGGACTAAAACCCCGTTACCCCAGCGTTCTGATCATTCCTTATGACACCCACATGGATGTTGTGGGAACTTCCGCAGATATTTTCAAGTTTACAGAGCAAGTGAGGAGTCACTCCAGGTAGGAGAGAGTGTTCCTGTGGTTTGTACTCTGTGTTTCTCACCCAGACTGTGCCTGTGGCCCTGTGGCACTGTAGATCTCCCTCTGTGTCACTGGGATGGCACCTTGTCCCTCTCACAGGCTGGGAACTCTGCACGGGAGGGTGACCAAGCCTGGCCCCCCAAATACCAGATTAAGGTCAGAACATGAAACCAATGATCTCTGCACTTAGGGAGCAAAGAACTTAAGCTTCTTCTGTCCAGAAACAGCCACATTTTCCTTTTGATCCCTCAGTGCACTCTCATCCCACCTTGCTGCCAGCGAGCACACGATGAGAAAAGAGATTTTTTTTTTTCAGCTGGGTGGGCCAACCTTGTAGGAAACACTGCAGGGAAGTTCTGTGTGAAGCTGTGTGAGGAGGTGACCACAGCAGGCAGGAACGGGGACCTTTTCTGTGGCCTTTATCTGCACAAGGACCTTCTCACCACGGAGAACAGAGCTGTGACACTTGGCACAACAAAATGCACACGGAATGGACAGGCTTGAGAAAGCCCTGAGGAGATGGCACTGGAAATTCTTCCCTGTAAGAAAGAGGGAAGTTTGTTTGCATAGGAGCAATAATGGGGTTTTTTTTCCAGCTGTAAAGGCTTCTGCAGCATCTCTTGACAGCACATGAAAGGATGTCCAGAGGTTTGATGGGAAAATTTGGGGGCATTCAGACTTTGCAGTCAGATTCTGTTTATGCGAATCCGTTTCTGTATCCATTACAAGGGCACAAAGGGGTTTTTTTTAAAAACCAATTTAGAAAATAGCTTTTATTTTGTGATATCAGTGTGTTCGGGATAATTTGTCAAAACACAGGGCACCGACTCTTTTGTCTGATGTGCAGGGAAAGTTTTAGAGGTTTGTGCCATTAAAGAAAGGAGTTGTATGAAACATTCGTGCTGTTTTAACCAAATCCCGGGTTTTTGGTTGGAAGCCCAAACCTGAAGCCCAAGAAATGCTTGAGGCATTTTCTTGTCACCACTGATTATCCGTTGCAATTAGGCCAATGAAAGATGTTAAAGGAGTGCATGAAAAACGACTGTCAAAGCAGCAGGCTGATGAGCTTAAGTGCTTTGCTGAACTGCGAGGAGAGCGGTAATATTTAAAGATTTCATCCTTTCCAAGTTCCCCTGTGCACTGCAGGCTCTCCACGGGGGTCAGGGGTGGGGTGGAAGATGGATGCTCTGGAAAACTCCCCCTGGAGCTGTTTGGGGTCCTCCCCACAGAACTCAAGCAGAGATGGGATGATTTTCAACCTTGTCAAAGAGAAAATCCTCTTTGAGGGATAATCCTTTAATGAAATTAGTGCTGTTTTCCAGTGTCCACGTTGAGCTGCCCATCTTTTTTCCGAAGAGCCTCATTTTTTTTTTTTTTCTGATTCAGAGCTTTGGTATTTCCTATTTGCTGGAGCGGCAAACCAGTGGCCCTGGTGTTTGTGTGAACCCTGACTGGTTGCTGCTGCCTGAGGCTGGGTTTTGAGGCAATTTTGGCAGCAGCCCGGTTGGCAGCAGCACTTCAGGTGTCCTTCAGGTCTGGTTTGCTGCCAAACAACTCCTTCTTACCCAACGATTTGCAGTCACAACCTTGAAATCACGGCTGAATAAAACGTTCTCGTTGAATCGTGGCTCAGCTGTAAGAGCTCCTCTTCACATTCCCTCTGCGGCCCCTCTGCCCCCACGTCCTTGGCACCCCTTCAGCATTATCCCATTGTTCCCGGGGCTCTCCCATCTGCCGCTCTCATTCCCAGGGTGTCGCTTCTGGAGACAAAAAGAGCTTTGCCTCGGCTGTTTTGTTTGTGGAGTGCCTCGTAAAGAGGCATCTGGGGGGTGTGGGTGGGGAGAGAGGAGCTATTGTGCTCCGGGGCTGCTTTTCCAGGTTGGATTTGGCTGGGAACGCCCCACCTTTGGCACCTGGGATGGATCCAGGGCAGGGAGGCGGAGAGGGGTCGAGGTTTCTGTGGCAGGAACAAAGCTGTGACCCAGCACAGCCCAGTGTGTGCTGGGAAAACACAAACAGAATAACATCACCAGTGAAGCACATATTCCTTCCCTCGCCGTGCACATTCCATGGAAAACAATGGATATTTAGCTAAAACCCCTCGGATTTGGTCATTGCCATGAAATCTCCAACAAACACAACCAAACAAATCCGTGTTAGAGCTGCTCAGAGACTTGCCAGCTCTCCTTCTCACGGTTATTTTTATGGCAAGCAAAGCACTGCTGTCTCTGAAATTCCACTTGAAAAATATCTGTGGATGTTGGATAATATCCAAGGAAACAGCTGTTACTCCTGGATCTGCTGATTTCACTCAGGACTCTCAGGTTTGCACCTTAATTTGAATAAAGAACCTGCTCAGGAGACCTCAACAAAATATTTGTGCCCTTGCTCGCTGCCCTTCCCCAGAAGGGGATAAATAAGAGTTGTAAAAAATACAAAGCCTGATTTTGATTTGAGGCACAACTCCTACTGGAAAAGCCTAAAAAATATAATTAAAAAGGGGCAGAGATAGCAGCAGAATGTGAGCCCAGTTCCTGGCAGCACCTCACTACAGTCAGTGGGGAGAACACCTTAAAAACACCTTAAAACCAGCAGGATTTGAGGGATATCCCTCAGCAGGAAAATATTACCCACTCTGGAGGCCCAGGCAATCTCCTGGTTGTCCAGAGGGGCTGGGGGAGGTGATGCAGCAGGAATGATTGACTGGAATCCTTCAGCATCCCTGACACAAAGAGCTGCTGCTGCAGGGGAGGGAGGACAAAGCCTCCCCTCTCCCCCATTGTACCTGTGCCTCTCGTTGTGCAGTGGGAAGGATGGATGCCATCCCTGCAGGAAGGGCTTTTTTCCTCATGGAAAACCCTCCTTCCCGCAGGTTTCTTGTCCCCAAAGCTGCCCCCGCCACCTTTGAGCTGCACAGGAACTTCCAAGTGCACAAACTACAAAAGATCTGTCACATCTCCTGAAAAAATGGGATATTCTGAGGGAATATTCTGCTTTTGAGAGCCACGTGTTTTATGTAAAAATAACCCCCAGAACAACGTGTAAAAAAACCAAACTGTTAGTAACAATTAACTCATTATCTGAGACAACTGGCACACCTACATCTTTGTCAGGCCACGCTGGAGACTCAGAAGCATCAAACGCGATGAAAATGGGAATATTTACCAGCTCAGGGTGGTCAGTGAGTCCCTGCAGCCATGCAGAGATGGATCCCACCCAGAGAGAGGAGATGGATTTAGCAGGGATCTCCCTTGGCTCCAGGAACAAACCCTCGTTCCTGTTTTGGAGCACATCTTGTGCAGGAGAAAAGCAGCTGTGACACTGCCCGGGGAGGGCTGGAAATGCTTTCTCCATTGCACAACCCTTCCGAGGTGGCTTCTCCCTCGCATCCAGGGTGGTCGGGGTTCCAGGATCCATGGTTTCCATCCAGTCTAATTCCAAATGACTCCTTTGAGCTCCTTCCCTTCAATTGCTGCAGTTACCAGTGAAAAGACCTTTTCCACCCCTCTCTTTTAAATTAGGAGCACAGAGAAACCACGTGTGGATACTTCACCACCTTTGCCTAAATTAGAGGATGGGAGTCTTCCCTGATTTCTGCAGCAGCTGCCTGAAGATAACCAGACAACCTGGCCAAGGGAATAAAAAATAATCATTAATTTTAATTATGATCTAAAACAAACCTGAAAAATCGAGTAAGACTGCACAACTCAGAACTGACAGCACCTGGTCTGCTTGTATTTCCTTTTTCCTTAGTTAGGAGAGTTGTAGAACATCTGCTGGCAAACAAATCCATTTTCTGCTTTCCTAACACAGCTTTCCTCTGCCTCCTGACACCCATTAATGACTTTTGAAGAAATCTCCTAAAAGGAACTCACCTAAAGGAAAACCCCACCCCTAAAGGCAGCACCCAGCAGCGCTGGGGTGTTGCATTAAAAGCAGTTTCCAGGTGGATTTTCCCTGTCCTTTCTGCTCCTGCCTTTGGCATCGGAGCACTGGGGATCAGCACCTGCCCCCCAGAATACTGAAGGGAAAAAAACCCCACAGGATAAAAAATACTGGAAAAACAAAGTTCTGTTGTGTTTGTACAGCTGGAATAGTTGCATACTCCTGAAATTCCTGCCACGGTGGGGAAGGAATGCCGGGGCTGCTGAGTGTGGGATGTACAAATGGCAGCGCTGGATCGGGATCGGGCAGGAAAGGTGGGATTTCTCCACGGGATTTCTCCCACAGCTCATCCCTGATGGAGCAGGCTGCGTGTGCTCCTATTCCCTGTGGCGCTCTGGGAGCAGCGGGATGATCCCTGCATGCCCAGAGGTGCGGAGTTGGTCCATTTGGGGTCAGTTTGGCTCTCAGCTGCTGCTCCTCGGGCTGGGCACGGGGACACGAGCAGGTGCCACCAGCCGGACTTTGTCCCACCCGCCTGCTCCTGCCGGGAGCACGGGAACACAAGAGGGAGCCAGATGCTTTGGAGCCGGAATTCCAAGGTCTGCGCCGGGGTCCTGCCCTGCTGCGGGAGGAGGAGACGCCGGGATCGGGTCCTGCTCTGTTCCCGAGGTGCGGGAAGCCGAGCTCGGCTCCCGTTTCCCTGCAGGAGATGTTGGGAGCGGCTCCTTCCCGTCTTTCCTTGCCCAGGATGCTCTCCCAGCGCCTTCTTTCAAGGTTCACCAAAAACGGGATTTGACGCTGAAATCGTGGATGTCTGAGATGACCAGAAAGCTGTAATTAACCCCTTGTTCAACACCGTGTAATTAAACCCTGCTGTAATGAATCCCGTGTTAAAGCCCATTATTTCACCCCTCGGAGCCAGCTGAGCTCAGCCAGGCTCCACCCGGGGCAGGTCACCCCGGTGCCCAGGGTGGGGAGTGACCACTGTGCTGAGAGAGGAGGGAATTTCCAGTTGGAAAAACGTGGAATGAGATGGTCTTTAAGGCCCTTCCCAGCCCAAACCACGCTGCTCTCTGGGGATGATACCCCCTTTACCTCCCATCCCTCGGAAGTGAGGCCCTGCTGTGATCCCGGCTTTCCTGGGCTCCTGATCTCTCCGAGGACACGGATTTTGGATGATTTTGGAGGAGAGACCCCTCCAGCTTCCGGCCACCACCGCACTGAGGAATTTAACCCTTCCCTTCTCCTCCAGGCTGCAGTCAGTGAGCAGCACTGGCACCACAGGTTTGATTGTCAGTTTAGGCACCCTTAAACAAAAATTTAAAAATCTTCTCTTCCACTTTGACGTGGATTTTGACAAATTTTTCCTGGTATTACACCAAAAGCTCTTTCTCTCCTTAATGTTATAGAGAAGTGTGCTGTGCCTGGCCTGCACTGGGGACTTGCTTTGATCAACTCATCGTTTTCACCAGCACCTGGGTACTTTTATTTCTTAGCAAAGCGTTTTAGTGTGGATACAGCCAGTCCTGAACGAGTGGGAAGTTTTAATGCCCACAGTAAACCCCGCTGAGAGGCTTTTCCCCACTCTGTGGAGGAACATCTCCCGCAGGAGTGCAGGGCTTTGGCGTTTCCCTCAGCAACACTTTGCATTTCCCAAACTTTCTGAATGACGCCTCGAGAGACTCGAGCATCTGCTCTGCCACCCCAAATGAGAGAAGGGAGGATTTTGCAGGCTCGTTAATGCCTGGCAGTGACAGGCCTGGAGGGGCTGTGATGGGATTTCCATAGGGGAGAGACAGGCCTGGAGGGGAGCGCTGGGATTTACAGAAATTCCTGCAGGGGAGGGGGCTCGTTTGGGTGCAAAAAAAGGCAGGAAGAGGGAGCACAATCTTACTGAGATACGGCTTAACCTGCGCTTCCAAAAACACCCTTAAAAACGCGCCTGCAAATGGGTTTTGTAGCAGCTGCAGGATTTTCCCCACACGTGGAGCTGTTGGAGCTCAGCCCCATCAGCCACCCCGAGATCAAACCGGGGTAAATCAGCTGCGAAGGAGAGAGAGCTGGAGCTGGAAAGATGAGGAAAACCCACAAAACAGCAGCATTTGAACCCTCCTGAAGTCAGCCCAGAATAAATAACTGCGTTTGTTCCGTTGCTGGCAGCGCTGTCCCCAAAGTGCCACCCACCTCCCTCCATCCCCGTCCCCAGCCCGCTCTGCTCCTCGGCACCCCGGAGTCATCCTCTCCTGGAGCTGCCGAGGACCTGGAGGCAGCTGTTGGCTCGCTCGCCCTCTTCCCAGCCCGTTTTGCATTCCTGGGAAGCGCACGCAGCGCCCGGGGCTGTGCTCGGCTCTCCCGGCACTGCTGCTGCAGGAACCGGGCCAGTTTTCACACCCCCTCCCCGCCCTGGGCTGCGGCTGTTTGGGTACCAGACATGAACTCGGTGTGCGATGTCAGCAGCCTCAGAGGTATTTAAAGTCTTGCTGATTTGGGGCTTGTTAAATTTGGAGGGTTTTTTTAAAAAAATTTTTAAATTTTTTTTTTGGGTGTTAAGTTCTCAGTTTTTTAATGTGAGTAACCTTGAAGAGCTTCCAGACTTGCAGTGCTGCCACGGGAATCACAGATTGAATGCCTAACCAAATGAGAGAGCCTCGAGGATTATATTTGTCTTCGAATGAGAAGAAATTTGGGTTCAGAGGGATCTTAAAGCCCATTTTGTTCCACCCCCTGCGGTGGGCAGGGACACCTCCCGCTATCCCAGATTGCTCCAAGTCCTGGCCAACCTGGCCCTGTCTTATCCTACCAGAATTTCCTAAGGCATTTTCCTAAACGAATTCTATTTAATTGAGGATATCCGGCCTCCCCTGAAGGATGACTGATCCCCCTTTGGAACAGGTGATTTGTTGTCTTGGACGCTGCTTTTTTGGGAATGCTGAGGAGGGGCTGGCAGTGCCTTTCCTGGCGGTGTTTGTGCCATGTCACTGAGCAAGGACAGGCTGCAAAACTGCCCTGGTGCTTCCACATTCCCTGCAGTGTTTCCTGGGATCACGGACTGCATAAAGTGCTCGTTTCAAACAAAAAAACCCCCAGTTTTCCCTGGACTTGGACAGGACACAATCCAGAGGATTCCTGGGACATGTACCCCAGGATGTCTGACTGTGGCTGAGATTCCCAAACATTTCAGGTGCCCTGGGGTCTGACCCAGCCCTTCCATCCCTCCTGCCCTGTTTTCCTCAGAGATTTGTGCTGCCTGCTGGGAGCCTCATCGCTAAAAACGAGTGTGAGAGGCCTCGAAAGCGAGCTCAGCCCCTCCACTCCCCAGCTCTCATCTCCTGCCCGCCCATCCTGCCTCTGGATCAGCCCTTCCCAAGGCTCTTCCATCACCACCCCACAGCCAGCAGGGAACAAACCTTGGCATCACAGCACCGACGAGTTCAGCTCCGTGTTTCCCCCCGCTACAATCTGTAAACACTTGGCTGTCTAATTCCAGGTGGGAATTAAAGCAGCTCCCCCCTGTCCCAGCCAGGGCTGCTTGGAGAGGCTGACAATTTCCTGGGAAATCCAGCTGTTCCCACTAATGAGCCTCGAGATTCCCGTGCTCGGCTGTAGCTGCAGCGCTGGCAGGGGAGGCCCTGAGCCTCTTTTGATAATTCCTGGTGGTTTTTCGAGGGTTTTGTTCCTCCTGCTGTCGTTGTTCCACTTGCAAAGGCCTGCTCCTCACGCTGGGAAGTTTTCCCTTTTATGTATTTCCTGTGGGAAATATTTTAAAAATACCAATTAAAATACTTTTTAGAAAACACTATAATAATTTTTTTTTTTTTTAAATTCCTTGTTGCTGGTTCCATCAGGTGAGGGTGACACACGGAATGGGCTCTGTCAGGAAAAGGCAAATTGGGGCAAATTAACCCAAACAGCAAGGGGGAAAGCACAAATTCTGAATTTCTGGGAAAACCCCATATTTTTATATCAATCCATTCAATAAAACGGACTTTTTATTTAGGGTGGGATTTCATTTTTGATCTGGTGCAGTTTGAGGAATGGTTTCACTCCCTTCACGTGGCACATTCAGATTTTCACAAATCTCTTTGCAGATCGCTGACGCTGCTTAACGGGAAGTTTTCCCTGCCAGCCTTTCCCAAAAAACAGGAGGGATTTATCCAGCTGTGGCTGAGCCTCATCCAGGACAATCCTGCCTTTTTAGCCCATGGAAAGATGGGAATTTATGGAGCACGTCCAGGTGGTTCCTGGCAGGGGTGAGTGGTGTGGAGCTCAGCTTTAGAGTGCTGCCCATGTGAAGAGAAGTTAATCTCAAGAATATATTTACAGTTCCATGATAATATCATTAAATTTCCATGTGTAATAACACAGAAATAGATAAACACAGCATCTTCTGTATAAATATATAACATAGAAAATATAGTTAAATACAGTTATTTATAGCGTATGTACCACAGAAATAGATTAAATACAGAAATATACACATTTATGGACGTAAAACATAAAGTACATGAATTTTTTGGGCACCTCCTGGGGTTGTATCCCACGGGAGGGATTTCCAGGTGCTGCAGATGTGGCATTTCAGGACAGGGTTCATGGTGGCCTCAGCAGTTTATCTTCATGGTTGCACTGGTGAGCAGAAACAATCCAGCCCCTGGGCTGTGCAAGCCTGGTTTGCAGGAATCTCTGAAATTCCCGGTGATCCATCGAGGGGTTGTGGTCTGCCCTGAATTTGTGCTTTGTGTGGGCAGGAAAGAAACAGAGACATGAAAAATAAATAAGGACAGGGCAAATGAAGAGCAGAATTCCCGACCCCATGCAGGTGCTGAGGTCAGTCCCAGCTTCCCATCACCTCCAAGGGATCTCCTGCCCTTTTGGGATGCGTGGGGTTGGGTGGACACTGAGGACAACACAAGGAGCTCCTCAGGGATGTATCAAACACGGGGGAAATGGGAAAATTGACTGGAAAAAGCAGCTTCCCTCAGGATTGAGCCAGTCCAGGCTGTGCTGCCACAGAATCGGAGTTGTTCGGGTTGGGAAAGACCTTTGGGATCATCAAATCCAACCATGAACTGCTGAGGCCACCATGAACCCTGTCCTGAAATGCCACATCTGCAGCACCTGGAAATCCCTCCCGTGGGATACAACCCCAGGAGGTGCCCAAAAAATTCAGGTATTCTATGTTTTACGTCCATAAATGTGTATATTTCTGTATTTAATCGATTTCTGTGGTACATACGCTATAAATAACTGTATTTAAATATATTTTCTATGTTATATATTTATACAGAAGATGCTGTGTTTATCTATTTCTGTGTTATTACACATGGAAATTTAATGATATTATCATGGAACTGTAAATATATTCTTGAGATTAACTTCTCTTCACATGGGCAGCACTCTAAAGCTGAGCTCCACACCACTCACCCCTGCCAGGAACCACCTGGATGTGCTCCATAAATTCCCATCTTTCCATGAGCTGAAAAGGCAGGATTGTCCTGGATGAGGCTCAGCCACAGCTGGATAAATCCCTCCTGGTTTTTTTGGGAAAGGCTGGCAGGGAAAACTTGCTGGATTTTGTGTTGAAAATGAGATTTTTCAGGATTTCTACGGAGCCTTCAATCTCCAGGGGTGTCACTCTGTGCCCTGACAGAGCCTGAGTGAAAGGCTCCACGTCAGCACCAATTATTGCCTCTCACATCCTCAATATTGAGACACCTCCGGAGCCTGAAATCATTCCCACGGATGTGTTTGTGGCACCTCAGCCTTGGGAAATTTTCCAGAGAAGATCTTCGGTTTGGGCTCCTGGAATAACGGGATTTGGTTTTCCAGGGATGCCAGGGGTTTGCTGCAGCCTCGTGCTGGGAAGTTGTGGTTCCACCTGGATTTCATCCTGTTCCTCTGGAGTTATTTCCCATGATGGTCCAGCATATTAACATGGAATTTGGGCTCCTGGAATAACTGGATTTGGTTTTCCAGGGATGCCAGGGGTTTGCTGCAGCCTCATGCTGGGAAGTTGTGGTTCCACTTGAATTCCATCCTGTTCCTCTGGAGTTATTTCCCATGATGGTCCAGCATATTAACATGGAATTTGGGCTCCTGGAATAACGGGATTTGGTTTTCCTTGGGTGCCAAGGGTTTGCTGCAGCCTCATGTTGGGAAATTGTGGTTCCACCTGGATTTCATCCTGTTCCTCTGGAGTTATTTCCCAAGATAGTCCAGCACTTCAACATGGAATTTGGGCTCCTGGAATAACGGGATTTGGTTTTCCAGGGATGGCAGAGGTTTGCTGCAGCCTCATGCTGGGAAGTTGTGGTTCCACCTGGATTTTATCCTGTTCCTCTGGAATTATTTCCCATGGAGGTCCAGCATATTAACATGGAATTTAGGCTCCTGGAATAACTGGATTTGGTTTTCCAGGGATGCCAGGGGTTTGCTGCAGCCTCTTGCTGGGAAGTTGTGGTTCCACCTGGATTTCATCCTGTTCCTCTGGAGTTATTTCCCAAGATAGTCCAGCACTTTAACGTGGAATTGGAGGCAATGCCTCAATTGTTTGGAAAAGTGCGCGTTATGTAAAATGAGCACAAATGTTCTGTGTTTTCAGGACTGTCCAAGTATTGGAATTTCTTTGCTGTTTTATGGATTGAGAAATGGAGGCAAAGAGGGCCGACGCTTGCCCGGGGCTGCGCATTTGATGGGGGAATAAAACCTGACAATAGCAGAGCAAGGTCAGGCCAGGGAAATACTAACACTCTGTGAGCCTCGGGAATTCGGGAAGTGCAGGACACCAGACCCCACACCGTGTTTGTGCTCCTGAAGTCCCCATGCTGAGCTGTCTGCCTCTGGGATGTATTCAAAATACACTGAAAATCCAGGATATTCCCAGCCTTTCAGCTGGAACGATGAAAACCCCTGACAGTTAAACCAATGGAAAGTTGTGGCAATATCCACTGTGGGAATCTCTTGTGGAATTACAGCATCAGGTGAGGTTGGAAAATCCCTCTGGGATCGAGTCCAACCATTCCCAGCGCTGCTAAGGCCACCACTGCCCCTTGTCCCCAAGGGCCACATCCACAGGGCTTGGAAATCCCTCCAGGATCCTTCCAGGGATAGGAATTTTCCTTAATATCCAACATAAACCTTCTCTGGCACAACTTTTGAGGCCTTAGGATAACTCTAAGATTCCTCCTTGTTGGGCTGGGAGTTCCAGGAAATCCAGTGGGATCCTTGGTGAGGGTGACCACATCCTGTTGTTCTCCATCTCAGCAAGCCCTGATCCATGGGTGATCCCACATTCCAGGCGTTCTGCTGGCTCTGCTCCAGCAGAGAGGCACCAGAGGCTGTCTTCAGATCACAGCTGCTCTGTTTTTGTCGCTCTGGGAGGTTCATTTCCAGAGGGGTTTTCAAGAATTCGTTTCCGTTTCCCTCCGGTGCTCTCCTGTAAGGCAGAGCCGGAGGTTTGGCAGCGCTGCCTCCCTTCACACCCTCCCCAAAGCCATTAATGCCCACCCCGAGCTCGTTTAGGCGTTAATGGATCACGGGATGCTCAGCCCTGCCCCGAGCTGGGAAAACCGGGAGAGTTGCAAGGAGCTCCACGAGTCGTGGGCGCTGTGATCCCAGAAAAGCTGGGACACCTGAGGGGTCTGGACACCTGTGACCCCACAGAGGAGCTGGCACAGGCAGCTTTGCCCGCACGGAAACCACACCCAGGTGTGCCAGGGCAGAGCCACGAGCCCTCCGTGTCAGCCCATCGCCTTCAATGCGGCCAGAATTCCCAAATCCCGGGGAAGAACCGCGGAGTGTGGATGGCGGAGCATCCTGCTGGTGCACGAAACCATGGCAACATCTCCTGTAAGCGTTTCTGGGCTGGTTAATTTGGCCTAAACACTTCACAGGAGCCGTTTTTTTCCCCTCCAGCTATTTTTATATTTTCATTTTGCTGTGGATTTTAATAGGCTGGGCCCAGATCTTTGTCCCTGCCCGCAGTTGCAGCGTTATGAGGCGCTCCCAGACACTTCTCGCTAAAATTCCCGGGGCAGAAAAGAGCTCAGCTTGCCAGGGCATCACACCTCGTGCCTGACACCTTTCTTAACCTCTGAAACGGGGCTAACAAAGCTCAGACTAAGACAGGGGCCCTGCTGCCAGCAGAGGAGGAGTCGAGGCTTCATTTTCCTGGGCGCCTGCAGGTCCCCCCCTCCCTCATCACTCGAGTCAAGTAATTATTGTTATTAAAGGAAGAGCGGCAAAGCTCAGACAGCGAAGGGGGAGATGCTTTTTGACTTCTGCAGGCACTTTTTTTGTTGGTAAGATTACCCTCAAGAACAAGAGAGCCCATTTAATTCCCAGAGTAATGACTCTCCAGCATCCCGAATTCTCCCATTTTCCAAGCACATTTAGCTGCCTGATCTCCAGATTGCTGGGAAGATGCCGTCAGGTACCGGGCTGAATGTCAGCCATAAAAGCTTAATAAGTGACATGCTTTACATTTTTTCGGTGCAATCGAATCTAAAAGCTTCCACTCAGTTCAAATTACCAGAGGTAATTTCAACACAGCTGTCAAGGCTTTTTTTTTCCTTCCCTCCTAAGAAATTGGAGTTTTTCCTAATGTGCTTTTCCATTTCGGGGCTGATTTCTTTGTGTGCAGGTATCGCTGGAGGAGAGGTGAAGCCTCACGTTCTGCTGGGAAGGTGTTTTTTGGTCCTTCTGTCACATCCCTGCTGCTGGAAATGGTCCCTTGAATTCAAATTGGGGTGGATTTCACTCTGATCTCCAGGTCTGAACTTGTGGGGCTGGAGTGAGGAAGGCTGAAACAAAAAAACAATCCGTTAAATGCTAAAAAATCCCTTTTTTTTTTTTGCGAAGCAGCCTCAGGTTGTGCCACGTTGGATATTAAGGAAAATTCCTTCCCCAGAATGGCTGTCCAGGTTGGCAGGGGTGGAGTCCCCATTCCTGAAGGGATTTCCAAGCCCTGTGGATGTGGCCTTTTGGAACAAGGGGCAGTGGTGGCCTTGGCAGGGCTGGGGAAAGTTGGACTCGATCTCAGAGGGATTTTCCAACCTCACCGATGCTGTAATTCCACACGAGATTCCCAGCAGTGGATATTGCCACAAAATTTCTTTGAAATCCCTGGAACGGTCCTGGCTGGGTGCGTGGAGCACTCCCAGAGGTGCCTTTTGAAGGAGAAAGGGCTGAAATCCCTCACGCCTGCTCAGGTGGAGGAAGGGTCGAACCCCTGTGCAGCTAAAGAAGAAAAACCCGAATTTCAGTGCTTGCAGCTCCTGGTTATTATGGATTGCAGAGTCAGGCACGGGGAGAAGTTCTTAGGGTGGGTTCAGGGTGACAGAAAAGCGACATTTCCATGTGAACAGGCCGGGGTGGAGCCCGGGATGCTCCTTCAGCCCCGACTAAACGGGTGCTTAACCCCGAGCTTAAACACTTTGCTGGCCTGGGCCTTATCAGCACTGACTTTTAAACAATGAGGAGCCCATTTGGGAGCCCTCGGTGCCACTTTTAAATAATGAGGAGCCCATTTGGGAGCCCTCGGTGCCACTTTTAAACAATGAGGAGCCCATTTGGGAGCCCTCGGTGCCACCGTGCCCTTCCTGAAGGCCTTTCTTTGGCCCTTGGTGCTTTATTTTGGTCATTTTTTTTTCTTTTCATTTTTTTATTTAGTTTATTTTGTCTTGCACTGGCAGGGAGCCCCTGGGTGCTCAGATTCCCCTCTGTGATCCTTCCAGCTCATAAAGGATGGGACATTTGGCTCTGCAGAGACCCAAACCTCGAGGCTGAGCGGCCTTTGCAGCATCATCCCGAAATCTGAGATCCTAATTAAAGTCTTCCTCCAATTCCTAGGGAAAGAAAAGGAATTTGTATGGCAAGGTGGAATGGCTGGAATTCAATGGAGGAAGTGTCCGGGTGAGCTTATTTTTCCCTCAGAAAATCCTCGTGGAAGAAGACTGGAAGGACACAAACAGATTTCAAGTTTTGATGAAAAGAAGCATTCAAACAGGAGAAAGAGGGAAGGGAGAGTGTGGGAAGGGAAATTTCTGTGGGATCATGCTTTGTTACTCCCCAGGTTTAGCTGAGTGACGGAGCAGAAGTGGAAGATCCAGCCTGGAAGGGAGAAGCTCCCACAGAGGGCCCCAAAACCCGGGAAAAGGCATTCCAGGGAATTCAGATTTGATTTCGGCAGAAATCCTCTGAACTGAGCGCGATAACGAGGAACCTGTGCCTCTGTGCCAGCGGGATTGTGCCGGTTTGGCCAAATTTTCAGGAAATATCCTCTGATAGAAGGCAGGTTACAACCACCCCTCCCCCACCAGGTTCAGGGAAAAAAAGACATTTTCCTCGGAGGAAAGAGATAAAAAACTATTTATTTAACAAACACACAGGAAAAGGATAATAATGCTGAATAATAAAACCTCTCGCTGTGGAGAGAAACCTGGGGAGATTTCAGAGTCCTTCTGTAGGCGTCTTCTCTCTCCTCCTCAGAGCTGGGTCGGTGTGGGCCCACTCCCGGGCCTCAGGGGAAAACTCTCCCGATTTGTTCTGATTTGTTGAAACAGTTCAGAAGAAAAGAAGGGAAAAAACCAAAATCCCAGGAAAACAAAGTTCAGCTCTCCGTCTCTCTCTGGAGAAAAGGAGCCGAAAGCTGGCCGAAAAGCCAGAAGGGTGCTGCCTCCGCTCCTTTCGCCGCAGCAGGAGCAGACGGGTGTGTCTGTGTCCTTGAATAATTGTTTTGAAAAGTTCCCTCGGGGTTTATTTTCCTCTCCCCCCTCTCAGGCTCAGTTTAAAGGCACAGAAAAGGCACAAAGTTAATTTCTGGGCATAGAGCAGCGATAGGGGATACACATCATAAAGTCACCCCGAGACAGCGATGTTGCTGTTTATCCTGATTTTATAACCCACCTCAAGGTACCCAGACTTGTTCCTCCCGGCAGGAACCCCAAAAATCCTTAATTCGAACGCTTTGCAGGGGAGGCCTTCGAAGGAAGGAGGGAAAATGGGAATTATGGTTGTTTTTCCTGCTTTTTTCCCCCCACCGAACGGAGGGGGAGCAGGAGCTCAGGAGCATTGTCCCCTGCACACACACCTGCCTGAGGGATGCCAAACTGGTTATTAAGATTATTTCTTCTCCTAAAAATAGAATCCCAGGCATCCATCCTGTCAGGTGGATAATGCCTGGGAATTTCACGACTTGACACAAAAATGACAGAGCTGAGGATTCAAAACTTCCAGTTTTGTTCTGCTCGCTGCTTTAAATGATTTTTTTTCCTCCTCACCTTTTAAGAATCTCTTCTTCCTGCGGGGGAGAAAATCCCACAACTGGTTGATCATCAGTGGTGAAACCAAAAAATCTCCACAGCACAATTCTGCTCCTTTTTTTTTTTTTTTTTTTGGGATAGCAATTATTTTTTTGTTAAGGAGAAATTCCCAAACCCCTGTGCCAGCAAAAAAGCAGGAGAGGTAAAAAATGAATTAAAAAAAAAGAGAGCATGAATAGAAACTTTCAATATTTCTATTTCTATTTAAGATTTATATTTCTATTTAAGATCAAAACAGTGACTAAAACATGATGGGAGTGGAGGAAAGGTCTTGGAAGGGTGGAAAATTTCTGTGTCCAGGCTCTGTTGGGTTAGAGATGAAAAGTTATTCAAAGGATCCAGGGAAAGGCAGCTTTTGGAAATTTAGCAGGAATTTGAGATATGTAGGAAGTGAACTTGAAAAAAAAAATAGCATTTTCAGTAAAGTTCTGTTGGCCCTGGAATGAGAAATTCAGAAACTGGGAGGATTTGAGATGTAGCTTTGCGTAAAAATAAAAATGTTGAGAATTCCAGATTTAGCCCAGGGAAAATATACCAGGAATGTGCTTGGAGAAATCCTGGGAAACGAAAAGGAGGAAGGAATGGGAAAAGTGGAAGTGAGAACCATGGAAGGACAGATGGAGGCCGGGATCACTGTAATGGGATTAACAGTGATTAGATAATTGAGCAGAAATCTCATTTATTGGGCCCTGACCTCTGAACCGAGGCTGGGGGAGGTTCAAGCAGGAGATAATTGGCTTGGAGGAGTTTTTGGGAGCAATCCTGGATGGGATGGAAGGAATTCCTCCGCTTCCCGAGGGGCAGCAGGAGCAGGGATGAGTTACAGATTCATTTCAACCAAAGCAAACTCAGGCTGAATTCAAAGCCTGGCAGCTCAGGGAGGTCCTGTAGGGTGGGGAGAGGGGAAATAAATATCCTTGGAAGTTGGGGCTCCAGGACATCCCGGGCTTTGCTGGCCTGGGAACTGGTGGGCAATGAAATGCAAGTGTCCAGGGGCACGGGCAGCTCGGCTGAGGATGCACCAGTGAGTCTGGGAATGTTTCCTGGGAGGGTTTTCCATCACGAGAGGATGCAGAACCTTCTCATTTCCTCGGGATGTCTTTTATTCCCTTCCCCCACCTCTTTTTTCCCCTTTTCTTCCCTTCCCTCCCCACTCTTTCCCCCCTTTTTTTTTCCTTTTATTCCTCCCTTTATTTTCTCTTTTATCTCCCCTTTTCTCTCCTTTTTCCCCCCTTTCCCCCTTTTACCCTATTTCCCCCATCCTCCCTTTCCCCCCCTTTTCCTGTCCTTTTTCCCACCTTCCCCCCACTTCCCCCCATTTCCACCCTTTTTTCCCCCTTTCCCCCCACTTCCCCCCATTTCCACCCTTTTTTCCCCCTTTCCCCCCATTTTTCCCCTTTTCCCCTTTTTTGTGCCATCTTTTTTCCCATTTCTCCCTTTTCCCCACCCTTTTTTTCCCTTCTCCTCCTTTGTTTTCCCCCATCCCCCCCTTCCACCCCCTTTTCCCGTCCTTTTCCCACCTTCCCATTTCCCCCCTTTTTTCCCCTTTTCCCCCATTTTCCCTTTTTCCCCCATTTTTCCCCTTTTCCCCCCTTTTTTGTGCCATCTTTTTTCCCATTTCTCCCTTTTCCCCACCCTTTTTTCCCTTCTCCTCCTTTTTTCCCCCATTTTCCTCCATTTCCCCCCTTTATTTGCCCCCTTTTCTCCCCCCTTTTCCCCCATTTCCCCCCTTGTTTTTCCCCTCCTTTTTTTTGCCACTTTTTCCCCCTTTTTTCCCCTTTTCCTCCCCTTTTTTCCCCCCTTTTCCCCCTTTTCCCATTGCCTGGAGCACATTTACCTGCACCAGTGTTTTCTTCCAGGTGCCCTGGAGAGAGGAAAGAGGCTGGAAAGCGGCTCCTGAAAATAAACTCAGCTTAAAGATTCCCTAATGGGGCAAAACACGGATATTCCAACCCTGGAAATTATTTATGCAAGGAAAATTAAAACACTCCCATCAAAATTAGCATATAAAGAACAACAACCAGCCAAGGTGCTGGGAAATGGGTGTTAAATAGAAATGAAATATAGAAATAGACATAAATATTTGCATCTATTTGCATATATTATTACATCCTGCACAGAGAATGGGGGCATTTGTACTTTAATAGATTTTTTTCCCATCCCTGTATTTATTATCCCATAAAAATTAACTCCATTTCATGGGATAATATCCTGGCTTACGTTGGCTCAGGTTGAATTAATTACTAATAAAATACCCCCAAGGCTTGGATGAACCAATTAAACTTCCAGCAGATAATTCCCGTTCCCTGCCACAGGCTTGGAGCAGGTGGAGCTGGGAAAACCCACACTGGAAGGATGGAATTTTGGGCAGGGAATAGCCCAGATCCAGCAGATCCATCCTCCCACTCAACCTGAGCTCAGTGAGGAATGTGGGATGGATAATTAGGAACTTCCTGCCTGTGTGGGAATCTGATTTTATGAGGAATTTCTGGGATTTTAAACATCAGATCTACTGGGGAAGTTCAGCTTATTCCCATAAAATATGGGATGAGGCTGGAGGACAGGGATCAGCACAGGTACCTGAGAGCACCAATTCCTGGGAAATCTCATTCTCCAGGAGACTCCAGGAATATTTTTACCCCCATTCCAAACATATTCCAGACGTGCTTGGAAATACGACCTCCAAAAATGGGATTTTTGAGGAAAACCCCCACGGTTTCAGGAGCACTTCCATAATTTTTTTTTGCACATCCAACAGCAGCAGTGGCTGTGCCTGATTCCTGCGGAAACGCAAGGAATGGGAGCCATAAAATGGCCAGGATTGGGCTGGAAAGCTGAAAAAGTGGGAAAAACCAGGTGATGTTCCCACAGGTGGAAGTGGCGGGAGGTGGGATTGGGATCGGCGGCGGCAGGAGGGAATTCCGAGCTCAGCCAGAGCTTCAAAGGGAATCGCTGCGGTGGGATGTAAATACCGTGATTAATAATTAAGGAGAACATTCTGTAAGCTGCAAAGCGGTGCCGTGATCAACCTAATTGCCACTTGGAGAGCGGGAATCCAGAGGGGGAAGCGTGGGGAGAAGGAGATGTGGATTCCAGGAGAAAGGCTGGAAAAGGGAAGGAGAACCAACAACTCCTGGAGAGATCTTCTGGCACTCAACGTCTTTTGGTTTATCTAACACGGAAAATCCAAGAGGGAATGGCTTCAAGCTGAAGGAACATTGATTTAGGTGGGATATTGGGAAGGAGTTCCTGGCTGGGAGGGTGGGGAGGTTTCCCAGAGAAGCTGTGGCTGCCCCTGGATCCCTGGGAGTGTCCAAGGCCAGGCTGGACAGAGCCTGGAGCACCCTGGGATAGTGGAAGGTGTCAGGGGTGGAACTGGGTGAGCTTTAACTTTTTTCCTTCCAACCCAAATTCTGTGTTCCCACGGATCTGTGAGAACAAGGCTGAATTCCTGAATTCCTGACTCAGCACCAGCAGTTTTCCCATTGTGGAAATGTCACTTTTCCTGTGGGATGGAGCAGGAGGTCTCCTCAGGGTGTCACAGCTCTTAGGGAAGCACAGACTGTGCCACATTTCACACTTCCCTGGCAGGGCCAAACACTCCAGTGACAGCCACTTGTCCCATGCCATGGATTCCCTTCCTTCCCACAGATAATCGGAGCAGTGAAAAATGACACTTTCCACCCAAAAATGACACTTTCCCACCCAAAATTCCAGCTGATTGTTATTAACCCACATAAACTGGATTTCCCTGCTCTCGGGAAGCAGTGCCTGCCCTTCCCTTTCCATATCTTTCTCCAAATCCCGTCCTCATTCCCTGTCCAGCAGGAATTGCAGGTGCTGCTCACCACCCCAAGCTCTGATCACCGCTAAAGTCGTTGCTGAGCAACCAGAGAACCTCCCTGCAGCAGTTTGGGCACAAAATCTGGGATTTGTGTGAAATGGGGACGGCTTTGGAAAGGCAAAATTTCATCTCCCTGGCTGCCTTGCACCTCCAGGAGGCAGGAGGGTGTGGATGGCAGGGAGTCCAACGCAGAATCGACCAGGATCTTCCCAGATCTTTATGGGATGATGCACCTGGAATGGGGGTTAGGTCCTCATTAAGTTCCTGGGAATCCAGCCCAGCATTGACCATGCTTTTCCAGGTTCCTTCTGGAATGATATTCCTTGAATGGGCATTAAGTCCTCATTAGATCCCTCTGAGTCCAGTCCAGGGTTGACCATGCTCTTCCCAGTTCCTTATGGGATGATACACCTGGAATGGTGATTAAAGTTCTCATTAGGTCCCTGGGAGTCCAGCCCGAGGCTTGACCACGTTCTTCCCAGCTCCTTCTGGAATGATATCCCTTTAACAGGGATTAAATCCCAGTTAGGTCCCTGGGAGTCCAACCCAGGGCTGACCATGCTCTTCCCAGTTCCTTCTGGGATGATATTCCTTGAATGGGAATTAGATCCTAATTAGATCTCTGTGAGTCCAACCCAAATCTTGACCATACTATTCCCAGTTCCTTATGGGATGACTCAACTGGAATGGGAATTAGGTCCTCATTACATCCCTGGGAGTCCAACCCAAGGCTTGACCACGTTCTTCCCAGTTCCTTCTGGAATGATATCCCTTTAACCGGGATTAAATCCTCATTACATCCCTGGGAGTCCAACCCAGGGCGTGACCATGTTTCTCCCAGTTCCGTCTGGAATGAAACCCCTTGGGTATGGATTAAGTCCCAATTCCCGTTCTCAGGAAGCCACGATGCCCTCCGGTGCTGGTGGCACTTTGGATGCCCTCACTCCAGCTGAGCCGTAAATTCCCGAAAGGGTCAAACTCCATGGGAAGGGATGTGCCAACCACAAAACAGCTTTTGGGGCCAGAAACTGGAGCGAATCCCAAGGTTTTGGCTGCTGGGAGCGTGGATTGCCGTGAGGGTGTTGCTCCTGTGAACATGAGACAAGGGGCAGAGCAGTTCCCCTCGCTGACAAATCGTGTGATACGACAAAAAAGCAATTTAAACAAAGCACTGCACAAAAAATATGGATCCCTCTGTGCTGTAGGAATGTGAATTTTTGGGATTGCTGCATTTGGGGCTAAAGATTTAGGGATATGCATGAGGTGCTGCAGGGTTTTATTTTAGGTCCTCCTGGGACAGCAGGCACAGATTGACTGGACCTTGTGGCAATAATTTGGGGGTTTTAGGATTCCCTGGATAGTTTATGAGGAGGATATGTGGAGCTCTGGGGACAAGGATTGCCCAGGGAGCACGGAGGAAGGGAAAAGCCCTGGAGCTGTAGCTCTTCCCGATGGGATTGGATGCAGGAATGTTTGTTTTGCCAGCAGAGCCTGCAGCCATCAGCCATTTGCCATCTACAGGTGGAAGACTTGGGAAAAAAGAAACCTGGAATTTCCATATAGTTTTCAGTGCCACTGGCACGTGGCTAAAACCTGGGATTTTTAGGAATTGTTACAATCTTGGAGTTGTCTTTGGAAACTTCCTGGGTATTCCTGGTCCTCCTGAGCTTTTCCCTGCCAGCTGAAGTGGCACAGGACTCCACACTGATCCTCTTCTTAATAAAACCTCAGAGTTTAATTAATAAAACCCCACAGTTTAATTAATAAAATAACTTAATTACTAAATTCATTCAGGAGGAGGAGCTCAGTGCTGTGCCAGGGGAGGGGGGCAGAGCTGGGCCCAAACCTTTGTGCACATCAAACCTGCTTGGGGAACTTGGGAAGCTCTGGATTGAACCATCCCTGAGTTTTTCCAAAGCTCTCTGCTAAGAGGGTCCCAGCTCCGTGGAAAATGTTCAAATATTAATTGGGATAGGGCTGGGAGTGCAGGTGTTTTCCTCCTCTCTTTTCCCAGGCCTCCCTCACGAGGCTGCTTGGCTGTTCCCGTGTTTTCCTGCTGAATATTCCACACGCGGGGATTCAGCTGCGCACAGACGGCTGGGAGGAGCTGTGCCTGAAAATAAAGCAAAATTCCAAAGTCGGGAAGAGGAAGAGCTGGCTCCAAAGTCCTGTTTGGCTCTCGACCCCCCTGCAGGGGGTTGAGCACCTTGGAGCCGTGCCCTGGGATCCTCCTGGAGACCACAGGGAGAAAGGAAGGCCGTGGTTGCATCTACCGGAGTTGATCCTCTATATAAACTAATTATATGTATTTTAATTAGTTAGATAGAGAGGACCAACCCCGGGAGTTTTAGGAGCTGGGATAGCGCAGCAGGAGCGACAGGGAATGCGCTGCCCGCCGTAACCTGAGGGCTGCGCATGAGGGTGAAAGAGTTGTTTCCCCCCTTTCCATAAAGCAGAGAATCCTTTCCAAACCCCCTGCATGAATCCTACACCCACAATAAAATTATAGAAGGATTTTTTAGGATTAATCTCTCCTGGGAATGTGGGGTGGGAGCAAGTGCTGTTGCCTGTAATACTGAATGAAAATAAGGAATTAATCTGACATTGATGTTTGGATTACAGGTTGGCATTTCTGCCAGGAAAGGGGCGTGCCAGGAATGATTGGGACCATTTGGGGCAGCCCTTCAGCCCAGAGCCGCCTGTGCTCCAGGTGTTTTTGTCCCACCTGTCCCAGATCCATGTATTTTGGCTGAGCATTCCACGTTATCTCCATCCCAGACCAAACTCCCCGCTTTGTGGGGAAGCAGCATCCCACAGGATGGTGCTCAGGGCCTTGTCCCCAGCTCAGGAGCCTGTCCTGCCCCAGCACCTCTCCAGGTGCTGCTGGAGGAGTGGCTGTCACCTCCCAGGGATCCAGGTGCGCTCCCACAGCCTCCCAGGACACCCCATATCCTGCTGGGAAGGTTTCCTGCTCAGCCTGTGCTGCCCAAGGGAGCAGCTTCCAAGTGGGGATTAACTCATGGAGTGCTGGGGAGCAGCATTTCCCTCACATCCACAGATGAGAAACACTTCCCATCTCCCTTGGAGGAAAAAGGGAGGAAAACACTTCCCTTAACCTAAAAAAAAAATCATTAAAGCTTTTAAAAACCCCTCTGTTCGCTGCTTGTTTTGACAATGTTGATTTTTTTTCTGGTCTTTTTCCCCCCGAAATTTTGATTATCTGCAAACCACTTTCTGCAGGAATTGTTTTGGGGTTGAGAAAGCTGCAGAAACTCAAGCTCCAGGCTGATATTTGAGCAGGATCAAGTCCCACACGGAGCCCGGGCGATGGATTCCAGATGTTTGCAGCTGTCACGTGGTAGCAGTTGATTTTATAAGTAATAGAGCTCCTTGAGTATCTGATTTTGGCAGCGAGCTCCACTTTTGTCTACAGAGAAACTGCAGGAAGTTAGAAAGTACAGGACAAAGGGGTATTTTTAGCTAACTCAGCTGTGAAACTGCAGACCGAGGCAGGGTTGGAGGAGCGGGATCAGGATGTGCTGAGGGCACTCGCTCAGGTTCCTGCTGCTCGGGGCACAAAATAAACATTCCTTCCCTTCACAGCCTCTGCCAGCAGCGAGACTTCCCCGGGATTGTTCCTACATGTGGATGAGTTGCTCTCCATAAGTTGCCTCACCCTTTTCCTGGCCCTGCCTGTGGGTGCACCAAGGTCTGAAGGCCCTGCCCTCATTCCCAGTTCCCAACAGCTCCCTGAGAACCCGTTTGGTATTTCTGCTGTCACTGAAGTGACATCTTCTGACCACAGGGCTTGTTTAGTGCAGGTCCTGAGATCCCAGACCGGATTGGGTTGGAAGGGACCTTAAATCCCACCCCATTCCAACCCCAACACCTTCCACTGTCCCAGGTGGCTCCAAGCCCCAATGTCCAGCCTGGCCTTGGACACTGCCAGGGATCCAGGGGCAGCCACAGCTTCTCTGGGCACCCTGTGCCAGGGCATCCTCACCCTCTCAGCCAGGAATTCCTTCCCAATATCCAACCTGAATTTCCCCTCTTTCACTTTTAACCCAGCACTCCCTGAATATAATTTCTCCAGAGGCAGAGCAGTCCCTCAGCCACGTCCTTGTCTGATGACAAATCACCAGAGCTCTGTGAAGGGCACGTTCCAGCGGGGAATACAGCCCGGAGCATCCCACCATCCATCCCACCTGCTGCACTGTGTGAGGAACACAAACCACAACCAGAGGGCTGGAAATTGCTCTCGATTTATGTTCCACGTGTGCGTTTTTATAACGGCCCCATGGGACCGGTGTGGTGGGGAGAAACAGCAGCCCAGAAGGGCCGGTCTGGATTCGGGAAGGGGGGTCTGGAATCAGTCAGTGGATGGTGAGAAATTGCTTTTTAAATATTATTATTATTACTATTATTATTATTATTATTATTATTAAAATATTTCCCTTTATTTTCTGTTATTTAACTGTTCTTATCTCAACACACAAATTTGACTTTGACTCTCCTCCCCATTCCACCAGAATGAGGGAGAAGAGCGAGCGGCTCCGAGGTGTTTCTTCTCCAGCTGGGCTTAGAAATGACACATGGTGATGGCACCTGCCATCGTGGTGGCACCTTGTGTGGTGGTGGCATCTTCTCACAGTGCCACCTTGCATGGCAGTAGCACCTTCTGTCACAGTGACAGCTTGTGGGTGCTGGCGCCTTCCATTATGGTGGCAGCTTGAGTGGTGGTGGCACCTCGGGTGGTGGTGGCAGCTTGGGTGGTGGTGGCATCTCGGGTGGTGGTGGCACCTCGGGTGGTGGTGGCAGCTTGGGGGGTGGTGGCATCTTGGGTGGTGGTGGCAGCTTGGGGGGTGGTGGCATCTTGGGGGGTGGTGGCGCCTTGGGTGGTGGTGGCACCTCGGGTGGTGGTGGCACTTTCCATCTTGGTAGCACCTTCCATCATGAGAACACATCGAGTGTGGGTGGCACCTTCCGTAGAGGTGGCACCTTGTGTGGTGGTGGCATCTTCTGTGGTGGTGACACCTTACATGGTGATGGCACCTTCTACTGTGGTAGCACCTTGTGTGGTGGTGGCACCTTGAGTGGTGGTGGCACCTTGAGTGGTGGTGGCACCTTGAGCGGTGGTGGCATCTTCTCACAGTAGCACCTTCCATCATGCTGACACTTTGCGTGGTGGTGTCACCTTCCACTGAGGTGCTGTCTTCTACCTTAGTGGCACCTTGTGTGGTGGTGGCACCTTCTCCAGCCTCCTGGTGGTTCTCCAGCTCCTGCTCCTGGCTCCAGCTGAGCCTGTCCCCAAGCGGCCCCCATGGCCACCAACCCTTCGCTGTCCCAGCATCTCCTTTCAACATCCAGGTGGGAAAACACCTCAGGGGTTTGCTGACAACACTCAGCAGTCACTCCCAGGCGGTTCCTACCACATCCAGGGTGTTTTATGGACACAGCCGTGGTCTCCTCGTTGCTGACCACCTCTGGTGACACCACGCTGCAGAAAGTCCCTGTGTTTGCTGACAAATGATTGCTTGATGAGCAGAGCGCAGAAGGAGGGCAGCGGGGTGATGGCACATTAATACTTGATAAGGTTGGCAAAAAGCCACCGTGATTATCTGCCCTGAACTCCCGTGTAAAACATGCCTGGGGACTTTTCTATTTGAATTAAAGCTTTAGGTTTGGAAAGGGAAAAAAAAAAACCCTCTTCAAATCAGAAAATCTCTCAACGGTTGTTTCAGTGCTTAATAACCTGCGCTGCTAAAAAGGTGCTTTTAATTCAAGGCTGAATTTTAATCTCGCAGGCACAGGGTTGGGTGGACTTTCATCTGCCTGGCCAGGGAGCCCTCCATTATCACATTTACATTCCAGAAGTAATTAGAGGCTGCCAGCGGATCTTCTCTTAACCTTCTGTTCGTTAAGGAAAACAAATTGAGTTCCCGGCGTCTTTCATTATCGGCCGAGCTCCTCTGTCATCCCCGCGGCTCTGCGCCGAAACCGCTCCAATTTAATGATTTCCAGTGCTGCTGGGGGATGGCCCCTTCCACCTATGGGATCCCGGGGGTCCTGCCATGGAAAAATCAGCCGTGGAAAACAAAGAAACGCCGTAGAATGGTTGGGATTGGAAGGGACCTTAAGGATCGTCAGGTTTGACCCCCTGTCGTGGGCACAGCCAGCACGGGAGGTCAAGGAAAAGTAGGAGCATGTGGAAAAATCTTTATGGATTAAATTGGAGAATGCAGCTTTGCCAGAAGCCTGGAAGGCCGTTCTTGGAGCTGGAATGCTCTGGTGCCCCTTGGCATCATGGCAGGTCCTTGACCATGGGCTGCTCCATGGGGAATGGCAGCAATCCCTGGGGGAATTGTTGGGGTGCACGATGTGCTGGAAGAGAGACAGGCCCTGAGGGCCAGAGAGAGCCTCTTTCCTGGACCCAGAGGTGACCCTGGGAGTGCATCCAGGTCACCGGGGATGGGCTGAGAGAGGATTGTGGGTTTGTGGACAGTGCTGGGCCTATGAGATGTGATAATTGTAGTTTGTGACCTTATAGGGCATTGTTTACCTGTTACCATAATAGGCAATGTGTGTGCACTGCCCCAGGTGATTGGGGGACACTGAGGTGAACATCTTTCCTGTTTATATGATGGGATATCCTGTTGGGTGCTGGGATTTAGGGAATATTCACTGCGCTATAAACGCTTTGCACTTCTCCATCTTGTGTGCGGAGTCACGCCCTTGCGTGAATGTTGCAGGGAATGAATCCAGGGAAGAAAGGCTTGGAGCCCTCCTGAAGGCAGGACCATCACAGGGTTGGTTATGTCCGGCTGGAGGCCACACACTGGGACAGCTGGGCCACCACCGCCGTCACCTGAACAGCACAGAGACAGCTCCTGTGCAGGTCTCCAGGAATGAGGTCGTTATTCCCGGGAAAAGAGGAGGTTTTCCTCCCAGTTACCACCTCTGGATCACTTGTGGTTGTACCGGGATTCACAAAGTAGTGGAGGGAGAATATTCCTGTCTGATGGGAAACTCTGCATCCTGCACGGAGGAAGCGCAGTGAGAGCCAGCCCGGGCTTGTCATTGTTGTCATAGAGACCCTGGGATCGCAGCTCTCCCCGGGATTTACATGGATCATTGAATCCCAGAATGGGTTGGGATGGAAGGCAACTTAAATCTCATCCAGTGCCACCCCTGCCATGGGCAGGGACACCTTCCCCTGTCCCAGGCTGCTCCAAGCCCCATCCAACCTGGCCTTGGGCACTTCCAGGGATCCAGTTTCTCTGGGATATAGCTCCATAATCCATGCCATGGATCAGCATGGCACATCAGGATCCGCACAGGAAGCGAGCTGAGAGCAGGGAATTCACTTGCCCTTTAAATGCAGATGATGTTATTAAACCCAAAATGACTGAAAGTAGGAGAAGAGAGGCATTAAAATGGAAACGAATCTCTGCGAGCGCTTTGATGCGATGATAAAAGCTGGGTTTTGATTGCGGCTCTCCCAGCGGTATCCGCCACCAACACGGAAACCTCGGGGACTGGGAGCCTTTGGAACTGCTCCGGGCACACTGGGAATGTGTGGATTCAGGCCAGGGAGAGGCTGGGCCTTTGTGTTTATTCAGGAGATTAATGAGGATGTTGGAGAGGTAAATTTGCCATCCCATGGAGCTGCTCGGGGAGGATTCCATGTGGTTTTCTGATGGAATCGGGGGGTCATGGGGCTGAGTGAGGGCTGTGGGAGGGATGCAGAGAGGATTTATCCCTGATATATCCAGGATTTGAGGTGCTGGATATCAGACACCCCGTTCTTATATCCAGACCCCACCAGGGAATCGTTGCATGTTTTTGGGAATTTTTCTATGATTTTCATTGTCTGTGATTACGATGATTTACTTTGAGGGTGGGCAGGCCCTGGCACAGGGTGCCCAGAGAAGCTGTGGCTGCCCCTGGATCCCTGGAAGTATCCAAGGCCAGGTTGGATGGAGCTTGGAGGCACCTGGGATAGTGGAAGGTGTCCCTGCCCACGGCAGGGGGTTGGAATGGGATAATCCTTAATGTCCCTCCCAACCCAACCCACTTTATGACTCTAAGAGGAGCCCCCAGACTTTGTGTCTCCCCACAGCAGCTTTGGTGTTCATTGATCCTCCTGAATTGTGGTTCTGGAGATTCTTCTCCTTCTCACAAGGAGACCCCCAGGACCTGCAGGGCTCTGGGGAGGACCCCAAAACCAGAGCCACAGCCCCAGGAGCAGCCACAAGTTTGTGTTGGGAAACCACAGCAAAGCCAGACCCACGGTGCTGGATCTTAAAACACAGAGAAAAATCAAAAACCAGAAGAAACACCAAGAAACAAGAAGGAAAAAATCCAGCACTGAAGAAGAGGAAGCAGAAAAAGCTTCAAGTAAAAGGTTTCCTCTTTCCAGTAACACAGACCCCACATTTATTCCCATTGCTGTGTAAATATCACAGATCTTTACCAGGTGATTTATTGCAGGATCTGTCTCCCAGCAAATAAAGGACCTGCAATGAGGAGCTTTGATTGCTTGAAGTTGCAATAAATGCAACGCTCCCAGCCCCGCGCCAGCAAACGCCTCCGTGAGCTGCTTAAAATCCTCGCAACCTGAACCACATCCCATAATTTATACGGTACATATTGGTACAGCGTGTTACAGCAGAGTTTATAATAATTTATTAGGGGAGAAAAAGCTATCTCCATTAATAATTGATTCATTATAAATAATGGATTCAGAAATGCTCCTTTGATTTAAAGCCCGTGCTGGTAATGTATGCTAAACTCTGGTGCTGCTTCATGGCAATAAATCCAAGGAAATCTTGGATATTTGCATCCAGCTCGCCCGTTTCTGCTTTGGAACTGCGGAGGGCAGGTGGGAACCTCGTGGGAATGATGTTTTTTATGGGATTGCCATGGGAAACGTGGGTTATGAGGCGGAAAAGTGCAGTTCCTGCGGAAAAAAAAGGGAAGATGCGTTTTGATATGGGTTGATTTTGGTGGTAGGACAAGGGGGAATGGATTTGAACTAAAGGAGGGGAGATTTAAGTGGGATATTGGGAAGGAATTCCTGGCTGGGAGGGTGGAGAGGGGCTGGGCTGGAATTCCCAGAGAAGCTGTGGCTGCCCCTGGATCCCTGGGAGTGTCCAAGGCCGGGCTGGAGCAGCCTGGGACAGTGGGAGGTGTCCCTGCCCGTGGCAGGGGGTGGGATGGATGGGATTTAAGGTCCCTTCCGACCCAAACCCTTCTGGGATTCTGTGATCCTGCAGCAGGAGAGATTCGCTGGAATCACCCCCTCACAAAGTGCCCTGCTCTGTTTACACACACACAAAGGTTTTTCACGCCTGCGTCTCGAGCACCTCCTGCTCTTCCCTTTGACTCTCACGCACATCCCACACGGATATTATTGGGATAAGGCAGGAACGAAGGAGAGACTGTGAGAAAGTGCCTTCCACAGAGAGCAGCCTTCTGATAAAAACGGATGCTTCAAACACCCGAGATCCCAGGGTTCGTCAGGAAATATTGGCAGGGATTTGTCAGCAGAGATCAGGACTCAGCTCTGGCCTCGTGTTTCCAAAGCCACTTTCCATTCATTCATTTAGTAAAAACAATAATCCCTGCTAGTCTGGAGAGCACGGGCTCTGCACAGGCTGCACGAGCAGATGGAGGAATTGAATTCCTTTAAACTGTTGGAATGGTGACAGGTAGGACACGGTGGCGGAGCCCAAACCTCCATCTGCTGCTCACGCACCTTCACACGAGGCCGTGCTGAGGCACAGCCCTGAAATGTGGGATTGCAGAACGTTTTGGGGACTGGAAGTACAGAAAAAGCAAAGGCTGCAGGTCATGGTCCACAGGCATCAAGAGAAAACTTCATCACGTGGCAGGACTGGGTGACTATCTATTAGTAATTAAGGGTTTTTCTGTGGCTGAGCTCTGTTCTGTGCCACAGAATGACAAAAACTTGGATGGTGAAACAAAGTAAAAATCTCTTTTCCAGTTTTCCCAAATTTTGCCCAAATCCTGGTTGGGATTTAATCCATCCCTGCTGCTGGCTGCAATGCATTAGCCTAAGAAAGCTGAATTTTTATGAGACATCACGTTGGCCCAGTGTTTGTAAGAGCTTGTCAGTACCTAAAACTGTGTTTTTAAACCATTTGACTAAGCCCTCTTCTCTCCCAGCCTTCAGTCTCCTGTGGCATTATAATCGAAGTTTCCTTCCCAGTCTCCCCAGGCTGACAAGACTTTAATTTCTAATTTAAAAACTGAGATAACATTTATTCTTGGAAAGGAGGCTTGGCTGTAAGTTTGCTTTGTGCAAAATGAGAAAGGGAAAGGGGTGAAAATGACTGTTTTCATTTCTAAGACGTTTTCCTATAAAACATGGGAACATTTCCTCCTACATTGGCTCAGCTGACGGATGAATTCATCATCTCTGCACTTCCAGAACCTGCAAATCACGGAATTCCAGACTGCTTTGGGTTGGAAGGGACATTAAAACCCATCTAATTCCACCTTCTGCTGTGGGCAGGGACACTTCCACTGTCCCAGGTTGCTCCAAGCTCCGTCCAGCCTGGCCTTGGACACTTCCAGGGATGGCACAGCCACAGCTTCTCTGGGAATTCCAGCCCAGCCCCTCCCCACCCTCCCAGCCAGGAATTCCTTCCCAATATCCCATCCAGCCCTGCCCTCTGGCAGTGGGAAGCCATTCCCTGTGTCCTGTCACTCCAGGCCTTGTCAAAAATCCCTCTCCAGCTCTCCTGGAACCCCTTTAGGTGCAGTAGGGGGATGATTTTCATTTAACTCCCATTTCCTTGATTAATTTATAATGGGTAATTTGGGATGCACAAGCACTTACTGTCAAAACCCAGCAGCAGACACTTCCCTGGCAGGCACTAAATCCCAGCTCCTGGGATAATTAAGGTACTGGGAGCATTTATCAAGCTCCTACTAAATTTACAGCCCCTCCCTGAGGTCTGTCCTCCTGCCTGGTTAAATCCTTTGAACCTTGGAGCGATTCCCTGTGCCGGCATTCCCTGGCGATGGACGCTGTGGCTGAGGGGGCAGGGGCATCCCAGATCGGGATTTCTGCAGAAATTCCGACCTTTTCGCCCTCAAAGCCTCCGGGAAAGTTTCCTCCCTCTCTCCTGTGCTCTCCGCAACGCTCAGCATCCCTCCTTCCCCATCCCGAAATTCCAGAGCCGGCACTTCCCAACCACAGCCAGCTCCACTTGGGGACTTCCCCATGGATTTAAAGAGCTCCGAGAAGCAAACAGGGGAAATGTGATCATAAACCCGGGGCCCGAGAGTGCCATTTCCATTGGAAATCAGCTCCTGGGGGTGGCCGGCTGGGGCCGCCTCCCCGGGAACATCCCTGGGGACACCCGCGGCTGTTTGTTCCTGGAATGCTCCTGCTATTGATTTAAGGAGAAACGAGAGTCGGTTCATTATCTGTGGCTGTGCTCGCCTTTGTTTTGTCTCTCTAATGGCTGGGGCTGTTGTGACCGTGCACTTTAATGGCTTTCAGATGCCAAAGGTCTCATTTGAAGCCCGGACCACCGGCAGAAAACAAACTTGTTGCTGCTTTGAGGCTGCAAAAAGCAAAGAAAACGATGGTTTTTCCCCCTGCCCAAGCCCCCAGCGTATTTTCGTGAGTTGGTTTTATATCAAAAGAGCGTTTTCCTGATGTAATTATGAGAACTGATCCCGGCCCTGCACAGGTACTCTATAAATAATTAGATGGATAATATTTCCACAGCTGTGCTCTGCCAGATGGTTCTGCTTTTTTTTTTTTTTGTAGAGCTTAAAGCAACTTCCTTCCTTTGCAGCGGGAAAAGCCAACCCTGTCAGGTCCTATAAACTCATCCTTTGAGGAGCAGACAGGTCCTGGAGACCCGGCTTTGAACCTGGAGGAGAAGAAACTTCCCAGGGATGGAGCAGCCACGGATTGAGCCGGGAGAAGGTGGGGGGAGTGCGTGGGAAGGTCCCTGGCCCAGCCCTGTCAGATCCAGATGTTTGCAGGTGATGGTCACTGCAGGAACCAGACCCACCCTGGACATCAGGACCTGGCTCTTCCCTAGGGCTGGATCATAAACATGGAATTATTCATTGGGTAATGGAGCTGGGAAGGGGCTGGAGAATTCCTGAGGGAGCTGGGAAAGGGGCTCAGCCTGGAGAAAAGGAGCTCAGGGGGGACCCTGTGGCTCTGCACAACTCCCTGACAGGAGGGGGCAGCTGGCGGGGGGTTGGTTTCTTCCTCTCTCCTTCAGGGAATTCCCATTTCACAGAATCCCAGACTGGTTTGGGTTGGAAGGGACCTTAAATCCCATCCGGTGCCACCCCTGCCATGGGCAGGGACACCTCCCACTGTCCCAGCCCCCTCCAACCTGGCCTTGGGCACTTCCAGGGATCCAGGGGCAGCCACAGCTTCTCTGGGCACCCTGTGCCAGGGCCTGCCCTCCCTCACAGGAAAGGATTTCCTCCCAATTTCTAATCTAAATCTCCTCTCTTGCAGTTTAAAACCATTCCCTGTCCTGTCACCGTCTGCCTGTGTAAAAAATCCTTCTCCGGCTCCTCCTGCTGCAAAAGCCTGGCAGGAAAATGTCAGGGTTTAATGCCAGGTATCTCTGCCATGGGCAGGGATGTACAGGCAGAGCAGAATCACAGAATCACAGAATCACAGAATCACAGAATCACAGAATTGCCGTCACTTGGCTTTTCCAGCCCCAGCTCTGCAATAACTGTGAGCTCCCCAGCACAAGCTCCCTTTCCACACCTTCGGGTGCTGCTTGCCCTGTGTTCCATCCCTGGAGCTTTGTGGGAGGCTGGATTTTCCATGCCATTCCTCAGTCCCGTGTCTGGGAAGCTCAGCATCGGTGGAAGATCAAGGCAGAGGTGTCAGAGCTGAAGGGGGAGCTCAGCGTGGGGCAGAGTGCTGGAATTGCCGGGCGCTTTCCCGGCAGGATTTCATATCCATGTTTTTCCTCCTGCTGCTGGAGCTTTCGTATCCACAAGGAGATGCAGTGGGGACTCCTCTGGGAGGGCTGGGGCACCCTTGGGTGCTGGGGTTGTTGTCTCAGCCTCCGAAGGGGGTGCACAGCAGGTCCAGTGTCGTGATGGCAGCTCCTGCTCTTCATCCAGCATTCAGGGGAGCCAGGAAAACACCAGCACCCTCCTTTGCTGGTCCTGCCTTGGCTATAAATCCATGTTTTCCCCCTTGGCCTGGGGTGGGAAGAATGGATTTCCCAATTCCTCCTCATTGTTCACTTTCCTGGGGCCTGCCTGCTTTAACTGCCCCCACTCCACGCCAGCCTTTGGGAACAGTGCACAGCAAACCCTGACCCCACTTCCCCCTCGTCCCCTGCATCCCCCTGACAATTCGGCCAGCAGAAGGCATTGGGAAGGCAGGGTGGAGCTGCAGCCGGGCTGTCTGGCTGCCTGCTGCATCCCCACCTTCCCAATTCCCGGGATGTGCCCAGTGACCCACGCTCTGCTGCTTTCCACCACACTGGCTCCGATTACCCGGGCTGGGAAGTGACGCCCGGCGCTTGGTTTTGAAGGCATCCCTTCTTTTTTCCCCATCCAATCATTCCCATCCCTGCCTCCTAATTGGGTGGAATCCCTGGATAACCTATTTCCCGTGGCTGAAATGAAGCTGTCACACACAGCTGCAGGCCCGGGTGCCTTTAGAGAGAATTTTTTGGTTTGTTTTGGTGGTTTTCAGCATCGAGGGGCTCCTTGCTGAGCTCCTGGAGCATTTACCAGTGACAGGACGAGGGGAAATGGCCACCAGGGGAGGTTCAGGTTGGATATTAAGGAAAGTTTCTTCCCTGAAAGAGTGGTTAAACACCAGACCAGGCTGCCCAGGGCAGTGGTGGAGTCACCATCCCTGGAAGTGTTAAAAAACAAGGAGATGTGGCACTTGGGGACATGGTTTAGGTTGGACTTGATGATCTTGGAGGTTTTTTCCAACCTTTATGATTCCGTGATTCCTCCTGAGTTCCAGCCTCGATTTGTCCTTCACCCCACACTGAAGATGCCCAGAGGGGGAAGGAGCTGAGGTCTCTGTTTTTGCTGAGGAAAGGGGTTGATGTCTGGTGATGGGGCCGTGTTGTTTCGGGGTCAGCACGTGGGAACCTTTATCTGCGGCCCCCAGCCCCACCTCGCTGATACCACAAAGTGCCACGTGCAGATGTGGGACAAATAATTTGGTTTTCTCTTTCAGAACCACCCAAGCTGCACCTTTGAAAGCCTTTTTGTGGTTGCACAAAGAAAAATACCAAAATTAATAATTTAGAAATAAACCCAGACACTTTATCTCTCTTTCATCCTCACTTGTTCATATCCCCCTTGTTTTGCACCAAATTTGTGCTGGGGAAACAATGAAAATCTGTAGCAGAGGATAAATTTTAGTGATGTGAGATCTGTTCCAGGTCCCTGAGCATTTAGGCTGGGAGGGCTTTGAAGGGAGCCCCAAAAATCCCTGTGAAGGGTCCTGGGCTCTGCCTTTCCAGTTGCCACCAGCACTGGAGGTTTTCCCTGCTCCAGACCAGCGGGAATCCAGGATTCAGGATGTTTAATCCTTGCAGGGCAGCAGTTGGTGACATTGGCAGAGAAATCCCTGTGCTGTGGGTGGCACGGGTGCCCCAGCCATGAGATGTTGGGGACATGGCTTAGGGTGGACCTGGCAGTGTTGGGTTCATGGTCAGACTCGATGATCCCGCAGGGCTTTTCCAACCTTTAGGATTGAGAACTTCACAGCTCCACCCATCAACTGGCTTTAGTCCTTCAAATGCCTATTTGAGGTTTTCCAGTGGAGCCAAAGCCAAAGCCTGGCATTCCTGGGGCTGCAGTTGTTCCTGGAAGCTGGAGAAGAGGAATTTTCTGCACCTTCCAGCTCCCACTGACCAACGCTCCCGCCTGAGGATGCTCCTGGATGTTCCCGCAATCCCAATCTGGGCAGCAGGCTGCAATCGGAGCAGGGAGCACTGGAAAGGAGCTCTTTGTTATTCCAGGGAATTGAGAGGTCAGCGAGGGAAGGGCTGGAGCTGCTTCCCTGGCAGTGGCTCCACGTCCCCTCCCCCATTAGATTTCTCTGCTCGGATGGTTGGGCAGGAGGGGCAGGAAGGGCAGAGCCGGGCTCAGCTGGAGCGCTGCTGATGACAGACACGGCTTTGGGGACAGACATGGCTTGGGGGACAAGTCCTGCTTTAATGTCACCTGGGCCACGCTGGCTGCTGCCCCAAGACATCCCCCAGCACCCAGCAGGGTACCAGCTGTCATCCGGGGAAAACCAGAGACACCAGGAACGCCAGCTCCGGATGCACGACGAGATTTCTCACTTTAATTAGCAGCAATAAATAATCCCGTGGATTATTTCATTATTAACACCCCTGCTCGAGCCTCCTGCGAATCACGGGAGCGGGCTGGGGATAAATCAGACCTGGGCACTGCCGGGGCCCCGCGAAATGAATCCCAAATCCTGACATTTGTTTTGACACATCGTCTCCTCGTGCGCCGCAGCCGCGGGTTTCGCTCTCCCCGCGCCGCACCTGGGGCTGCAGGGCTGAGGTCACCACGCAAAAATGTGAACTGCCTGCTTGCAAATGAATAGCACATGGCCTCAGTCCCTGGGCTCTCGGGCCTAAGTTCAAAAAAATAGAGATATAAAACTTGGGTGATTTAGTGGAGCTTTCCCGGACTGCAATGATTAATGGGCTGATTTACTGCTCCCATTTTTTTTTTTAATGCTGAAGCCGATGTATAAAAATTAAAGGCAGTGTAGTGGAAATGGTGGTCACAGATGACTTTCTCGTGTTGCTGAGGAGAGGAAAACGATCTTGTGATGGATAGATTTTTAACATATTAATTTTCTGGTTTGTTTCTGCAGAAGTGGGAGCGGTGTCTGACGCAGACACGCTCAGCGTTAAACGTTTGAGGGATGTGATTCCTCAATGTGAGCCAGTCAGCTCCTGTTAAAATTCCCTCTCTAACCAGCCAGAAATGGTTTCAGGCCATGATGGAAAAACACCTCTGAGCCCAGAGTGGAGTGACAGCAGCTGGCACAGCGTCCGTGACAAGCGAGTCAGGAAAGTCATCCCGGGTGTTTCCGTGAGGGATGGGAGATGGAGGGCACAGGATCTGCCTTTGGGGTGTTTATTCGGGTGGCAAAGCAGCAGAAACATCCCAGCATGGGAGTGCTGGGCCGTGCAGACATCCCGAGGGCATCCTGAGGGGAGCTGGGTGCTGCCTCCGTGGTGCCAGCCCTGCCCTGCTCCCGGTGTGACACCTCTGTCACAAGAGGTCACCGAACCCTCTGTGCATCACCGGCTTCTTGTCTGGAGCTCTCAAACGTTTCCATCTCTGTTCAGCATTAGGATGAGATCTCATGGGCTTTATTTTCCAACTAATCCCAGTGAGGAATTCTTCTCCTCGCAGCAATTCCTTGGCAGCACCTCGCTGTATTCCTTGCACGTGGAATCACGGAATTGTTAAGGTTGGAAAAGCCCTCCCAGACCATCCAACCATTCCCCAGCACTGCCAATCCCATCTCTAACCACATCCCCAAGTGCCACATCCACAGGGCTTTTCAGGCCCTCCAGGAATGGGGATTCCACCACTGTGCCAGGGCTGGACAAGCCTTTCCATGGAGAAATTTTCCCTGTCTCCAATCTAAACCTCCTCCTCTTTGTTCAGGGCAGGATGTGGAGCATTGCAAGGAACAGCTGGATCTGCCCCTTAGGACTTGGCTGGGCTGCTCCCACCTTCAGAGCAGGGTGATCCCTGTCCCATTTAATGGATGTATTCCAGTAGGCAGGATATAAAATAGTAATAAATGATAAATGCTTACACAGCCAGGTTCAGATTCTGCTTAAGCCAAGTTCAGTTTCTCCTTAAGCCAGGTTCATATTCTCCTTAGCCCAGCAGAAAACTCTACACTGATTTCCCAGGCAAAGGGGAGAAACCCTGAGTTACTAAAAATGGATTTAGGTGAGTGAGGAGGTTTGTCTTTTCATTTTTTTGCAATGCTGGTGGCTGATCCTGGCAGGGATTTCTCCATTGGAAATGCAGGGAAGAGTTAATTCCGTCAGTTTGGAACATCTATCTGTCATGTGTGGCTGCTCTGTAATTATGACTTTTTCTGCTTCTTAGAGAAAGGTTATTACAAGAGCCTTTTAATCTAAAAGGCCAATTATATTAAAACAGTGGCTTCCATACTTAGATCCCCCTTTGCACACACACTATTGTGTTTGGGATAAATTTAGCAAATTATAGGGAAGCTTTGCTTCGTGGGAGCTTCAAAATACGATCCCTGCTTGCATCAGTGTGAACAGCCCTGAGAAACACAGCTCTGGAATTTATTGAGTGCAGCCAGGAGCCCCAGCCACGCTCAGATTTAGGGATCTCATCCAGGACTAGGGGCTCAGGATGTCTCTTTTGCATGTGTGTTGGAAAGCTGCTGGCTCCGGGTTTGGGAGATGCTGGGAAGCAGGAGAAGCGGAATTTGTGGCTGATGGGTTCAGGCAAGGTCTGCGAGCCGCAGGGAAGGCACCCAAAATGCTCATCCGTGCACTGCCTCCTGCGGATCGTCTCAGCCAGGCATGAAACCCACAGCAATTCCAAGCCTTGGACTGGTCCCTGCGGAAATCCCACCCAGGAGGAGCGTGTGGAAAATTTCCCGATGTTTTAAATCGCGTTTGCGCCGTCTGCAAGGGGAAACGCTTCCTTCCCAATAAAATGATGGTGTTTTCCCTGAGCCAGGATCTTCCGTGAGGAATGATTGGCTTGAAGGACAGGTAATGGAAGGGGAGGAGTTCCAGAGCATCTCCTGGATGGTGGGAATCGATTCCAAGCACAGCTCCTTGGGAAGCGAGTGGTGCAGACGCCATTCCCGGGGTACCACACAGAGGGAATGGGAATTCTACAGGAAATTTAGGAAAACATCCTCCTGTGGTCCTGGGAGCTCTATCAGCTTCTAATGACTCAGTTTCTCAAACTGGGATGGGTCATTTGATAGTATCCCAGAATCCCAGACTGGTTTGGGTGGGAAGAGACCTTGATTATCCCATTCCACCCCCTGCCATGGGCAGGGACACCTCCCACTGTCCCAGGGTGCTCCGAGCCCTGTCCAGCCTGGCTTTGGGCACTTCCAGGGATCCAGGGGCAGCCACAGCTTCTCTGGGCCACAACTTGAGGCTGTTTGTCCCTTTTATCTGGGAGAAGAGACCAACCCCTGCCTGCCTCCAAGCAGGGACCTGGAGCAGGGTCCAGGTTATCCCATGGGAATCCACCACCCTGCTCCCCTCAGGAGTCACCTGGATCATGGCAAATTCTCTGGGGGGCACAGAGCATTGACCCCCTTTGGTTGTCTGGGAAGCTTTAGGAGATCACACAGCAAAGCTCAGGCTGCTTTATTAACACTGTGCTCATTATTACGGTCAGAAAGGAAATTGCAATGTGTGAATTCAAAGGCTTTGGGTGAGCTGACAGATGATTTTAATTTAGAACCACAGCTTTAGAGTCTGGAGCCCCAAAATTGCCTCCCCGTGCCTCTGCCCAATCACTGGTGCTGGGTAAAAGGTTCACTGCCTACATCTTTTAGTTATGCATTTATTTAATCTCGCCCCAGCCAGGGAGGTGTTTTGAGATTAAAATATTCCTTATCCCCCAAAGTTGTGATAAATATTGATGCAGCATTTCAAACAGGCCGTGCTGTGCTCAGGCAGGTCTGGGTGAGCACTGGAAAGCAGCCAGGCCTGCCTTGGAAAACTTCAATAAAAAGCAGCCAGTGCTCCAGAGGGTGAAGGTGAATGGTGAGCACAGGCTGAGTATCCTGCGAGTATCCAGTGAGCATTCCCAGCAGGCAGCCGGGAAAGGCTCCATGCAAAGGCTCTTTGACTTTACATCAGTCCCATGAATTGGTTTTACGAGATCAAACGGAAATATTGGAAAATGGGAGATATCATAATCTCAACAGCAAGCCCAAGGCTTTTGTTTCTAATAAATGGACAAGCTCCTTTAAGGCTGGTAATTAATCTGATGGATCTTTTCAATTTGATCAGCCCCTTCTGTGACATTATTCTTTAATCTGCACGGCTCCAGCTTTCATTAAAAACAAACCCAGTGACAACGAGGTAAAACTGCTCAAAATGCAGCCCCCAGTCTCTGCTGCTCGGGCAGGTCCCTGGAATCGCTGTTCCATGGAAAGCAGTGTCCCTGGGGGTGTCAGAGCTCCTGGAGGCCTTAACCAGGGGCTTTACAGCTTCCTACAAATCTTGTGTCAGGAGAGAAGGACTTGGTGATGGTCAGGATTTTTGGGAAGTGTCTGTTTTTCTCCCAGCTGTTGTTGCTAAATGAAATTACGGCCTCAAGGACAGGGGGGTGACACATTTTACTGCTTTCTAGAAAGGACATTTGTGGCCCGGAGAAGCTGTGGCTGCCCCATCCCTGGAAATGTTGGAGCTTGGAGCAACCTGGGATAGTGCAAGGTCTCCCTGCTTGTGGCAGGGGGTGGAACAAGATGGGCTGTGAGGTCCCTTCCATCCCAAAACACTCTGGGATTCTAGAATTCCGTACAGGCATTCAAGCTGGAAACACCAGAGCTGGAATTCAGGGCTCTCTTTTCCAGGCTGGATGTGATGCTATGAAAATTTACAGGCAACCATCAAAGCAGAAGAGGAAAGACAGGAATCCATGCTTTGAAATTGCTTCCAGGGCAGGATTTATTGGCATTTTTTATGAGGGAAGCTGTAAAGTTTTTAAGAAGCAGCGGTTCAGTTATTCATGGAGCCTTTCGTGGTCAGAAATGGGGTTTGTGGTTCTTCCTCTCATCAGCTGGGCTCAGGTGATGAATTCTGTCATTCTTGCTCCCCTTTTTGGGATGAATTCTGTCATTCCTGCTCCCCTTTTTGGGATGGGATGGCAGTGGTGATATAGGGAAGAGCAGAGTGGCTGTCCCCAAATGTCCTGACAATGCTGACAGTCACCGAGGCCGCCTGGGGCTGTCCCCATGAGCTGCACCAGGAGCTGATTGAAGTAAATTAAGCTCCTGAGGAAATCAAATTAAGGCCACCTTAATTCTGAAAAAGGCTGTCTACACCGGGCTTTAATGAAGTTTAACTAATCTGCTTTAGAAATTAATTCAGATGAAGTTCCCTGAGCGTCCCCAGGTACCAGGCTGGGAGGAAGGAAGGACAAGGACGTTCCACAACGGGCTGGGTTAAGGTGAGAGGCCTTGGTGTCAGAGGTGAAAGCAGGGCTGCCTGCAGGCCTCAGAAAAGCCAAAACCCACTCAGAACAGAATGGCAGCTTTCCCTGGGATCTCTTCTCACTGACCAACTGCATTTATGGGGGAAAAGGAGCAAAATTTTCCACAGAACAAGTCCCTGTGTCACCGTGGAGGTGACGCTCACACCAGGGCCGCCCCTGCGCTGCAAGGCCGAACGCACCTTCCTTCTCCTTTCTCCTTTTTGCTTTTTCCCTCTTTTTTTTCCCTAAATGCCAGACAGGAAATGTCTTGATGTAATATTTAACATGGGGGCCTGGGGGACTCGGCATGATTGAAGACAGGATCTTCATTTTGACAGCTTAATGCATTTTACATTACGATGCCGCCGCATCCTCCGATTTCTGCCGAGTGATCCGGGGCTGTGTCTCCTTCCCCGAGTCCTTGCTTGACATCCAAACCTCGTCCCTTTGCCCTCCTGACCCTTTTCCTTTATGAGCTTCTGGTTGCCTCAAATCTGTCAGGGTTTCACTGGGTGTAATCTGGTGATAAGGAGGAGCAGCGCCCAAGCAAAGCCAAGTTTCCCCGATAAGTCCTTGTGTGACATCTGGTTACAGGATTATTGTGGGAAAAGCCTTGGGATGGAGTGGGTTAACCTTATCCATGCTTTGATACAGGCAGTGAGGCATTCGCTGAGTGTGGGTTTGGGGTTTTGGTCAGATTCTTTTGAGATAATAATGATAATAATTGGAAAGTTCTCTCCCAACGAGGAATTTGAGGCTGCAAAGACCGCAGCACTTGCAAAGCATTTGCTCAACAGTTAGAGAAGAGAAGAAAGTAATTAAATTTCCAGGTCTATAATGAGAACTTAAAGAATTTAGACTAATTTGGCTCATTATTAGGGTCTGCTCGGTGTGTACATTACACACCTCCATGGCCTTGCCTGTATGTGTGGTTGAGCCTTTGTGTAAGGGCTGCTCATGGACTCTGTGACAAAACAAACCCCAGAAAGCCCAAATTCACCTTATAGCAAAATCCTAAAATTATGTTTTAAGCCATTTTTAGCCTAAATCATACTCTGAGCCATTTAAACCTGTCTGTTTGCCTACTGTAGGAATATTTTGATGAAGAGAAGTGGTGGTCAGGGTGGGAGAACTGCCAAAAATTGCTGGTTTGCCATTCTTTTCTTTTTTTCCCATGAAAACAACCTGGCTTGGGGATTTTGGAGCTGCTGGAGGCAGAAAAGCCACACACATCTGTGATGTGCCTGCAATCAATACTCTGTGAGCAGGATCTGAGCCCCCCAGCCCCTGTCCCCTACACAAAGGCACCAGTGATAAGCAGCTGCTGCCAGGGAAGGACCTGGAGCAGGAAAAAAAATGTCCCCGCAATCCTCGATGAATAAATCCAATATATTCCATATAAATCTCTTGTTATAGCCTGTTTTATTGAACCAACTGGAATGTTTCTCCTCTGGAGAGACTGTGGAGAGCTTATTTATTAGCACTGCAACGTGAGAGCCTCCCCGTGCCTTTGTCTGCTTTATCTCGCTTGTCACCGCGCGGCTCCGGGCCCTGGGCCGAGATTTTGGGAGTTTTATCATTCAGGCATAAAACCTTTGTTGCTGAAAAATGGGAGGCATCAGCTGTGCTGGTGTTTGCTGGGAGAGGAGGGTCTTTGGGGGATTGATGGGGGTGATGCTGGCAGCAGGGGGACCGCGGTGTCACCTGTGGGGTGAGGCGTCTCTCCAGGTGGAGGGATTGTGTCCAAACCCAGCATCCAACACCCGGAGCTTGGGAAGGAGAACTCATCACCACTGCTGTGTCTCTGTGCTCATAAAACCTCAAATGTCACAGGGAATCCTGGTCTGTTGGCCACTGAAAGAGTGGTCAGGCTGTGGAATCACCATCCCTGGAAATGTTCATCAAATGTGTGGATGTGGCGCCCAGGGACATGGTGGTGACCTTGGAATGGTTGGACTCGATGGCTTTTCCAGCCTTGATGATTCCGTGATTCCCTCTGGAGCAGCTCAGCACCTGGGGAATGGAGCTCTTGTCTCCTCCTGGATGTCCAAAGAGAGTTTTTCCTGCACAGCCTCCAAAGAGAGGACAATGTGTGACCCAGGAACACCTGGCTGGCAGAAATCCTCTGCCTCCTGGCAAGGTGAATCTTTCCAGGAAGATTTGGGAGTCAGACATTATCCAACAATCATCCCTCTGCCTGCCAGACCCAGCTTCCCCTCCAGGGTCTGGCTGCCACCACCACAGGCACACAGGAGGTGACCGGTTCCAGTTAAACCCTCCAGCAACTCCAGCCTTGGAGCTGGGAAAGAATTCAAACCTTGGATCACCAAGGGAAATGGGAAGGAGAGACCCCCCCCCAATCCAGGTTTTCCCACCCATCTGTGGCCTCGCTGAGCACTGCTGACCCGAACCTTGCTGGAATTGCACAGCACCTTTGCAGGGAGCACTGGGGATGCTGTGGATGTCAGCATTCCCATCGCACCGTGGTTTTTATCTCCCTCATCTGCTCGTCCTTCAGGAGGCACAGCAAGGAATGTCAAGGACTGGGGAACACGGAACAGCCTCCGGCTGTGCTGCTGAACATGATGAACACAGCAAAACCAGCACCGGCAGTGAAAAGCTTTCACCTGGTGATGGAAAGGTGCAAAGTTCTGGTGTAATAGGGCAAAATAATCAGGCAAAAATTGATATTACAGCCCTCAATAAAGCAAAAATTAATATTACAGCACTCTGGTTTTTAAGCATTTTTCCAGAAATCCATGCTGGATGTTGTTCCTGAGAGCACAGCCGGGGAGTATGACTGGACACAGACACTTGCTCCAGATTTATATTAAGTTTCCAGCAAACTGAGGGAATATCAGCCTGTCTGACCCAATATTATGTTGATTCCCAAGTAATTACATTTGTTATTTGCAGGATCTGTAGTAAATCGAGTTGTGGCAGTTATGGGGATGCTTCACAGAAGCAATTTCAGAGATCATTAAATATATCTTCCATTGGTTACACATCACATTAACCCCTCCAGCGCCTCCAGACGTACGACATCCCTTCAGCAAAGAGGCAATTTTATGGGATTAGATGCCAAAGGCAATCCAACGGAGATAAATTCCGGAAATGCATGCAATTACTGCTGGCAGAGGTCTGTTGTTCGCTAGAAACACACGAGGATTAAAAAGTTTCTCAAGGCTCAAACTCCAGACAACCTAATGCTCGTGTGGGGTGAACTCTGCAAGGATGAGGAGCCTGGGAAGATTTTTCCCTCATATCCTATCCCAGGATTCACCTCCCTGCCTCAAAAGCAGCAGCAGGAGGGGTGAAAAATAACATTACAGCTATCTAAGCCTGCTCTCCACCAGCTCCCTCCCTAGCTCAACACATTTCCACTGCTTGTTCAGATTTTGAGATCATTTAAAAATACCCAGGGTGCGTTCAGAGGGTGGAGGGGGAACATGAACTGGTGTTTCCTGCAGTATGGGGAAGTTTGCTGACCACCAAAGCCCGGTGCAGGAGCCTTCCCTGCCCCCACAAGCGCTGCTGCTTCCTCCTGCCGGTCCTAAAGGGCTTTTCCAATGTAAAACATTCAATTATTCCATGATGTCCTTGGGACAAATATTCAGAGTCTCACCCCATGCAGGAGTGTAAAGGATTGGGGTCTAAACCACCATCAGGCAGAGCTGGAAGGCCTGGAGGAGAAATCCCCTAAGATCTGCTTTGTTTAGTCTGATCTAATTCAGCTCTTGTCTAAGGTTTAATGTGATAACACAATTTTGACCCATCCCCGAGATGTGCTCGGCCTTGCCGGGCTCCGGCTGCCTCAGGAGTTGTTTTTATTGTTGGGTGCCAGTTTAATCCCCGTTCTCATCAATTGTTGCAGTAAAATTGGGATGAGCAGCTTCTTCCTCGGGTCTAATAAATGTGCCCTGGGATTCCCAGCGGCTGCTGCAGTGGGAATGGTGGCTCATGAATATCCAGGAGATGGACACGGCTCTGCCGAGCTGAAGTTATTGCAAGCCCTGCACGTCTGATCCCAGGCCTTGGGGTGCTCATGAACATCTCTCCAGTGGCTCCAGCTACTCCGTTCTCACTCCTTTGTCCATCATTCCCACCATCTCCTCGTGCCGTAAATCCCCAAAGGTCACAGCAGGCAGGCTTTTCCACCCCAAAATTAACCCAGACCACGTCTGCTGCCTGCCAGAATGAAAACATTGCCAGTGGGCACATTCCTGGGAATTTTCCACAGCTCTAATGAGGTTTTTTGTTGCTGTTGGTGACCCCCAGGCTGTGCCAGGGCCCTGTGTGGCAGCAGCCCCTTCCCTGCTCCAGGCTGGGCGAGGGATGCCCAGCTCCCTGTGTCACACCCCAGCGATGCCACCCATCCTAGCAACACAAACAGAGGCTAAAAACACCCAGAAATATCTTCCTTCCCCATTGCAGAGCCCCAGCCTGCAGCAGGAAGGGGAACCCTCACCCTGGAGACCTGAAATGCCACAAAAAATGCAAAAAAAAAAAAAGGAAATGGGGAACAGGCAATGGATTTTGCTCAGTTTGCTCAAGCATTTTTTGGCAAAACCTCAGGTGTCTCCCACCTCCAGCTCTGAGGTATTTGCGAGCCTTTGGGCTGTAAAAATATTCCCCAAACCTGCCAAGTTTTGCCCACCCCCATCTCTGGGTACTGGGGTTGGGCACAGCTGGGTGCTGAACAGACAGAAATTATTTTGAGGTTCTCCTTCACCCTCTTGGAGCCACATCTGGGCTGGGTTTCTGCAGCTGAGGAGAAGCTCCCTCTTCTCTGGATTAGTCCAAGAGCAAGATTTAAAGGGAAAAAACCCTCATGGCCATAATTATCTGTATCTGAAAGCAGGAGTTTTGGAGGTTGGGGCATAAAGCAGATTTTAGAGATGCTCTGCACCATAAACACTTGCTGGGAGAGGAGGTTCTGAAAGGAAACATTAAATTGGAGCAGAAGCAAGTACAAAGAACAGCTGTTAAATCCCTATTTCTGAGACTCTTTTCCTGAGCCAAAGCAGAGCTGGAGCTGCCCTGTTCTGTGGGATGAGGCGTGAGTGTCCAGGAAGTGCCAGTGGTGCTTTAGGGGTGCTAAACTTTGGTGGTTTCATCTTTCTTCCCCTCAAAGACAGGTTTTGGTGGCCTTGTCACAAACTGCTCAATGAGAAGGAAAATCCCAGGTATAATCCCAGGTACAATCCCAGGTATAATTCCAAGTATAATCCCAGGTATAATCCCAGGTATAATCCCAGGTATAATCCCAGGTATAATCATGAGCTTCCAGCTCTGAGGTCCAGCACAAGAAGGATGTGGAGGTGCTGGAGAGAGTCCAGAGGAGGCCACGGAGCTGCTCCAGGGCTGGAGCCCCTCTGGAGCCATGCTGGGAGAGCTGGGAATGCTCACCTGGAGAAGAGAAGGCTCCAAAGAGAGCTCAGAGCCCCTTGCAGGGCCTAAAGGGGCTCCAGGAGAGCTGGAGAGGGACTGGGGACAAGGGCTGGAGGGACAGGACACAGGGAATGGCTTCCCACTGCCAGAGGGCAGGGATGGATGGGATATTGGGATAAATCCTTCCCTGTGAAGGTGGTGAGTCCAGGCAGGATGGGCTGAGCTGAATCCAGCCCTGCCTTCCTTCATCAGCCTTGGCTGGGGGTGCTGGGACTCTCCTTCCTCATGGTTTTAGGGCTCTTTTTTTTGCCTTTCTCTCCCTTAACTCTCCTTACGAGGAACATATTCCCAACAATGCCCTTGGAAGGAGCCCTGGGTGATGGAGTGGTGTGGCTGTAATTTGCCTGCTGCTGAGTGTAGCGTTTCAATCCTCGCTGAATTTGTGCCTATGATTTACGAGTTAATGCTTCCCCTTGGAAATTATATTGAAGAGAAAAAAGCGAGTCTTATTTTCCCCTGTTTTTAGCAAACTTCATGTTTATGCTTTATGTGCCATCAGGAGTAATAAAGCGCTCGGAGGTTTGCAGGCCGTGTTTTCAGCAGGTGAAATGCAATTATTCAGAGCAGGGAGCTCGATTTGATCCATGAATAGGGGAAAATGAAAAGGCATTCAAAGGCTGAGCCAAAGCCTCTTTAAATCTTCGAGAGCCTTTTTTTCCTTGGGATTATAGAGCCAAGCCCCCAGCCACACAAAGGGGAATGGGATCCACGGCGTTCCTCTCTCCACGGGGCTCCGCCGCAGCTCAGGCTTGGATTTCACCCTTGGAAAAGGCAGATCTTGGAGTTCCCAGTTTGCCCAGTGCTCTCCCTGTGTCTGCGGGGAGCTGTGCTTTTCCCATCACATTAATTCGTGTGGGAGCTGTTGTGACATTGTGCTGGGGCTCGTGGAAACACGAGCTGTATCCCCGCTGCTCCCAACACCTTCCCGGGATTGTGCCAGCGTCTCCCGTTCTGTCTCACCTGGCACGACCCTCCCGGCGGGATCGGCGCTCCCACAGCTGTCACCTCCCATCCTGTCACCTGCCCGGGTGAGCACGAGCCCTGTGGGACTCACGGGGAGTTCTCTCTGCCGAGGGATGGCGGAGCCGTGTCCTGGGAGCAGCTGGAGCTTTTCCTGCTGGGATCAGGCTCTTCCGTAAGCTCCCAAAAGCGCTCCATGCCCGTTGCCACTGCTGCACCCTCTGCGGATCACAGGAGGTTTCCCAGTCCATGAGACACCACATTTTCCCACTGACCACTTCCACACACATTCCCAGGGGAAAGGAACACGAGGATCATCGATCCGGCTCCTGGCCTTGCCCAGGACACCCCAACAATCCCGCCCTGTGTATCCCTGAGAGCATTGTCCCAATGCTCCTGGAGCTCTGGCAGCCTTGGGAATGTGACCATTCCCTGAAGGAATTCAGTGCCCACCACACTCTAGGGAAAGAATCTTTTCCTGATATCCACAGGATTTTAGCAGGAATGTATCCATGCATATTCCAAACTCCTTGTGCCTTATTTCCTTCCTCCAGGTGATGAAGGATCACTCTCATGTGGGTGATTCCAACATTTTGGATTGACCATGGGTGCATCCAACTTTCCTCAGGGGCTTGGAGGTGTCTCCAGTCCTGTCTTCCACTGAGCAGCACCGCAAGCTGCTGAAACCAAATATTCCGTGGAAAATGGGTTTGTAACGGGATGGAAAATCGGGAGCAGGGAACACAAAGGTCAAGGGTGAGCACCTCGTGCTGGAAAATAGAGCCCAGCATGGGCTGATCTGTGGGGTGACACCACTGCAAACAACTGCTCCTCTCATAGCTCACCTTTCATATTTCATATTTATATTTATTATTTAAAATTTATTTCATATTTAGTAGTAATTATTGAGGGCAAAACGAAAGAAAATGGCTCATTCTTTGTCAAACTATTAGGAATGATAAAAAAACCCCAAAACAAAACCCCACCTTGGTGTTGCTCTGGAATCTGTTTCAGCTGAGCTCGGTTTTAACCCTCTAAAACATTTCCTGAGTTTATGCTGGAAAACAAAATAAAAAATACAACACAGGCAACATCCAGACTTTAAACTGGAATGAAACATTTTTTTTCCTTTTGCAAAGAAATGGTTTCCTTGCTGGAACTCTTCACTGGATCCACCAGGAATGGTTAATGGCCTCCACGCAGAGCTGACACATTTTCAAGGGAATTCACTGCAAAGCCGGTTTGAAAAATTCCATTGAAATTGGGGACATTTTTACATTTGATTTTACATTTACAGTTTGCCTTCCCTGCAGCTATTTGTTTCTGGAGTTGGGGATTTTTTCCCTCCAAACTCCAGGCTGGTTTTTCTGCGAGTGAGCACCAATCCAGATTCCACAGAAAGGGAGAAAAAGGACATTTTTTTCTGATTTTCTTATCCCTCGCCAAGCTCCTTACAGGAATTTCTAGCAAGCAGACATAAACTCCGAGTGATCCCATCTTTATGTTGAGTAAAAGTACTTGCAGAGCCTTAACTTTAAATATTTCCTATTTGTTTCTGTCACATAGTTTTAAGATGGTTATAGCCTGGAGAAGGCCCTGACCTAATTCAGTCAGAGCGGAGCGGAGCTGCGCAGGAACCGGCCCCGCTGTGGCCTCGGCACGAAATCCCACAAGCAGGAAAGTTTGGGAACAAAATCCTTGTTTGAAAGAGTATTTGTCATGAAGCTCTCGGGTGGGTTTATACAGACAAAACAATGGAGAGAAGGAAGTAGGGAAAATCCTAGAGCAAGGGGGTGCGGGAGGTAAAGGAGAGATTAATTTGGAAGAGTTTTTCACATCATCGCATCCCTGGAAGTGTCCAAGGCCATCTTGGACGGGGCTTGGAGCAACCTGGGATAGTGGCATGGCAGGGGTGGAATTCTGAGCTTTAAGGTCCCTTCCATCCCAAACCATTCCCTGATTCCGTGATTAAACCACTGGGCTCTCCCACAGCTGATGTGTGAATGAAATTTAACCTTTATTCCTCCCCACACCCTCTCCCTTGCACTTCCAAATGTATTTCCAGGCTGCTGGGTTGTGTTTTAGGGGACGAGATTCATCCCTGTACCTGGGACATGTGTGAGGGCTCTGTGAGGAAATCTGAATTTATCTATTTCCAATTCCTGCTCCCAAACTCTTTATCCAAGGAAACAAAGCTCCCTTTGCCCAGCTCCCATCCCCACACAGCCCAGTGGTAGCAGACGAGACTCTTGTGCTAATTAATATTTTATGGGCTGATAGACTTTTTTTTTTGCCTCGGCAGCTGGTCTTAAATAAAGACCAATTTGCAGAAGTGTTAATTAACTCTAATTACAAAGCGCATTGTAGCTGCTCCAAGGATTTCCGTCTGGAGAATGACATGGAACCGCTCGGCCCCTCGTGCCCAGGGAAACGTCACGGCGGCTTTTCCTAAGGATTCCATGCATGCTCCCGATTCCAAACATATATAGAAAAGAGCGGAAAACAGTGAAAAAAGGGAAAATATTGAAAGCTGGAGAGGGACTTTGGACAAGGGATGGAGGGACAGGATAAGGGGGAATGGCATCCCACTGAGGGAGGGCAGGATTAGATGGGATATTGGGAAGGAATTCCTGGCTGGGAGGGTGGGAGGCCCTGGCACAGGTTTCCCGGGTTACCTGACATTTCCTTGACAGGCTTTTGCAGCAGGAGCAGCTGGAGAAGGAATTTTTACACAGGCAGATGGTGACAGGACAGGGGGGATGGTTTGAAACTGAGAGGAAATTTCAATTTGATATTGGGAAGGAGTTCCTGGCTATGAGGGCGGGGAGGCCCTGGAATGGTTTTCCCAGAGAAACTGTGGCTGCCCCATCCCTGGAAACATCCAAGGCCGGGTTGGAGCAACCACGGATGGTGGGAGGCGTCCCTGCCCATGGCAGGGGTGGAATGGGATGAGCTTTAAGGTCTCTTCCACCCCAAACCTCCTCTGATTCGAGGGGTATTCCCTGACTGAACCCAACGCGTTCTGCTCTGACACCACATTACCACCAGCTCCCTAATTAACTTTCCCTCTCCATTTCCCTGCTTTCCATGCCCAGCTTTCCCTCACCCATCTCCCCGTATTCCAGATCCACAGCGCTTCACCCCGGATCCAGCCCCGCAGCGGCATCGCGGCGTTAATGAGGAGGAAATCAATTAGGAGCCGTGCCACGCGGGCAATTAGCGCTGTCTCGGCGATGACACGGCGCCGGTGTCACTTGCAGCCCTCCCCTGGCTCGCAGCGCTGCCACTCTGGATGAGGATGACAATTCCCGATTTCCTGCCGCTGGAAAGCAGTCGAGTGTGGGATCTCCTCCGTGCTGGCTTTAATTGGCAGCGATCAGGCCTGAGCGTGGCTTCATTCCCAAGTGCTTAAAGCTCCTGGGAAGGATGGAAAAAGGCATCCAAAGGGATGGTTTTGCGTGGCCCCAGCCAACCTTTTGATGTCCCTTTAAAATCTACAAATGTATAATTTATATTGAATAATTTATAATAACAATATTTTATATTACTGTGGGAAATGATAGTGAGGATGATGATGATGGGGCTTGGAGCAACCTGGGATAGTGGAAGGTGTCCCTGCCCATGACAAGGGGTTGGGATTGGGTGATCTTTAAGGTTCCTTCCAAGCCAAACCATTCTGTGATTATTATTTATTATTATTATTATTATTATTATTATTAGTATCATCATCGTTATCATCATTATAATCATTATAATCATTATTATCATTATTTGCAGCAGCTTTTATACAAAGGAGATGGGAGAAAATTCCCACTGCAGCTCTACTCGAGGCTGTGTAGTCCCTGTAAATTCAGACTTTGAGCTCCTTTCTTTTTGAGCTAATTTTGGGCTACCAGCCCAAATTCTTCTCTCAGCTCCACAGGGCAGTGATGTCCTGGAAAGAAATAAAAGGATGTGTGACAATCTAGGCGAAAAATCCGGTTTGAAAGAGGATGGAGGAGAGGTTTTGGTATGCTGAAGCATGTTTGTCCCTAAATTAATTTCCCAATAAATAGACATATTCAGTGCTGTTAAACAGTTGGTGTAACCACCTCCACAAAAACCCCTTAGAAACAGGGGGAAAAAAGGCCTCTTGCAGCATTAACTCCTTCACACAAAACATCAGCACATTAACAAGCACCAGGCGTGGGGGTTCCCTATTGAGCATTATCCCGGCGCCGCTCATCCCAAATCCGGGATGGGGCAGGTGGGAAGGGCTCCCATTCAGGGAGTGGGTGGCACAGCTCTTAATTAGCTGCTCTGCCAAAAGCAGCCTCCTTTTGTCCATATGCACACGCTGCTTTGCAACTTCCAAAGGGCAATTCAGGAACTGGGAAAGGCCTGGCAAATTAATAATAATGAGCTAATTTCCACGCCATCTGCTAATCGCTCTCCTCGGCAGCGCTTGGCTCCCAAAACAGGAGTTTTTCCCACTCTCCTTCTGTCTACCAACAGGAAATAATGACATCCAACTCGACTCTTTTGGAAGGGATTCACTTGGTATTTCGTGCTGCTGCATCAGCACGGAGCCATTGCACAACCTCTCGCTTCGGCTCCTTGAGGGAAAATTCTCCCCAGGGAAAGGAGGGGTGGGGTTGGAAGTGTGGGGTTGATCCCTGTTCTGTCCTCCTTCCCTGAAGTGACTTTTTTGTTTTATTGGGGTGGATTTTTGTCCAGTGGGATCGGGATGAGCAGAGCAGGAGCAGGGGTGGTGGTGGGTTGGGATGAAAAGCAGGGTGCTGCATTTATGGGGTGTAAAGACCACGGCCGTAAATGCCAGCTGCTGATCCTAAGAGGAGCTGACTTGGCTTCCCTGGAAAGGTCAGAACCATCAGGATGCAGCGTGTGGCTGTGCCTGGCTGAGGGATGCAGGAGGAGGGAGGAATTATCCAGAGCATCCAACAGCCCTTCCCGACCCTCTGAGCCTGTGGCCCTGCTGTGATAGTCACAGAATCATGGAATCGTGGAATTCCAGGCTGGCTTGGGTTGGAAAGGACCTTAAAACTCCTCTGGTTCCACCCCCAACACCTTCCACTATCCCAGGTTTCTCCAACCTGGCCTTGGGCACTTCCAGGGATGGGGCAGCCACAGCTCCCCTGGGAACCTGTGCCAGGGTCTCCCTACCCTCACAGACAGGAATCCCTTCCCAATCCCTAACCTAAATCTCTCTTTCATTTTAAAACCATTCCCCCTTGTCCAGTCACCACCTGCCCATGGAAAAACTTCCTCTCCATATTTTTTAGAAGCTTCCTTTATTTATTACAAATGCAGTGAAATGATGCCTGAACACCCCAATGCATGGAGCATCATTCCCATTCCCTGAGGCTCCAAAATCATCTCCTTTCCCACACGGAGCATCAGCTCCGACTTCAGAAGTTTCCCCACTTGGGCTTGAAACTTGGTTTCAGGGCTTGAGCATGACAAAATTCCTGTTGTTCCCTGAATTTCCAGGGTTTTTCTCTCCCTCCTTCCCTTCCCCTCGCAGCTGCTCACTAATGGGAAGCAGCAATAGGATTTTCCCCTCCTCCCTGACTTATTGCCTGCGTGTGTTTGTAGGCTCAGGATATTACACTGGGGATCTATGGATTGGTTTATTCGCTTTATATGGAATTTGGGAGAGCAGGAAACACATTTAACTCCAATCATCCTGGGAATAGGTCACACAGCCCGTGGAGTCATGAACCTTTCATAACAAATATATGTGGCCAGGTGTGAGGGAAAATGGATTCCATATGTTCCGCATGGATTGGGCCAGGAGAAATTTCCTCGAAGCCATAAATGGGATGTGTGGGGACTTTCTCCACATCCATGGGAAATGAGGGGTAAGCCAAAATGTGGATCCTTTCCTGCCAATTTGGTTTGCTAGGATGAGTTTTGGATTCTCTTTTCCAAACAGCTCCCAGGCCTCCGGGCTCTCCTGGAGACAAAGCCATGGATTGAAGGATTCCCAGCAGGAGCGGCACTGCCTTTTCCAAGGGTTTGGGCTGTGCCCTTTGTTATCTTCTGGCTGTCATCATGCCAATGGTCACAAGTGGAAGGGAAGAAGGGTTTGAGGCTCTTCCAGGTTGTTCCAGCACGTAGGAGAAGATCTGGGAGCCAAACCGGGAGCAGCAGGATACGGCTGTTGGAGCTGTGCAGCTCTATCCATGAAAAAGGGGGAAAATCCAACAGCTCTTGTGCTTCCAAGCTCAAGTTTTCCCACCAAATATCACCTGTGCTCCAGCCTGAGAGCAGGGCATGAGACATCCATGTGGGATGAGCCCCTGCCTGGCAGGTTTGGGATGTGGGCAGTGGGAAACACCGAAGCTCCGTGTGCGGCCCCGGGCAAAGCCTGGATCTATGGAAACAGCATCGCTGAGGGCTGGATCATTTCCCACAGATTCACGGATTCCAGGAGCTTCCTGGGCACGGGACAGCCCATGGAGAAGGGACACAGGCTGCAGAGCTGCCCCCTCTGAGGCACAGGTGTGAGCAGAGCTCGGAGTGGCACTGGGGACAGAGCCTGGCACTTCCCAGAGTGATCCCAGGAGCCTCCTGAGCCATGGGGGACCTTTTCCAGCACAACCTCCTAGACTGGGGATGCTCAAAATCTCATGGAGACTCAAAATATCCGTGTTTAAACTGGAACCTGGGCTGGGTGCAAGTTGGTGAGGGCTGAGACGTTCCTGGGGAATTCTGCCAGGCTCTCCACGAGACAGAGGTGGAAACCAGTGGTTGTAGCCCTTGTGAACGCCTAAAAAATTAAATTGGGATGGGCCAACAGCACTTCCCATTCTGTGGATGCTGCTGTCTGGAGGGGGAGCAAATGGTAGGGGAGAACCCATGGATATAGGAATAATAATGTGAAAAGACAACTGGGAACAAACTGTGGGACTGCTGGAGGTATTTAATCTTTGAATGAATAAACAGCAGCTTTTCTCTGCAGTGGAGTGACTGAGGTGAGGAAAACAGGTCTGTAAATAACATCTTAAAAACTGGACATGGTGATCTTAAAGGTCCTTTCCAACCTAAAGGATTTTAAGGTTCTGTGATTGGAAAATCTTCTCCCCAGCCAGCAGCAGGTCTGGACCATGCTGCAGTGGTTTTGTTTGTCCAAGGAGCTCTGCAAAGCACAGGGAAGAGAGATCATGGAATTCCAGACTGGTTTGGGTTGGAATAGACCTTAAAGCTCATCCTGTTCCATCCCTGCCATAGATGGGACACCTTCCACTATCCCAGGCTGCTCCAGCCTGGCCTTGGACACTTCCAGGGATCCAGAGGAAGCCACAGTTCTGTGGGCACCCTGTGCCACGGCCTCCCCTCCCTCCCAGCCAGGAATTCCTCCCTAATCCCAAATCTAATCCTGCCCTGTCAGTGTGAATCCATCCCCTTGTCCTGCCACTCCAGGCCCTGTAAAAACCTTGTTTTACCACGTTTTTTCCCCCTGGATTAGCTCTCGAATAGGGCTTTTTGGTGCTTTTGTTTTTCTCTGCCCCACGAGGGGTCTGGAAGCTGATACAGATGTTAAAGTGCTGGCCCAGGTGTGCTGTGCTCACCTGCAGCCGGGGCTGGACCCCATGGAGTGATAACATGGTTCCCAGTGACCTCCTGACGAGCAATAAGGGCTTGGACATTTCCCTTGAGAAAGAAGGAACAATGCCAGAGGGAAAAAATAAAGGCTGAGTATAAAGTGGATCCAGGAAAAGGTTATTGACTCACAATCGCCCTGCAGGCTCAGGGCAGGGAGGAGGAAGTTTGGGCTCCCCAGGGGCTATGCTTGTCCAGCCCATCCCATCCCGCTGGAACCCGGTGCTGGGAAAAATGGGAACTCTGGGATGGACCCCACTTTCAGCACCTTCAGTGTGTACAAACCTCACACTATTTATTTTTTCTATTTTTGCATTAATTACTGGAGAATTTCCCTGTTCTGAGCACGATCCAACAGCGAATTCCAAGAGCTGCCTGTGAAACACTGGCAGCATCCAGCAATTCCAGCAATGCCTCATTCACCCAGGGAGCTGCCCAGAGAAGGAATTCAGAATTGGGGAATTGTTTAGGCTGGAAAAGACCTCCAAGATTATCAAGTTCACCTTCTCTCCCAGTGCTGCCAAGGCCACCACTGAGCCATGTCCCCAAGTGCCACATCCACGTGGATTTTAAATAGTCTGGAATTTACGCATTAAAGTGACACCAGCTGCACTCTGGGGGCTGAATTCCCCCCGCTTGGCACTAAATAAATTACAGAAAAAGGTGGGAATAACCTCAAGGAATTTATCTTTAAGGAACCAGCAACGAGCACAGAGCCTGAACCAGTCGCAGGCAGGGACTGGGATGCTGGACCAGAGAATCCCAAACTGGTTTGGGTGGGAAGGGAACCTAAAGCTCATCCCATACCATGGGCAGGGACACCTTCCACTATCCCAGGGTGCTCCAGCATGGCTTTGGACACTTCCAGGGATCCAGGGGCAGCCACAGCTTCTCTGGGCACCCTGTGCCAGGGCCTCCCCACCCTCCCAGCCAGGAATTCCTTCCCAATATCCCATCTAACCCCATCCTCCCGCAGCCCCACTTCTCTTACTTCATTTATTATTTCATTTAAAAGGGAAAACAGTCTCTCTGCTTGTCAGAGCAATCCATAGGATATGAAAATATTCACAATATTCCTGCAAAATGTGCTGTTCACCTCGGGCTGCATCTGCAGCTCAGATTCCGACAGCGCCTTCGTCAGCGAGGGTTTTGTCTGGAGTTTTGCAAGGAATATTCCAAATTTTAACAGCTGAAACCTGTGTAATAGGGATGTCTTGGATGATTTATTTTCAAGGACAGGGCCTCCAAGATAAGAAAATATCTCTGAGGGGAAAGCACCAGGACGGAACCCAGGGAAAGCCACTCCGGGCTCTTTCCAGGCGCCGCTGGCTCTTCCCTGATCTCTCCAGTTCCAGTCATCCCAGCCAGTTGCAAGAGGGAAATAAACAGATGGGAGAGTTTTTCCACAAAAATGCAAATAGGTTGTAAAAATGTCTGCAAAAATCTAAATACTCGGGGAGAACGTGCCAGTTGGGATGAATATTTTGACAAGGAAAAGGGGAAGAAAGAGGGAGAAGTTAAATGATGTCAGAAGGGATTGTTTGGGTTTCCCTGATAAAATCCTGCAGCAAGAGCTAAAGTTTATTTAATTAAGGCTTTGCACCCTATTTAATAATATAAGAGTCTGTACAGAACTAAATTCACAAGTCAAATTGAAATGGGCTTCAATGCTGCTAAATTAATTTATTTCTTTAACAGAAAACGGGGTTTTTTTGGGAGGAGAGGATTGATTTTCCCAGGAAACATGACCATGAAGCTCTGGAGTGTTGTCCCCTGCAGAAGGGGGACTTCCAGATATTTAGACGTTCTGTGAGGGAGAGTGTGGCCAGAAATTCCTGCTGGAGTTTCCTAGGGAGGAAAACCAAACCTTTTAACATCCTGGCCTGATTTTGCTGTAATTTTTCCAAGTAATTCTGTTTTTTCCAGGTTTTATTTTTGCTTTCCCAAGCCCAAATCTTATAGGTCTTTTCCAGCCTAAAGGATTCTCTGGTTCTGTAATGGAGGCACCTTTTTGTAGGCCTGGGGAAAAGGCCTGTAGGCCTTTTCCTATCCTGCTGGGAAAGCCTGGTCAAACTGGGATGTGATCCCAGATTTGCTGATTTTTGGGATGGGGATTTCCCACGTGAGGTGGTCTGGATGGCTGGAGAATCCCCTAAATCCCCCAGGAGCAGAACTGCAGGAGCACAGGGAGGGTTCTCAGCCCCAAATGCTCAGCCCAGCTCGAGGAAACTGCAGAAAACACATCCAAATATTTGACTGCAAAACCGGCATTTTCTTGCTCAATATATTTGGGATTCCAGCACTGCTCTGGGCAGCTGTGCCAGGGCTAGACAACCCTTTCCATGGAGGAATTTTCCCCAATATCCACCCTGCCCCTCCCCTGGCCCAGCCTGAGGCCGTTCCCTCTCCTGTCCCTGTTCCCTGGGAGCAGAGCCCGACCCCCCCCGGCTGCCCCCTCCTGTCAGGGAATTCCAGAGAGGGAAAAGATCCCTCTGGATCCTCCTTTTCTCCAGGATGAGCCCCTTTCCCAGCTCCCTCAGGAATTCTCCAGCCCCTTCCCAGCTCCGTTCCCTTCCCTGGACACGCTCCGGCCCCTCAGGGTCTCCCTTGCTGTGAGGGGAAAATAAAAAAATGGGAGAAAACGTGAGGGGAAAAGTAAGTGAGGGAAGTTTGGTGAGGGCTCTGCTGCAGAGCTTTTCCCTTCTGGATCCTCCTTTTCTCCAGGCTGAGCCCCCCTGGATCCCTCAGCCGATCCTGGTGCTCCAGACCCTCCCCAGCTCCATTATTCCTCCCTGGACATGCTCCACCCCTCAGGGTCTCTCTTGTCATGAGGGGAAAATCAAAAAGTGAAAACGTGAGGGGAAAAAAAAGTGAGGGAAGTTCTGTGAGGGCTCTGCTGCAAAGCTTTTCCTTTCCGGATTCTCCTTTTCTCCAGGCTGAGCCCCTTTCCAGCTCCATCAGCTGCTCCTGGTGCTCCAGACCCTCCCCAGCTCCATTATCCCTCCCTGGACACGCTCCAGCCCCTCAGGGTCTCCCTTGCCGTGAGGGGAAAATTAAAAAGTGGGAGAAAATGTGAGGGAAAAAAGAAATGAGAGAAGTTTGGGGAGAGCTCTGCTGCAGAGCTTTTTCCTTCTGGATCCTCCTTTTCCCCAGGCTGAGTCCCCCTGGATCCCTCAGCCGATCCTGGTGCTCCAGACCCTCCCCAGCTCCATTATTCCTCCCCGGACACACTCCAGCCCCTCAGGGTCTCCCTTGCCGTGAGGGGAAAATTAAAAAAGTGGGAGAAAATGTGAGGGAAAAAAGAAATGAGAGAAGTTTGGGGAGAGCTCTGCTGCAGAGCTTTTTCCTTCTGGATCCTCCTTTTCCCCAGGCTGAGTCCCCCTGGATCCCTCAGCTGATCCTGGTGCTCCAGACCTTCCCCAGCTCCATTGTCCCTCTCTGGACATGGATCCTCCCATGGATATTTATGATACAAATCCTTTGTTCAGCAGTGATGGCATCAGGATCCTGATCATGAGGAAGGTGAGGGTGGCTGAGGCAGCAGGGTTTGGATAGAAGGAGCTGGAATCTGTGAAATCTTTCCTGGATCACCATCCCAAGGGGCTGCAGGGATGTCAATCCCAACTCCCAACCTCCAGCTGGCACAACTGCTATTTTTCCTATGTAAAAAAACCACAACAATTCCCTAATAAAATCACTTCAAATGCAAGACATTCTGCTGGGAAAAAAAAAAAAAAAAACAACCCAAACCCAAACCAAACCCACTCATTCCAGGGGAAGAGTCAAAACAATTATTAGCACAAATTTCCAAGTCATTATCTCCCAAGGTGACACGGCATGTCAGGCACAGCCATGTCACAACGTGCCATCCCCTGCTGCAGCTAATGGGAGGTGGCAGCCCCTGAGCCGGGCTGGGGACAGGGCCCTGCCCACCCTGGGGACAAACAGGGAGCTCGGGGGGATTCATCCCATGGCGAAAGGCTGGAATTTCACACTGTCCCCTGCACACAGCGGCTTTTCCTGGTGGCACTTGGAGCTGCAGCTGCGATTTGGGATGTGTGTGTGTGTGCGTAAATCCCAATTAAAACAATCGGGAGGGAGAGAAAGAAATAAAAAATGGAATTAGGAAGCGCAGCCAATTGCATTTGAACGCCCAATTTCGCCCTTTTTGGTGGTGCAGGCAGCTGGTGCAGCACCCCAGTGCTGGTGGCGTGACCCACATCCCAAAATCCCACCCTGCGGCACGGCAGGATTGTAGAAAGAGGGAAATCATCTGAAAGAAAGTTTAAGAATTAAACTGGGAAGCTTTTCCAGTGGCAGAATATTGGGAGGACTCAAATCTCTGCTCTGTGTGGGGAGTTACAGCAAAAATGATGCCAAGAGATCCCAATCCGATGGCAGCTCTTGGCACCGGGGGTCTCATTCAGAGCAGGAACAATGAATTTGCATCCTAGGAAACAAATGCACTCCACATGCCCCGAAACAAATAAATGGAGATATTCCTTTCTTCCACAGCCAGGAATCCTAATCTTGCTGATAAACAAAGCAGGGGAAAAAAATGTCTCTGATTGTGGGGTTTTTCTGTGTTTTCTTTAGTCAGAGACCTGAATGCTGAGGAGAAAATAAAGTGAGCTTTGTGCAGGGAGAGCTGGTGACAAAGGCAGGGCCTTCACTTCGGGGGCTGAGACAGTTTTTGTCCCTTCCAGCTTTTGGTTTTCCTGCTGGAAAAGCAGCTGGTGGGACAGGGTGGGATGTCCCCATGTCCCCAAGGATGAGGGGAGCTTGGAGGTGTCTGCACAACATCCCCCAAACCCACAAAAAGAACCAGCCCTGCCCCCAGCATCCAGCAAAGCACCCAAACCAGCAGGTAGACAGCTTTAGCCCGTCACGTCCGTTGTCATTTTCCCCTCATTCCTGCATTTTCCTTGAAGTCAGGAAAAATTTCTTCACGGGAAGGGTGGCTGGGCTTTGGCACAGGGAGTCTCCATCCCTGAAAGTGCTCAAAAAACGTGTGGATGTGGCACTGCCTGCGGCATCCCAGGATAAATCCCCTCAGGTATCACCGAGATTTTGTTCCCCTTCTGTTAGCAAGTGGTTTTCACTTTTCCTTAGGATTCTCCCTATCTCCCCAGATGAAATTCTTCCTTGTTTTTTTGCAGTTCCTCAAGACTGAGCGATTTCAGGCCACGTTCAGTGGCTTTTAGCCCTTTTAATTCTTATTTTCGTTGTGTCATTTTGGCCAGGATGCCACCCACCTTCTGCCGAGCTCTGCTTTGTAATTACAAGGTCAGAAGTTCATCTTCCTCCAATTGCTCCTCCCTTTGAAATTCCAGCTGAATTATCCAATTTCTTGACCCTGCGAAAGGAAGGTGCTCACCTCATTATGATCCTATTTCACTTCCCAGAGATCCTTTGGCCCTCGTTACAAGGAACAACAATTTCTGAAGTTCCTTTCTCAGGTCTAAAATCCTTTCTCAAGTCTGAAGTCCTTTCTGAAGTCTAAAGTCCTTTAGCAACTTTTCCCTTCAGGAGAGAAGGTTAAAACCACGTGAGATCTGAGCTGTCCCAACTCAGGGGCAACCCAGTGGTTATTCTTTCCCACCACCATAAAAAGGGAAGGCTAAACCCCTTTCTAATGGAATAAGCCTGAATTCTCTCCAAGAAAAACCTCCGTCAAGGGGAACAGATTGCTCCCAAGCTCCTGTGCAAAGCCTGGCTGGATTGCGGCAGAGACAGAAATTCCTGGACTGCGGCTCGAGCTTTAATCAGGCAAAAATCCCACTGAACTCACTGGGAATTTGAAGCCTCAGCTTTGGCCCAGCACTTGCTGGTGGCTGCAGATCCCTCCTGGCCTGAGCTGTGCTGTTGGAAGCTCTCCCTGCTGCTCTCCCGCTGCGGGATTTGATGCCGCAGCGAGGAATCAGCCGCATTAAGGTGCTCCACGCCAAATTATTTCCTTATTAATTAAAACACAAACTGTTCTGCTGCTGCTCCTCATGCAGCTGAAGCACAGCTTGGATTCTTTCCCCCTGCACTTCCCAGCTCCAAGGACCTGGATTTTCTGCTGTGTTTCATCTTTGGATTACGAGCGATGCTTGGTGTCCCCTCATCCCCACGGGGGACAGACCCACCAGGCTGGGCCAAGGTCACCTGAGTGTGGCACACCCAGACCTCTCCATCAATCTGGAACCCAAGAAAATAGGAATATTTTCTGTTTGGACAGGTGCAATAAATTAATCTCACATCTGGCCGAGCTCAGGCCAGGGCTCCGTCAGGCGGGGCCATCCATCAGTGCTGGAAATGCAGCATCCCGTGGTCAGCAGAGGCAGGAGCTGCCGCAGGCCCCTGCCAGCCCTGCTCCAACAGCTCATTTCCAGCCCCACAGAGCCAGGAATTCCACCCCCAGGAAGATCCTGGGGTGTGGTGGATGGGAAAAACTCGGCTAACCTTGGGTGTGGTGGGATGAGGACAGGTGGGATCCTGCCCCAGGCAGGGAATGCCCCAGCATGGTCAGGCAGGGAATGCCATTGGGATAGTTGGTGGCTGGATCTGGTCACTCAGCAGAGGTTTTGATCCCTAAAAGAAGCCTTTTGTGCCCAATTATTTCCATGATATTGTTAATTTGGGCTTCTTAGTGCTCTCTGTGTTAATTCTGCTGATCACACACCATTAACGGAAGGGATGGATCCCCAAAGTGCTGAAAAACCGGTGCACAGAAAGAATTGTTCCAAAAATCTCATTTTCTTACCTATCCCTGCCTTCTTCCCATGGTGTCTCCCAAATCCTGATGCTGGAGCAGAGCAGCACATGGAATTGTGGATGATACCTGGAGAAGGGAAGGCTCCAGGGAGAGCTCAGAGCCCCTTGCAGGGCCTAAAGGGGCTCCAGGAGAGCTGGAGAGGGACTGGGGACAAGGCATGGAGGGACAGGACACAGGGAATGGCTTCCCAGTGCCAGAGGGCAGGGATGGATGGGATATTGGGAAGGAATTCCTGGCTGAGAGGGTGGGGAGGGGCTGGGACAGTGTGCCCAGAGAAGCTGTGGCTGCCCCTGGATCCCTGGAAGTGCTTGGAGCACCCCGGGATGGTGGAAGGTGTCCCTGCCCATGGCAGAAGAACTGGAATGGGATGAGCTTTAAGGTCTCTTCCAACCCAAACCACTTAGGGATTCCATGAAGTGCCTGGAGCTGAATCCCAGCCCCCAGCCAGCTCCATTCCCTGCATGGGGGCGGCAGGGCCCATTTGGGTTTGGAGAAGTGATAATTCCTGTTAAAACCCAGCAGGGATGAGCCCCCTCTGTCCTGACGCAGAGGTTCCACCACCACCCTCCCTCTGTCTCGTTGGAATTTGGCTCCAAAGGCTTTTCGCTCCGCACAATCAGGAGAAAAGAGAGGGTTAAAAAAGCTCTCCTTGGATTTTCACAGCCACGTTTTGGACTGGGAACTGCTTTGGAAACGTGGATTTGAACATGTGCTTATCATCAGCTGTGACCCCGTGGAAGCCCAGGATAAAAACCCCCAGCAAATGTGCCCTGACCTTTAATTCTCCACCAGAGCCTGCAGTGCTGAGTAATTGCTCTCCAAGCCCGAGCTCTTCGGGGAGGTAGGAGCCAGATCCCTTCCTCCCTGCAATCATGGCAAGGAAAAGGGAACAAACAAACAAACAGGAAAGCTGCTCCCAGCTGGAGCACAGGTCCGGAGGGGGGAATCCAGGAGGTTATTTAAAGCCTGGAGAAGTTCCTCCTTCCAGCCACGCTCACTGGAGGGGAAGCAAGGCCAGTTATTAATAGCTGAAGTGGATGGAGCTGGGATATTGCAGGATATTGCCAGGATATTCCCTCAGGAGTGGCTGTTCCTTCGCTTACAAGGGTGCGAGGGCGCTGATGGGTGGCTCTGGCTCCTGGTGGGATCCAGGCTCAGATCAGGTTGTGAAGCAGCTGCCGAAGCTTGAGGAGCATCACCGATTAAAAAAAACATCTCAGTGAGGATCTGGTCACTCAGCAGAGGTTTTGATCCCTAAAAGAAGCCTTTTGTGCCCAATTATTTCCATGATATTGTTAATTTGGGCTTCTCAGTGCTCTCTGTGTTAATTCTGCTGATCATACACCATTAACAGAAGGGATGGATCCCCAAAGTGCTGAAAAACCGGTGCACAGAAAGAATTGTTCCAAAAATCTCATTTTCTTACCCATCCCTGCCTTCTTCCCATGGAGTCTCCCAAATCCTGATGCTGGAGCAGAGCAGCATATGGAATTGTGGATGATACCTGGAGAAGGGAAGGCTCCAGGGAGAGCTCAGAGCCCCTTGCAGGGCCTAAAGGGGCTCCAGGAGAGCTGCAGAGGGACTGGGGACAAGGCATGGAGGGACAGGACACAGGGAATGGCTTCCCAGTGCCAGAGGGCAGGGCTGGATGGGATATTGGGATGGAATTCCTGGCTGGGAGGGTGGGGAGGGGCTGGGATGGAATTCCCAGAGAAGCTGTGGCTGCCCCTGGATCCCTGGAAGTGCTTGGAGCACCCCGGGATAGTGGGAAGGTGTCCCTGCCCATGGCAGAAGAACTGGAATGGGATGAGCTTTAAGGTCTCTTCCAACCCAAACCACTCAGGGATTCCATGAAGTGCCTGGAGCTGAATCCCAGCCCCCAGCCAGCTCCATTCCCTGCATGGGGGTGGCAGGGCCCATTTGGGTTTGGAGAAGTGATAATTCCTGTTAAAACCCAGCAGGGATGAGCCACCTCCATCCTTCCCAGGAGGAGGCTTTCAGATCCCTTCCAGAGCTCCCCATCTTGCACTTCCCTGTTGCCCTTTGGGATTCTGCTGTCAAACATTCCCAGGAAGGTGTCAGAGGCTCCTGGCTGTGCCCAGGAAGAGATCCCAGTCCCAACATGCTGTGGGATGCAGGACATGGATTTGCCAGAGGATGAGAGGCTGCACATGGATGGGATTCCGCCGTGCTCCCCATGGTGAGGGAGTCAGTGACTGGATCAGGGAACAACTTTCTCTGGAGGAGACAGATAATTTCCAGGGAGGTTTTTTTTCCCTTTTAAAAAAGCCATCAATATTTCACAGGCCTGCAGGAAAAAGCAGGATGCCTGAAGAGTTCCTACCCAGGGAACATGGCATGAAATCTCCACACCACGAGTGCTATTTTTACATCTTTTTCTTTCTTTTCATACCGCATAAATGGTGACTGATTTTATGCTCCATGATTAATTTAGACATGGAATAATGGAAATCCAGGAGCACTCATCCGGTTCAAAGGGCCAGAGCAGATAAATAATGGATGTTTACATAACTGCAATATCAATCTCGGTAACAAATGATTTGTAAGAAGTCAGCAGAGAATGGGGACAGCTCGGAAATGCTCCTTGGAGGCAGCAGCGTTGCACCAGGAGGGGCTTCAAGCAAATCATTGCCTTGTGCTGCCCCTTATCCCTGGATAAATCACAGAATCATGGAATGGCTTGGGGTGGAACGACCTTAAATCCCACCCCATTCCAACCCCAACACCTCCCACTAGCCCAGGGTGCTCCAAGCCCCGTCCAGCCTGGCCTTGGACACTTCCAGGGATCCAGGGGCAGCCACAGCTTCTCTGGGAGCCTGTGCCAGGGCCTCTCCACCCTCCCAGCCAGGAATTCCTTCCCAATATCCCATCTAAACCTCCTTTTTGAGTCCAAAGCCTCATTATACATGGGAAAGGTTTTACAAATTCCTTTGTGGGATCTGGGTTTCTGGGTATTTGTCAAACACCACTGAATTCCCATTTCAGTTTTCCTGCATCTCAGAGACGTTCCCAGAGAACATCCTGCACTTTCTGAGCTGGAGCAGAAGAATTGGGGCTGGAACAAGAAGTCAAAAAAGCAGCTGCATTGTCCTGCAGAGCTGAATGGGATCTGGTCTTCCTTCACCACCTGCTCCAAAGTCTTCCTCACTGATCCTCAAATCCATGGTTTTCTTTTTTCTGCTGTGCACACCCAGAGAGATCATCCCATTCCACCCCCCTGCCATGGCCAGGGACACCTCCCACTGTCCCAGGCTGCTCCAAGCCCCAGTGTCCAGCCTGGCCTTGGGCACTTCCAGGGATCCAGGGGCAGCCACAGCTTCTCCGGGCAATCTCTAGATCCTAAAAAGAAACACCTTTTAGCAAAGGTCCCTTCCAACCCAAAGCATTCCGTGACTGAATTATCCAGGCACTGGCTGTCACTGACCTGCTGAAGAACACATGGCACATGATTTATTGGAACCAGAGAGGAAACCACTCCGACTTCCCTCTTGCCTCCAAAGTTGGGAGCTCTGCAATTCTTTTTCAGGAAACCAAAATCTGCTAAAACCCCGTGGTGTTTGCATATTTTAATACAGCTGAGCGAGGCGGTTCTGGCCACTTGCTGATGTGAAATGTCAGGGTAGGTGGTTATATAAATGTTATTTTTAGATGTGATTAAAAAAACACATTCCTTTAATGCTAACACATTTTTTCCCCCCGCCGGCTCGCTGGAATTAAAAGGCTGTTTAGATATTCCAAGACGGGATTGCATTTTGCTTGTGGCATAACAATCGAGGCAGCCTAATTGTGCATATGTTAATGGTTTGTTTTTAGAGAGAACCTCGCAGGGCTCTGCTCAGCAATAATTTGGCTTTGCCCTGCACAGACCTTGCCCTATAAAACTCTTTTATTACCTGCACAGCAATCAAGGACTAATGGGTTTTGTCCCGCTCTGCTGTGGGGACCGAGTCACATCCCCGCTTCTCCTGCTGGCAGAGGAAATATTGAATTTGGAATGTTTTACTCAGCTTTAAACCCAGTTCTGGGTGATAAAAGAGAATAATAAATAGAAATTAGGGGGGTGGATGGAGCTGGTTGTAATCACATGTAGGGAGGTGGAGGGGCAGCTCGTGAAATCCAGAGGGATGTGGAGAGGTGCATCCATGTGAAGCTCCGGAGGTTCAACAAGGCCAGGTGCTGGTCCTGCACGGGGATCAGGGAATCCCAGCGAGAATCCAGGCTGGGTGGAGAAGGGACGGAGAGCAGCTCTGAGGAGAAGGACCTGGGGGTGTTGATTGAGGAAATCTGGATATGCCCCGACCACGTGGGACCCAGAACCCCCCATGCTCTGGGCTGATCCCAGTTTGGGCAGCAGGAAAGGGGGGATTCTGCCCCTCTGCCCCGCTCAGCTGAGACCCCACCTGCAGAGCTGCCCCAGCCCTGGGGCCCAGCACAGGAGGGACCTGGAGCTGCTGGAGAGAATCCAGAGGAGGCCCCAGAGCTGCTCTGAGGGCTGGAGCCCCTCTGGAGCCAGGCTGGGAGAGCTGGGGGTGCTCACCTGGAGAGGAGAAGGCTCCAGGGAGAGCTCAGAGCCCCTTGCAGGGCCTAAAGGGGCTCCAGGAGAGCTGGAGAGGGACTGGGGACAAGGGCTGGAGGGACAGGACACAGGGAATGGCTTCCCAGTGCCAGAGGGCAGGGATGGATGGGATATTGGGAAGGAATTCCTGGCTGGGAGGGTGGGCAGGCCCTGGCACAGGGTGCCCAGAGGAGCTGCTGGAGCAGGTCCTGAGGAGGCCATGGAGATGCTCCAAGGGCTGGAGATTCTCTCTCTGGAGAGAAAATGTGAAGCAGCCAGACCAGGCCACAGCAGACTTTCTGTGCCCATCCCGACTGGGATAATTACATATTTATTCCCTGTGGAATTTCCAGACACATTTGGGATTTGCTCTGTGTCGCAGCCCTCTGTTACCCCGTATTTCGCATTTCCTTGGTGTGTCCTTTCCTGCAGCGAGGCTGATAAATGCCCATTTTTATTTTTCTCTTTCTCTACTTAATTTTAAGTTTTTCTGTAGTCGCTGGACAGCACAATAAATTGGGATGTTGTTAAATAACTTAACGAGGTGTCAGGAGCCAAGAAATATTCCCGTGGCAGTCAGGCCTTTTAGCAATGGAACATCGATTCCCCCCCACACCAGACATATTTCTTCTATTTGAACAGTTATTTAGGGGAAAAGGGTGATTGGTTTCTAGTCCATAATCCATCCTCAGCAGCTTAAGTTAATATTTTAAAATATTTATGCGATTAGGATGTTAATTTCCCCACGCTGCTGGCTGTGGGTTTGTGATGCTCTGCGTGTACTGGGGTGTGATCTGCCATCCACAGGGTCATTTTAAGTGGGGAAAAAAGGAGGAGATAAAGGGATTTGTTGCATCTTGAGTGCTCATTAAGAATGAGGAGGGTGTTAATTGGGATGTTAATTAGTGGGGGTATTTGTAGGATGTGCCTGATTGGCTCGACACAGAGTGGTCACTGATCACCTGGGGAATCCAGAACACATCCCAGCAGGTGAACTCACTCTTCCAGGCCATGGAATCATCCCTCTGATCCCAACCAGATCCCATGGGAAGCAGGGAGCACGAATTTAAGCCAAGGACTCTCTGAGGCAGCTGCCTGAGCTGGGACCACTCTGCACCCACAGGGATAAAGCAGGAGGGAATTTGGCCTGCAGAGCCTTGGGGTCGCTCAGTTTTTCCCCAGGAGGACACTGGGGAATATTCCCCAGAGGCTTTGGAATTGTTTCTGGTCTCATCCAAAGGCAGGACTTAAAAATTAAATGGCATTCCTGTTCTAGGCTGGGTAAAATAGAACAAGTCCAGAGGGACTGGTCTGGGCTTTCAGGTGAACGAGGATTTAAAGGAATTAATCCCTGGAGTGAGAGTTCCGTGTTTATGCTTTTATGTGCTGGGATATTATCCCAGGGAAATACAAGGGGTTTGCTTTTCCAAAGTGTTTCAAGCTCCTGGGGCTGTGTTGGCACAAAGTTTATCCCTGCTGGTGCCATCCCTTGGGGCTGAGGCTGCATAATGAGAATGATCATTGAGCTGTTAATGAAAATAAGAGCAATTAAGGCAAATTCATGGAAAAAGTGTGAGGACAACTGGAACAAACAACACCTCAGCTCGTAATTAAACTGTGAGGACGCTCCAAGCTCCCAGTCCAACTGTGCAACTGAAATATGGCAGCTCTTGTGCTCCTCTAATTATTTGGGAAGTTATTTCTGCTCCTCCTGCCCTGGAAACATCCCTGGCCGAGCAGGTTGGCCCTCGGTTGAAGGGAGGCTTTGACAGCGCCTCGCAGCAGCTGACACATCCCGTTGCTATTAGAGAATGTTTGGGAAGTGTCCCTAAATCCCAGCTGGAGGGATGAGTATATTTGGAGTTGACACACAATATGCTCTGTGTTTGCCTTGGCTGAGCCAGCTGGGATAGCAGGAAGATGCTCTCCAAGGCAGGGCTTTATTTTGGGGCTTTTCCTGCTGTTAATTCCAAGCCCGTGCTCATCCCGGAGCAAAATTTGTCTCCGTGTAATTAGGGAGAAGACAAGGTACCAACCATGCTTGGGAGAATTAATCTGCCATGCTGATAAGAGAAAGGATTAGGCCATTATTGTGGAAAAATAATTTAAACTCTGAGCTTAAAGCCCAGCAAGGAAGGCGGGAATTCTAATGGGATTTTTCACTGGAGCGGGGTGGGAAAGCTTCAGGTGACAGGAAAGGGATGCACAGAGGAACTGTTGGAAAAGGGACACGGGAAGGATTCAGAAAGTTGAGGGTTACAATTGCAAAGCTTGGGAAGTGCCTTGGCGGAAGGGTTTGGAACGTGGGGTGGCACAAATCAGCTGGGAGGGTTGTGGAGTAAATTATGGAGAAAGGAAGGCAAAATAAAGGGAATGGCAGCCCCCAAAAGGAGATTTTAAATTGAACTGAGAAGAGAACAAGCAGCTGCTCCAGGGGGAAGTCCCAGCCTCTCATTTTCCCAGTTTTCTCCCCATCCCAGCCACAAACAGTGCCCATCATGGGTGTCACTGGGGTTCACTGGGAGAGGCCATGATCTGCTTTGCAGGGAAATGCTCCAACCCTTCAGAAATACACAGAAGAGGAAGGCAAGAACCATCAAAGAAGAGTTTTCCCTCCCCTGACGCCCCGAGTGACATTCCCCTCCTCCCTGGGGTCGGAGACAAGGGGCAGGCAGTGATTTCCTGACAGCTCTGAAACACCTTTGCCTGCCTGTACAGCACCAGCGAGCTCTTCCCACCTTTCCCATTATTCCCCTTTTCTCCGCCAGCTTTTCTCATCTCCTGGAAAATGAGGCAGCCTCGCACTCCTTCAAATCAAGCATTATTGGAGTCCCTGCAAATAGAAACCCTCTGGCTCTGGCTGGGCTCTTGCAAAACCAGTGGGAGGCTGGGAACCTCCTCGCTCTGGAGCGCTTGTAAAACGTTTGAAAAGGAGAATTATAGGGGAAAAAAAAAGCCCTGGATGTACTGAAATAGCCACCCACAGCCTCCCTGAGCACAATAACTGGATGCACTAAGTCACTCCCGAGACAGTTGGGCGAGCTTTGGCTGGGATAACTTGGAGATAAGGGGAAATGATTCAATCACCTGCTTTTTTTCTCATCCCGGCCGAAACAAAGAATAGGGAATAATGGTTTGTCCAAATGATCCAAAAAGGATCAAGGGAAATGCGCAGGGCGGCCTGAAATCCATCGTTTCCTCCAGGGTGAATCACAGCCTGTACACAGCAAGGCTGGAATATTTGGGAGAGGTTCTGCCAGCCAAAGAGGCAAATCCCAGCCATGAATTCCTTGCATTTGGATGCTTCCAACTATTTTCCAGCCTTCCCTACACAAATAATAACAATTCCTGCAGCTCCCTGTTGCTCCATGCCTCACACTGGGCTGGATGATCATGAAAGCATCTTTTGTTTTTTGCCTGCCAATGCCACAGGACTGGGCTGGGATTTGCCAAGCACGGAGCGGGACAGATAAGAGCAACTAAAATAATTGGGATTTAATTCCCAGAAGGAATGAAGCACCTTGTAAAGAGCAGTGCTTCACAGGATTTTCCCATATGGAGACAAGACAAGACAAGAGAGACATTGAGGGACTGGAGCGTGTCCAGGGAGGGGAGCAGAGCTGGGAAGGGGCTGGAGCACCAGGATCGGCTGATGGAGCGGGAAAGGGGCTCAGCCTGGAGAAAAGGAGGATCCAGAAGGGAAGAGCTCTGCAGCAGAGCCCTCACCAAACTTCCCTCACTGTTTTTTCCCCTCACATTTTCTCCATTTTTTTTATTTTCCCTTCACAGCAAGGGAGACCCTGAGGAGCTGGAGGAGTCCAGGGAGGGGGAACGGAGCTGGGAAGGGGCTGGAGAAGTCCTGAGGGATCTGGGGGCACTCAGCCTGGAGAAAAGAGGATCCAGAAGGGAAAAGCTCTGCAGCAGAACCCTCACCGAACTTCCTTCACTTTTTTTTCCTCCTTCACTTTTTGATTTTTCCCTCACAGCAAGGGAGACCCTGAGGGGCCGGAGCGTGTCCAGGGAAGGGAATGGAGCTGGGAAGGGGCTGGGGAATTCCTGATGGAGCTGGAAAGGGGCTCAGCCTGGGGAAAAGGAGGATCCAGAAGGGAAAAGCTCTGCAGCAGAGCCCTCCCCAAACTTCCCTCACTTTCTTTTCCCCTCACGTTTTCTCCCACTTTTTGATTTTCCCCTCACAGCAAGGGAAACCCTGAGGGGCTGGAGGAGTCCAGGGAAGGGAACGGAGCTGGGAAGGGGCTGGAGAATTCCTGAGGGAGCTGGGAAAGGGGCTCAGCCTGGAGAAAAGGAGGATCCAGAGGGATCTTTTCCCTCTCTGGAACTCCCTGACAGGAGGGGGCAGCCGGGGGGGGTCGGGCTCTGCTCCCAGGGAACAGGGACAGGAGGAGAGGGAACGGCCTCAGGCTGGGCCAGGGGAGGGGCAGGGTGGCTTTGCTGAGGTTTGGTGCCGTTTCCCCAGGAGATTCCTCAGCTGGATTTCAGGATGGTGTGAGGATGGATCTCAGGAGGATATTCCATGAATCCTGCCCATGGATCCAGGCTCTCCTCCTCTCCATGTCGGGCCTGGAGGAATGTAGGTCTCTGCAGCAGCTGTGAAACCACTCACTGCTAACATCTCTGTAAACAGAGAGCTCTTTGCTCTCTTTTCATCCTCGATGAAAAGATCTGTGCGGAGCCAACGTGGGAATGACGTGTGAGCAGGGCCGGGAGGAGCCCTCGGAATTAACTGGAGCTTCTCCCGGGGGCCGGCTCCGAATCCCAGCCTGGCCTTGAAAAATCTCCTGTCCCAAATACAGATCTGGGCTCTGCCTATTCAGGTCAGCTCTGAGGCCTAAATAATTCTCTGTTTAAAATGACAGATGTTGCCTTTGAGCTACTTCTGGCAGGTTTTTGTCTGAACACAAGGAAAAACATTGATTTTTGCAGCATCTTAAACATCAGAAAGGATTTTTTGGCTGAGCTGCCTCTGTGTGCTGAGATACAGGACCTGTGAAGTGATGATGCCATGTTTCCCAAGGAAAGGCTGCCCCACACTTCCAGAAGGTGGGATAATCACTCACTTTCTAAGTGGAGAGTCCTCAAGGCAGACAATAGTTTTTATTTTCCATATTTTGCTGTTCAGGTACTCTTTGAATCACAGAATCCTGAAATAACCTGGATTGGAATTGGATCCCACAAGGATTGAGTCCAGCTCCTGCCCCTGCATGGACAACAGCAAGAATCCTTCCATGTTTAATTCATGTTTTCCCACCCAAATCCTGTCCTTCCCTTTCCTGCATGTCCTGCTTCCCATGAGGCAGCTTTTCCCAACATCCCATCCCCGGAAAAGCTGCATCTTTAACCTATTTAACTTCATTTTCTGCTGGAATTCTCTCTAGCTAAGCAGGGACACGAGGTGATATAACCCAATTATTTATATAATCACCCAGAAAATTAAGTCCCAGTAGGAATTTGGGGTTTTTTTGGGGTCACTCCATAGGATCAAAGACTTGGGGCTGTTCAGGTGATGATTTTGGGGGACAATGAGGGAAAGAATCCCTGGATGTCCCACGGGACGTGGAATGAAACCTCTGGATGGGGGAAGAAGAGCTTCTTCCTCTTCCTCTTCCTCTCTGCAGCACATCTGGCCACAGCTGTAGGATTAAAGCAAATAATTCGTGGGGTTTTTATTGAGCAGATCAATAAAACAGCAATAAATTCATGTCTTGAACCCCCCTGTGAACACCCTCACCACAAGATTCCCAAAGACCCAAAATTTGGGCAAATCAATTCTTTTCTTTCATGTCAACCCTGAAATAATGATCATTTCAGTGTAAAAAATCATCTGGTTTTATCTCCCCTCTTCACCTAGGATGGCTGATCGTTCCTCCAAAGGCAGCAGCTCATATTTAGAGAGAAACTGGTTTTAAATAATTGTGTGCATGAAAGGTGGGCAAAGATCTTTTCAAAGGCATTTGCACAAAATCCAGGGTTGCTTCACCCCTGGTCAAACCTCGTGGACCCCATTTCTGTGTGTCAGTGCTCCTGACTTGGGAAAATCAGGAAAAAATAGGGAAAAAATGAAAAAGAAAAATCAGGACAATTAGGAAAATTAGAGAAATTAGAAGAATTTTCACCTCTGGTGAGGTGTGGGCAGAAAATGAGCTGGAAAATAAGTGCATGGTGTCCATGCCGGGATCCATCCTCTGCCTCTGACCCTGCTGGCTGGGGAAACAACTGGGTTAAACCCACCCTCCCTGTGTTTTCTTCCCTTTCCTAAGGGTAATTCCTGGTTCTGCTTGGGACTGAGAAGCAGCCAGTTGCAAAGAGCAGCTATAAATAAAAGCGAGGCAAAGCAGATCGTTCTTACATGTGGCCCTGGAAAAAACCTCCCAGGCTGGGGCTGGAGGAGCAAAGGAAGAGCTGGGCTATATTTAAACTGTGCTTAATTAGACTGAAGTGCATCAAAAACAACAACAGAGGGCTTGGAATGTGCTGGGAAAGGTGGATGGATGCTTGGGGTGGATCCTTAACCCTTGGCTGTGGGGGGTTTCCTACTGGTGCTCATCCAAACCAGTTTGTGATGGTTTTTCCCTTAAGGAGCAGTTTCCAACTGCGCCGGGGGAGGTTTAGGTGGGAGATCAGGGAAAGATTTTTGCCCCAGAGGGTGCTGGGCACTGCCCAGGCTCCCCAGGGAATGGGCACGGCCCCGAGGCTGCCAGAGCTCCAGGAGCGTTTGGACAGCGCTGCCAGGGATGCCCAGGGTGGGGCTGTTGGGGTGGCTGTGCAGGGCCAGGGGTTGCATTTATGATCTTTGTGGGTCTTTTCCAGGTCAGGATATTCTGGGATTGTTTGTAATGCTCAACCAGCCTGGAATGGAGCAGGGAATCCCTCATGGATCCCTCAGGATGTGTCCAACCCAGCCCTGGCCCTCTGGAGCAGGGCCTGCAGCAGGACACGGCCCTGAACCCTCCAGCAGTCCCCGGGCACAAGCAGCAGCTCCAAGGATCTTCTCCCTGCTCCAAGCTCCGGATTTAAAAATAACCAAGAGGAGCGAGCAGCACAGTCAGATGCACTCAGGATCACCGTCAGACTTGGGGTTTTTTCTCTTAACTTTAACCCCTGGGTTCTGCAAACAGCACTGACAAAATGGATGGCTCCTCTAAGCTCCCCTCTTTTTTTTTTTTAGGGTAAAAATAGTGGTTTAATGTCCTTTTGAACCAGAGGAACATCTGGCTCATCTCTGTGACGCCTTGAGGCAGGGTTTTTTTGGATGGGGCAAGTGCCTGCCTGGATTTTACTCCTCATCTATGTGGGAAGCTCTCCCGTGTGATATTGCAGCTCCAGCTCGTTGCCATCTCCTCACCCCTTTGGAGTCTGCCTTTCTCTGGAGCAGCCTGGACGGAGCTGAGCTCGAGCCACGTGATTTATCCTCCCCGGTGCTTGCTTTGACAAAGCTAATCTTTGAGAAATGTTTGAGCAATCAAACTGTCTGGGGCTCATGTGCCTCTCAGGCTCCAAGCCTCTTTGGTTTCCAGCTGCTGCCAGGGGTCTCTGGGCCAACTGGAGAGAACTGAAAGGAAAACAAGCAAAAAAAAAAGAAGAAAAAAAAATCCCTTCTCTGTGTCTGGGTCATTTACAGTTATAATATTTCTTAATAAATGTTTTTCTTTGCTCCAGGCTGCACTCCCCAGTGCTGCTGCACCTTCCCTGCTCTTCCCCAGCTCCGTCACACCAGGCAGGGGCTGTCCTGGCTCTGCCCAGCACCAGGAGCGGGGGTCCAGGTGGGGGAATTCCTGCTCATTCCCTCCATTAATCCAAGGGTTCTGTCTCAGGACATGTCCCAGCTGTGTCCTCTCACACCCAGAACTCCCTGAACCCTGGGCTGATCCCAGTGTGGGCAGCAGGAAAGGGGGGATTCTGCCCCTCTGCCCTGCTCAGCTGAGACCCCACCTGCAGAGCTGCCCCAACCCTGGGGCCAACAGCACAGGAATAACGTGGAGCTGCTGGAGAGAGTCCAGAGGAGGCCCTGGAGCTGCTCCGAGACTGGAGCCCCTCTGGAGCCAGGCTGGGAGAGCTGGGAATGTTCACCTGGAGAAGGGAAGGCTCCAGGGAGAGCTCAGAGCCCCTTGCAGGGCCTAAAGGGGCTCCAGGAGAGCTGGAGAGGGACTGGGGACAAGGGCTGGAGGGACAGGACACAGGGAATGGCTTCCCACTGCCAGAGGGCAGGGATGGATGGGATTCTTGGGGAGAAATCCTTCCCGGGGAGGGTGGGGAGGCCCTGGCACAGTTTGGCCAGAGCAGCATCTTTACATCTCTGGAAAAAATTAATCCCAGATTTCTGTGTTCCTCATTCACACACCTGGGAGCTGCCTGGTTTGAGGGGTTTTGGTTCCAAAACAAATTGAGGGAAACCCCTCCCTGGAGTGCACAGCTTCTGAAAACCCCCATGGAAGGGAGATTATTCGGGGCAATCATCAGCACCCCCTGAACACAACTCTGAGCCTTTGAGCTCAGCACCACACAGGTCCCACCCCATTTCTTTTTTATTCTCCTTTTTCTTTACAACGTGGCTTTTCTCCCCTTTTCTGTTTGTTATTGTTTTCCACTCAGAGCCTTTAATGTTCCCTCACACCCTCACTCGGCCCAGCTGTGGGAGAGGGATCTGACACCTTCCCCCAGCTTTGTTAAAGTGTGAACACCTCATTATCCCAGATCGCAGCCCACGCAGGCGGGAATGGGCAGGAGTTCCTACCCCTAAATCTTCCTGACTCCCTGGCCGGGGTCTCTGCGTAAGAAGAGCACAGGAAATTGTTGATTTTAGTGCTCTCTTGAAAAATGTAAACTTTGGGTCTTCTCTTGGCTGTTTGGCGAGGGGGGAAGTGATGTGAGGTCTGGGGAGGGAGGCTGCAGGGAAATAAAAGGAATTTAGTGCCGTGGAGCTCCTGGACAGCCTGGAAAAGAGGATTCCTGGGACATTCAGTCCCTCATGCCACGCACCCATCCTGGCTCCACATCCCCATCCCGGAGGCACACAAGGCAGAGGATGGTCCCAGACCCCTCACAGACTGACAGCCGTGCATGGAATACAGCCAGGAGAAATATCCAGAGTCATTCCCACCAATCCTGGGCTCCTGCCAGGCTGAACAGATCCAGGGATCTCAGCTCCACCATATCCCTGCAGGAAGATCTTCATCCCCTCTTGACCTTCCCATCTTCAAGCCGAGGTCCCCATGTTCGTTGTGTCCACTGGCTCTAAAGATCTGCCAAAAATGATTAATGAATCCTCACATTTTTCAAATTAAATCAGGTAAAAAAGCCACAGTGAAAACCAAGGGAGTCATCAAAAGACAGAGGAGAAGCGAATGCATCCGGGGGGATTTGTCCATGGAGGTGCTTGGAGCCTTTCTCAACAGCAAATTCATCTCCAGCAGTCAAAGCTGGCTTCTGGGATAAAATGGGCAGAACAATAAATGGCATTTTACACAAAAAAAAAAAAAAAGAAGAAGAAGAAGAAGAAGAAGAAGAAGGAGGAGGAAAAGGAGAAGAACGAAAAGAAGGAGAAGAAGGAGAAGGAGAAGAAGAAGTATAACCTCAAATATAACATTTTCCCTACTGAATTATGGACGAGGCCATGGAGATAAGAGCACCTCTGCTCTCTGGAGAATAAACGTGGAGTGGAAAACCTACAGAGTGCAGCTTAACTAGGCTTGGCTCAAAGGCTGGACCTCCAGCAGTTTCCTGGAGCTGATTTAAGGATCTCTGTCCTTTCAGGCGACTGATCTCAGGATTACTTGACCCAAAGTCAGTATTTGACACCGCCCTTTTTATCTTTGCAGCTGGAATGTTCTTAATTATAATAATCCCAATAATTTAAGTAATTTTCAGCCTTTGGCTTTCTCCAGTCCCTCATGGCCAACGACATCTGTTGACACCAAGTTCTGAGGTGCCACCACTGCTGGGGTGACATCCAAGCCCTGAAGCCACGTTTCTGTAGGACTTCCCAAGTGTGCAGGAAGAATCCCAGGATCCCTGAGGCTGGAAAAGCCCTCCAAGGTCACCGAGTCCAAGCTGTGCCCGATCCCCACCTTGTCACCAGAGCCACGTCCAGTCCTTCCCTGGACACCTCCAGGGATGGGGACCCCAAACCTCCCTGAGCAGTTCCAATGCATGAAAGCCCTTTCCATGAGGAAATCCCTCCTGGGAAGGGAGGAATCAGGATCTGGATCTTCTGCTTCTTCTGCTTCATCTTCTGCTTTCTGTCACTTGTCTTCAGCACGCAGAGCAAACCCCAAATGGTTAAAAGTTCATTTGGAGTGGAAAACAAACCCCTCTTCCCAAAGGCTTGGGAAGCAGCTCCACAGCCACCCCAGGGACTCCTGGCCCCGCTCAGAATCCCAACAGCTCCCAGGCAACATCTGCAATCCATAATTCTGTCAGGGCAGCCTCCAGCTGGGGGATGTTTCGCTGACCTGCCAGTTGGACCATTCTGACGACTTCCTATTCCAAAAAAAAATAAATTAAAAAGTGAGTTAAGGTCAAAGCCGAGCGAACTCCGTTTATTTGCTGGAAAAGGAGCCGGCTGGGCAGGGAATGCAGCCCACAGGCTTGGCTGGGTGCCCACTTTCCCCAGCCTGGGGTGGGGATCCCATTGCGACATCGGGAGATGCTGTTGTGTAACATCTCCCTTAATTTTCCTGAACTTCAGAAATGTTATTTTAGCACAGCCCCTATCACAGTCTGGGGCTCTTCTGTTCGGTAGAGCATGAAAAAATATTTAAATATTGAATTTAAACTTTTCATATACTCCTAGTTTTTAATATTTTTCTAATTAAATAGCCAGAATTAATTCCTTTCCTCACTTGCTGACTGTCAGCTCTTTCAGCCCCGCCAAAAAACACCCAGCTCACGGATTCGAGCAGCACTTGGATGCATCCTCTGCTTTTTTGGGGATTTTATTTCAAGCTCCTTCCCCGGGCAATTCTCCACACTGGGAAGCATCTCCGGATTCTATAGAATAGTTTGGGGTTTGCCATAAGTTTTGCTTCGTGTCTCTTCCAAACACAGATGTAAATAGGAGCCGGTGGCAAATGGAAAAAACACGGAGAGAAAAATGTGGCGACACACGGAGGAAACAGAGAAAAGCTCCCGTTATGGATGAGGTTTAAAATTAGACGGGGAATTAACAAGGAGGAGGTAGAGAGAAAGCTGCTTGAAATATCAGGAAGAGCTTTGGATGCGGATCACGGGGAGAAACGCGGATGTTGGGAGCGATGAGTGATGAGGGGAAGGAATTGGAGTGGGATGAGAGGCCGGTGCCATCTGCAGCAGCTCTGGATCTCCCACCACCTTCCTAAGGTCCAGGAATATCCTTGGATTTTGGGTTTGTCCTGTGCAGGACTCAATGATCCTTTGGGTCACTTCCAACTCAATTCCATGATTCCATGATAATTCTTGGCTCAATCCCCCTCTGAGAGGACGAGTCGTGCAGAAAGCAGATGTTAAATTTTAATGTTTTCACAACAAAAACCCCAAACCACCCTCAAAAATCCTTCCCTGCCTTTGGATTCTGAGCCGACCTTGGAAAACCGGAAGGAAATCCGATGGTGGGAGACTCGTGAAGGTCCTGTGGGAGGGAGGGGCAGCTGCACCCCATAAATACCCCCGTGCCACCACCGCGGCTCTCCCGCTGGAAACCCAACCCCAACTCGCTCCAAAACATTTGCGCAGCCAAGAGAAACTCAGGGAAGAGCGGCTCTGATTCCTCCCCGAGGGCGTGCGGGCTGGGATCCACAAAATCCTCCTGGAAATTCATCCCGCGGCAGAGTAGAGGTTGCAGAAATTCTTCCTGAGCATCCAACATCTGCTCTGTGCCACGGCAGCGTTTTCCTGCCGCATTCCCAGCCATCCACGGAATTTCTTAATTGGAAAATTGTCTTGTAGTTGGGGTTTTAACACGTGTTTAGCTCAGCAGGTGAAGCACATCCCGTTGGATCCGCCTGGAATGGTTTGTCTCCCGCAATTCAGCGCTGGAAAATGAATGGATGCCATCAGCAAGGTCGTTTAGGAATGGAGGGGGATGTAAATCATTCCTGACCCGTTCCCACGTGGAATTCAGGCTGGCATCTCGCACCACATGCCCCGCATCTGCTTCCCAGGGATATCATTCCATGGAGTGTGTGAACAGCATGAGTGGTTTAGGGATGCATGGAAAAATATCCATGGATGGGGCTGGATGCTAATTAGCATCCAGGAGTCACTCATTAGCAACGGGAGCGATTAGAGGCAGAGCCGAAAGCAAATGAACACAGGGATGGTGCCGGAAAAATGGGAAAAATCATGGAATTCTGTGGAGCATGGAGATGAAATGCGGTGCAGAGAAATCCAGCATCCCAGAAAATATTCCAGTGGCCTCTGTGGACCTTGGAAACGGCTTTTGGGGTTGGGCTCGTGGGAGAATTTGGGTGCGAATCCATAATCCCAAGGCTCAGGATTCAGTCAGTGCCGGGTGATGCTCTGGAGCAGCCTGGAACTGTGGGAATCCCGCTGGATTTGGCTCGGGAAGGTTGGGTTGGAAACCCAAACAGATTCCCGAGAGTCACCTGGGGGTGGAGAGGGAGCTCAGCCCCGTGGAGTGGTTGGATCCAAAATCCATGGAGGGATCTGATCCCACATCTGATGCCTTGCCAAGGTCTTGGGATCTCCTGGCATTAATCCCAGGCTGCTCCATGCTCTGTTTTTCCAGGAGCATCCAGCTTCCCACCGATGGGCCGGGATGGGCAGGATGGGCACAGAAAAGTCAAATCTCTCTGTTGGGGGCACCCGAGGCTCCAATTCCTGGAATTCGCACCTGGGATCGCTTCCTACCAACCATTCCTGCCTTTTCACTGACCCCAAAATTCCCTTCCACCAGGCTCCCACTGCCCTCCAGCACCACAAAATGCCCCACAGACACCAAATTCCACCTGTTTTTTCCCAGAAATTAATTCCTTTTTTTAATGCGGATTTGGCACCTTGACGTGGATGCAACAGCTCCCCAGGGAATCCCAAATTTGGATCTCTTACAGACCCCACAGCCCCTGGGGACTCAAGGTTCTTCCCAAACACTTTAAAGGTCTTTTCCATGCAAGCCCGATCCCAAATAATTCAGGATCTGGCAGAAATCTATGGATTGCCATCCTACAGCGTGCTTGGAATGGGATATTAACCCTCAAGCTGGGAAAACCTCAACGCTCCCATTCCGATATCGGGCAGAATTTATCCCAAAAGACCTCAAACAGCTACACAACTCCTAAAAATATTCTGAATTAAACCATTAAAGTTCTGTTCTCCCCTCAATCCAGGAGGGGACAGCAGCCGAGGAAAGAAGCTGGGATTTAGGATTTGTTGTGGATAATTAAAGAGAATTAACGCAGGGTTTTTCCCTTCTCCCCTCAGCACCACTAAGCTCTGTCTTATCAACAGCCTTAGGCTGCCTTCGGGGTTTAGTTTATAGGAATTTTAGGGTTTATCAGTGCCCCAGCACTTCCAAAGTTTCATCCCAAGGGTAACGCTCATTCCCTCCGCTGGATTCTTACACGTTAACGAAGCAGCTCTCCCTGGAACAGCTTCAATTGATTTTCCACGGAATTTTTTACATAATCAAGATTGAGTAGGTCACTGTCCAAGAGGCTGAACTTCGGGATGGGATGGAGGAGCTTGTTTGCCTCTCCCTGGATGGCATCCAAGGGAAGGGTTGGGGTTTTTATTCCCATTTCTCCCAGGTTTTACCACCAAAATATGGCCTTTTCCACTCCTTTTATTCCCATTTTTCCCAGGTTTTACCACAAAAACAGGGTTTTCCACTCCTTTTGTACCCATTTCTCCCAGGTTTTACCACCAAAATACGGCTTTTCCCACTCCTTTTATTCCCATTTTTCCCAGGTTTTACCACAAAAATAGGGCCTTTTCCACTCCTTTTATTCCCATTTCTCCCAGGTTTTACCACAAAAATAGGGCCTTTTCCACTCCTTTTATTCCCATTTCTCCCAGGTTTTACCACAAAAACAGGGTTTTCCACTCCTTTTGTACCCATTTCTCCCAGGTTTTACCACCACAATATGGCTTTTTCCACTCCTTTTATTCCCATTTTTCCCAGGTTTTACCACCAAATATGGTTTTCCACTCCTTTTATTCCCATTTCTCCCAGGTTTTACCACCACAATATGGCTTTTCCCACTCCTTTTATTCCCATTCTTCCCAGGTTTTACCACAAAATATGGCTTTTCCCACTCCTTTTATTCCCATTTCTCCCAGGTTTTACCACCAAAATATGGCTTTTCCCACTCCTTTTATTCCCATTTTTCCCAGGTTTTACCACAAAAATAGGGTTTTCCACTCCTTTTATTCCCATTTCTCCCAGGTTTTACCACCAAAATATGGCTTTTTCCCACTCCTTTTATTCCCATTTTCCCAGGTTTTACCACAAAAATAGGGTTTTCCCCACTCCTTTTATTCCCATTTCTCACAGGGAAATGTTTCACACTCTGGCCACGGGCAGTGCTGCCTCCACCTCGACATTTTTTATATCTTTTTTAAAATTTCTTTTTCATTTCCGTTTGATTTTATTTTCATTTTCACGTTTATTTCTATTTCTGCGTTTATATTTGTGCTGCCTCCACCTCTCTGTTTACACAGAAAACAAAACTCTCCCAGCTGAACCAGCTGCTGATATTTGAGATCATAAACCCAAACGCGGGATTTGACGACATCACCCTCACTTTTTTCCTGGTTTTCCCTCTATTTTTCCCCCTCTCGGCGACCTCATTAAAATTCCAAGGAAAACCAACTTAAAGCCGTCTCTCCCAGCCACGGGAGGGATGGTGACAGCTTGGAAAACTCCCTTCCCAAAGATTTAGAGCCGAGCTCAGGGATTTCTCCTGGCCCAGGGATGCGGGGCATTGTGCTCTCATCCATAAATGTGGGGAAAGCGGAGCCCCTCGGGATCAGGGATAATTGGGAATTGCTCCCTCCGCTCTTCCTGAGGGTGGATTTTGGATCCTTGCCCGGAGCCATGGATATTCCTGGGCTTGGGAGCGATTTTTCTGGTATTAGCAGGACAAGAGGCTGACTTTGGAAAGGTTTTTCCCGTTCGTCCTGAGGGAGCGAAGTGGAGCTGCAGGTCAGGGAGCTGGGGAAGGCAGGAGTGGGATTCGCTGGGTTTTTGGGATACCGGGACACGCCAGGGATCTGCCAAGGGACATTTTCCTCCTGGCCCTGTTTGTGCCCACAACAAAACCAGAGCCCAAAAAATTCCTGGGGAGCTGAGCACTCTGCAGGCACCGGAAATCACGGAATCACGGTTTGGGTTGGAAAAGCCCCTTTTCCACAGCCTTTTCCCACGAGTTTTGCAGCTCCCAGCACCCCGGGCGGTGCTTTAACACCAAAGGATGGATTAAAGGGTGGAACTCCACCAAAACACGGGAATTTCCCCTCCTGGAATCGCTCTTTGAGCTGCACTTGCCGGGTGCTCAGCCCCGTTTGTGTCTCTTGCCTCATCCCGAATTTTAGTGGGATAAAGGAGTTCTCTGAGGGGGAAAACGATGCTTTTGGAATTCTCTGCTGGAGAACAGGGAGGGGCAGCATCACCCAGAGGCTGACTCAATCACAGGGGTCTGTGATTAGTAATTAGCAGCTCATTATTCCCTCATCCCTCACCTATGTCCAAGCAGGTCCCCTCTGAGTTGTGACAAACCCTGGAAAGAAAAGGGAAAAAGCAAAACTTTTCCTCCTTCCCTTTCCATGATCTGAATCTTTAAATTTTTAATCCATTTTTAGCCATGTTTGGGGCTAACCTTGGCGTTTATTGCCATTTTCTCTCTTTTCAGAGCCAGCCAAGCCCAGGCCCCGATGGTTTCTCCCTGAAATCCCAGCTGAGCTCAGCCCTGGGCACCGAGGGCCTCCAATCCCAGCAATTCCCGCTCTTTCCATGATGGGAACGATATAAATTATAAAAGAGACGTTTTAATTGCCATTAATCTCTAACCCAGGCCAGGTTTGAGCCACCGGGAGGGATTTGGGGCGGGATTTGGGGCGGGAAGGATGGCAGGAGCAGCTGAAGGAATGCTTTTCCAAAGGGCAGGAATCCCTGCCTGCTCCACAGGCTTCTCCCTGCTCCGGGAAAGGGATATTTGGGATTCGTATCCTGCTGGGATAACCTGGAACCTCAGGATTTAACTGGGCACAGCCTTGGGCATCAACTGGGAAGAGTGGATAAGGATTTTCCTTGACTTGCCGGCTCCTCAGATATTCCCCCCATCTCCACAAGGTGTTTTATCCACAGGAAAGGATCACCAGAGGGGATTTTCCTTAAATCTTTTCCCATTTCCTATCACTTTGCAACCTCAGGGCTCTCAGGGTGTGCTCTGTTCTCTGAGCAAGCGCAGAGGGAACGACGTTTGGTTACCTAAAAACCGGTTTTTTTAAGATTTTAAAGATTTTTTAGACTTAGAGGTTTTAGGGGAAGCAGGAATTCCAAAGTTATTGTTTGCTCTGTGGGCCCTGGGCAGGGAATATTTGAGGAATGAATACAAACATGGATAAAACAAAGAGCCTGTGGTGGAAATGTGCAGCAAAACTCGTGCTGTGCCTCACTCCTCCTGACTCCCGCTTCCCAAAAAGGGTTTTCCTTGGATTAAGGGATCCTGACGGATTCTGGGATGAATCTCCACAGGCAGACGCCGTGTTTGACACATCCCTCTCCCGAGCCTGGCAGCAGGAGGAGGTCACAGAATGCAGAATTCCCAGTATTTTGGCTCGGCTCCTCAGCAGGCTCTCCCAAATCTGCTCGGCAGAACGGATGCGAGGGGGGGATTTTCTCACTCGGGAAGCTTTAATGTGACGTTGGAAAACTCAGTTCTCATCAAGGGCTGGGACTGGGATGGCATCCCAAGGATGTTTCTTCTCGGGATGAACGAAAAGACAAAGCCCTGGAAGGAGGATTTTCCCCTGGTGTGGGGAAATTCCGGGAGAGGCTTCCCGCTGATGCCTCGCTCCGTCCCTGCCGAGAGCAGGAAGGACTTTCAGGCTCTTCCCGTGCTTCAGTCTGCTCTGTGGAACAGTTTGGTTCGGCCAAATTATTCTCCCTGCATCGGGAAAATCCATGAGGGAGCTGGGATTGCTTCCCTGGCTGTGCTGCCCGCAGAGCACGCTGATTTATTTTAGTTTTTCTAATTGATGCTTTCTATTTTCTGTTTTATTTTTATATTTTCTATTTTATTTTTTACTTTTACATTTTACACCTTACGTTTTCTATTTTCTCTATTTTATAGTTCATATTTAATTTTTATATGTTATATGTTTTATATTTTCTTTTTTTATTTTTTATACTTTATTTTCGTATTTTCTAGTTTATTTTGTACTTTTCTATTTGACACCTCACATTTTCTATTTTCCCTGTTTTCTGTTTCACATTCCAGGCTGCTTCTCCCAGTTTACCTTTCCCTGTCCTTGGCAGAGGAAGAGCCCAAAGCTGTCGGAGGGTGGGAATTCCATGGGATCCCGTCTGCCCCTGCCACGTTATCTCCTCGTTTGTCACCTCTTGTCACACCCTCACCACTCCTTTATTCATGAGCCACAAAGGGACAGAAATCATCCCAAAATCTCCCCAGGCAGCCTGGAATTCTCTGGATGGATATGGAATGCAATCCCTCAATCCCTCTAGCAGGAGGTGAGCTCCTGGGGCAGGAATGGCTTGTCCTGGCCTGGCCAAATTCCTCCTAATTCCCAAAGATCTCTTGGAAAAAGCACAGTCTGGAATGTTCATTGTGGAATGTGTGAGAGCAGATATAAATATTGATATTAATGTTTTAAAAGTAAATCAGGATTTTCATGGGAATGGGATGTGGGGGTTTGGATCAGGAGTTTTTATTCCCGAGCCGAAGGGGATCCTTTGCAGCTCTGTCTCTCCAGGAAGGGAATTGAGGGTTTGGATTTGGATCCCTTTTATTCCCACCCAAAGCTGGTCCTTTGCAGCTCTGTCCCTCCAGGTCACCCTGAGCACAGCCAGACCCCTCATCCCACCCATCTCCAAAGGGAAGCAGAGCTGAGCCAGGAAAATCGGGATCTCCCAGCCTGGAGCTGCTGCCCGACCCCTTCAGCCCTTCAATCTCTTCCATCCCCGCAGCGATTCCAATGCATTGGGTAAAACTCCTGAGATTCCTCCTCTCCCAGTGCTTTTCCCACTGTTGTTTTGGGTGGAATCAAAGGGTTTCAGAGCTGGAATTATCGTGGCTCGAAAGCCACGGGCTTCAAAATTGGGAGCTCCAACTCAGACGCTGGGACACAAACACGTGAAAATTCCAGCTCGTTCCCAAACTCAGCTGGGCTCCGCGGGATCTGCATTCCCGGCTCTCCCTTCGGAACCACTCACAGCTGGTTTTGAGGTTGTTTTCGCGCTTCCTGATTTGTTAATGTGTGTTTTGCAAAGGGGACTTTGATTGGCTCCTCTTAATTAGCCCTGCTAACGAAGCTGAGAGGATTTCATTGGGCTTTGCATTTTAATGCGGCCACCGGGGTTGGTTTTTCCACCCCGGCCCTGCGGAGAGACAGAGGGATGTGGGAAAACACCCCCTCAGCCACTTTGATGGGGAACTTTGATGTCTGGGGCAGGGAAAACACGGAGAGGTTGTCTGGGACGCAGCAAGGAGGTTTTGGGGGTTGTGCCAAATTCAGGGAATGTTGGAATGGTTTGGGTTGGGAGGGACCTTAAAGCTCATCCAGTTCCATGGGCAGGGACACCTCCCGCTATCCCGGCGTGCTCCAACCTGGCCTTGGACACTTCCAGGGATCCAGGGGCAGCCACAGCTTCTCTGGGAATTCCATCCCCGCCAGGAATTCCTTCCCAATATCCCATCCATCCCTGCCCTCTGGCACTGGGAAGCCATTCCCTGTGTCCTGTCCCTCCAGCCCTTGTCCCCAGTCCCTCTCCAGCTCTCCTGGAGCCCCTTTAGGCCCTGCAAGGGGCTCTGAGCTCTCCCTGGGGCCTTCCTTTCTCCAGGTGAACATTCCCAGCTCTCCCAGCCTGGCTCCAGAGCATCAGAACATCTCCATGGCCTCCTCTGGAATCACTCCAGCAGCTCCATGTCCTTACTTTGGGGTTCCCAGAGCTGGCAGCAGCTCTGCCGTGTGGTCTCGGGAGAGGGTGAGAATCCTCCCTCTTTTCCTCTGCTCTGATCTGCGGCTGTGGAAAAAAACACGGGAAAAAGCAAATTATTTATCACCAACACATTCCTCAACTTTTTCCCAGTCTCCAAAATCACCCAGTAACTGAAATCTGCAGCACCTGGAACTCAACTCCTGGGATGCTGCTACAGGAGAAGGAGGGAATTGGCTCGGGAGCCTCAGACACAACCATTACTCCAATTGCTCCGTGTTGATCTCATCTGCTCCCAGCTGCCCGTGGGAACAAAGAAATCCTGGCCCCCATCCCGCCCTCCCGTCCCTCCTCCTGCCCCAGTTATCCCAGAGGGATCAGATCGGCTGCAGGGTGGGTGGCAGCGCCTCAGGTTTTTCTGGTCCGACTTGAAGCTTTATCAGGGCTCTTCTCCTGCAGGCACCACATCAAACCCTCTCCTCCTCCCCTGGGGATGGAGTCACCCAGGCCTGAGCAGAGGTGGCTCCTCGGTTTCCCAAGTGGCCACCAAAGCAGTGCTGTGGCCTTTGGAACATCTGGGGTGGTTTGATTGCACATCTCGAAGAGTTCCTCCAGTTGCCATGGGGAGAAATTCGCCTCTGCCTCATATCTGGCCCTTAAATATCTTCAGAGATTTTCTGACACGTGATTTTCCTGAGGTTTTGGTGGATTAAACGCACCAAGATCCTGGAATCTGTCCTGCACTTGGCCAGCTCCTTTTTTCTGGATCAGAGCTGTATCCGACATCTCAGGTCAGTGAGATCCCTGTGCACCTCCTGGGATCTCCTCATCCCCGTGGCCAGGCAGAACTCTCCCCCTCCATCCTTTTGAACTGATTCCCACTCTTCCCACACAGCTCAAATCTTCCCTGTGAGATCCCGAGTGCTTTATTTCCATCCTTAACATTCCAAATGGTCCACGTTTCCCCTAAAATTGGTGCCTCCAGCAGAATTTATCGGGAGATTTCAGCAGCAAACACCCACTCCCCAGACTTTTCTCTCTTTTTATGGTCATTAATGGAAATATCCAATGTTGTTTTCCATGTGGATCTGGAAGGAATTGGCTCCTCTGCTTGTCACCTGCCCTTGCCCAATTTCTTCCCTGCGTTTGTCGTCTCCTCCTTGTCCCTGTGCCCTCCTTTTCCTCATGTCCAGACAGATCCAATCTCCTGCATTCCCTTTGAATTCCCTAAGAATCCCGTTATCTTCCAAATTATCCTTAGCTTCACCTTTGCTCCACTTTTCCATCATTTCCCAGCTCCTTCCCTCATCCATTTTCTTAAATAAAATTGGATTAATCACCCTTTAATTACCCAATCACCATCTGTAAGTGCCAGCATTAATTTTAATGCTATTCCCTGCTAAAATGAGGAGCAGACCTCGGAGCAGGGATCAAATTCCCGGTAATTCCCCCCTCCCAAATCACCGGGATAAACCACCAAGAGCCACTTGCTTCTGCCCTTCCACAGAACACATTTGTGCTTTCTTAAAGCTTTATTGCCATTAATAGGTCATCAATTAGCGGGAATAACTCCGGGAGCTTCATTAATTTCCTTCCTGGGTGCGGATGAATGGGATAACCGGGATAAATCCGTCATTTTCCTGGATGCGCTCATCAATCCTTGGAGATTGGGTGTCTTTTCTGCTCCTCACAGCGCCGCATTTGCTCCCTGCAGCTTGGGGGAAAACGCTCCATAAACCTCAGCAGGGCCTTAAAACCCTCAGGAATGAGGGAATCACCTTCGGAATGGGAGTCAAATGGAAGGAAAAACAGGATGGAAATATTGTCCTGATGTCCACGGATCCAATTCTGAGTCCAGGGTGGTGCTGCTGGCTGGGACACGGGGAAGGAGCCCTGGATTTCTGATGGCCTTGAGAGGTGTCCAGGGAGGTGACACCAGTCAGATATCCTTAAAACCCTCAGGAATGAGGGGATCACCTCTGGAATGGGAGTCAAATGGAAGGAAAAACAGGATGGAAACGTTGTCCTGGTGTCCACGGATCCAATTCTGAGTCCAGGGTGCTGCTGGTTGGGACACAGGGAAGGAGCCCTGGATTTCTGATGGATCATGAGCAGCACTGGATTCCTGTGACTTTGAGAGGTGTCCAGGGAGGTGACACCGGTCAGAGATCCTGAAAAGCCTCAGGAATGAGGGATTCACCTCTGGAATGGGAATCAAATGGAAGGAAAAATGGGATGTAAAGCTCCAGTTCTGGATCCAGGGTGGTGCTGCTGGCTGGGACACAGGGAAGGAGCCCTGGATTTCTGATGGATCATGAGCAGCACCGGATTCCTGTGACTTTGAGAGGTGTCCAGGGAGGTGACACTGGTCAGATGTCCCAAGCCATGTGCCTGGCACTGAAACCTTGGCTTGGGGGCTGCTGTCCCTTTTTCCAGAGCTTTTTCCATGTGGCATTCCCAGTTCTGGGAGATGACGGCTGGCTGGGAGGCAGAAAGCCCAGGAATTTCACAGCAGGCCATTCCCAAGGGATTAACAAACAGGGGAGTTTGCATTCCTGGGTGGTTTGGACAAGTCCCGAATCCCCCGTGTGTGTCCCCAAACCCAACCCAAACGCTGGATTTCCTGCTGAGCTCCAATTCCCGCGCTGATCCTTAGGGAAGAGGAAATCATTGCCTCACCTTCCCCACAGGAGCAGCTTGACCCCTGGCCGTGTCCTGCTCCACAGATCTCGCTCCCCAAGCTGCAGGATGGCATTTTGGGGAGGGAGCTGGGTAAAGTAGGTCAGGTGTGTATTTTAGGACGCCGTTCCTGCAGAACGGAGTTATTTTAAACGTGGAATTCCGGGTCAGGGCAGTGGGGATGAACAGAAGTTGGGAAGGAGTTGGATTTTTCATCCCTACCCCAAAGAAAACCTCAGCGACGTGAACGGTGCTGGTGCTTTCACCTTCATCCGTGAAGCTTTCACCCCACTGTGGGCTCCCTTCCCGGGCTCCACATCTCGCTGGAGTTTGTGTGGGAATGAATTTGGGATAATTTGGGACAAGCCAAACGGGATGGCACAGGCAGCAGGACCCAAACCATCCCCCCTGCAGTGGCAGCACTGGGGGACCCCACATCCCACCCTGGGAGCGATTTAGGGCTCATGGAGCTGCAAAAAACTGGGAAATTGCTGCTGCTGCAGCTGGAAGGGAGATCCAGGATGGAGCCAGCTGGAGTCTGGAGCAATCCCAAACTCACCTTTAGTCACAGTGGCTGCTCTGGGAGGATGATGCTGTGGAGGCAGGATCAGGAGTGCTTTTCCATAGCTCCATAATGTGCATCCAGGTATCCCTGGCACCAGGAACACACCTGAGCCTTCAGCAGAGGCTGCCAGGAGCAGCAGGCTGTGTCCCGTTCCCGGATTCCCGAGGAAACACGGGATAAATGCCCAAAGGTGGCTGCATCCCCAGTGGGTGGCCGGCCTCGGGGAGGCTCAGCAGCCACGGAAATGACTCCAACAAAATAAAACACAATAAATGCTGCATTCCCTCAGCTGCAGGGGAGCGGGGGTGATGCCTCTCCATTCCAGTTAGGAGCATCCTCTTCCCAGCAGGAATTTGCTGGGAGAGCAGAGGACGCGGGTTTGCTGGGCAGCGTGCCCGGAGCGAGGGCAGCTCCCCGGCTCGGTGGCACTCGTGGCAGCCTGGGCAGCTCTGCTCCAGCCTGGAAAACACTCGGAAGTGGTTTGGAGCACGTTGTTGAAATGGTTTTGCACATCCGTCACCGGCAGAGGCCTTTTCTGGGATCAGGAGGCTCCAAGTGCAGGTTTTCCATGCCTGCATCCCTGTTTGCTGCAGCCTGAGCGAGCCCTGAGTGCGATTCCCTCACCAAAACTCCCTCCCCATCCCACGGGAGCTTGAGCCCCCCCAGGAGCGCCTGACCCTCTGTGCTCCACCTTTCCTGGCAATCCTTGGGGTATTTCTCATCCCACAACAGCCACGTGGCCACGAATGCACATTTTGTGCGACGCTGAGCTCGTGTTTAACCGAGTTTCCAACCCAAAAAAGCTCCGTCAGCGTTTCCTCCCCCGCATTTCAGGAGCACGCCCTGCCTTAAGTCACCGATTCTCATTTTCTGCCCCGTATTTTCCTCCCAGATGTTTTCCTTCTCCTCACGTGGGGCTGTCCTGGCCAAGGGACCTGGCAGCTCCTGTCCCTGCCAGAGATGTCCCCTGAATGTGCTGTAATTCCATTTTAATGGCTATTAAAAACGATTTACACCAAAAACGAGGCATTTAGTACATTAATGAAAAGCCAAACCCATCAATTATTGAGCCAGGGTTTGCTCCCGTGGTGATGCCTCAGTGCAGGGACCCCATCCCTGTCCCCATCCCTGTCCCCATTCCCTGCACATCTCTTTCCTGGGGAGAGATCCGCATGAAGTGCTTGCTAGATACCCCAAAACCGTAAAAAAAGTCCCTCTGGAGCACAAAATATTTATGTTTTATGAGTTGAGCCTGAAGCCGAGGTGGTGGAGATACCGAAGGCATGAATAATCTGGCGGTGGCTGCAGAAAACACCCCGGGCTGCAGGGGAGGGGAAGGGCAGAGGCTTGGGAAGGCATTTTCCTTCTCCACCTCTTGTTATTTAAAGAGGGGACTCTGGGGCAGAGCACTCAGGTCGCGTTCTGCGCTCAGGAAATGCAGTTTAAAATGAATTTCAGCTCAAAATCGGCTGAAATCAGCTGGTGGCCCACGGAGCAGCACAGGGCAGACTCCCACAGTCCTGCAAGGTAGAAAAGAAATCAGTGAAATTATTGGTACCCCCCAAAAATGTGACGGTGAGGAAGCAGCACATCTCTGCTGCCCGGGGCAGTGCTGGGGACTGAGGAGCGCTGGGAATGTGGTGGATTCGGGGATTCAGGTGCCAAATCCCCCGAATTCCGTCCCCCCAGCAGGCAGGGGAAGAGATTCTGACCCTTCCCAGGTGTCCCCAGCCGGGCAGTGCTGAACACAGGCTCCTCTGATAAGAGAGAAGAGGGCAGCGGATGGGGAGAACCCGCTCCAGGTTGGAAGCACACACAGAAATATGGATGTGCAACATTCCTCACGGCTGCTTTATCCCGGAAAAGTCCCGGGAGCTCCGAGCAGGCACAGGGTGACAGCGGGGACATCACCCACCCCCAGCCCGGCCCCAGCCAATGCCCTCCCACCTTCCCCGCTCCCTCCGCCCAGCCTCAGCTCTGCTTCCAAGGATTTCCACGCCAGACTGGAATTTTTAGTGCTTGGATCATTCCTTTTACAAACGTGTTGCACGGGCTGGTAACGTTCAGCTCAGCATCTCACCCAAACTGATTCAGTCCCCAGGCGGGGATGAACCGAAAATTCTTCTGGGACGCGGCTCTGGAGACAAACACGCGGCTAAAAATATCCCTGGCAGCTTTTCTCCTCCTCAGACACACGCACAGCCACAACTCCGCAGGGTAACAGACACGTATTTTAAATATCAGCACGCAGGGAGTGGTTCCTGACCAGGAAAAAAACTGAATAAATATTGGTTTAGCACCGCTGAATTTGAATAGAAAGGTGAGGCGAACAAAAAGAGCAGCTTTTGGAAGCGCTGGGTGGGGTATGGACACGCTCCTCCCATGGATTTTGGCAGCTCTTCCTTCATGCCTTGGGCACGGGCAGCCCCCAGGAGCTCCAGGGCTTCCTCCTCCCACGTGGATTTACAGCAGAGCATGAATGGGATCTGACTGCGACAGAAAAAGGGGTTTTTTCACTTTATTCCCTGAAATGTGCTAAGATTCCGGCTGGTTTTTCCCTCTTTCCCTCTTTTTAGCTCCCAGACGTGTGTGGGAGCCCGGAGCCCGAGGGGCTGGCGTGGGGAGGGCCGAACTTATCCAACATTTTGTGCTTCCGGAGCCTTCCCCAGCCCTCCAGAGCGGTGATTTCCACACCGCCAGCAATCCCACGTGGTGGATATTCCACAAAAAAAGTTATTTTGGGACGAACCGTGGCCATGTGGTTTCTCCAGACCGCTTCTGCTGCGTGCGGAGCAGAGCGAGGGTGATGTTTGTACACACGGGGAGCTCAAAGTTTATAATGTCTGCTGGAATTTTGGGGTTTTTTCCATGCAAACCTCCTGTCCCCGCGTTGCTCCTGGAGCATTACGAAACCTGGCCCGGAGCCTGCAGATTTCCGCTCGGCGTTAATGAGTTGTTCCAAGAAAAAAGCGGCTACAGAGAGTTTCCTGACAAACTCTGGGAAAATTTCACACCCAAGGGCGTCGGGAAGAGCCGGGGCTGCGCTGCCCATCCCGGCACATCCCGGGAATGGGACACCGCCCCCAGTTCCTCGGGGCTGGCCCAGCTGCCATCCGGGAGGAACAGAACAGGGATTTTTCCCAACAAAAATTTCAGGACGTCACAAAAGCCCTGACGCCTGAGGGACGCTCGGCCGGGAGGGTGTGGATGGTCTGGCTGACTCCAGGCGGGTTCCCAGCTCTCTCTGGGTTTTTGGGATGACTCCGGGAATGTCCCTGATTTTGAGGATGTGTTTAAAGTGCTCGCCCCTGGCTCCAGGCGCTTTCACAACAATTCCCAGCGGGCTTTAACACCAGGGAATTGCTCCATGTCCGTGTGGGAGAGGCTGTGGGAGGACACTGGGATGAGGGGGGCATCACCTGGGTAGATACTTGATTTTTGTATTCATTATTGATTATTGATTATATTATTGAGTAGGATTATTCCAAACTGCAGCCCTCACACGCCATCATCTCTCCACGATGGATGGGTTGGGAATTGGGGTGAGGAACGACATCTCTGCCCCTGGACGCTGTGCAAGCACCACCAGCGAGGATTTGAGTGATCCACTCCAAGGATTCCTTATCCCATAGGAGCATCCCTGCCCGTGTTCCTGGGGGGGGAGAGATCTCTTCCATGAATAAACCCGAGCCAGGATGAAGCTGAGCTCTGCAGCCTCGGAGGAAGCAGCAGTGTTTACCAGGTGGTAGGCGAGGATGGGATCCTTTCCAGGAAAAGAAAAAAGAAGGAGGAAGGTGAGGCACATGTTTGGGTCAGGTACTCAGAGTCACGAGCGCTTCCTGCCCGTTGACATTCCTGCAATGGCTTCAGGAAATGCCTTTGGGAACTGTCTGGGCTTCAAAAAGAAAAAAAAATAACCCTTGAGTATCCCCCACCTTTCATTTTCGCTTCCTGGCTCGTGTAACCATAGCAAAGGATCCTCGCTGGCCTGGGAGATGGAGAATTCCTGCCACGCTCCGATTAAACCACTCCAGCTTCGGAGCCTTCCCATCTTTCTGAGTGTCTCCTTAGCTGGGAGAACATCAGGGGTTTGCTCCTGGGCAGAGAGGGGGCCACGTTTTGCTGCACTTGGGGAATGATTCCTGCTCCTGGATGCGGCCCATTGATGGGAAAATGGGAATTGTAGGGAGAGCCCACGCAGGCAGCTGGCAGAACTCGAGCTTACTATGAGAGCAACATATGCTGAGCTGAGTTCCGAGACCTTCAAATCACTACAAGGGCTTAAAATACTCTGGAATTTAATTACGAGCCTGTCTGTGCTTTAAATGCATGAATGTGAGATGCAGGCTTGGGCTGGGGCAAGGGAAACCTTCTTCCATGTGCAGGCAGAGGGCTGGGAGGGAAAATCCTGACGGGACAGAGAATCGGGATGTGTGGAGCCACGGTGGGAGCAGCCACGATGTCCCGGGGAGGGTGACATGGGCTGTGCTCTGTGTCAGGGGCTGCTGAGCCAAACAGGGAATGGTCACACTGAGGGTGAGTGTAAATCATGGAATCCCAGACTGGTTTGGGCTGGAATATTAAAGCCCATCCTATTTTACCGCCTGACTTGGGCAAGGACATCTTCCACTATCCCAGGGTGCTCCAAGCCCTGTCCAGCCTGGCCTTGGGCACTTCCAGGGATCCAGGGGCAGCCACAGCCCATTCCAAGGCCTCCCCACCCTCACAGGAAACAATTTTTTCCTAACCATAATCCACTCTCTTCCAGTCCTGAGCCATTCCCCCTTGTCCTGTCAGCCCACACTGCTGTGAATCTAAACTATCAAAGAATTTGTGTTGAACCCCTTCAAAAATTCCTTTATTCCTAAAAAATCTTTCATGTACTGAACAAGTCACCCCTTTCCTCTGTCACCAGTCCTGATCTCCTGTGGTCCCACAAGGAACAAGGGTTCATCCCTGACCGAAAGGGATTTAAATCTTCCCCCAAGTTCAAAGCCTGGGGTGTCGTGCCTCCAAAATTGAAGGTGCCCTTGTAACAATGGGGTTATTAACTTAATGATGGGAAATTTAGGGATGGGAATTAAAGCCCTGTTCTTGCCTATGTCCCTGAGGAAGGTCCTGGATAGGGAAGGCTGCTCATTCCCCAAGATTTCCTGGCAGGCATCCCGCTGGGAATTAGCATTGCAGCAATTGGGATGTGAGACGGGGAACTCGCAGGGATATCCCGCTGATTTTGAGGAGATTATTATTCCTTTCCTACTTTAATTCACCTAGAGAAATCCAACACATTCTGTGGATTTGCCAAGCAAAGAAACAACAGTTTGGCAAAAGGCTTTGATCCACAAGCAGGGATGCAGGATTGGGCTGGAAAATTGATTGCCAGGATCTGGAGCATCCTCTGACAAAATATTCCCACCCACAGAAAATTAAGGTTGGAAAAGACCTCCAAGATCAAGTCCAACATCAGTGGAAAGGCCAGGGTGAGTCTGAGCAGGAAGCCGAGACTTTTCAGGATGCAGAATAAATCCGGAGCCTTCATTCCCACATTTGACAGAGGGATATTTGCTGCTCCGCTTGGATTTTCCATCACTCAGCATTCCCAGCACCGCTTCCCTGGCGGAGACCAGCGCCGGGCTGGAAGTCCGAGTCACCGAGGAGGTGACAGCCAGCCCAGAAATGAGGGGTGCGGTGTCACCACGGGGACAAAGGTGCCGGGCAACCCCGCAGGGACGCACTGGAGCTGCGTCACCTCGGGATCTTCCTGCAGGAAACGCTTTCCACGGAAAGCAGCGGCCACCGCCGGGTTTGGTTTATTTTAGGGCTGGAGAGAAGCCTGGGACGGCTCCTCAGGGCTCACCAGGGCTTTTCACGCTTGGACACTTCCCAAGCTCTCAGGATACGCTTTGGGGTCCATCAGTTTTGGGAAGAGATGAGGAGAAATTGCAGGAGTGGGGCCGTGTTCCTGCTGTGCCTCACCGGAATGTGGAAGCCCTGGTGTCCCAAATCGAACTTGAGGGCAACCGAGAAAACCTTGTGGGCAATCAGGTCCCTGCCTCAGACACAGGGCTGGAACAGGGATTTGGGGCTGAAATGGGGATTTGGGGATGAAATTGGGATTTGGGGCTGAAACAGGAATTTGGGGCTGGAACAGGGATTTGGGGCTGTAGTAGGATTTGGGGATGAGACAGAGATTTGGGGCCAAAATAGGGATTTGGGGCTGAAACAGAGATTTGGGGCTGAAATTGGGATTTGGGGATGAAACAGGGATTTGGGGCTGAAACAGGGATTTGGGGATGAAACAGGGCTTTAGGGCCAAAATAGGGATTTGGGGCTGGAATTCAGGAATTTGGGGCTGAAATTCAGGCATTTGGGGCTGAAAGGGTGATTTGGAGCTGAAATTGGAATTTGGGGCTGAAAGGGTGATTTGGGGCTGGAAAATTGGGATTTGGGGCTGGAAAATTGGGATTTGGGGCTGTAACAGGAATTTGGGGCTGTAACAGGGATTTGGGGCTGTAACAGGGATTTGGGGCTGTACCCCATGTCTCGCCCATGGTGACGATTCCGTGATTCCGGCCGGAAGCTGGGCTCTGGCCTGGATGTCAGCAGCGCTTCCAAAGCACTGGGCCCTTCCTAAGGAGGAGGGACTGAACCTGCCTAAAACTGCTTTAATTAAACCCAGCAACATCATTAACCCGCGGAGTTCATCAAATGAATGTTGCAAATGAAACCTGCCTTGGCCTCATTTCCAGAAGGCTGTTCCAAGAGGGAAAACAGCATTTTGCTCCTGACCAGAGTGTTCGGTTTGCTGATAAAACAAAACCTCTTCTTGCCCCCCCCAAGCTTTGGCTCCGTTTGGTTCTCAACAAAATATTTGGTTTGGCTTTTCCGGGGTTTTTTTGGGGTACCCATAGTGAAGGTGTTGACGTCACAGGGAGAATGTGGAGAAAGAGGGAGAAATGGGGGACTTTAAAAAGGATTTGGAGAGGAGGAGGAGGTGTTGGGATCCTTCCTGGAGCACAGGAATCGTTTGTGGAGTTCAAAATCAGCCGGCATCTGTGCGGGCTGGAGGGCTGCCAGTCCTTTCCTTATCTCTGCTCTGCTCAGGGGTGACTCAGTACAAAGCTCCCGAGGTGCCCACGGGAGCGCTGCCGGGAATGTGCCCATGCCAAGGGCTCCTGGGCTGGGAGGGGGATTCCCACCTGCTGGAGAGGAAGGAAGAGGAGGGATAGGGATCCCCCCGGCAGCACCCTGGCTCTCAGCCCAGGGCACTTTCCTCGCTGCACTTGGGGGAGAGTCTCTTCAAGAAATGGTTTTGTGCACAAGGTCAGGTGTCCTGCTGGCACGGGGACAGCGGGATGTCCCTGATGTCCCTGATGTCCCTCTGCCCAGTGCTTGTCACAGCTGACTGAAAGCTGGGCTTTTCCTAGGGAAAACCCTGTTTTTTCCATGGCTCATCCCCAATCCCTTGGGTTTATACCCCTCGTGAGCAGCACGGGGGATGGGGTGTATGGGATCTCGAGGATTTCTAGGGATGAAATGCCTGGATTGTGTTGTACCCACCAGGGTGAAATGATGGGAATCGCTCAGCTTTGGTACCACATCCCTGTCGATCACCTCTCTCATCCCTGTGGAAAACTCACGGTGGTTTGGCAAGGCTGAGGAAGATTGAGGAGTGAGGGAGTAAAAATCCCTTCAGGTGGAAATGTCTCCAAAGGAGCTGCTCCTCCATTTTTGGCATCACTAAAACCAGGATCTGAGCTTCCATGAATGGATCCATAGAAGCCAACCCTAACCTGGCTCCATCAGCAGCTCCCGGAGGGAATGTTGGGAAGGGACGGGCAGTCCCATGGATCCGGCCAGCCCCGCACAGCTGGAATACCGAGGCCTTAACCCCAGAGCTGAAGCAACCTCGTCCCTTTGGGAACATTCGGAACAGTTTCCAAGCTGATTTCTCCACCTGTGGCCCTGCTAAGCTCGAGTGGCCTCAGCTGCAGCGTGGGGGCAGCTCCACCTTCTCCTGAGGGCCTTTATCACCCATGCAGCCCCTCACTGCTGCTCCGGGCACAGGGAGGCTTTAACTCCAGCTAAATCCTCCTGGTTTTCCAGTAACTGGAGATGTTTTCTCCAGCAGGAGCTGGTGCTGTGCTGCTCAAAGGTTCTGCCACCCTAAGGGGACAGCCCGGTGTCAAGCAGGGAGCTGCCACCCCCACAAGATGCAGCTCCTCGCTCTCCATGGTGACCAGGCATTGGATCCCCAAAATTCACACAGCCGGTAAATCCTCCATCGAGGACCCGGGGAATTCTCCAGGCTGGAGTCACGGCGGCTTTGGGAAAGTCAGGGATGTGAGCCGGCTTGTCTGGAGCAACCACAAGCTCCAGGTGTGGCACTGGGGAAGGGATGCCAGCGTGTGAATGCCATCACCCTCCTCGCCCAAGACCAGGGGGCTGCCTGTGCTCCCTGCTCCCACCTCTTGCACTTTCCCAGCTGCCATTCCTTCTGGAAAAGCTCTGGAGAATGCCCCTGGTTTTCCTGGAGCATCCTAGGCTTGCACCGTGACTCTCTGGCACCGGATTTGCTTCCTGGATGTTCCCTGCTAAAAAGATCTGGTGTTGGGATCAGCTCGCTTGGGTTTGGAGTCCCCTGGTCCTGGGAACAAACGCGGAATGTGCCAGGCAGCAGGGATGGGAAAGCACCATGTCCTGCCAGCAGCACCCAAGGATCCACCAGGAAGGACATTTTCCAGCTGAATCCCAGGCTCCCAGGAGGCACCAGAGATCTTGGGGAGGTGGTGGTGATGAATTCGCCCTCCTGGTGCCCTTTCGAGCCTGGGAGTTACTGCGAGCCTCAGATAAGGAAAGGCACAGAGACATGAACTGGCTTGCCCTGCATCCCGCTGGAAAACTGGCAGGAGAACCAGGAACAGAGCAAGGCTCTCTTCTTGGACCAGAAGATTCCAGAAGGATGAAAATGTACCTATTTTAGAGTCTAAAATTAGCGTTTAGTTATTGTCAGCCCTCTCTGTCATCCTCACTTCCACAGGGGAAAACTGTTGCAGGACCATCCTTCTCATTCCCCAAATGACAGAATTCCAAAGCTCAATTCCCGATTCCTTTGATTGGAAAAGATTTATCGTCCATCCCCTGCTGATTTTCACAAGGATGAAAAGGTGGAGCAGTGCTGTGACCCTGAGCACCGAGCAGGGATGGTGACCTCCACCGGCATCCCATTCCCACCAGGAATAACCCCTCAAGCCCCCTCAGGAATGTATTTGGCTGCTGGATAATCCTCTCTTCCCATCATTATTTATTAGCAGGAGGTCAGAAGAGATTCCCGTGCCAGATTTCCCCCCAGAACTGTGAAAACTCTGGACGACTCCAATTAATTTGGAAAATGCAGCGGGAGAAAAGCCATGTAAGCACGGAGAGAACCAGACCTGGCTTCTGCAGGTATCTCTCTTGATGAGGGGTAATTAAATCCTTCTAATTAATTGTTGGCTCATGGCAGTAAAGGTCGGACTTGCAGGGACAAGTCGGAAAGAGGGAAGAAGCCCTGGGATGGGAAGCAGCGACGTGGGAGGACGCAGCATTCTTTTCCCACGTCGAGGAGCAGCAGGACATGTTAATTCAGCTCTGGAATTTCGCTCCCAACCTTTTATGGTGAAAAAATGAGGCTCTCCTTGGACTTTGCAAATACACGTTCCAGCCGAAATCCAAGCTGCGCGTGAGCTCCCGGCCGGCAGCCGCTCACCTGGATGTGCTGAGCACGGGATATGCAAAAGTTTGGGAAGCTCAGCTCCGGGTTCCCGGAGGCTCCCAGATCGCCCCATGAGCTGATGTCAGGGTTTTATCTGAGGACAGCTTCTCCTGGCTCTGCCTTGCCTTCCAGATGAAATAACTGAGCCAAGGAATTAATTTTTAATGCATCCAATGAGAGTTTTGGAGGGATTTATGCTCACTCCTGCTGCCAGGCTGTTCCTGAAAGCTCAGAAATCCTGCATCTGGCTGCTCTGTAGGGTTTGGAGGTGAAGGGATGGAGCAGCAATATCCTGCAGGTTCCCTCCAACCCTTCCAACAATTCACATCCCACCAAGCTGGGAATAAAGTGAAGCCCTCATTTTCTGCAGCCTTCTAATAATCCCTTAATTCCTTAATTCAGTAAACAGCGGTGTAGGAAGAAGAGATTTCCAGCTTTGAATCATTCCTGTGCAAACACCTGACAACAAAAGCAGAGCTAGGATGTGTTAGAAGACCAGTTGGGCTCTTCTGAGTCATTTAATTAGCACGATGGAACTTTTCCTGCCTATGGAAATCTCGGGCTGGAAAGGGTGTGAAAGCTGCTGCAACCAACACTTGCCTAATTAGCCTCGCTCAGAAGGCTGTGTGTGATCCAGGGATGTTCACACTTTTCCAGGGAAATCTGCTTTAGGAGCGGCTGGAGTGGGAGAGGCTCTCACCGTGGTGTGGAAGCCCCAAATCGCCGACCGCCACCGCCATCCATCCGTCCATGCTGGTGCTTTCTGCGCTCCAGCTCCTGGAAACGTCTCATTTTTCCACACGCCACAAAGGAAGCAGAGAAAGGGAGCAAAGCTCTGCATTTCATCCTGCTGGCTGCAGGCAGAGCTGCTGAAAATCCAGGCCAAGGCCCCCGTGACCTAGAAATGTCCTGTTTGACCCGGGGCCTTGGTTGAAATCTCATTTTTGTGCAGCCTCCCTCCGAGAGCTCTGGAGAGCAGCTCCTCCCGAAGCCAATCCCTCGCCAGGGCCGTGCAGGAGCTGCCTCCACAGTTTGAGTTAATTAGAAATCTGGGAACCTGGGAGCGAGGACTTGCTGGAGCAGCTTTTGCTTTCGCAGCGATTGGGAGTTTCCTAAAGTGGAACATTTGCTGTTCTTATTTTTTAGCTGTCCTATTCCCATGGATCTTGCATCTCCCAAATCCCAGCAAAACTCTTTTCCCAGGGGATTTCTCCTCTCTGTATTTGCTTTAGAGCAGCTCCAATCCTCATTTCTCTCCTTGTCTCTGCTTGGTGCTTTCCCCTCATGGATGCCCATGGCCACCCTGCTTTTATCCCCTGAAATTCCTGAGGTTTTTCTGCAGCTCAGAGCCGGATTAATCCCAGCCTGGTACCCTCCAAGCTAAAGCTCCCAGCCCCACAAATGGTGAAATCCAGCTCTGAACTCGTCCCCACAACTTTATGGTGGGAATTGTTGTGCCTGAGGGACAGAAAACAATAAAAATCAACGCCCCAGCGCGCGAAGAGTTTCAAATGGCTCCCAAAAAATTCCTGCAATGCTTCCAAGGGTCTGTGCTGCTGTTACTCATTCACATGGGCAGGAATTACAAATATGTGTGTGCAGCCAGGAAAGCTTTGGGTCACCGAATATTTGAGGCTTGGGGTGGAACGAAGGGGTGGGGGAGGAGAATGGCTCTGAACTTCCTCAGGATAACGAATCCACCTTGGTGGTGCCGCAGCCAAAAAGTGCCATTCCTCATTCACAGAGTTTTGTGCTCTTCAGCAATAATTCCAGGCTGCCGTGCCTTCAGGGAAGTGGGAGGAATTTAGAGGAATGGGTAAGGACATGCAGTACTGACCTAATCCACTGCACTTTTCCCTGGAAGCTGTTCCCAGAGTCTGCCTTTGGCCCCCAGCACCCGCTGGGATCGGCCAGAGCTGGGTGAGGAGTGGGGATTACACAATTGCACTCCTTTTTTCCAGCCCAAAATGAGATTCGAGCAAAAGGATTTCAAAATTCCTTGCGAAATTAACTCCATCCTTTGACTAAAAATGTTCCAAGTTTACTCATTTCCTGTCCATCTCCAGAAACTACATTATAAATAAATCTTGGATTTTAATATCTCATTAAAAAAAAAAAAGGTTAAATTTGAAAGTTGCAACCTTAGCAGAGAATTTCATCTCAGCAAGTTCCTAATACCAAATTCCACTGAAATCCAAGAAGTTCTGCAAAACAAGCTGCCTTCAGCATATCAATATTTCGGATGGAAAACCATCCTGTCAGAAGATTTTTATGCAGCTCCAGGCTAGAATTCCCTTTAACAAATACTTTTCCTGTCTCCCCAGCAACTGGCACTGCTGATCCTCTATAAGGAATCTCCATAATTAACCTCCAGGAACTGAGAAGGAAATCTTTTTGTCTGCAGGATATTCTCCAACAGCATCTAGAAATCGTTTCACTCCAAGCCAAAGCACAAGCAATTCAATGGGATTTTCTCTGTAAATTTCTGTGGATCTTCAGATCTAGTTCAGATCAGAGTCCAGACCCAGATCAACGTAATGCAACTCTGGTGTTCCTTCAAATTCCAACGAGGCTTTGGGAAAAAAAAACCCTCAAAACAATTCTTCTTTGTTGTTGAAACCCAATCCAGTGTTATCATCCCAATTACAGACTCACAGGCTTTGATCCCTGTGGATACAAGTCCTTCCTAAGATGTTTGTGCTGATTTTGTACGAGCCAGGAATGCACAACAGCAGCAGGAATTCAGACAGAACCCCGGAGTTACAGCTGTGGGCTGGGAATGCGGAGTTTTGGCTCCTCACGCGCGTTCCTGCTCACTGGAGGCTGTTCCTGCCCCACCATCCCAAGGCAGGGAATGTCCTTGAGCTCCACGTGATTTCATGGATGGCAAAGCACCCCCAACGTGCAATTTGTTCTTCCTGCGAGCACTAACAAAGCATAAATATGGAACAGCCGAGCTGGGTCTGCACGAGATCCTTGTGCTGTGTTTATCCAGGAGTTTTCCTGCTTTAGATGCATTTATCCAAAAGGAATAATTCTGCTGCAGGGAAGGTTTGATCTGAGGCGATTCTCCAGCTGGTGGGATGAGAAGGTCAAACAGCCAGTTCAGGCAGTGTGTCTGAACTTGACCCCTCACAAGAATCTCCTTGTCCCATCTCTGGAAGTGTCCAAGGTCAGGCTGGATGGAGCTTGGAGCACCCTGGGATAGTGGGAGGTGTCCCTGCCCATGGCAGGGGTGGAATGGGATGAGCTTTAAGGTCCCTTCCACCCCAAACCATTCTGGGATTCTCTGATTCTAAGAGCATTTCTCTGGCTCCTAAAACATGTTTTCCCGTTCCCAAACCATGAAGCTTTTCCAGAGGCAGAATTCAGATATATCTGAATAATCCCCCTAATTTTCATGGCTTCTACAAGTCCTCCTTGGCTGGGTGGTGTGATGGGAAAGGAGTGACCACCCCCCACATGTCCTTACTCATGGACTCCACATGTGCTCCTCGAAAAATCATTTCTCCACCCTTTATCCCTCTGTAAAGGGGAGAGAACCTCACACCTGCCACCCCCCATGTGGATAAACACCTTGGGACAGCCTCTGGATCTGGCCCAGGAGCTGCAGGCCCTGCAGGACAGTTCCCAGGGCTGGCAGCAGGGATGGGATTCCATCCTGCCTGGGAGTAATAACACCACAGCCAGGATCTTTAACCACCTCGGCCTCTGTCTTAATATCCTGCCTTCATTAAGGGCTTTTAAAAGCATTTTAGCTTCGGTAAAGCTTTGCCCTCAGCTCCTGAAACTTGGAATAGCTGAGCTTAATTCACATCCAAGGCTTAGCACCCAAGGACCTGTCAGTCAGGTGAGGGAGACTCACTGGTGTCTCGAGCTGATTTTATGGATTTATGCAGTTCTCTCCCAGCACTGGAGTCACAGCCGGATTGCTAAATGCCAAAATAGAGATTATGAGAGTGTCAAGCTTCATTTTGTTTTCACTTCACAGCTAATTAGCATTGATTTTCATGCCGTTGTTCCTGCATAGTATTCCACCGACATCACGAAGCGGGAGAGGCTCGTTCTCACCCTGCCAGCATCAATTTCAAACCCTCCTTGGAACAGAAGGACTTTAGGGTTTGTGTTTGGCAGGCTCTGAGCCACGCGTGGCAGTCGAGCCCCTTGATCCTGATTTTTCCCGAGGAAAGAATTCCCTACGCAGGCAGTGCAGTTTGGGATTTGAAGTCCTAACAGGAAAGTAGCAGGAGCTCCTTTTCCGACATCTGCATAACGTTAAGGATTGGGAATGATCCGAGGCGGTTCCTCAGCGGGAATTAGCGGGTACTTGTGACCTCGCTGCTTCTCTCCTGTCACACAGGCCGGCTCGGCTCGTGGCATCACCGCACAAGGCAGCGGTGAGAAATAATCCCTTTTCATCTGTTAAGAAGTGGAATATGGCACTGATAAGCGCCGCCGAAGAGATAACAAATGGGCCAGCGTTCAGAAGAACAGCGGCCCTAAACGAGGCAGGGATTCCACGCTGGCCCGCCAGAGGTGCGGATGTTCCTCAAGAGCTGCTCCTTAAGGTGATAAAATCGCTCCGTGGGTTCCACGGGTTCTGGAACAAAATAAAAAATCCGACGTGACCGTGGAATTAATGACCATCCCCACGTATTCCCGATGGAGCCCACGCTTCCGACACGCAGGAAACGCGCATTTCCTAATCCGCAAACGTTTGACCTTAAACCTCGATAATGTTCTTTTAATGTGCGTTTAGCTGCACACCAGCAGCGCGGAGGAGGGGTGGGATGCGTAAGATCCATGTTTTATGTATATTATTCAATATTTTCCGTGGATGCTTTAGTAGCTGGCATTGCAGGGAGAGAGATCTGGAGGGCAATTTTAGATTTAAATCATCGAGCAGTTATTCTGAAACTAAAAGCACTTGTTCTCAGCTGGTTTATTGCAGTCGTAGAAAGCGCTCGGGCAAATTATTTGTGAGGGGAGAAAAATGTATTTTGATATTCCCATGAAATCTTAGATGGGATCAGGAGCCATTACCACGCCAATCCCAAATTGTGTGTGTTATTAATATACACATCATGATTTCTGGGACGGAAAGAGGAGAAACTGTGAAAGGCTATGATCAGATCTGGAGAAAAATGGGGAATTTGAGCAGAGCAAAGCACGAAACTCGGCCCTATAAATCAGAACTCCAGACTGCGTGTGAGAAATCCTTAAGGAAACATCAACCCCCACTGACTTATCCCCAGAGTTACCAAGATATGGGAAAAGGCATTAAACATAAGGGTTTGACATGAATAATGGGTTTATGGGGATTACCAGGTCTGGAGCAGATTCCCCACGGAATGCCAACAAGCTGGCGGTTTCCAAGGATTGTCCCCGGTGCCCAAAGCACCCCGAAATCCCTGGGGATGGGCTGGGTGATGTTGGCAGCAAACAAATCATGCAAAGGTGATATCACCAGGAGCTGCTGATGGAAGCTCTCTGCTCACGGTGAGTAAGGGTTCCTTGTGCGTTAAAGTTTCCACATTCCAAGCATAGCTGGACGCAGGCGGATTTTCCACGGGAGCTGTGTGAGGAGATGTCTCCTCCAGGATCCCGGAGGAGACCAATTCCTCCTCTGAGGAAGCCAAAGCACCAAGGAACGGGTGGCATCAGCGCCGGCTTTGGTCCATCTTGTGTCCATCTGTCCGGAGGTGGCCGATGGATGGATCAGGAACAGATGTTCTCACCCAGCTCCCATTCAGGATGAGCAAAGAGCTCTTTGAACCCTGTCTTCTTCTCTCCTTAGATCCAAGATATTCCTTGGTTGGTGTGTTGGGCTCCCAAAGAGCCACAGCTGAAATTCCAGAGCTCGATCCCACTTGCCAGGAGAATGCCACGTGTTCCAGTGTGGAGTGGAGGGACAGGCAGAAAAACCAGGATTGGAGAACCCTTTGGAGAACACCTGAGAGCTTTTGCACAACTGTATTTTTCCAGATTTATCTCCTGTTCTAGTATTGAACAAAAGGGAGAAACTCAGCTTCCTGTGAGCATTCATTTTCTTCACTGCTTATTCCTCCCATTCCACCATTTTTCCAAAGAGCTGGTGGAGAGGGATGGAGGGAGACTGCAAAGGAGCAGCTTTTAATTTAAAAACAAAAAAAAGAGATGGAAAGCTGTCTGCTCCAAGGCCTTGCGAATAAGGCACACGCAGCAAATTTTAGTGTTTTGCACATTGTTTCCAAACAGAAACCAATTCTTTGGAAATGAGTAATTTGACCAGTGAAAGATGTGACACATCGGAACAAACCCCAAGAATATCAGCACTGAATCTTGAAATGTCATGTTTGGGATTCTCTTGTGTGACTCAGGGCAGCATCTCCCCATGGTCAAACAGGCACGAGCCAACATCCTTTTTTCAGGATGTTGTTTTAAAACTTGACGAATTGCTCACATTTCAGCCCAGAGCTGACACGGGGCCAGTTCATGACCTGGATGACTCAAGAGATAAGGCCAAGGCCGCACCTTCAGGAAGGCCACCCCTGTGTCCGGCTGCTCCAGGCAAAGCCAGAACACGAAGCTGGAGCCAGGAGGGGAGGCAGGCTCTGCTGCAGCCCCGCTGCCTGCTGGCAGCCCCTTTTCCAGGGATCCGGCTGCCACACAGAGCCATACGGGAAAAGAGAGGAGCACTTGACGGAGATGAGTGCTACGAGCAGCTCACAAACCATCCCTTGTTCAGGGCTGTCCTTTCAGGAACGATGCTCAATCCTCTGCTGAACCTCTGCCAGCTTCGCTTGGGGTTGTGTCCAGGAAGCGAAAAAACAGGAGGAGGATGATGGTGGGGAGGCACCGATCTCTGCTCTCTGTGACAGGGACAGGGCCGAGGGAATGGCTGGAGCTGTGTCCGGGCATGTTTAGGGTGGGTGTCAGGAGGTTGCTGGGCACTGCCCAGGCTCCCCAGGGAATGGGAATATTCCCAAAGCTGCCAGAGCTCCAGGAGTGTTTGGACAATGCTCTCAGGGATGCACAGGGTGGGATTGCTGGGGTGTTTTTGCAGGAACAAGGGTTGGACTTTGATCCATGTGGGTCCCTTCCAACACGGAATATTCCATGATTCCCTGTTTTTGTGAAATCCCGACACATTCCTTGTAACCATGTTTTGAGGGAAAAGCCCTTTTGCCCACCATCAGGGGGCAAATCATCCATCCCTCCTCATCTCTCCTCATCCTTTTTCAGCCCTTCTTTGTCATCTCATCTCATCCCATCTCTCATCCCTCTTTATCTCTCCTCATCCCCCCTCATTCCCCTCAGCGCCCTGCTCTCCTCAGCTCTCCCCAGCATCCCTCATCCCAGCCCGAGGCACTGGGCACCCCCTGAGGGACCCTGGACCACCTCTGGAGGCCGCACAGCCCCAGATCCCGCAGTTCCGTTCCACGGCGCAGACATTTGCAGATAAATTTGATCAATAACACCACAAGCCCCTCCTTTATCGCCCCCATCGCTCTGAGGGCGCCGGGCCCCCCCTCACCGCCCCCCCCCCCCGGCTCCCGGCGCCCCGCGGCTCCCCTAGGGGGCGCACTGCCCCGGCGGCCTGCGGCGAGGGGGCGTGGCCCGCGCGGCGGCGGGCGGTGATTGGCGGTCGCGAGGCTATAAATAGGGGCAGGCGGCGGGGGGACAAAGCAGTGAGCGCGGGACCGGCGGGGGGGCGGTGGCGCCTCCGCGGCTCTGCCTCCTCCACCGCAGCGGCTTTATTGTGTTTTTAAATTATTTTTGCCTTTTTCGCGAGGAAACCGGGTGTGGTTTGGTTTTTTTTTGGTTGGTTTTTTTTTTTTTTTCTTTTCTGTTGTGGCCGGCCGGAGGGACTAAGGGGAGATCAATGAAGGAAAGAAGAGCGAGCCAGAAGTTATCGAGCAAGGCGGTGATGGATCCCAACCAGAACGTGAAGTGCAAGATCGTGGTGGTGGGGGACAGCCAGTGCGGCAAGACCGCGCTGCTCCACGTCTTTGCCAAGGACTGCTTCCCCGAGGTGAGAGGGATGGCACCGGCGTTGGGCTGGGGTCGGCACCGGGGTCGGGTCGGGGCCGGGGCCGGGGCGACGGCGATGGGCGCGGGCTGACCGTGCGCTGTCTCCCGGCAGAGCTACGTCCCCACCGTGTTCGAGAACTACACGGCCAGCTTCGAGATCGACACGCAGCGCATCGAGCTCAGCCTCTGGGACACCTCGGGTGAGCGCTCCCGTTCGCATCCCGGGAATTCGGGGGGGGGATCGGGAGGAGCGGCGGCTCCGCAGCCCCGCGGTTCCGCAGCCCCGAGCTCCCCGCGGTCCTGGCGGGGCTGCCGGGTTCCGCATGCGGCTGCTTCTGGCGGCTTTTGGACAAAAATCTCAGCTATCCTTGAAGGTTCTCCGTGGCTGAGGGTGTGGGCAAGGCTCCGGGAAGCGATTTGTCAGCATTGCAGGGGAATGTGTTCTCACCTGCCTGGCTGGAAGGAGCTTTCTGAGGAGCTCCGGGGGTACCTCGGCTCCTCTGCTGCCTGCAAACCCCGCTTTGCTTTGTAGGAGAGGGAAAAGGTGTTTATGTGCTAATGGGGAATTATTTCAGCTCGCTTTGGAGCTCCTGGTGGCCTCATTAATGCCTGCTTGTTTTTTCACAAAATACAGTACTTTTCTTTCCAGTGTTTTAGAGAGTCTTTAAGGCCAGGAAAGGCTTTTAGGGAAAGCCTTTAGAATTCATCTCTGATTCTCTGGGATAAAGAGGGAACCATCCTTTCCCCCATCAGGGCTGAGGGGTCTCTTCATTCTTCCAGTTTTACCTTCAGAGCCCGTGCCAGAAAGCGGCTCAGACGCCTCAAAGGTTGAGGGGTTTGGTGTTTGGCTGGCTGAGCTCACATGTTGAGACAGGAGCTCCTCTAGATCCGCCTGTCGTTGATAATTTGGATAATTGGGCTGCACTTAACAGCCAGGGGGATGAGGGAGCACCCCAAAATTGCTGCCCCAGTGCTGGAGAGGAGCGTGGGGAGCCAGTGTGGCTCTGCCTGTGGAGAACTGAGGATGTCCAGGGGGGAATGACACCGGGAACCATTACCAGAGGTGTGGATCAGCATCATCTGCAGAGCTGATTGGAAAAAAAACCTGGAGGAACTTGGCAGAACACACAATCCCTCTCTTCCTCAGGCAGTCCGTGTAGATGGCTCGGTAATGCTGAATTTGGACCCGGCAGTTTCTCCTCAATGTGACAGCAGTTCTTTTACCAGGAATGAAAATGTTAATCCCTGTTTAAAAGAGGAGTTTAGGCGGCGGGTTGGCTTCCCTCTTGCTGTTGAGGAAATGATTCCAAATTCTTGCAACACGATTACTGGGAAAAGGCAGCCTCTGCCCGCAACCAGTATCAGCTTTGCTCTGAGCTGAATTTTTTTTCTTCATCTTCTGCCAAGTGAGACTTGCAGATTTCTGGAGTGTGTCTGGTTGGAGCTTTCATGCTGATTACTAAGCTGGCTGGAACTATGGAGCAAGGGCTTATTAAAAATTAATAGTTATTTTGGAAAATGTTATCTTTATTAAAGTACAGCACACTCGCAGGTTGGACGTGGGAAGGTTTGGAATCTGTATGTCAAAGGCTGGAGACACCCATGGAATGAAATATTCCCTAGCACTTCAAAAGACAAAAGCAGTGGAAGAAAAAACACCTGCCAGCCTTTGTCCTCTGTCCTGGAACTCAAGAGAAAATGTGGTTGAGTCAGAAGCTTGAGATCAAGTGGGTGATTTGTCTGACATGCCGAAGTGAAGAGGAAATATTTGAAAGATCCAGTGCTTGGTGTTACAAAGTGCTCCTGAGTGGATCCTCTGGCTGTGGGACTCTCTGGATGAGGAATTCTGTCTCCATGAACATCCCTTCTCACCCACTGCAAAAAACCAACGCTACCCAAGCCCATTAACCCAGAGCAAAATCGAATCAGCAGATAAGAGACAGCAGAAGATAAGAGAGTGTTTTAGCCTTATCTGAAAGTCTTGGTAATTTAATTTTTACAAGTCTTTGTCCTGGTCCTCTGCTGAGTTAGAAGAGATGTCTGAATGGCATTTTCAAAACAGGGATAGATCTAATTAAATTAAAAATCTGCCTGATTAACTGCCAGGTACTGATGGAAGATCGTTGCAACACGGAGGAGGTGATGGCTGCAATTTGTGGTGCTGGAATATCTCTGGGGAGGAGGGAAAGATGCTGTTTAAATGAGTTTATTGCAATATGCTGCAGATACTTCTGAAATGACTCAATCAGTATTTTATATTCACCTTTAACTCTTTTTTTAACTGGGAGCATTTAACGGCCTTGCCAATTAGTCCCTTGAATTAAAACTGATGATTGGGTTTTGCAGTGAACCCTTCGGAAGGAACTACTGCCGCTTCCAACTCTTTTTTGCTCCCTGGGAAAATCAGAAAAGCTGTGGGCATTGGTTAAAATAGTTGTGTTAGGGTGAGAACAGGCCCTGCTGCCACAGTTCTGGTTTATAATTCTTTATATACGAATAACAATAATGTTTTTTTACTGGAGGACTCTTAGGTGTCATGCAACTGATAAAAACATTTTAAAGCTGGCTGTAAATTCGCTGGGGAGTTGTTGTTGCATCTTGGATGTGCCCACAGGAATATGGGACAAGTAAGAGTGGAATGGAACGGGAAGATTCATTATTCAAATGTTTGCTGGTGCTGTCTAGTTCTGCAAGTCATTAGAAGGATTTAAATTAGCCACAGCATTAAGGGAAGCACTTGCCAAGTTCAGTTTCAATGGGGTTTGGGACTACCAGCCCTCTTTCAAAGCAGGAATGTCTGGTTGCAATCTCACTACACCATAAATTACTGCGCTCTGCGGTAACATGTGGCAGTCTTGAGCTGTTTGGGAGCTCTGTGCTTGTTGTGTGAGGTGGAATATTAAAAGTTTCTCCAGGTTAAAGCTTCATCTTGTACTTGCAGGGCCGCTGTGAAGAAAAAAAATCTGTATTAGTTGCCTTTATCGACCATCTAATCTGCATTTATCAAGTTTTTTGGCTCCTTTGATATTTATATTTCTTGCTAGGACAACAGCAGCTGTGGCTTAGAAATACCTTTGATTAGGTGTACATACCTGTGTCTCCCTAAAATGTATTTTAGGAGGTTTTTTATTGCTTGAACCATGGCTACTGCAATAAAATAATTCTCAACAGGGCCAGAAATACTCACAACTGCTGGGGATTAGCAGGTAATTAAATCCAGAAGGGCCTTGGAGCTGTGAGTCGAGTTGGTTTTGCTGTGGTTCTGACTGTATGCAATGTACTCAGTGTCCAAACAGAAATGAATTGGGAAGTTTCGTGCTGAAACCTTTCAGGAGAGGGCTGAAACTTAGAGGAATTAAAGTTGCTAATTCCCCGAATTCCCTGGCAGTAAGGACTGCAAAGGGAAAGCCCAATTGCTGTCTTTGCCTCCCAGTTCTCTTGCAGCTCAGCCGTGTTGAATTCTGTGATTTTCTTCCTTTAATTGCCCATCTTAGCAGGGTTTTCTTATGACTTTTACGAGGGAATTAATTAGAATTGATAACTGGGAATGCCAAGTGCCCTCCCAGAGTTCTCCCTGTGAGGTGTGATCACACCAAAAGCTGTGAATACTGTGATATCTGTGTGCTTGGAGATGACCTGCGCTGAAAATCCACCTCAGCCATCCCAGGTTTTTGTTTTTTGGAAGGAGGAAAACCATCAGCACTGAATCAGCTCCTTGGAGCAGCCAGTGTTTGATGTGTTTTCTGTGCAGCTGATAATTAGTGAGCCCAAGGGTTTGGGAGTGAGAATGCTGCTGTTCATCTGTTGTTCTTTCAGTTGACTGGACTCCAAAAGGCTCCAAAGCCTAATTCCTGGTGGCTGCTTGCTGGTGTGGAAATAGGAAAGTCTTGCCTGTTACTGAGCCCTCCTTGCCTGGGGATGTGGACCTGAACCCTCTGGTGCCTTTGCATCTTCCAGCCAAACACCTCTCCCCGATCCAGCACCTTCAAGTAGTGCTAAACTACCAAAAAATTCAATATTCTTCAACTTTTGATGATGTAACTCTGGTCTTTATTAAGACAGCAATATTTAAGCCTCAGCTTGGCATCCCCCCATAGACCAAACCCAAGCATATTGCTGGGGAGGGGTTTTATTTCAGTCTAAAAGCTGAATTTCTGTTGGACTCTGCTCGAAACATAAGGTTTCAAAAGCAGATCGTTCTTAATGCTGAAAGTATTTTTGGCTGAAATTACTGAAGCTGCCAAACAAAATTTTTAAAAAAGGAGGATTGCAGCTGGAATGAATGTCCAGCACAAAGGAAAATGAACTTCAGCCTTATCAGCAACTCCTTGGTAAAACTGAAAAACCACCCATGTTGTCCTTGCCAAAAATGTTTTGTGTTGCAGGAACAGAATCCCAAACACAAATAGGTTTTGTTGTTTTTTTTTTCCCCCATAAATACCATGGCTCCAATTCCACATTCTCCTTCTGTTTTCGAGGGTTGGCACCGCTTCAGATCTGCAAAGGAACATGAAAAAGAGGGAGCAGCCTCGCTGGGCTGTGCTGGAGTTGTCTGTTCAGACTTGAGTGAGCCTCATTCCTGACATTCCTGCCTTCTGAGGGTTTCTCTGGGCAAAGGGATGAAAATGCCAGCTTGAATAGGCCTGCACAGCGAGGGCTGCAGCCCCTCTTTATTTGCACAGGAATAAAGGTTTGGTTACTGGCTGCTGAATGAGAGCAGGAAATTTCCTTTGTGGATCCTGCAGCTTGAGGAGTTTGAAATGGGCTCTGTTTGTTCTGCCACACACCAGCCTGGAGAAAAGGTGGGGAATATTCCTCCCAAGCTTGCTGAAAGTGCTTTTGTTGCAGCTCAGCATCTGAAATAGGAGAAATTCGGGGTGGGGGGTGGAGAAAAAGCCTCCAAGCAAAGCAGCTCCAGCTGCCAGGGTGGGAAGGAGTCTCGGGGCTGGAGGTGGTGACTCTGTGTATACATAAATACATCTCCTGGACATATATGGGATGCTGGATCCCCGGAGCCTGCTGAGTGAGCCCATAGGTATTTGTCTGAGGAATGAGTTTCTGGGTGAGGCTTTGCCGAGACTCCTTTCTAGCCAGCAACCATTAAGAATCCCCAATCCTGCCCTTACTTGCTGGAGCTCAGCGAGATGTGGCAGTGCTTTAATGTCACCCAGGTGACACCCTGGTGGCTCCTGGTGGCACCTGGCGCTGCAGTTCCTCTGTCCAGGGTGAAGAACTCAGCCCTGGGGCTCCAGGATGAATAACCTGGCCCTGGGGCTGCAGGACACGGCTGTAATAGCAGTGCTGGAGATAGTGGGGAGTAATTAGCAGTGGAAAATGCTTATTGATAGCTGCAGTGAGTAGTTAACTCCGGGTCACCTCGCTTAGATTTGTTCCTGACTGTCATTTGTGCTGAATTCAGCTGAAGTGGGGTGTGAAGAGCCTTTTCTGACAGCTGCCTCTCAGTCAGATTGACATCGTTTACAGAGATGAGCATTCGAATTAAATCCTTCTCGTTCACCAAATTACCTTCTGCTACCTAGTTTGGTAATGCTTCACTCCCCATGTGTTATTCCTCATTTCAAAAACAACATTCCTGGGATTCTTGCCTCCTTCCCCGTGCGGGAGAAGCTGGCCAAGTGAAGTCATCTGCGAGCCTTTCACACCATTCCCCGCTCGGGGTTGTGCAACAGCCTGAGCTGTCTGTCAGGGAAAAACTTGAGGAATTCCTCTAATCCAGTTAATAATCAGAGACCTTACAGCCAGTTAATTGTGGAGAGCTGGGAAATTGGTGGGATAACGAGCTGATAACCCCCCAAACTCCTGGGATAGCTGGGTTCTTGTGGCGGGTGGTCCATGCTGTGTTCTATGGTCTGCTGTATTTTAGGCTTGTGAGGAAAATACAGAAATAAGGATGTATGTTGGCTAAGAAAATGAATTTTAAGTTGCCCAAGCCCAAACCCTTGCCCTGTTGGGCCACTGACCTGGTTTAAATGTCCTTTTAAATCCGAAATCCTCAGGAAGTGAAGCTCAGCACAGTTAAGGCCAAACCAAATGGTGGTTGAGTGACTGCAACTTCTTGGAAAAAACAGAGATTTTTTTTTTTTTTGTCTTTTTTTTTCCCCCCAAACCTGTTGCCAGATTCACCAGATGATTAAAATACGATTTTTAACTCTGGATGTATTTTAACTCTTCACATCATGAGTGCTGTTAAGGAAAACAGCGTATCCCTTCACAGCCCTGCAAGTAAAACAAGCACAAAGAGCAATTCCTACATCTGTTCCCCCAGATTACTAAATTAGCTTTGATCTTGTTGATAAAAATCTGGTTTATGGGCTAAACATAAACATTTATTGCAAGCTTTATTGGTTTACAGATTAATGAGGCTTTTTGTGACAGATAACTTGCGTGCCTGCCTACGGGATTGGGATTTTTCCCTGCTGGAAATCTGTTTCCTGCAACAAGTTCTTTAATTTGAAGCAAGAGTTTCTTCTAAAAACTGCCAATGTGACAAGTGAAGATGCTTTTTGCACTTGGAGCTATTTGTTTTAAATTAACTGTTAGACAAATCAAAACTGAGGAATTTCGAATCTGCTTTTTGGAAAAGCTTTTTGGAGTTCAAGGATTTGTTCCCCTGCAGGTTAATGCTGGCCCTTCAACTTGGGCTGGCCCCATTTCCCTCTCCTTGGGAGCACCCCGAGCTTTTGGTGGGTGACGGATCGCTGGGGGGCCGTCACTGAAAGCCTCTCCAAGCTTTCTGAATAAGCCTGGATGACTGCAGGAAGAGGAAAAGAGCAATTAATGAAGATGTTGTTTGTTTTCCCTGCAGGGTCTCCTTATTACGACAACGTCCGCCCGCTCTCCTACCCGGACTCCGATGCTGTCCTGATCTGCTTTGACATCAGTCGGCCAGAAACCCTGGACAGTGTCCTAAAAAAGGCAAGTATTTGAGCAGCCCCTGAGCACGGAGCTGCTGGGGAAGCTCATCTTTAAATCCCTGCAGCGGTGCTGTTCCTACACTGGAAACTTCCACTTTGTATCTTTTAATGGAGCGATGACAGGAGGGTGCTTTAATTTGAGGTCGTTTGTTGGAAAGGGGTGGATGTTAATTGAAAACAAGAACTCGCTAATGGACACTTGGAGCTGGAGTAAATTGTCATTCCTCAGCCTTGAGACAGCAAGGAATTGTTGAGGGTGGTGTGAGGTGCTGTAAGAAACTGTCTGTCACGTGTTCCTGTAACAGGATCGGGAAACTTTGCTGCGTTGTAGGGGTGGTTAAAAATTGTCTGCCGAGTGTTTGGACTTGTGCCATGGCCTTACATAATTTGTGAGGCTGATGTTACGAGGAGCCAGTGACAAACGCCTCTGGAAGCCACCAGCAGTGGCACAGAAATGCAGCCCTGCCCCAGACCTCTCATGAGATCACCGATCCCAGCTCGTGTCAGACTTCCCATGAGCTCAGACACGGAGTTTGCATAATCAAGCTCTGTGTTTGCAGGGTGGTCCTGCTCCTCTCCTTGGCTGCTGAGCATGACTCGACTTCACAGTGGTTCTGGGGCTTAATGACCTGAAGTTCGTTTTTTTTTTCTGAGGCTGGGGCCAGTGATTTTTGTCTCACTGGGATAAAGTGGCTTACAATGCTCTGAATAGCCTACAAAAAACACTTCAGAACTACTCTCTCTGTGCCAAAATGCATCCAGAACTGTGGTTTTTTCCCCCTGCTAATGCTGGTTGCTTAATTCTGCAAGAGATTTTTCTTAATATGTTTTTAAACCCAAATTACAGCCCTAAATTTTAGGGAATGTTTGGATTATGCTGTGAAGTTTCTGGCTTTGAGCTCTCACCACAGCCTTGTAGAAGGGTGAAACACAATGAATTTATCCCAAGTTCTGTCTGAAGGGCTCATTGCTGGTTCACCTTGGGCAGATTTATGTAGTTTTAGGTGTGAGAATGCAGCAATAAACCCCCATTTAGCCCTGCTGATGTTGTGGTTGTACAAGAGCTGCCTCTGCAGCCGTGTCCTGAGGAGCCGCTGAAGGTGGGGACACCAATTCTGCACCTGGCTGGGGCTGGGTGTGAGAAACAGCAGCTCTGCAAACCTTTGCTCATGTGGGTAAACAAACTCGTTCCCTCCTGATTAGTAAGCCCGTGGAATTCGTGAGTGTGTGAGATAGGAAGATTTCATCCTTGGCCAGGTTCTGCTGGAGCTGCTGCCTTCAAAAATTACCTCGAAGGCAAACACGACCATTACATAAAAATATTTCAGCAGAGAATGTCAGGACTTATCAAACCTCTACTTGCACCCATTGCTTCTTTGGATTTAACATTCAACAACTTCTGATTTTCCAGTGGAAAGGTGAAATCCAGGAGTTCTGCCCCAACACCAAGATGCTTCTGGTGGGCTGCAAGTCGGACCTGCGCACCGATGTCAGCACGCTGGTGGAGCTCTCCAACCACAGGCAGACCCCCGTGTCCTACGACCAGGTAGGGGCCACCTCCTTTTGTGTCCTTCAGGGGGGAAGATCAACCTCTTTCCTGTCACTGGAGCCCTCATTGTGGCCAACTTCTCCCTCACGATGCCACGAGTGCAGCCTAAAAGGCAGATTTGCACCTCTGGTGTGGGTGGAGGTGGATTTAGAAGCTATTCAGGACTAAAGGAAATCCTGCAGCCCCACAAGAAATCGTAAAATCATCCCTTTAAACCTCATAAATTGTTGCCTTTTTGCTTGCAAATTGCTTTTTAGGTGAGTTGTAAGAAAACTTCCTGCTTTTCTATGCCTGCACACACCAAAAATGTGGCTGAAAGGTGCCGCATCCTGTTTATTCACTGGCAAATTGGTAAAATTGCTGTCTGCAGACTTCAGATTTGAATGTTGTTTGCTTGGCTTTAGAATCATGACATTATACTGGAATCTAATCTGTCCCCAGTTCCTTAAGAAACACCTTGTCCCTCCCTCTGGAGGTGCAGCAAAGCCAGAAGGCATCTTAATTCTTGATGAGTTCTTTGCTCTTGGGGTAGTGAGAAGTTCGGAGCCAGGCGTGAGAGGAGAGAGAAGCTGAGGTGAAAGGGAAAGGAATCAGGTCATGGGAGACAGCAGGATGTAGGGAACAGGGAAACTGGGCTCTGAGGTGAACTTCCCTTTATTACTCACATGTGTGTGATCGTTCACGGCAGCTGAATCACGGGGCCCGTGGCAGCTACGCCCTGTGGGAGGGACAGTGGCACTCCACGAGTCACCTCGGTGTCTTTAGCCTGTGCTAGCAGCCAGTTTGGGATGTTTTATCCCTCACGTTTTCCAAACCAGCAGCTCCTGATGAGGGATTACTAAGGATGCAGCATGTTTACATTGGAAAATTGAAGTGTTTCAGTAAAATCCCCGAGTCTTTCCATGAGATGGATCAAAAATCTGCTGGCAGGTGGGTTTTTTTTCCCCGGATTCACAGCTCAGCCTGTACCCCCGAGGAACAGGAGTCAGCTGAACACAAGGGACACAGCTTCTTCTGAAATCCCCTTGCCTGGCTAAGCCCCCGTGGGATCAGAGCTTTCCCATTCCTCTGAACTCCCTGAGGAAGCGCTGGGAGGACCAGGACAGGCTGGTGACACCCTGCTCCAGCCTCCCAGGGAGCTACACCTGAGCAAACATTGCTGAGGCTCAGCCCAGTGGGAGCTGAGATGTTTAACTGTGGGGAGGGCTCCTCCTACGAGCTCCTGCTCCCTTATCAGCCTCTCCCCCTTCCTGCTGATAGCTGATAAGGCGGCTGCATCCCCAGGGATTGGTGCCATCAGCCTGGCACTGGAGCAGGCAGGAGGGGCTGGAGGCAGGCTCAGGGATGTGTGAGGAGTGGCACGTCAAGGATGTGGTTGGATTTCGTAACTTAGTAAAGATTCATCCCTCAGAAATAAAATTCCCTTGGAACAACTCCCACTTTTGCACATAATGCTGTGTTGTGTTCCAGTAGCAAAATCCACCACGGGGTGCTGGGCTATTGTCATCTGTCACATGTTGGCTTGTTTGCCTTGTGCTGCTGGAACAAATATCCCTGCTTTGACTTCTTAAAGTCAAAAAAGATGGATTCCTACAACCCCTCATGTCCTTTTTCCCTGTTTTTTCCCTGTTCCCTGTCAGGAAGTTGATAGAACTATACCAGAGCACATTTGCCTAAGAGCTGTAACAGGGGCTCTGCTCCAGCTCAGGGCTGCTGGTTACTCCTTAAGGCACAGAGGACATTTTGTCTTTGGAGATTTCAGGCTTCAGTCTGGAAGCTGCCAGATTTTTCAGGAAATTCCTGGATTCAGGTTATGGTGAAACTGCTGAACAGGCCCCACTCAGCCTCTGCTGGCTTTTCCCAGTTGTTTGCAGTCACTGAGCTGCTCTTCTCTCCCAATTTTTGTTAATCAGCACGGGAGATAAGGCTTGGGCACTTGTTTAACTCCTCCTGGAAGCAAAGCTCTGTTTATTTTCCAAGACCAGCTTTGAGTTTTCCAAGGAAACAGCGCTGAGCTGGAATTGTGAGGCTTGCTCAGGCTCTCTGCACAACTTGGTATTGATCACATGTTCCTTTTTCCCCTCAGGGTGCAAATATGGCCAAACAGATTGGAGCAGCCACATACATCGAATGCTCAGCCTTACAGTCAGAAAACAGTGTCAGAGACATTTTTCACGTCGCCACCCTGGCGTGTGTGAACAAAACAAACAAAAATGTGAAACGAAACAAATCTCAGAGGGCCACAAAGCGAATTTCGCACATGCCTGGCAGGCCAGAACTGTCCACAGTGGCCACGGACTTGAGAAAGGACAAAGCAAAGAGTTGCACGGTGATGTGAAGGAGCTGGGATTTCCTGGAGGAGGAGGAGGAGGAGGAGGAGGAAGAAGAGGATCCAGGAGGAGTTGGAGCTCATGAAGTCACAGCCACGGGGTGTTTAATGAGGGCTTTGCCAGTGCTTTCACGGAGGCTTCTCCTGTTGTGTGAGACTGTACTTAAGGACTGAGCAGCAGGAAGAAGAGGCTCTGAGAGAGGCGGCGTCAGGAATTTCTGTTGAAGACAATGCCAAAAAAATAATAATCAAAGGGAAAAACGTTTGAATGTGCTGAGAGAAGAGAGAGAGAGAGTGATTGGGAAAAGAACCCTGCGAAGGAGAGGTGTCATGGACAGCGCTTGTTTCTTTTAGTAACGCCCTGCTCCTGGATGCTACCACTTTGATTTCATTCAAATAATACTTTAATGGGATTTTTTTTTTAATGAAGACGTTATTAATACGCCCTTCTCATTAAGGAACTATCCCCGTGACCTTAGAGTTGGTTTTCCAAAGGATATGATCCCATAATTTTTTTTTTTAGTAGCTGATTGTGAAAATGGAGAGGATACCGAGGCCTGTGTGTCACCTAGAGGAAAACTGGGGAGAAGTCTGGGGTTTTGCCTTCCTGATCCATGTTGGAGCATGTTGGGAATGAAGACAGCTGTTTGAGGATTCCCAGAATTTCCGTGGAAACGAGATGGATCAAATTTTGGGGGGGTGGGGGGGGAATGGGGGCAAACCAGCCCAGCAGGGCTCTGACTCGGCTGTTCCTCTTTGTGGTTGTGCTGTGGAGTGGAAATGGTGCCCAGTCCTGGTGTTCTGTGTGGCCACGTTGCTGTAGGTTCAAGTGGAAGGTGCTGAGAGCTGTGATGGCAAATGATCCGTAGTTTTCCAGCCCTGATCATTCCTTAAGCCTTACTGCCCACCTGGGGAAGCCCCAAAACCCCCTGGGCTTCTCCCAGGAGCTGGAGAGCCCGCGGATCCCGGAGAAAGCTGCAGACAAGTGCTGTCCTGGGATGTGGTTCACTGCAAAAAAAAGAAAATACCCCTCAAAAAGCTGCAAATGAGCCAGCAGAGCCTTTTGTGATGCTCCTCATTTTGGGGAGGAAACGGGGTCTGAGGAACTGTGAGGCCTTAAGGGGTCCCCTGTGGGAACTGGATGCTGCCCTTAGTTTTAGGATTAACACGAAAGTATCCAACCCCCAGCCCTGAAATGGGGTGAACTGGTTCAGTCCAATCCCTTTTTGCTGTTGTTACACTGAATTAAATCAGCTTTTCCAATGGTTTGCAACTCTTCCCAACCCACCCAACTTCTCCCAAAGGAAGGAGCCAAAGCTCTGACCGGGCTGGTTGCTGCTTGTGGAGGACAAGCATTTCATTGCCAAGGGTGATGCTTCGTTTTTGAAGTGTTAAAAGCTCTGTTCACTCGTGCAAAGGTAAAGATGAACTCAGAATTCAAACTCGGTTCTGTGTGTTCCCAGCACTTTGTTTCATCCGAGAAAACAAGACAAAAAAAAAAAAAATCCCATTCCCATTCTGGTTATTTCCCACCAAAAACAAAACGAAACAAAGACATTTTTGACCGTAATAAGCTTTTAACTGATGCAACAGTGCTCTTAGGGCAGTATTACAAAATAGCTGGTAAGTGCTTCTTTCTGTATTTAAATATTGTGGAAAAAATAAGTTATAACTGTTATAAAGCAGGACATTCATTACTTTTTTTTTTTTAAATTGTTGAAGTCACTTTGTATGTTTGGTTCATGTTTCTGCAGTATTTATTAAAATACCTTTTTTTTTTTCCTTTGAATTAAAAAACAACAAAAAAAGGAATTTTCTTGTAGTGGAAATCATTAATAATTGTGTGGTTTTAGGGCATCATTGTGCTGAGCTCCAGGCCAGGAATGGCTGGGATTTGAACAGGAATCTCTCTCTTGCAACAGCCCCTTTTGGGCATTAAATTTCCCACTTTGCTGTGGGTTCCTTCTCCGAGTTGTTTCCCAAAAATGCCGGAGGCAGAGGAGCAAAGCAAACAAGTGGGGGCTGCTTTGCTTTGCCTCTCAAGCTGAGTTTTCACATTTTCAAATTCAGCTTTCAGGTTGTTCCTTGCCAGAAACGCAGCAGAACTCATTCCTGGCCGAGGGATGTTCCCGTTGCTGCCAGCACTGGGAATTCCTTGGAATTCCGAGTTGTCCTGCCCTGCCTGAGGCTCCTGTGGGACACAGGACCTGCAGCTCGTCCTCCCCTCCCAAGGTCTTCTCCCGGTGTCAATCCAGGCAGGAAAGCTTGGAATTGTCTCCCTGTGCCGCTCTCCATCTCAGAATTCCCAGCAGTTGTTCCTTGGCACTGCCCTGGTGGTTCTTTGCTGTTCCTGCTGACCCAGCAGCTCTGCGGGGGCTGTAATTAATGAGTGAGGGGTTAATTAATTAATTATCCTCCTGCCCAAACCCTCCCTGTCGTTGCCACCTTTGGTTTGAGCTTTGGTGTCTCGGCCTATGCCAGGCTGAGGAGCCCTTGGCTGCTGGATTTAAACACAGCTCGAGGGTCACTGATCCAGAATCGAGTCAGCAGGAGCAGATCCACTCCTTCCTCCTTGGAATCTCGTTCCATGAAGGATATTTCCCAATTCATGGCTCCTCTTGGAGGGTTTTTGGCACCTTTATCAGAGCTGCAAACGCTGGAGGAGCAGTTGGGCCACTCTTCCTTCTTCCTTGTGGTGCTTTTGTCTTCATCCCCAGCTTCATCCCAGCCCCTGTGATCCCACACCAGGCTCCTGCTGCTTTTCCTGGGATTTCTCCACAGCTTGGCAGGGCAGGAAATCCTGCACGAGCTGCAAACCTCCTCCTGGGCTTTGTGGATCCTCTGCTCCCTCTGAGCTGCTGTTCCCAGGCTCCTGGTGAGACTGAGGAATAGGAATGTCCCTTCCTGGTGCCTCCAGCTTTGCTTTTGAGATCCCCCAAATTTTGTAGGAATTTTTGACCCTTCTGATGTTTCCTGGTGCTCCTGGGTCACTCCCAAGAGTGGCGTGGTCACAACTCACATGGGATGGATTAGGAAGGTGCTGTTAAAGGACTCTTAAACCATCTCCAGAAAGGAGATAAAACCAGACTTAACAGTCAAGAGTTGGGCTGTTTGATGGATATTTCGGGGTTATTGATGGATATTTCGGGGTTTTTCCACCCAGATTGGTGGTGGCTTAAAGCTCTGTGGTTATTTTGGGACTCAGTGGTGGATTTTGGTGGATTCGGGGTCAGGTGCTGGCCCTTCTTTGCCTCATCCTCACGTGGCCTCTCCTAAGGGAGGGATTGTTCACTGAAAATCAAGTAATTATTAATTCTCAGCTCATTGGGTTTCTTCCTGCCAAACTCCTTTCCTAAAACAAAAGAACAATAACCTTTTTTTCTAGGGTTTCTCCATCTCATCCCACTCTTGTGCCAGCCTTCCTGAAAAAGCCATGGAGAGGCTGAAGCTGCAGCAGTGGCTGCTGCCAATTTAAAAGCTCAAACTGAATATTTTTAATATTTTTTATTTAGATTTTCCTGTAGCCCCTTCAGCTCCTTCGTCTTCCCAGCAGGTCCTCAAGTGTCCAAAACCATCTTGGATCCTGATCCTCAGGATCTGGCACGAGAGCCCTGCAGGGATAAAGGAGGAATGTTCTGCCAAGTGGGGTTTTTTTTATCCTCCCCTAAATGAGCTTGGAGGATGAGAAGGAATCTGAGGAGGTGAGAAAAGATCTCACCCAGTTTTCCAAAGGATCTGTGAAGAAGGAATTCCAAGTGGGGAAATGGGTTTTTTTAGCCCTCCACCCACCTGTCAGCAGCACCAAATCCTGCCAGCTCCAGCTCTTCCCTGGAACCCACCCCGTGGCACAAATTCTGGGAATTCTGCTCCTAAATCTCCTTCCCTTGCAATTTGGCTGTGGAAGTTGGCAAGGAATTCCCTGGTTTTCACTTGTGGGAAGGGGATGGATCCTTCCAGGATGGCTCCTGCTCTGCTCTGGAGGTGGCACCGGCGCCGGGATCCCGTGGGAATGAGGGCGGGGTGAGCACAGCCCCACTCAGCCAGCCTTGAACCCCACAGCAAGCAGAGATATCCCAGTTAAACCACATTCCTGGGGTTCTTTTCCTTGGAAACAGCCCCCTTGGAACCAGTTCTGGTGCCACTTCGGGGTGAAAATGGCCATTTTACTCATTTTATAGCAAAATATGAAATAATGGGGGTGGGGAGGTAGCAGTAACCCCCTGTGAGGGGAATAAAGGGGATTTCAGTGTATTTGCAATGAAATAACAGTGATAGTCTTTAATATTCTTAAATATTAATATTATTTTTAATTATAGGAATATTATCTTGATCATAACTGTTTAAATATATTAATATTAGAACAATATTGAATATTATTGAATATTTACGAGTGGGGGATCACGTTTTGCCCTGTGGGCCTGCGGGTGTGGCCTCAGCCAGGCTCACCTGGATTTTTTAGGGAAAAACCCAAAGAAAAGCTTCACCCTGAGCACTGGGAAGCTCGACTTGAGCAAAGACCCAAACTGAGGGAGCGGAGGGATAAATAAACACAAAGGTTGGAATTCCAGGGCTGGAATCCAGGGTGGCAAATGGTGCTGGTGGTCCTGGGGGGAGGCAGAGGATGCTGATTCAAGTGCTCTGCCATGAAAAATCAGCAGTGCCCCCGGGCTGTGCCACCCTGGGGCACCTTCAGCTGCTGCTCAGGGAGCTGTGGCAGTCCCCGGGTGACCTCGGAGCTGAGGACGAGGTGACAGCAGCGGCGGAGGGACTGGGGAAGGAAAAGGGGATGGAACCTCACCCCTTTTCCCTACAGCCTCCATGGCCTGATCCGGATCTGGGGACGTGTCCCCCTCCTCAGGAACATGTCCCCCCCTTCCTCGGGAGCGTGTTCCACTTCCTCGGGACTGTGTCCCCTTCCTCGGGAATGTGTCCCCTTCCTCGGGACTGTGTCCCCTTTCCTCGGGAGCGTGTCCCACTTCCTCGGGAATGTGTCCCCCTTCCTCAGGAATGTGTCCCCTCCTCGGGACTGTGTCCCCTTCCTCGGGACTGTGTCCCCTTCCTCGGGACTGTGTCCCCTTCCTCGGGAATGTGTCCCCCTCCTCGGGAATGTGTCCCCTTCCTCGGGAATGTGTCCCCTCCTCGGGACCTTGTCCCCCTCCTCGGGAATGCGCCGATGGCATCGAGCTGCACGATTTCCCAGCCAACAAAAGCAGGTTGTGGGGCTGCAGGGCATTTTCTGCCCCCAAAATCGGGACCTCCCAAGTCCAAGGGAGTCGGAGGTGGCAGTGCCGAGTTTCGGGTTACTCCGGGCAGAGCCATTAACCTTCTCCCGGCTGGAAGAGCTGCACATTGGATTCAGGACTCGCCTTAAAGCAGACGTGACTCATTCCTTGTCTGGCGTGTAGGGAAATCTCCTCCCTGCGCTGCTGCGAGTGCTGGGTGAGAGCGGAGCGCCCGCGACGTGGGAATGGGGCACTGCCCTTCGCCCTGCCCTGGCACCCGCTCCTGGCTGGCACGGCTTGGCTGGCCTTTGTCTGCTCAGGAGGTGTTTGGGTGCTTTTTGTTCTGTTGAGGAGGTATTTGGTGCTCTCTGTCCTTCTCAGGGGGTGTTTGGGTGCTCTCTGTCCTTCTCAGGAGGTGTTTGGGTGCTTTTTGTTCTGTTTAGGAGGTGTTTGGTGCTCTCTGTCCTTCTCAGGGGGTGTTTGGGTGCTTTTTGTTCTGTTTAGGAGGTGTTTGGTGCTCTCTGTCCTTCTCAGGGGGTGTTTGGGTGCTTTTTGTTCTGTTGAGGAGGTATTTGGTGCTCTCTGTCCTTCTCAGGGGGTGTTTGGGTGCTCTCTGTCCTTCTCAGGAGGTGTTTGGGTGCTTTTTGTTCTGTTTAGGAGGTGTTTGGTGCTCTCTGTCCTTCTCAGGGGGTGTTTGGGTGCTTTTTGTTCTGTTTAGGAGGTGTTTGGTGCTCTCTGTCCTTCTCAGGGGGTGTTTGGGTGCTCTCTGTCCTTCTCAGGAGGTGTTTGGGTGCTCTCTGTCCTGCTCATTTTCTGTGGTCCACAGCAGGAGCTGGATGGATGGATGGATGGCTCTGCCTTTTCCTGCCCAGAGCAGCTGTGGCTGCCCCTGGATCCCTGGAAGTGTCCAAGGCCAGGTTGGATGAGGCTTGGAGCAGCCTGGGATAGTGGAAGGTGTCTCTGCCCATGGCAGGGGGTGGAATGGGATGAGCTTTAATATTCCAACCCAAGCCATCCCATGGCTCCAAAATGCCCTTTGTCCACCTCCATTTTCGTAGTTTTGCCCTTCCCTGGTAAATCTGGGATCATCCCCCCGTGTGAGCACACCGGGCTGAGCTTCTGCAGCTGAACTTGGGGCGACACCGCCGCTCTGCCCCTTCCCTGTGCATTCCCACCCCGAGCCGGGGCACATCCCATCTCCAGGATCCTTCCCTCCGGAGCTGCCAGAGGCAATTCCATCCCAAACCACCGATGCCTTTTGTCGCCTCGTTCCCTTTGTCCCTTCCTCGTGCGCTCCCACTGTGACCCCAACATCCCCGTGCCGGCTGCTCCGGTCCTTCCCTGCCTGGCCCGGGCACGGCTTGGGCAAACACCCATCGGAGAGGACAGCAGAGGGAATTCTGGAGGTTTTGGGATGCTGCGGCTGCGGTTTGGTGGCTGTTTTGGTGCCTTGGGCGGGGTGAGGAGGGCAGAGACGCGTTTGGAGTGTGCGGTTTGTGCGTCCCTGTGCTCGCTGGCGCTGAAAGCGCTGGGAGGGGGCTCTGGGGGCGCTGCCAGGGGAGCCCGGGAGGCTCAGCTGGTGTCAGCAGCATTCATGTGCAAAGCAGGGACCGGGGCAGCGCATTAGCTCCGAGCTGGAACCGCTCTCGCAGGCGAGCCCAGACTTCTCAGGGACGCCGCACACTCCAAGCTCGGTTATTCGTTCCAAATGCTGCCGGAGCATCTGCTCTCAACTAGCCCGAAATCGTGTTTAATAACAAGAAAACCTACTCCGGCCAAGTCCCCGTTGGGAGGGCTTTAGGCCGAACAAAAGGCCCCGCTAGCCCTGATTTCCATAACAGATGCGGCAGGCGATGCATGACAGCCCGGCCCGGGGAGCGCCTTTATTCCCCGCATCTCCATCTGCAAGCCCCGGCCCTTTCAGTGCATTAATTACTCTGCCGAGGCTTTGTGCGGCTCGGGAGGAAGGGTTTGCGTTTCATGCTACAGTGCCCGTGGTAATGGCTTGGGTTGGGGGCGATTTTTTATCCTTTTTTTTTTGCCTTTTCCTTTTCTAATTTGAGCGCTGGAAGCGCCTTCTCCCTGCGCTCCTCCGTTTCCCCGCACATGGCCCAGCCGGGAAAACACCAGCGGCTCCTGCGGGGCCAAACTTCTCCTCACAGGCAGGGCTGGCACCGGGCACCCCCAGGAGCCAGCAGGAATCTGCTCCCTGCCAGCCCGGGGATGGTGCTCAGCCAGGCACCCTCGGGATGCTTCTTCTGGTCCATCCTCAAAATCCCCCGAGCTCCCAGAGTTTTCAACCAGGGCAAAGTCTGTCCTTGGAGCAGCCTGGGATGGTGGGAGGTGTCCCTGTCCGTGGAGCTGGATGAGTTTTAGGGTCCCTTCCAACCCAGACTTCAAATTCTTTTCTTTCTTTCCTTTCTTTCTTTCTTTCTTTTTCTTTCTTTTTCTTTCTTTCTTTCTTTCTTTCTTTCTTTCTTTCTTTCTTTCTTTCTTTCTTTCTTTCTTTCTTTCTTTCTTTCTTTCTTTCTTTCTTTCTTTCTTTCTTTCTTTCTTTCTTTCTTTCTTTCTTTCTTTCTCTTTCTCTCATTCTTTCTCTTTTTCTTTCTTTCTTTCTTTCTTTCTTTCTTTCTTTCTTTCTTTCTTTCTTTCTTTCTTCCTTCCTTCCTTCCTTCCTTCCTTCCTCTCTTTCTTTCTTTCTGTCTTTCTCTCTCTCTCCCTCTTTCTTTCTCTTCCTTTCCTTTCCTTTCCTTTCCTTTCCTTTCCTTTCCTTTCCTTTCCTTTCCTTTCCTTTCCTTTCCTTTCCTTTCCTTTCCTTTCCTTTCCTTTCCTTTCCTTTCCTTTCCTTTCCTTTCCTTTCCTTTCCTTCCCTTCCCTTCCCTTCCCTTCCCTTCCCTTCCCTTCCCTTCCCTTCCCTTCCCTTCCCTTCCCTTCCCTTCCCTTCCCTTCCCTTCCCTTCCCTTCCCTTCCCTTCCCTTCCCTTCCCTTCCCTTCCCTTCCCTTCCCTTCCCTTCCCTTCCCTTCCCTTCCCTTCCCTTCCCTTCCCTTCCCTTCCCTTCCCTTTCCTTCACATCCTGACAAAACACCTCAAATTCGACCACTCCGAGTATTTTTCCTGCTCTTAACAAAGCCCGCTCCACTTCCCTATGGAATTACCTGGGAATTGTCCCCGCTCTACCCCCCAGCTGCTCTTTCCCACTGCTTCCCATGGATCCCACGTGTGTCCTGCAGGTCTCCGTGCCCCATCCCCACGCTCAGCACATTCCCACCCCATGAATTCCATCCTATTTCTGCTGCTCAGGTCACTCACGTGCCATATTTTGATCCCCCTCTGCGCCTCTGCCTTCCCCCACCGCCAGATTTCCACGGCAGCCTCCGACCATTCCCATCCAGGCTGCCCTTAATCCCCTTTTCCCATCTTTTCCTAGTTTTTTGCCCAGTATATTTTGGTTTCTCACCATGACTACAGCTCCAAGCCGTCCCTTTTTGAAACCCTCGCTGGAGGTTTGAGCGTGAGATTTTCTGTGCTCCGGGACTGGATCCTTTCCAGCCTTTCCAAGATGTTCACATTTCCAGCACTCAGGGATATTAAAAGTAATTCCTTTTTTTTTTTTTTAAATTTAATGGAAGAGGAAAAGTCTCAGGATAACTTTGCAGGGATCATTGGTGCCGTTTATATCTGCAGGAGATTAATGATAACCCTGGTTTTATCTCTCACAGCACGAGCTCTGTGGGATCCATCCTGATCCCGCTCCTTGATGCCCAGCAGGAGAATTCCCAGCTGGTTTGGGTGCTGGAGCATATCCAGAGAAGGACAACAGACCTTGGGAAGGGTCTGGAGCAAAGGAATGCCTGAGGAAATCATTTATATATTTATTTTTAAAGGGATTTTCTCTCTATACGTGATACATTCCATATTCAAAACATCCATCCCAGGAAGGTGCTGCAGCATCCCAAAAAAGTGACAATCCTGGAATTTACACCCCTGAGGAGAGCAAGGACAAGAAATTCCCCCTACCCTGCAAAGGAGCAGCACAGAAATCCCAGGAATTGCCAGTTTAACACCTTATTTCCCAGCTGAAGGCTCCCAGCACAGCAAATCCACGAGGATTTCTCTGGGACATAATTCAGCTCTGTCCAAACGTTTCCCCAGAGCTCCCTGATTTTTTTCCAGTTCCTGGCATGGGAAATCCATGGAATGCTGGGGACCACCCCGGAGCAGGGAGCAGTGCCCATCCCTCTCCTGATTATCCCACCAGGCCCCAGCAGCTCCAGAGCACTTGAGCAGGGATTTCCAAAGGCAGGGAATCGGTTCATTCTCCTAAAATCTCGGCAGTGGGGAGATGAAAGGGATCCCTGGCTGCTCGGGCACGGATGGGAAGAGCTGCAGGATGCTTGGGAAGCTTTTTTCATGGATTTAAGCCTCCTCTCCAGTTCATTGTGCTCCCCCAGGCTGGAGAGCAGTCGTGGAGCCTCCAGCTGAATTCCTGAGGGGAAGGGGCAGGAGCTGACTCTGGACACAAGGTTCTGGAGGGAATCAGACCACAGAAATTCCTGGTTTTCCAGCGAGACAGAGCAAAAAAGAAGGAAAAAAAGAAGGAACGAAGCTCTCCAAAAGATCAGCATTAGGAGCTCAGGAGTTGATTTTTTTCTGGACCCTTTTTCCTCTAAGCAGAGCCTCTGAATTTCCATTAGCAGCTTGCAGAGGGAATTTTTTCTCCCAGATTTTGCCTTGCCCAGGAGAACTGCTGCCTCCCACCTTTCCAGAGGCATCTCCTTCCAGGCCTCACCCAGGTGTCCCTGCCCAGGGCAGGGGGTGGAATTAGATTTAAGGTCCCTCCCAACCCAACCAGTCTGTGATCCTGAAGGGATTTTGGTGCCATTTGTTGGAAAAAACCTTTTCCAGCTGCATTTTTCACTGGAGCACTGAGGGATCCTGTGCCAGGGCGTGCTCAGGGATGAGATGGGAGCAGGGTTGTCCGAAATGCCATCCCTAAGGAAAAGCAGGTGACAATATTCGCCTCTATCCTGAATTCTCTGGCTGTTGCTACCTTGAAAGTGTCTCCCGAGCCAGCTCCCAATGGATTCAAGGAATGAGGGAGCCTTTGGAATAAATTCAGCCCTTCAGTCTATCCCGCACGTGTGCTGGGAATTTTAACAGCCTGTGCAAAAGGAGCTCCTTCCCCTCTCCCAGCACAGCCTGGGCTTTTCCCAAGCTCCTTGTGGCACCTTGGCAGCACCAGGAAAAGCTGGGATTTCTTTTTCCAACCCTTTTGCAAAGGTCCTTCTGATTTCTTTATCATTTATTTCCGGCTCTGGGTGTTTTCCCCTTGGATTTGTAGCATCCCAGGGAAGCCGGGAATGCCTGTGGGATAAATAAATGAAGGGCAGGTTGGGCAGGTCCCTGCTAGGAGAGGTGGGAGAGCCGGAGCAGTGGTTTGGGATTTGGGATGGGCTGGGTGAGCATGGAGATAAATCAGAGCCAGTTCCCCTGCTCCCTCTGTGATCTGTTTTTAGGAGCTGCTGAGACGGGGCTTTTCCTCAGTCCCTGATTCCAGCAGAAAGATAAAAGCTGATTCCAGGGAATGGCTGCTCCCCAATCCATCACCTGGGATTTTCCAGCAGCTCTTTCCCGCTTTTACATTCCTGCTGCGGGAGCAAAAAGGAAAAGCAAGGCCCGGCTTTAACCCGAAAACGGAGCACGGGGCGAGCGGCGTCACAAAGGGACGGCAAAGCCTCATCCTGCCCCACTGGGCAGCCGGGAATCCCGCCGGGAACGGGGGCAGCGCTGGGACGGAGGGATGTGGCAGGAGCAGCCGGAGCGCAGGTGCCAGCGGCTCCCGGGGCACCTCTTGGCTCTCTTCTCCAGACTCCCGGGGCTTTAATCCCCATCAAATATCCCGGGATTGTTTGATCCGGGGGCTGTCGCCATGGCAACCCCGCCACCAGCCGGAGCTGGGGTGGCTTTGGGGACAAATCTTGGGGGAGCGCCTTGGCTGGGGGAGCCCCGGCACGGCTCGGCCTCCTTCCCCGCGTCCCTTTTCCAGCGGAAAGGATGGGAAACAGCACGTTTCCCTGCGGCCAGATGGTCGCTTTCTTCAATTCCTTGTTTCAAAAGGCTCTGTTTAACATTCCCGGCAGATGAGGCCGGCGCTTCCCCGTGAGTCAGCTCCCAAAGATTCACCAGCGCCCGCCGGGATGGGTGGGACCGGCAGCAGATGCGGGAGAGGGCGGGTGGTCCCCAGACAGGGATGGATCCGGGAAAAAGCAGGATTGGGGTGGCTGCTTGTCCTGGGTGCAGCAGGAGCTCCGGGAGAAGCCTCTCTGGGAGCCTGGAGGTGGAGGGAGTTCATTGGAATAGGAGGATGCGCTGAAACAGGAGAGGGATTTGAAACAGGAGAACGCATTAAATGGGAAAAATGGAAATAGCTGGATGAGTTCTTGTGGGAAAATGTATGAACATGGAAAAATACCTCGATGTGTTGGATAGGAAATGAATGAATGGCTCTGACAGGAGGGGGTTTGGGCCCTGCTGGTTTACGGAAGGTGTCCCTGCCCAGAAATGAGATGGGCTTTTAGTCCCTTCCATCCCAAACCACTCCGGGATTCTGGGATTCTATGATGCAGCCTCAGGAACAGCTCCAAACAACTCTTTTTTTCCTGTGATGGAGAAGATAAGGAGGATTTATAAAGGTGTTCCACCTTCAGAGCTGTGCAACTCTGGGTTCTTTTCCAGAGCTGGATCTGCTCCCAAGCTGAGCTGGATCCCAGGGATCAAAGTTTCCCATCAGGCAGGATTAGGTCATGGCTTGGAGTGCCTCGGAATGAACCCAAGCACAGCCAGGATTTGTGTTTGATGGTGGAAACAAACACATCTCGCTGGGTTCATGATCCTAAAATCTCCAGAGAAATGGATCTCCTGGAATTCCCAGCCCAGGTCTCCTAAAATGAGGACATGGTGGCCAAACCAGCTCATCTCCAGGCTGGAATTTTCTCTGGGAAAGCAGCTCCAAGCCAGGCTCAGCCCCTGGAGCAGCACCCCCTCACTCTGCACTCGCCTTAGGAATTTTCCCAATTTATCAGTGGAATCTCTGAGGATTTGGAGTTGATTTTGGAGCTGTGCATCCTCATGAATTAACCATGGGACTGCAAGTGTTTGGATGCTGCTAAGTCAGTTGTTAAATGAGAGCTGGAAATTAGAGCTGAGATGTGTAATTACATTTCCAGATCTGCATCTCTGCACAACTTTAATGGGCAGATGTCAGGCACAGGCCTGGCCAGGATGCATCTGGCTCTGGAAGCTCCTAGAGGAATTCATCCTGATTTATTTTAACTCCACAGCAGGGAAAAGCCCCATTCCTGCTCCAAGGGGTGCTGTCCACATCATTGTCCTACCAGGATCCCTATTTATATTCCTGGGAGGGTGAGGAGTGCCACACCGCGGGGTTCAATCACTGAACTGATAAATGAACTCCTGAACAGCCGAAATTAAATCAGATTTATGCTGCTCTGCCTGGCAGGCTGCATTTCCCTTTGCACCAGACCTGCAGCTCGTTTTTCTGCTTCTTTTCCCCAGCACAGGTAGGAAGGAGCTGCTCCGGCTGCGTTTCCTGGTGGGCTGCATTTCCCAGGGATGTGCTGATGGTTTTTATCTCTGTGTTTACTCACAGTTCATACAAAAATCAACATTTCTGGGGCAGCCTGGGCGCCTCCGCCCCCCCAGGCCTGGCTTTGCTGTGTGTGGCCGTGTCCCTGCAGCAGCCACTGAGTGCATTTGGGAAAACCAGACCTTCCCCAGCCGTGCTTTTCCTTAAACATCCCCTTTCCAGGCCCAATCTGGTTGGAAATCAGCAGAGGAGCTGGGGCTCTGCTTCCAGCAGCCTCCCAGAGTCATTCCAGACCTTCAGGGACGGGAGGGGATGAGGCAGTGAGGGGAAAAAAGCCGGTCCAGACTTAATTTACTTCCAACTCCTCCCTTAGCAATGCCAGAGGGTGATTTTCCCTGCCTGCTCCCGCCTGGCACAGCCCACAGGAGCATCCCTCCTGCCCTCCTGCCATGGAAAACCGGGATGAATCCACCTCCTGTGTGCCAGGACAATAAAATCAGTGCCACCAGCCCTGTGGGGCAGCCCTGCAGCCAGACACATCTCCAGGAGGCAACGCAGGTTTTCTTTATCCTTTATTCCAAGATAATCCTGTGTGCCAGGATTAGCGGGGTTTGGCTGTTGGGGATGAGCTGGGCCTGGGTCGGAGCCTGGCCTGGCTCTGCAGCTTAAAATCAAGCCAAGAACCGGGATTTGGGGGAAATCCATGAGAAGGTTTCCTGTGGCTCTGGGAAGAGGCCCAGCAGCGCCTGGCTGTGGCTTTGGATCTCCCTTCCCGCTGGGATCCGGCTTTAATCCCCTCACGGAGGATCAGAGAAGCACAGGATGGTTCGGGGTGGAAGGGACCTTTCAAGGTCATTCAGTGCCACAGGCAGGGACATTTCCACCAGCCCAGGTTGCTCCAAGCCCCATCCAAGCTGGAATGACACATCCAGGGCACATCCATCATCCTCATTGATTCCATGGAACCCTGCCATGGATGGATGGGCAGCAGCTGGCTTGGGAGGGGGAAAAACAGGGAAAAAAGAAGATTTCCTTAAAAAAAAGACTTTCAATGTCCTGCTGTTGCTGTTGGAGTGCAAGGAGTCCTCCAGGTACCCTCCAAACTCCTGCTGATCCCCATGGATATGCTCCGGGCAGGGAAGACATGGATGTTGACGATGTTTATGTGTACAAGTGGGTCAGGAAATACCCAAGCGGTTTTTAAAGGATTTCTTCGGAAATGACCTTTCCTTGGTGGTTCCCACCCTGCCCAAGCTCCTGAAGAGCACTGACATAGGGAGGGAAAAGTAAACTCCCGGGATCCCCCTCCGAGCTGCTCCCATCCCGGTCAGAAAAGTGCAGCTGGGAGTGTCCAAGGCCAGGCTGGACAAGGCTGGGAGCAAACTGGGATAGTGGAAGGTGTCCCTGCCATGACAGGAGGTGGAACGGGATGATCCTCACAGTCCCAACCCAAACCTTTCCATGATCCCATAAATAATTCCCTGCTTTTTACACAAGGCACCGAGTGCTGCTTTTAAATCCCTGCAGGAGTGGGGATTCCATTCCAAACTCCACCACTGCCCTGGGCAGCTGTGCCAGGGCGGGAGAACTCTTTCCATGAAGAAATTCCTCCCAATATCCCACCTAAACCTCCCCTGGCACAACTCGAGGCCGTTCCCTTCCTCCTCATTTTCATTTTTACAGACACGTGGAGCGTCTAGAAATTTGGAAGATGGAACCCTCAATATTCACCTCTATTAAACACAAATATTCCCATCCCTCCCTCATTCTGTGACTCCCAAAAAGTCACAGGATCCTTAAGGTTGGAAAAACTCTCTCGGATCATGGAGTCCAACCATTCCCAGCTCTGCCAAGGCCACCACTGCCCCAAGTGCCACATCTACAAGGCTTTTAAATCCCTCCAGGGATGGGGATTCCACCCCTGCCCTGGGCAGCTGTGCCTTTTCCACGAAGAAATTTCTCCCAATATCCCACTTGAACCTCCTCTGGCACAACTCGAGGTCGTTCCCTTCTCCTCTACAAAGATCCTTTAAAAGATCGAACCCTCAATGTTCACCTCTGCTAACCACAAATATTCCCATCCCTCTCTCCCCCTGCATCCCAAATCCCAGTTTCCACCAGGGAATGAGCTCCTTGCCAGAGCTGACTGAGAAGGAGCTGATCCTCTGGAGATGCAGCTCCCTGTGACATCACCTTTGGGAGCCGCAGGGCTGAAGGTCGTTACCAAAGGTCATTATCAAAGGTTGTTATCAATCTCTGATTAATTAATCAGCCAAGCCATGCACGCAGGCAAAGGCGAGCTGAGCACAATTCCTGTCCTAATAAAGCTGCTCTGATTGCACTCAACACCTGCTTTAAGCCCAGCCTCATTAATCCGGGCCTAATGAAAGGGGAATCTTCCAGCAAGGGCAGAGTCAAAGACTCTTCCCTCTGTGGCATTTATCCGTTCCAGGAGGAAATGCTTGGGAATAATTAATAATTGCCTGCGATGTTTTAATTGGAGTTTCAAAGCAAACAAACAAACACATCGCTGGTGCCTGGGAGGGGGCAGAGGTTGATCACTTTGGGGGATGGGCTGTGGGGTTTTTCCGGAGAATTCCTCTGGTTGCAGCCCTAGGAATTCCAGCCACATGGAGCAGGGAGGAGTGGGTCTGGGATGGTGCCAGGAGCCCATTCCCTGTTTTCTGACGGGTATCCATCATTCCATCAAACAGAACCCAGCAGGAAGAGCAGAACAGGAATAAAATGGACACTTCTAATCGAGATCCTTTGGAGTTTCGCTTTTCCATGGGGTCTATTTTCCATCGGGGTTGGAAGAGACTGTAAGGGACACCTTCCACTATCCCAAATTGCTCCAAGCCCTGTCCAACCTGGCCTTGGACAATTCCAGGGATGGGGCAGCCACGGCTTCTCTGGGAATCCCATCCCAGTCCCTCCCCACCCTCACAGGGAAGAATTCCTTCCCAATGTCCATTTAAATGTCTCCTTTTTTTACTTAAAAACCATTCCCCCTCTGTCCACGACCCCGCTGTGATTCCCACCTCCTCCAAATCCCACCGGGATGGGGCTCACTCGGAGCCAGCAGAGCCTGGTGAGCTGTTCTTCTCCTTTCAGTGGGGTTTATTTGTCTTCCTTCTTTATTTCACCCCTGCCTAAATATCCTAATCCCTCGCAGAGCGGGAGATTAACGTTGCCGGGCTGGCAGCAGCGCCTCGACGCGAACCAGAGCGGAGTGTGAGCGATGCCAGAGCTCCAGCAAATCCTCCCCACTTGAGACTTGGCAAAACCAGACCAGACAAAGCCTTGGTGGAAACATTACAGGGGAAAATCCTGCACTTTCTCAGGGAAAGGGACTGCTGGGTGACCCCTCAGGGCTGGAGTTTCACTGCTTGGAGGAAAAACCTTGTTTTCTCCTCTTTTTTTTTGCCTTCTAGGATAAAATGTGAGAGTTTTGAAGAAAAAGCCAACAGAAGCCAAGATTTCATTGTTGCTGGGATAAAACCCCTCTGGCTGGGATGCTCTGGTGGGGAAACTCAAGGGATTTGCACATTCCCACTCTCGTTGTCCACGGGCAAAGGGCAAAACTCTGCTCCTGCATGGCCAGGGAGGAGCTGCCTGACTCACCCTGAACTTTGTTTCCAGGGAAAAATCAACCCCAGCCTGGGCTGAATCATCCCATTCCCATGCCAAGGACATCCTGGGATGTGTCCTGCTGGAAGCACGGGAGCAAACCCAGCCTTGAACCTGCGGGAAATGTTCTGGGGACACTGGAGATTATCCAAACCCTCGGGGGGGAGCGTGAGGAAAAATCCCTGACCCTCAATGTTCAAATGTTGGAAAATGAGATGAAATCAAGGGAAATCCATTTCCTTTTCCAGCTTGATGGTGTCACCATCCACATCCTCATGCTCCAACTGCTTGGATCCTTTGAGCCATCCTAGAACCAATCCGAAACCCCGCAGAGGTGGATGATAAATTGTTGGGACATCATTCCCGGTCTCCTCTATTTTCCAGCTCCAATTTATCACTCTTAATACTTAAAAATAACCCTTAAATTATAAAAAACTCCAACAGGTACAGCCAAGGATTTCATCCCGAATTTTGAGCGGTGCTGGCTGGAGACACCTGGGAATTTTGGCATTCTGCTTCGGGAAAACTCCAGCAGAGGGGTTTTTTCCTTCCCCAGACCACCAGAATTACCATTTTGAAGTGTTCAAGGATCTGCTGCTCCCGCACTGAGCAAACAGCTTTCCCAGGATAACTCACCTCTGGCACCTGGAGAACTGCAGCCACCAGGAATTACCTTAGGAATTGAATCCATAATTAATATGTCCATAATGGCCATTGGAAACTGACAGAACGTGTTTAAATGCACCTCAAGTCAGGTTTAGCACCAGTTCAGCCGCAGAGGGAGGTGTTTAATTGGAATTTTAGGGATGGAACGGGATGCTGGGGGCACTGCAGCAGAGCTGAGCTGAGCTCCGAGAGCTCCAAGAACTGGTGTCCCGTTCCACTATAAAAGGGGAAGAAGCCGGGAAGGATTCTTTTGACAGATTTTTCTGACGAAAAATCAAGCACTAACATGGCAACATCATATCTGAAAACTGTTTATTGAAATAAAAAACCAACCAAACAAACAACAACAAAAAAGGAACCTGTTGGGGTGCACGATGTGCTGGAAGAGAGACAGGCCCTGAGGGCCAGAGAGAGCCTCTTTCCTGGACCCAGAGGTGACCCTGGGAGTGCATCCAGGTCACCGGGGATGGGCTGAGAGAGGATTGTGGGTTTGTGGGCAGTGCTGGGCCTATGAGATGTGATAATTGTAGTTTGTGACCTTACAGGGTATTGTTTACCTGTTACCATAATAGGCAATGTGTGTGCACTACCCCAGGTGATTGGGGGACACTGAGGTGAACATCTTTCCTGTTTATATGATGGGATATCCTGTTGGGTGCTGGTATTTAGGGAATATTTCACTGCGCAATAAAGGCTTTGCACTTCTCCATCCTGTGTGCAGAGTCACGCCCTTGCGCAAATACTGCAAAACTTTAGTGTTCTTATTAAAAAAAAGGGGGGGGGGGACAGGAGAAAGGAGCAGAGAGAGGGAAAAAGAGAGAGAGGGGGAAAGAAACAGAAGGTGGGGACAGCATTACCACAGAACCCCGGCTCTCTGTCAGCATCGGTTTGGCAGACGGAGCGCGCGTGTTGCAAACTGCGGAGCTGTAGCTGCAAGGGCAGGCTGGGCGCGACTTTTCAAAAGCAGCAGGCTGGGAGTCCCTTCCATCGGCGGCGAACAGGCTGACTGAGGCTACAGGCGCGATTTTTAAAGAGCAGCGGGCTGCGAGTCCCTTCCATCGGCGGCGAACAGGCTGCTGTGGTTGCAGGCGCGCTCCCGGAGCAGCTGCGGTCCCTCAGCGCCGGGGCGCGGTGGCTGCGGGGCGGCGGCTGCGGGCTGGGGGCCGCGGGGTTGTGCTCCGGGCTCGGTGCCGCGGGCAACACGGGGAACACGGCGGCGGCTGGAACCTGGGTGCAGGCGGCAGCTGCGGACCGTGGCTACGAGCTGGGTGCGGGCGGCGGCTGCGGGCACGAGATCCTCACGGCGACAAGCCAGTTCCCGGAATTGGCACAGCAGGGCGAAGCAGGGAGACAGGACCACAGGAAAGAGGGCGCGAAGGCGAGAGCAGAAGGGGCCAAGCTGACCCTTCAAGCGACCCAAAGCTAAAAGACAAGGCAGCCCTCGTGGTGCTGCGGCTGGCTGTTTGTCTGTGCCCCCAAACTCGTCCCTCAGCTCGGCTTCGCGGGCCCGTTTTTGGCGGGCTTTTTTCGCGGGCATCCGGGTACTCGCCTTCCCCGGCAAGCTGTGCGTGAGGGGAGCGGAGGCGGGGGAGGGAGCTGCTCGCAGTCTGATCTCCGCCCTGACCCGCTGCCGGGTGAAGCTTCTCTGGGCACAGGGCAGCACAGTTTTTGGTAAGAATTTTCTTCACCTCTTTTGTGACATATGTTGAGGCATATATATTGGTCCTTCTCAACTGGAAACACAAAATTCTGCCTGGAAAAGGCTCCTGAGCCCATCACATCCACCTGAATCCTGTGGGATGGTCCAGCTCTTTCAAGCCTCACCAAAATGGCATGCTGAGATTTTCCCTGCCGGGCTGGAGCTGCTCTTTGCAAAGCCCCAGCAGAGGCTTTACTAAGCCGGGCTCAGCTGCGCCAAGCCCAGCCTGGGGAGCTGCTCAGACACACCCCAGTAAAGCTCCCTCATGGAACCAGTCAAAGCCGTCCCTGGAGCAGCTGCGTGGGAATTCCAGCGGGGTGGGAGCTCCTGGTTAGCAATGGATGAACCTTTCCTATGCCTGGATAAATTCCTCTCTTTTTGGCAGCAACTTTTCCAGCCTTAACCTCCGGCTCAGCCATCACCAACTGGGACTTCCACTGAAATTCAGCGTAGGGATGTGATATAAAAATCCAGCGGGTTTGCCCCAAACCCATCCCTTTTTCCATCGGGAGCACCACAGGGAAACCACCACGAGGGATAAATTCAGTTTTCCTCGGCAGAGATTCTTCCCTGTGCGGAATTGCAGGGGCCCTGCACGGTGTTATCAGGCCACATTATCCCCGTGGGAAGGCTGGAATTATTTTTGTCAGGTTGTTCCAACCTGTTCATTACCCGGGTGAGAATTTGGGGGAACATTTCTGCCGCTGCCGAGGAGAACCCTGGATTTATGGATCCAAGAACAGCACATAAACAACGGGAGCTGGGAGCTGACATTTCTTTTGTTAAGCAGAGTTGAATTCTTTCTGGGAAATATTTTTATTCTGTTTTGACCTTCAAGTGGAAGTGTTTGTTTTCTATTTCCTGCTGTTTTCCTCCATCATTTTATTCTATTCTGATATTTAAATACGGATTTGCAGCTCTGCTGTGATTTTCACCTCGAATGAGTTTTTTATTGGCCTCCTCCTCTCAAGTGTTGCTAAATCACCACAAATTGGAGCCTTCAAAGCGCTCGGCCAGGAAATAGATTAAATCCTTCATTCCAAAGCCTTCCCAAAGAGAAGGAATATTCCCATTTCTCTGGTTTCCACCTGCCCTCGAGCTGCAGCAAAGAGACCTCCAGAGATGTTTTGTTTTCAGAGAGGGGGAGGGTGAAGGACGCAAAACTATTCAGCCGTGAGCAGGAGGGATTGATGTGGAGATGGTGCTGCTGCCCACAGCCTGAGCGAAGAGCTTTGTTTTTCCCTCCTCTCCATCCCTGTGATCCCAACTCCTCTCCCCAAGGACAAACCCTTTCATTTCGAGCAGGGACTGTCGTCATCTCCTCGTTAGGAACCAACTGCAGCTGGAAACAGCCAGGGAAAGGGGAAAACGAAACCCAGCGAGGATTTTAAGGGTGCGATTTAAAATCGGAACGGGTTCTCCATGAGGTGCTGGTATGGAGACATCTCCCCTTGTCAGCATTCCATGAATGGATAAATCTCCCTGAGCAAGCTGGGTTGGGAGCTCAAGGAAGGAACATTTTCTTGGATCGTTTCCTCGGAACTCCCTGCATGGGAGCCTTTGTGCTGCTGAGTGAGTCTCCATCGGATCCTGGAATTTTGGGAGTTTGGAAGCTCAGCTGGCTGAGACAGAGCAAACAAGAGCCTTGGAGTTCCTGGGAGCAGTCACACGTTTATCTCTGTTTACTGTGGATTTGGGAGTGCCAGACACCTTTATTCCCAAAAACCAAATCCAAACAGAGCTGGACACCCTGGAGAAGGCTTTGCCTCCACTGGGAGGTGAGCAGGTCAAGATCTGTGTGCGGAGGGTCCTTCAAAAACATCTGGTTCCAGGAAAAGCCAGGATTTCTCCTGGGAAATTATCACTTCCAGCCTGATCCTTATCTGCTTCTCCCTGCAGGAGGTGTCAGCACAGGCATTTTCCCTCAGCTTTCATCCGGAATGTCCTGCTGGGGAGGTTATTCCAGCCTGGAGTGTGAGGATGTGCAAGAATTCCATCAGTGAGGAGAAGATGTTTGGTGGGAAGCAGCCCGAGGGATGCAGGGGAAGAGCTGGTGGAGTTCCTGGAGCTCAGCTCCCATCCTGGACTGTTTTCCCGTTGGGAAAGGGATTTTGGGGAGCCATTCCCATTCTCCAAGGCAGAACACCTGGGGTGGTGCCATTCCTCTTGTTCATCCCCCCATTCCAATGCTGCATCCTGCAGGAATTTGAAGTCTTCCTTGGAATTTTTATTCATAAATTGTTTATTTTATATTATTTGATTCGTCTGCCTAAATGTTTTTTCCTGTATTTTCCTGTATTTTCTCATATGTAGATGAGCTGGGAATGTTCACCTGGAGAAGGGAAGGCTCCAGGGAGAGCTCAGAGCCCCTTGCAGGGCCTAAAGGGGCTCCAGGAGAGCTGCAGAGGGACTGGGGACAAGGGCTGGAGGGACAGGACACAGGGAATGGCTTCCCAGTGCCAGAGGGCAGGGATGGATGGGATATTGGGAAGGAATTCCCGGCTGGGAGGGTGGGGAGGGGCTGGGCTGGAATTCCCAGAGAAGCTGTGGCTGCCCTGGATCCCTGGGAGTGTCCCAGGCCAGGCTGGAGCAGCCTGGGATAGTGGGAGGTGTCCCTGCCCATGGCAGGGAGAGTTGGGATAAGCTTTAATGTCCTTTCCAACCCAACCCATTCCATAATTCCATGATTCCACGAATGTTATGGCTCTCCTGGCTGTGTGGGCTACAGGGGGATATTTAATGCAATTTGATAAAAACCCTTTTATAGGAATAAAAACAAACTAAGAATCAAGATGGAAACATGGAAATACTGGCATTACCAAGACATTATTATTATTATTATTATTATTATTATTATTATTATTATTATTATTATTATTATTATTATTTCCTGGCAATCCCAGAGGTGTTTGGGGCTGAGGAATTGTGGATATTCCGTGTTGGGATTCAACAGTGTCGATCCCAAAAGTGCAAAGGATTATCCAGGACATCAATCTCAAGCCAAGCAGGGCAATGTGAATGTGGAATTCTTTCATGAGGACAATTTGAATGTGGAATCATTTCATTATCACCCAAATTTATTATAAAAACAGAAGCTGAGGGAATTTTCTCTGCTCGGGGCTGTGTAAAGGCTCTTTTTTATCCTTTTTTATATTTTTTATACTTGGCACAGCTTGGATGCTTATTCCAGAGAAAAATGTGATTTTGGCTCAGGCTGTGACACCCCTTTTCCTCACACTCCCGTTCCCAGCCCACCAGGAGCAGACAGCAATTTTCCTGAGGAAGTTCAGCTCTGTTCCCACATCCTTCCCAACTCCTTCTGCCCTAATTAATTAAGGATTGATTGGCTGTGATGTCTTCGCTTGTCCCTTATCCCGGGAGCCGTGGCTGGACATGGAGCAACTGCCACCATGGGAGGTCCCACCATGGGGTGGCCTTTTCCATGAGGACCCCCCACGCTTCTCCTGCAATTTGGGAATGTTTTGGGAGGTCTGGGAGCTGAAGGGAACCTCACCCAGAGCATCTCTGAGCTCCTTCATCCTTCAGCCACGGGATAAAATGTGAGAAAATCTTTTTGGAAGGAAAGAATGAAGGTTCTCGTTGGGATTTGTGGGTCAGAGGAGCCTCGTTTTCCCAGAAAAACACAAAATTACCCAATGGGATTTTCCAGAGGTGGAAGGGATGAACATCATGGCTCTCTCACCCAGGTGGAGAGTGGGAAACCTTGCCTGGTAAATTTAGCTTAAATTTGGGCTAAAAACCTCTCTTTTAGAGCAAAACCCAGGCCAAAATCATGAGAGAATTGGCCCAGGATCTCATGATGGAAGACAAATGTCACCATGATGTACCCAGATCCCAAATCCAGCCATCAGAATTCCTTATTCCCGCTCCCACCCCTCCTCAGGAGGGATTCCCACATGTAGCATCCCTCCCAAATCCCACAGAACCCTCACCCAGCAAAGGACTTCCTCGGGAATGGGCGGCCAGGAAATCAAATCCCTAAAAACCCAAGGCTTTAGGATGTCATGGGAGGGAACTTCTGACCTTTCCTGGGACCCCGGGCTCAAACCAGGATTTAGGGAAGTTTAAGCACAAAGCTCCAGCTCGGGGATGGATCATTTTTAATCCATTGGGGTCGTTGGGAGACAAATGAGCGCCCTGGAAATGGAAAAGTGGGATTAAATCCCTGTTTGGCAGGGACAGAGGGTCTTATCAGCCCTTCCCAGCTGAGCCAGGCTTAGATTAAAACTGATCTGAGGGAACAGGGACTCGCTGCAGCCGGGAGCCCCTTCCCAGATAATTACAAAGAGCATTTCCAACCCGGAGCAGCTGCAAAGGGCTTTATCCAAATTAGGGGCCTGTCCAGCTCCAGAGTGGGAATAATTCTTAAGGAAGGAAACTTAGAAAGGAAATTGCACATCCTGGCACAGCCCGCATTTCCCTAATCCTGCGTTTCACACACTGTGGGGATACTTTCCTCGGCACCTCGGAGCTTTTCCAGCCTCTCTGGGCACTGCAGCCCTGCCCTGCTCCTTGCAGCATTCCAGGAGGAAAAGCTGCCCTTTCCAACGTTCTTTGCTTTTATTTTCACACGAGATATTCCCAATAAAAATCAGGAATTGGGGCTCGAGCACTTTTTGGGCTCAATTTTTAAGAGCAGAGCACCCCCAGCTCTCTGCATTCCCTGGATTCGGAGCTGCCGGGCTGTCCAAAGGGATGGATGGATGGATGGATGGATGGATGGATGGAGGGATGGAGGGAGGGATGAGGGATGGATGGATGAGGGATGGAGGGAGGGATGGATGGATGGAGGGATGAGGGATGGATGGATGGATGATGGATGGATGGATGATGGATGGATGGATGGATGGATGAATGGATGGATGGATGGATGGATGGATGAATGGATGGATGGATGGATGGAGGGATGGATGGATGAATGGATGGAGGGATGGATGATGGATGGATGGATGGATGGATGGATGGAGGGATGGATGGATGATGGATGGATGGATGGATGGATGGATGATGGATGGAGAGAGTTTGCTCCTCAAACACCTCAGGAATCCCGGATCCCATGCACCAGCCAACGCAGCCTCCAGCTCCTGGGCCACCAAACTCTCTGAGGCCATCCCAGAGCTGCTCCTGGCCCCATTCCCACCCCACATGTGGCTGATGCTGCCCCCAGGATCCATGTCCCATTCCCAAGGTCAGGTTTTCCGTACAAATAACCAGCCCCACACGGAGAGCTCTCCACAAGCACAGCTCCCCCTTTTTCAGAGGGACAAACCAGGCGTTGCTGTTGTAATTCCTGCAAATTCCTGACTCTTTGGTCACATCCCACTCAGCAGGATTTGCCCCTAAATTGCTTCCAAAAGCCAGAAAACATCCTTTTACCTGACTCATAAATGTGCTCTGGGACTAGAAACTCCTCAACTGCTGATCCTTCAATCCTGAGTGCCAATAAATGGGATAAAACTGGAATTCTGATGGGAGCAACGTGATGGGAACTGGACAATGCCAATGCTGCATCCTTTAAAAGCAAAATTCCCTGTGTGGGGTGGGAATAACTGATTCCTGCTCCTGTGTGTGGCACAGACCCTCCTTGACTTTTTATTAAAGTGCTTTTGATTTTTTCCCTGATTATCCCATTCCCTACACAGAGATAAACTTTCTTCCAGGAGAAATCTGAGATTTTCCCAAAAAATCCCACCGTTGTGTGTTCTTATAAATGATATAAATTGTTCTAAGCAACCCCAAATGTCCTTTCAAATGTCACATGCATGGTGACACTGCTTGGCATGAGGGGCCAAGGCAGGCGTGGCACAGCCCAGGGGCTGCTGTTTTCCAGGATCCAGCACAGGAGAGGGGGAAAAACCCCATGGAATGTCCTAAAACATCCTTAATTTCTCATGGAAAAATACCTCCCCAGCCTGGCTCCTCCAGCACAGGTCACCGGTTTTGATTGAATCAGGGCTCTGGTTTTGTCAGGAATATTTAATCCTGGGAAAAAAGAGCTTTTCCAATCCTCCTCCAGGAGCATCAGAATAATGGTGGAGTCTTCCAAGGAGAATATTCCCTATCCCAGGTGTCCCTGAAGCATCGAATCCACGCTGGCAGAGCTCTGGGATGTGGTAGCAGGGCCCTAAAGCGGGATCAGGACCAGGAACAGGCGGCGGCCTTGTTGCTCTTTGCTCCCTTTCTCCCCCCGGTGCTTAAAAACAACAAATAACAAGCCAAAAAATCCCTAAAATTCACGTGGAATGACCAAAAACCACCCAGCCCTGGAATCTGCAGCTTCCATCTCCAAGAGGAAACTTGCTTGGCTTTGCAAAAGAGAGGGAAGTGGCCTGAAAGTGCAATATTTGTGCAGCCTTGTTCCCATCTCCTCTGCTGAAAGCAGCCCAGGCCTGAGGGGATTTTCTTGGCAGGCTCTGGATTGCACCAGGCGGGATTTATTGGCTCGGAATGAAGCAATCCCGGGATATCAGAGCCTGCACAGTGTCTCCAGCCCCGGCTGCAAACAAGGATTTGATTGTCCGTGTTTATCTGGGATGATTTAGGAAGCAGCTCTTCGCTGGGAGCTGCAGGAAGAAAAACATTTGGGTTTTGATCTGGGATCTTCCTTTGCTTTTTTGTGAGGGAAAAAAATGTCCCAGGGTTGGATCCGGATGGGAAGGGCGGGATCTGAGCCCCTCCCCAAGGACACAGGTGGGGGAGTCCCCAACTTGCTGGGATTAATGAAGAGTTTTTAGGGGAAAATCCTTTCTTGTGAGAGTGGGGAGGGACTGGAATGGGATTCCCAGAGAAGCTGTGGCTGTCCCTGGATCCCTGGCAGTGTTCAAGGCCGGGCTGGATGGGGCTTGGAGCAGCCTGGGATAGTGGAAGGTGTCCCTGCCCATGGCAGGGGTGGAATGGGATAATCCTTAATGTCCTTTCCAACCTCAAACCATTTGGGATTCTGGGAGGTTTCCTAATGAGCTCATCCCTGGTGCACCGAGCACATCCAGGTGGGCAGGAGGATGGGATTGTGCACAAGGATTGTGGATGTGCTTGGCAAAATGGGAATGTCTGCTTTTTCTCCCAGGAATGAGAAATGGGATGTCCCACTGCCAGGCCAGGTGTGGCTTTGGGGTCTCAGCCCTGCCAGCTGCTCCACAACACTCTTGGGAACATGGATAGATTTTTGGGATGTCCTGTGCAGGGCCAGGAGTGGGACTGGATGATCCTTGTGGATCCCTTCCAACTCCAAGCACTCTGTGATCCCAGTGTGGATTTGGGGTCTCTGCACACCTGGGTGGCTCTGGCAAACAATGGAATATGACCCAAAAGCTGGAAAACCCGACAGGAAAGGAAATGACAGCATTCCCACCACGGAGGGTTAAAATAACTCCTGACGGGAAACATCCTGGAGTGGCTGCACGTGGAATAGCATTGTCCTCAGGGGGAATTGTTCCCACCTGGAAGAGCGTTGTCCTCAGGGGGAATTGTTCCCACCTGGAAGAATGTTGGCCTCAGGGGGAATTGTTCCCACCTGGAAGAGCGTTGGCCTCAGGGGGAATTGTTCCCACCTGGAAGAGCGTTGGCCTCAGGGGGAATTGTTCCCACACTGGTTGAATGGAGCTGGTGCCTGGAATGGGATCACCTGGGCCAGGGGGCAATAAATCCCTGAGGGATTGGCAAGACCTGGAGGTAAATTAGGAACACACAGCCCATAATATTCCCTCCCAGCTGGTAGGAATTGTTTATTTTCCCTGAGCGCAGGCTGGGGGGAATTTTTATTGTTGTTTTTATTACTGGCACACAAATCCTGCTCCTGAAGGGATCTGATGGCCCCACGGCTATTCCTATTCACCTTCCACTGGTTCACACCTGGAAAAGCAGGTGGAAGAGGTTAATTAGGGAATTAATTAGGGAATGGGTTATTAATGGTGAGGAGTTGTTGAGGAATGGGAGCACTTCCAGCAATCCCAGGGCTTTTCCTCCAGCCAGGAATTCAGGGGAGGCCTGGAGAGGTTTGCACATGGAAAAGCGACGGGAATTTTCCCTCAGTGTCGAACCTGGTTTTGCAAGGGGAGGTTTAGGTTGGATGTTACGGAAAATTCCTCCCAGTAAATCCCTCTATTCCAAGCAGGTGAGGTCCCACCTGCAGAGCTACCTCCAGCTCTGTGATCCAACAGCAGAAGGATGTGGTTGGATTCCAGAGCAGGTCCAGAGGAGACCACGGAGCTGCTCCAAGGGTTGGAGCCAGGCTGGGAGAGCTGGGAATGTTCACCTGGAGAAGGGAAGGCCCCAGGGAGAGCTCAGAGCCCCTTGCAGGGCCTAAAGGGGCTCCAGGAGAGCTGGAGAGGGACTGGGGACAAGGGCTGGAGGGACAGGACACAGGGAATGGCTTCCCAGTGCCAGAGGGCAGGGATGGATGGGATATTGGGAAGGAATTCCTGGCTGGGAGGGTGGGAAGGGCTGGGATGGATTTCCCATGAAACTGTGGCTGCCCCTGGATCCCTGGAAGTGTCCAAGGCCAGGCTGGAGCAGCCTGGGATAGCGGGAGGTGTCCCTGCCCATGGCAGGGAGGATTGGGATGAGCTTTAAGGTCCTTTCCAACCCAACCCATTCCATGATTCCATATTCCCCTCGAGCACATCTCAATGTCCTTCAAGTCATCTCTCTCCGGGTCAGGGATTCCCACTCTCTGGACAGGGGCACCACCAGTGATGCTTCCAGACGGTCCCTGCTGCTTTCCCTCCCTTCTTTGGGATATATTCCCACCTGGAGAGGGCCTTTTCCGTCCTTCCGTGTCTGTGAGCTCATGCCTGGGATATCAGCCTTGGGAATTAATCTCAAGCAGTCTTCAAACCCAGCACTGGAGTCAGCCGCTGCAATTCATTAGCTGAGTCCCTTAATCCTGCTTTAAATCCCTAATGTGCTCCATTGGAATTCCAGGAATGTCCCTCTGGCTGCTCAGCCCCCACTGCAGCACAGGTGAAATCCAGGAAGAGATGCAGGAGCAGCTCCATGGAATCTGTGCTGGTGGGAATCTGTGCTTCCCAAATTCCCATAAAACAGGTCATAAATCCCTGTGCCAGCCTTCAGAGCCCACCTGGCTCCATTGGAATTCCAGGAATGTCCCTCTTGCTGCTCAGCAGTGCAGGTGAAATCCAGGGAGCGATGCAGGAGCAGCTCAGTGGGATCTGTGCTGGTGGGAATCTGTGCTTCCCAAATTCCCATAAAACAGGTCATAAATCCCTGTGCCAGCCTTCAGAGCCCACCTGGCTCCATGGGAATTCCAGGAATGTCCCTCTGGCTGCTCATGCCCAACTGCAGCACAGGTGAAATCCAGGGAGCGATGCAGGAGCAGCTCAGTGGGATCTATGCTGGTGGGAGTCTCTGCTTCCCAAATTCCCATAAAACAGGTTATAAATCCCTGTGCCAGCCTTCAGAGCCCACCTGGCTCCATTGGAATTCCAGGAATGTCCCTCTTGCTGCTCAGCAGTGCAGGTGAAATCCAGGGAGCGATGCAGGAGCAGCTCAGTGGGATCTGTGCTGGTGGGAATCTGTGCTTCCCAAATTCCCATAAAACAGGTTATGAATCCCTGTGCCAGCCCCTGGAGCCCACCTGGCTGGGTTTTTCCAAGGTTTTGGCCGATCCTAGGAAGGCAGGATGATGAGGATTCTGCTCTTCCACCAGTGTGGTCACTTTATTTAAGGTGACCTCTGACTCCATAGAACAGAAAAATACATGGAAAACCTCCTTTTCCTGGGATTTCTGTTTTATAGCTCCTGGTTTATGGAGCTATATTTTAACTTCACTTTTCCTCTCCTTTCGTTTGCCCAGCTATTGTGCTGTTTTATTGTGGGATTATTTTCCATGTGAATTCAATTCTGCTGGAGGCTTTTCCTCATCCAGGTATTTCTGTGGCTCTGCCCCGAGGGAAAACTCCCTGTAAAAACAAGGATTGATTTATTCAACAATATTTCCTGGATTTGCTGTGCTGCAAATGTGGGGCTTAAAGATCCTGGAGCTGCTCGATGCTCCTGGTGGGGGAAAATCCTGGAATTTCTGCACAACATTCCAAGGTGAGGCAAACCGGGATGCGCAGGACCTGCTGGGAATGGGATGCTTAAATAGGACAAGGGGAAAATATGGCAAGAATCCAGAGGGCAGGGAGAGATGGGATATTGGGAAGGAATTGTTCCCTGTGAGGGATGGAATTCCCGCAGAAGCTGTGGCTGCCCCTGGATCCCTGGAAGTGTCCAAGGCCAGACTGGAGCACCCTGGGATAGTGGGAGGTGCCCATGGCAGGGGGTGGGATGGGATTTAAGGTCCAGGGGCTGACTGGGCACTTCATTCCCACAGAACCCACATCCCTATTCCAGGAAATTCCTGGAAGCCTGCTCAGCATCTCCCAGGCTGAACCTCAGCCATGTTTTACCGAGCTCTGTCCTTACTGAGCCATGCTTAAACCCCAACCTGGCCTAACCAGAGATGAAACCCCAACATTTGCAGTGCATTAATGATGTCACCGAGTCCTAGGCCAGGCTTAACTAGATTTTAATATTCAGATGGGGCACAAAGTCTCCCTAAACTGAGGCTAAGGGACATGGAATGAGACTTTTCCTATTTTTTTCACCGGAATTTGCTTAGCTGGGAAGCCGAGCTTCCAATAGCCCCGACCCTCTGGCGTGGGTAAAACCTCACTCAAAAGTGGAGCGATTCCACTTTTATTTATGGCTAAACCCATCTCCATGAGCTCTTGGTGTCTCTATCCCAGACCCACAAATCCAAATTAAAGCTGGAAGTGTTGCCCAGCTCCTCCTGCCTCCCTCAGCCTCTGGATAAATTCCCACAGGTGGCTCAAATCCCGGTTTTTCTGCCCGTATTCTGAGGTTTTTAAAAGTTTATTCACTATTTCACTTCTCTGAATTTAACGGGATGATGCTGAGCCCTGGGAAATCCAGCATGGGAATGTGCCTCTGCTCCAGGGAATCTCTGCTCCCACCTGTACCTGCCACAGCTTTTTCCCTAAAAACACCTTCCCACAAACAGCTCAGCTGTTGAAAACCCAATAAATTCCCAAATCTTTCCCATATGTTGGTATCACGATCCTCATTTCATCCTGACCATGGATTTATTAACTCTCCTGCTTAATTACTCCTCAGCAGGGGTGGTTTTCCGAGCTCTCCAGAGGCAAGGAAAGCATCGGGAATGGCCAGCAGCTCTTCCCAGCTGTGCTCCCTGCCTGGTTCCAGATGTGCAAATAAAAGGAACGCTGATGGCAAGGTGCTGTCCTGGCAGAGAGGAAATGAAAGGAAATAAAATAAAATAAAGTAAGATAAAATAGGATAAAATTAAATAAAATAACATAAAACAAAATAAAATTAAATTGAAAGCACGTCCTGTTTCCCAAACCTCACCCAGGCCCTTCCATCAGCCAGCACCAAAATCAATATTGGCATTTTAAACCCGGCTTAATTTGAAAGATTCCAGGCTGGATAAAAGATGGAAAAGTTTGTGGTGCCCTTCAAAGCTGATTTATTTTAATGAGATGCCTACAAGTGCTCCTCGCATCTCCTGAGGAAAACCAGGTGTCGGGATAATGATGCTGCGTGCACACGGAGATAATTCCTCAGATTTAACACCCTCATGGTGGAGAAAGTCCCTGTGGAAGTGTGGGAAGAGGGGAAAAAACCCCAGGAATTTGTGGAGCAGGTGAAACCCATGCTGCACCGGGCCTGGCTTCCAAGTCCCACTCCTGCAGCCGAGAATTGGAAGCAGGAACATAAAACATGGCAGGGAACTACATAAAAATATCAGTGCTGCCTGGAATTGTCGGGAATAAAATCCAGAGGAGGGCGGGCAGGGAGGTGGAGGCAAGGAATGGGGCAGGAACCAGCCCAAAGGGGCACAGGAATTATGGAACACAGGGATCACAGAGCTGAGGGATCATGGAGAACAGGGATTGTGGAGCACAGGGATCGTGGAACTCAGGGGTCACAGAACACAGGGATCACGGAGAAAAAGGATCAGGGAGAACAGGGATCATGGAGCACAGGGATTGTGGAACTCAGGGGTCACAGAACACAGGGATCACAGAACACAGGGATCACGGAGAAAAAGGATCATGGAGCACAGGGATCACGGAGAACGGGGATCATGGAACACGGGGATCATGGAACACAGGGATCATGGCGAGCAGGGATCATGGAACACAGGGACTGTGGAACACAGAGATTGTGGAGAACAAGGATCACGGAGCACGGGGATCATGGAACACAGGGATTGTGGAACACAGAGATTGTGGAGCACAGGGATCACGGAGAACGGGGATCATGGAGCACAGGGATCGTGGAGCACGGGGATCACGGAGCACAGGGATCATGGCGAGCAGGGATCATGGAGAACAGGGATCGTGGAACACAAGGATTGTGGAGCACGGGGATCATGGAGAACAGGGATCACGGAGAAAAAGGATCACAGAGAAAAAGGATCATGGAGAACAGCGATCATGGAACACAGGGATCATGGAGCACAGGGATTGTGGAGCACGGGGATCATGGAGAACAGCGATCATGGAACACAGGGATCATGGAACGCAGGGATCATGGCGAGTGGGGATCATGGAACACAGGGATCATGGAACGCAGGGATCATGGCGAGCAGGGATCATGGAGCACAGGGATCATGGAGCACAGGAAAATGGGAATCTGCCACCCAGAGCACCTCAAAATAGGACCTGCTGCAGGTTTAGGGACTCCCAACAAACCCTTTAGACTGTTACCCTCTTAAATCCTGTTTTTTCCCACCTCATCTGCCTGGAAACCTCAGCGTTGGGATAAATGGTGCTGGAGTTCTATCCTGTGGTTATTTCCAGTTCTCCCTGCAAATAATATCCTGCATGGAATTTTATCCCCGTGTCTTCTGGAAGCTCCTGGTGGGGAATTCAAAGCCTGAGGAAGAGGAATCCCTGCCCTTCCCAGGCTGGCAGTGGGGGCAGCACTGCTGGAGGTTGCAGTGCTTTAAAGCAGGATATTCCTCCAGGATAAACCATGGAATTGCTCGCATCCAAGGGGAAAAGGAGGGCCAGCGGCTCCAGGCAGTGCAGCCACAACACAGCCGTGAGTGATCCCGCCGTTGCCATGGATATCTCCCCAAAATCATCGGCAAACAAGGCAATTAGGCCACCACAATGCCTCTAATTGCCTGGAATTTTTCCAGCACGCTCTCCCCACTTTTCCAGAGGGGATTTCCCCCGGCAGCAGCAGCCGTTTTGCCGCATCCTGCCCCTTCCCAGCTTTTGACAGCTCCCTCCCCACGAGGAGCCCTCGGGATAAATCGCGGAGCTCCAGGTGACAGATGCTGCAATCAACCTGCTCCTAATTAGCCGGGAGCAGGACGCGCTCATTCAGAAAATATGGATGTTCCCAGCAGGAAAAACGCGCTGCCTTTAATCCCAGTATTAAATTTTGGGCTCTGAGCCAGGCTTTAATAGCTGCAGACTGGGATGACACCGGAGGTTGGAGTGGAATCATTCCCGGCGCACCTGAGGATGCTCAGGTGGCTCCACACGGACAAGGATGAGGCTCTGGAAGCACCAGGAGCAAAGCAGGACACCACCAAAATCCTGCTCCTCCATGGCCTCTGGAACCGCCAGAATCAGGGATGGAGGCAGCACATTCCCACCTCCCAAGGATTTATGCCCAACCTGCTGGAAAAAATTCCCCATTCCTGAGCTCAGTGAGGGTTAACCCAGCCCGAGCATCTCTAAAGCACCGGGAAAGGGATTGCAAGTGGAGCAAGGGGAGGATGGGAAAAGAGTTGGAATTAAGAGCTGGAATTTCCACTCTCTCCCATCGTGCTGGGGAGAAAAGAACCTCTTTTCCTAAAGCCTGGTTTTATTGGGATTTTAATGAGCATTTCAGGCCCATTCTCTCCCAGCCTTTGAGGCTGAACAGTTGTCAGGGCATCAAATATTCCAGGCAGCTCATTTGAACGGAATTTTCGGGATTTTTTACATATTTTTCCAAAGGCAACTTTCATCATCAGAGTTGAGCGTCCCTTTCAAAGAGCTGGGACTTTGGTGACTCCTGGCTGCTTTTCCTGCCGGCACAATTCCTCCGGATTTTAGGCTGGAACATCAAAAATGCTCGTGGCACCACAGAAAATCCGATTTATTATTAGAGAAGGCAGCAGTTCAGGGTGTAAATGTATTAAAAATGAAATTATCCTGGAATGTTCAACATTCCAACTCCAAATCCAGCACAAAACCTCTGTGAAATTCCCTTCCCTCCCACGTCTCCCTCCTGGATAAGGTGGGGGCAGCCAGGAAAGAGTGACCTTGGAAAATATTGGGGGTTTTTGGAGGGAATTTTGCTGCAGTTTTTTTGGGAATGGTTTTGAGGGTTTTTCCCCACTGTGGGATTTGGGAAGCACTTCCTGCCTAACTCGGATTCCCTGCTTTTTTTTTGCAGGTCCAACACTGGAGCACATGGACAAGGAGCATCCCAAATCCATCTGCTCGAGGTGATGCCATTCCTGGTATGAAAAAATTAAATAAAATTTAATATTTGGGGCTTCTTTATGGAGGAAAAAATGAGGTTTTGAGGGAAGGAATTCCCCCAGGAAATAGGGAGCAGGGGTGGAGCCAGCGATGCGCTGAGGGGAGCAGGAAAAGCAGGAGCAGTGCTGAGCTGTGGGATAATTCCTGGATGCCCAGGGAAAACGGGGCCGGTGCCCCCTGGCACAGCTGGGAATCCTTGGCCAGCCCTCAGGAAGGAGAAGGAATTTGGGACAGGAGACAGGATAGGCTCCAAATCCCTGTGGAAAATTCCACCTGGAAGCTTCGCTTGGGGCCTTCCAAGCCTGAATTTGGGGAATAACAAAAGGAATTATTGGGAAAAGAAATCACATCCATGAGGGAATCCATGGGACACCTTCCACCATCCCAGCTTGCTCCAAACCTGGCCTTGGACACTTCCAAAGATCTCAGGTTTTTTGGGATAAAGCCACAGTGGGTGCTCACCTGCCACCTCAGCTTGTGTGCAATTAGAGGGAGTGGGAAAACAATCTGCTCTCCCGAATGGAAACCTGTTCCCAATTAGAGGTATCCGTGTATCCTGGAAACACGGAATTTCCAGCACCGTTTCCCGATGTTTATTGATTAATGATTATTATGGGAAAACACGAGCTCCCCTCCACAAATCTTTTGACAGCAGCTGTCCGTCAGAAATAATGATCCTTTTAAAGCTCATGAATAAATAATAATGCAAATCCATCCGACACGGAATCCATCCCGCTTCCCATCCCAGCCTCTGGAATGAGATGCACTTATTTAAAATAATGACTCTACAACACTTCCATAATGAGCTATTCCATGTGTAATCTTCCTGACTTTTCCTTTTTTTTCCTGGCCTCGGGATTCTTCCTTGTTCAAATTAAAACATTCCATTCCCTCAGATCCTTCCATCCCAAACGCCTCTGACAGTTTTTTCCAGCAGGTTAAGGAGATGAGGGGTGAATTTTCCATGGATTCATGGCATGATGGGCATTAATATTGAGCTTCATTAATGTTCTCCTTGGGTTTTTGGGGATCAGTTTGCTTGGAAACACCAGGAAAGAGGGATAAGATCCCCCGTGATCCTCCTTTTTTCCAGGATGAGCCCCTCCAGCTCCTTCCAGCCCCTTTGGTGAGCAGGAAAAGGGATCCAAGGAACCAAGGGAGAGGCGGAGGGAAGCGACTTTAATAAATATGGGCTCAATTTGTATTTTCCTCATCTTTCCAGTCAGGAGTAGAAAACGGGAACGGGCTCTTCCCGCAGCTCTGATATTAAAGCAAATATCCTCGGATTTCTCTTTCGGCGGAGTAATTTGGGATAATCTGAAAGATCTTTTCGGAGATGGTTGTTAACAACCTCAATTCTTCTCCCGGCTTTCAAGTGAGCAGCGAGTGTTCCTTGTGTCAGCCCAGGAAATCACATCCCGAGCAGCCCTTGGAAAATAGCTCGGGAGAACAATTTGTACCGATGATTTCTTGCCATTTTTCTTTTTTTTTCCCCCCCCCAATTTTTCAATTGGAGCCTTTTCGAAAATGTTATTACACGGAATTCAAACCCCGTGAGGAATTCACCCCAGAGGAATTGTAGGGAGGCTGTAATCAAGGAATTTGCTGTACTTTGGGATGAGGGCTGCTGGCGGAGTTAGAATCTTTTTTTTTTCCTGGTTTTTATTTGATATTTGCAGAGATCCTGACGGCTGGCTGATAAGGGGGCGTCAGCTCTCCCCCCTCCCTGCTTGTCCCCATTGTGCCCAGCTGAAATCCCAGTTTCCGCCTCCAAATATCAGAGCGATTATCCATTATCCATTTAAATACGTCAAAAGATGGAAGGAGACGCGGAATTGTTTGAAGGTTCAGGACTGGAGAGATTTGCAATTAAAAACAGGACAAGAAAAAGAGAGGAAAAGCCACCAGAGCTGTTTTGTGACCAGGCTGGGGTTGATTTTTCCCATCTCTGCTTGTTATGGAGTGGTTCCCTACGCAGGGATGAGTCCAAGCTTTGTTCCCAAGTCCCTCTTCACAAATTACCAACCCCGCTTCCCTTTCCTGTGAGCACACGGAATCCTCGGAGGAGGAAATCAAAGGCAGGTCCCCAGCAAGGGCTGGGTTTGTGGGAGCCCCTGAGACTGCCTGAATCTCCCTCGTGTCCCACGGTGCCAATTCCAGGGTGGATGCATCCAGAGGGGGAATCCAGCCCCTGCGAGGGCTGGAGAGGCGCTGGGAAGTGGTCTGGGAATTGTGTTGGGGGAGGAGGAAGGAGAACTCCTCACTGCCCAGACATCTCTGAGAGTTCCTTTCTCCTTCTCCTTCTCCTTCTCCTTCTCCTTCTCCTTCTCCTTCTCCTTCTCCTTTTTCTCTTTCTCCTCCTTTTCCATCTCCTTCTCCTTCTCCTTCTCCTCATCCTCCTCAATTTCCTCCTCGTCCTTCTCCTTTATTTCCTCCTTCTCTTTCTTCTCTTCCTTCTCCCTTCTCGTCCTTCTCCTTCCCTCTCTGGAGCATCCTTTCCAAACCCACCTCCAAATCCATGAGATTTTGCAGCCCTGATCCTCCAGTTAGCAGCCAAAAAACACAGGGGAGAAAAGACCTTCTGTAAACAGAAACAAATCAGCCAGAAAATGCCATTAACCTCAGAGAGATGGAAATCCAGGATCCAGGGAGAGAAAAAAAATTCAGGACACCAGCAGAAGAGCTCCCTCCTTATTTTAATCAAGGCTTTCTCCAAGCCAGATTTCCTTCCTGAGGTCTTCTCATTGATGTTGCTCCCATGGATCCCAAAATTCCAAGATTATGGGCTTCTCCTGATTCCACATTGTCCTGCTCCAGGCATCTCCTGCCTGCTCCCAGCTCTGCACAGGATCCTGAAAGAGGTGAGGAAATAGGAACTCATCCAGCTGAGGTCGGTCAGACCAACATCCAAATTTTCAAACCATTCCTTGGATTTGAGTCATTCTTTCCCACTTGGATTTCTTTGAGCCAGTTGGTGGTATCTGGAATCATCCATGCAGCAAAGGGAGTGACTCCGAGCTCAAATTCCCACAGAAATCAATGCTGGATGCAGAAAGCAAAACTGAACAGGTCTGGTGGGATAACAGGAGGTGCTGGTGGCAATTTTCCAGCTGGGATAATCCCAAGAGTTGGTACCAAGGCAGACCTGGAGTGGGAGTGGGGAGCGAGCAGGATTTTCCCAAGAGAAAGGTTTGCAGGAGAGATGTCCCACTGCACATTCCCATTCCAGAGGGAAATGAGGAGCTGGATGTTTTCCTCCAGCAGCATCCAGAGGGGTGGGAAAACAGGAGGTGCTGGCAGCACTTTTCCAGCTGGGATGATCCCAGCACTGGTATCAAGGCAGGCCTGGAATCAGGGGTTTGGGAAGCGAGCAGGGTTTTCCCAAGCGAAGGATTTGTAGGAGAGACGTCCCACTGCACATTCTCATTCCAGAGGGAAATGAGGAGCTGGATGTTTTCCTCCAGCAGCATCCAGAGGGGCGGGAAGGAGCCGGAGTGTCCTGGTACCGCACCACAAACCTTCCCTTTCCCACCGGAGCAGAGCCGGAGCCCCAGGCCCGGCACTTCCCAAGAGCTTCCCACTCTTCCCAGGCCACCCAAAGGATGCCAAAGCAAATCCTCCAAGCTGCCTTTTCCAGGAGCATTCCTCTCCTTATTGCTTGCACGTGGGTCGTGCTGGAGAGCTTCCTCCGGGCCTCGGGAATGAGGCTTTTCCAGCAAATCCCGAAACTCCTGCTTTTATAACCACCATCTAAAGTCCTCCATCAACATTGGGAATCATTTCATGAGTCTGGCAGGGATCACCCACTTCAGCTGCCTCGCAGCAGGCCAAGGAAAATCAATCACTTTTTATGGCAAAGGGAATTTCCCTAAAAGCCAGAACGTGGGAAGCGACAACGGGGGATTTTTTTGGAAGAGCAAACTTTTAATCCCACTCCCCGCAAAAGAACAGGGAATTACAAAGGGCCCTTCTGATCCATAGGGATGCATAAATGGGAGCTGACATTAATCTCCTCCTGCCCCGAGAGCTATAATGGGACACTTTACAAGCATGGAAAAATTTCGGCTAAAAAGGATTTTCCGAGGAGAAAGAGGAATAAAAATCCACCAAACTTAGGCTGAAAGAGCGTGAATCCGGTTGTTAAGGATCAAAGGGAATTCATGAGACATGACTCCAGCTTTTTGGGCTCTGTGATTAAGGACAAGGACCCTGGACGACCGTGGGATGGTGAGGAGTGAGGCAGCAAAGGGCTCTGCAGGGGGTGCGGAGCCATTCCCTCTCCACGACTCGTTCCTTCTGGGAATAAATGGATCTGTGTGCTCTCCATGGATTAATTGCTCTTTTCCCATCCAGGGAAATGAGCCTTGTGCCAGGAAATCCCTGCAGAGAGGATCAGAGCATCCCTTGCCATGCGGGAGTTCTGTCTGGAGTGACCGGGCAGCATCGCAGGGATCCAGGAAAATCCAGAGCTTCCCCATGGATGGGACACCATGATCCCTCATAATCCCTGGGATGTAGCTCCCAGCTGGGAAAGCCCCTCTCTGTGCTCCCAGTCCATCCCAGCCCTTGGTTTTGTGCCTCTCCCTGGTGTCTTGGAATGAAGGATTTGTTGGAGCTTCCACAAAATTGAGATTTCCTCGGATGTGGGCACCGATGGAATGGGAAAAATGACCCAGCTGAAGAAACATGGGAAGAACCCCGGGAATAAATCACCTTTATAAGCACGGTGAATGCTCACCTTGCAAAGGTGCAGGATGAATCCCAGCCATTGCTATGGAGAAATCCTGGGAATTTAACTTCTCATGGATCATCCCTGACTTGCAAATCACCCTGGATGAATTCCATGGGCCCAGGACTCAGCTCAGCTGCTGAGGTTTGCTCCAGATGCTCCAGGCTCTGCCCTCACTTCCAGAGATTCCTTGGGATGGGAAGCAGCCAACACCAACTGTCCTGGACACCACAGGTAGCTCTGGGCACGGCCTTCCTTAGGCTTCCCAAAAGTGTTCCAGGGGACAGGGAAATTGGAGCAGGGACACAGTTTTAGGGCTCTATCCGTTTGCTCCAGCGTTGTTTGGGAGGGACATCCTTACGGAGCGGGGTGCCGAGAGCAAAGCCCTCCACAAGGGATTATATGGATGAAAGGACTGGGATCATTTATGGACGGAGGGAAGGGAAGAGGTTTAAAGCTCTGATCCAGCTCCCAGCAAATCCCTTGTCAGCTTTGGTGGTCCCTGGATGCGTCTCCAGTGGATCCTGCTCAGGTCACAGAGCTGGAGGCAGGGATCTGTCCCACCAGGAATGCTGAGGTCTATCCCTATGTTTTTGAGTCAATCCTTATCAAAACTACAGAAAAGTGCTGAAGGTTGGCTGTTTATCCATGGAAATGCTCCAGGAATGTGGCTGGTCCAAGAGCTGGAGAGGTGGCACAGCTGGAGCCAGGGCATGGAGCAGTGAAGTGTCTGAAAATCCCAACTCCAGGCTTTATAGGGATAATAGATGGAGCTTTAGGAGAACAGGAGGAGTATTTTCCCAAATCCCAAGGACAAATTGTCCTGTGTGCACTGATGGGACGTCCACCAGCATCATTCCAAGGGTCTGAAGGATTCCCAGGAACACTTTGATCCAACTATCAAACATCAGCCTGTTGGGTGATCTTTAAGGTCCAACCCAAACCATTCCATGATTTCTTTTCCATGGAGATGGAAGGTGACAGCAGGGAAGAGCTCTGGGGCTTGGGCAGCTCAACCAGCCCATCAGCTCCGTGTTAATATTCCCCAAAATCATCCAGATCCAAGGAATGAGCTGATTTTTTAATCATGATGAACATCCAAGATAAATAAATGGGGAAAAAAAGTCCTGTAATCATTTCAGGCTCCATTAGGGATAACAGATAAACCTCAGGATTTGCCAAGTGGAAAATAACAATCTTGATAAGGGTGAAAAAAAATTAAAATTAATTTTCAACAGCACAAAGTGAATTTGGCAGCAGAAAAACCATGCCGAGTTTAAAGGAATTCCAGAGGAAGGACTTTTGTTCATAAATTACCTCAGATGGGGTTATCCAGCTCTTTTCCTGCAGGCTGTTTGTTGTTATGTCTAAAAACATGGATTTAGGAATCATGGAATCAGGATATTCTATCCCACATAAGCAGGGGCACTTCCCAGAAGTGCCAAATCCCACAGGGTGATGCTTGGACTGGGAAAGCTAGGTGGGGCCCAGCAGCTTCTCCCTCTGATTTATGAGCAGCCACTTCCCTGGCTTCCCTAATTCCAAATGCACTCGGAGTAGGAAAGTTCCAGGGGGTTTTTTATTATAATTAAACTCTCTGCTTGTGGCCAAGGACTCTGGGAGAATTATTCCCGATGAAACAGGAACAAATCTGCCCAGCTTGTGGTAAAAAACCATCTCCACACCGAGGGGCTGCTCCACTGAAGTCTGGAGATGCGTGGGCAGCTCCCATTGAATTCCACATCCCAGGGTTTTTTTTGTAATTACCTTGGACTAAAGATCTAATTGAGATCTGGAACGAAAATCAAACGGGTTGGAGGAGCTTTAGTTGGGAAGGCCCAGTCATGGTTTTTTACCTCTTTGTTTCACCCCAAAACCTTTTCAGGTTCTTTTTGTTCCTTATTTGCTTTTCCAAAGGGAATTGTTATTAATAAAAAGTATTCTCGGTGCTCTAATCCTACATTTCCCATTGGTCTGAGGGATACATACGAATGGATCTGGTTTTCAGCCTGGAAAAGGAGCCTTTAACATATGGATGTGCTGCATGGCAGATTTGTTTCTGGGAATTGCTCTTCTTTTGGTCCTTTCCATTTCTGAATAATCAGAGTTTTTGCATTCCCACCGGGAAATCTATAGGAGTTTCAAATCATTCCTGGCTGGGCAGCTTTGTGGGGTTAACAAAAACCATTTCATAGTCTCTCCTCTCTTCTTATTTGAAATTCTACTTCGTATTTTCTATCTCTTTTTCCATTTTAGCTCCATGAATTCCCATCTGGTCGTATCCTGAGCTCTCAGGGATTGGCTCTTCCTTCTCCAGCTACGGAAATCTGCTTGGGAAAATATGCTGTGCTCTGTAGGAACACTCTGGTTGGAGCCCACAGGATCTGCTGCTTGAAGGTGTTTTGGAAGAAGATCTGATGAAGGATCATTAAACCACCTCAAAACCAATCAGGAATTCATTAAAACCTTCCCATCACACACAGCATCCCGTCCATCCCACATGGATCCCTCTGGCTACAGCACTGAAGCAAGAACTGTCATTCCCTCATCAATCCAGCTCTGCTCGGGTATTCCAGAAGAAAAGAAAGCTCTTTTGCAGGACTTTTTCCCAATTTCCAAGGATCAGAGCTCTGCTGGAGATGCTGCTCCTCCCCACAGGCCTGGATCCGTATCCAGGAGGATTCCTGGAGGGACAGGTCAGCAGGAATGACTCGATTTTCCTGCTGCACTTCCTATTTAATCAGTATCCAAACTCTGAGCACCTCAGCTGCATATTAAAAATGCCATTCCAGTGAATTTCCACTGGGACGTGATTCCCGGGAATTACATCCAGCCCTTCAGAGCGGGACCAGCCCCACATGGAGCAAGCGCTGCCCAGGCTCGTTAGGCCAGGCTCGTTAGGCCAGACCCAGCATGGCATGGGCAGAGCTGAACCACATCAGCTGCAGCTTGGATCCAGGATAAATCCGGGCGCTTTGGGATGGCAGGGAGCCCATGCTAATGAACCCCCTCGGATGTGTGCAGCACCAGCAGCATCCTCACCATTTTCTCTGCTCTGCCAGAGAGCCACAATTCCCAGTTGGATGAGCAGTGAGGACTTTCTGCACCCGTGCCTTGGAGCTAAACGCACAAAATTTGGTTAAATCAAAGGGGCCGGGTGTGAGGAGAAGGAAAAAATTACCCCCAGTGCCCCCATCGACAGAGAAGCCACCTCCAGTAACACTCACGCTGTCCCCAGGTGGAGAGTGCTTGGCTTGGTCTGAATTCCAAAGAAATAAATTGGATGTGAGGGGAAAACCAGCTTTCCACGTCTCGTGGGAAAGCAGAAATTCTGGAGCAATGGATGACCTGCTAAAAATATTCTGCGGCAGCGAATTGTGCCTTGTCTGTGTTTGTGTCCCAGCTGCAGGAACGAGGCCTGGAGGCAAATGCTCCCGTTGGGATGGAAGGCAGTTATGATAATTAGGAATTTTAATTAGATGTATTCTATACTTTTTAATATATAGAAAATTATATATAATTATGGCCGTTTTCCCCAGTTGTGTGTGAAATTGTTGGGCATTAAAACCTTGGGTTGTGCCTCCAGGAGGATCCCATGGTGGTGCCAAACCACCGGCACCCACTGGAACAGCCAGGGAGAATCCCTGCCTTTCCTCCCCCATCCCTCCCTGCCACCTCTCAGCCCAGGGATGGAATTTTGGATGGGGTTTTTTTGGGAGCTAAATGGCTCATTTCTACCCATGCATCCAGGAGCTCATTCTGGGAAGTTGTTTGGCTATTCCTGCTGGAAATGCTCGCCCAACGGCACATTTGATAATCATCCACGGGCTCGTAGCTCGATACACCCCTGCCCATCTGCCGGCGTGGCAGCGTGCCCGCTCTCCAGATGGTCCTCGTGATTCACAGGGGCAGAGGTGCCAAAAAAAAAGATGGATTTAGATGACACCGTTAGTGCCACCTCTCCCGCCTTCCCTTGGCGGTGACAGCTCCGACAAATCAGCGCCGCGGCGACAAAGAATCCCTCTTAATAAAACACGGGAATTAGGGATGGAAAGACCTATTAGGTCATTTACTCCAGCTCCTTGCCAGTGCCTGATCAGCACATTAATCTCCCCAAATGCGGATATCGCCGTGGAAGAGGAAAAGCCAGGCTGCTCCCAGATATTCGGAGTTGCCAACAACGTGAGCGGGATTTCAGCTCGTGCCGCAGAGAGCCGCGATGGCCATATGGGGTGTCAAAATCTATTACACAAAAGTTCAGCCTCCAGGCAATCTCCAGGAGAGCAGGCCCGTGACAGACATGGAAAATGTTCCCGTTGAGGAAAGGATCCGAAGGCAACGGAGGAGCGGGAACGCGGGACAGGACACCAGGATAGCTCCGAGTGAGTTGGGAAAAAGGAGCACAAAAATATCTCGGGAGATGAAAAATGGCTTGGAAAGGGCAGTCAGCTCCGTTTTCCCTCTTTTTTTGGCCATCATCCCACATGAGCTCAGTTGGTTGGAGATCAAATGGCCGAAGTTGTGGGATCCATCCCCATCCAAGAGTTGGACTTGATGATCCTTGTGGGTCCCTTCCAACTTGGAATATTCTGTGATTATCTCTTAAGATAAATAAATCAGGGCTCTAAACACCTGATGTGGTCAATACCAAGCCACCCAATGTCCTGCTTCCCAAAACATGTCCTTTCCTTCCCCTTGGATTGGGATAATTGAACAGTGCCCATTTTAAAGCAAAAAATTCCCTAAATTTTTTCATAACTTTGCAAACTCAACCCAACCCTAATTTCAAGTCTCCTATCAACACAAGGGCAGCAGAAAATTGAAGTGCAGCCCAATTTCAAGGTGAATATTCCAAGTTCTGCCAAACATTTACTAAAAAAAGGGGAAAAAATGGCAGAATAAAAGGAGTTTTCCCTAAATTTTGCCCTGAACTTGGGATAAAGGTGTTGAACAACCCTTGCATGACAAAAGATAAGGATGGGTCCTCTACCAAGCTCTTGGCTTTTCCATGAGCTGGCTGGTGTTTTTCCCATTTTTCCCTCTTTCCTTGATTCCCTTAAAAGTCATTGAAGTCATGTAAATTACACAAAGAAGAGGCAGCCATTCCGTGGGTGTTTTTCCAAGATTTTTCCATCTTTCCTTCCCAGTTTGCAAAAACCCTAATCACTCAATTCACCTAATGAGGTGGATCTTTCAGATTTCTTGAAATCCCTTGAAGTCCTCCATCATTTATTTCCATATTTTACCTGGGATGGGAATGATCCCCCCCAATTCCTGGTAGATGAGGAAATAAATGGAAATCTGATGATTTTCCACTCAACTTTGCAGTAATAATCCACGGCAGCATTGAAAAGGTGAGGTTCTCCTACTGTTTTACTCTTTTGCTGGAATTTATTCCAGGCAGAGGGTTAAAAAAGCATTGATTTAATTTTTTTTAAGAACATCTTTGGGAAAAAAAGCTGTGGGAAGACTTTGGAAAGGGGCACTGAGAAGTAGGGACACATTTCGAGGTGAATATTTAAAGTGCTGCCAAGTATTTCGCTAAAAAAAACTTTCAAAAATGCCAGATTAAAAGGAGTTCTGCCTCATAGTGGCCTTGGAGTTGAGATAAAGGGAATTAATGAATTTAGGGAAGGATGCAGAAAGACTTTGGAAAGGGATAGCTGGTCTTTCATGCCGTAATTAGCTAAAAATCCTGCATAAAAATATCCATGAATGACACAGTCAGGAAGAAGCTGCTGTTATTGGGTTGCTGGTTTTTTCCTCTTCACTTAAGGGAAGAGGAGAAATTCCTTGGTTTGCTCCGAACAAATCCCCATTAAAATGAGCAGCCGAGAGGCCACGGCTCCGAGGGACCCCCCGCGGGCTCCCGCATCCCTGTGCTGCCATTCCCATTGGATGGGGCTGGGAGAGGCACCACTTAGAGAGGATAAAGGTGGCAGCATCTGGCCCGTGAAGAATTTGCTCTTCAACGCTGGGAGGGTCCCCGCGATGACCCCACGGTGAGACGGATCCCGCCAGGAAAACATTAGGACACTTTGCTGCCCACAAGGAGAACACAAATCCATTAAGGATGGAGGGAAATTGCCCTGCCCCGGTGTTCCCTGGCCCGTGCTTATTCCAGCCACCGCCCCTGTGCCCATTTGGAATACGCACAGTGATTATCCCGGAGCTGCTAAAATGAGCAGCGGATGGGCCGCGTGGGGTTCCTGCCGTTTCCCTTTGTTTTTGGCGGGTTTTCCCAGGAGCAGAGCTGCCTCTCGGGCAGCCAGGCGTGGGTGCTGAGTGCTCCGTGCTGAATGGGATGCTCCTCTCCCGGTCCTTTCCTATTTTTTCCGCTTTGTCACTCCTGGAACCGCTTTGATAGGAGATGGCAGCCGGTGATCATTGACAAAAGCCAGGAAGGAGAATGCTCATTCTGTGTCTTGGAGAAGGGAAAAAGGGAGAGGAGCAGCCTCTTTTTCCTGCTTTCATGAGCAGTAAGCGGGAATACCAAAGGAAAGGACGGCAGGTTTCCGAAACAGTGGATAAGAAAGAGATTTAAGGACACAATGGAGCATTGGTTTGGAACTGGAAAGAGCCCCTTTGGTTTCAGCGCCCTCCGGGAATCGGGGTTTACAGGAACAATTAGAATTGTGCTGAGATAAATAAAGACGGGAAAAGGGGAATGCATCCTGTTTTCCAGAGCGCGAAGTGAGCTTTTCCCAGAAAAAAAAAAAAAAGAGCCAGACTTTAATTTATGGAGAAGTGAGAGCAGAAGATTTTATCCAAATATTTGAGATGCTTTCCTTGCTTCTCCAAAACGCAACAATATCAGAGTAGCGATTTTTGGGATGACCATGGACACTCGGCCCCTCCACATCATTCCATAGACTATTCCTACGTTTCTTCCCCGTATTTCTCTTTCTTTTGCCCCTTCTTCCTAGTCCAAATCTGCCTTCCCAACGGCAGGATCCAGTGGAATCAAAGGTTTTTATATTGGAAAGGAGCTCCTGACACCCTCAGGGTGAGTGGATGCAGGGACTATTCCAGAATCCAAGGCTGACACCAGTGGGATGATTCAAGGAATGTTGTCCCTTGATCCTCACCTGTCCTTCAGCAAATGTATGGGGTGGAAGGTCCTTATCCTGGAGGTTTTTCTAACCTTAATGGTTCTGGGATTCCATGCTCTCCAGCCTCTCCTGGAATCCACCCCCAGGTTTCCCCACCTCTCCATGAGGAATCCAATCAGCTTCAACCAGTTCCTGGAGATGCCAAAGGTTTAGGACCAGGCATCCCACACTCCCCAGGGAATGAGGCATTTCCTGCTGCTGGCCAAAGTATTGGATGAGCTTTGTCCTTTGGAGGTGAAAAGAGCACACAGGATACCTGGAAGTGGCATTTCAGGTGGGCACCTGGATTAGCAGGATAAAATCCTCCCCATTTCATCCCTCTCCTGCCTATTCCTGCCCAAAAAGCAGGACAAAGGAAGGCACCAGCTTTAAAATTCCATTTTGCTTCTGGAAATTCTATTCTTGCCAAACAAGCTCGGTTTTATTCCCGAGCTTTGCTTTTCCTGCTGATCATGAGGTACAGAAATCAAGGAGAAGAGCGTGAAATGAACTTGAGTCATTTGAAAGAGCTTGATTGATATGAAGGAAAAGCATTTCCCCTTGAATTCACCGCGTGGAGGGAGCTTTTTGAAATCCACACTTCTCGTCAGGAAAACAAGGAATTATGTGTTCATTGAAGCCAGATCCAAAGTCTGGGAAATTACTAAACTTAGAGAAATGCAAATGTTGGATTAGTCTGGAAGCCTGGAATTAAGTTTCATTAAGTCTGACTTTTTCTGCACATCCACGATGTCTCTCCCAGTTTATTTCCGTGGCTAACTGGGAGCCAAGTCCACCTCAGCCTGTGGGCTCCACAGGAAAAGGATGGATGACAAAGGAGGACAGGGATCATCCCCCCACACGCCAGGGACTCCCAGGGGCAATGCCACCTTCCTGAGCTTCCCAGGGCTTTTCCAGCCCTCCCGAGCCCTCTGCACGCTGCATCCAAGGGGAAATGGCAGGTGGGGTGTCCTGTTAGGGATGTGCCAGGTGATGCCACCTCTCCATTGGTTTAGGACCGTGCCAGGTGATGCCACCCCTCCGCTGGCACCGCTGCGTCCGTGGCAGGTTGGCCCTGCACGGCTGGGCTGACTCAGGCAGGGTGCTGAGATGAAGCCAGATGGCAGCAGCTTTTCCATTCAGGACTCCTGAGTCACAGCCCATTCCCTGGATCCTTGATAAAGAAGCTTCTTCCCAGTTTTTTATTTAGCATGGAAGCGCTTTGCTCAGGAACCCACCCCCGGAGCAGCCTCCTACGGTGTTTCCTCCAAGATCTCCTCTCCGCGGTGGGGAAATGAAGAAGCTTTGCTGGCAGCACAATTTCCAGCTCCCCACGGATTGGGAAGTGCATGGACAGCACTTAATTCCCAGGGTTAATTAATGAATGATCATTGGGATCCTTCCACAGGGCGTGCACACAAGAATGGAACACCACGGCCAAGACTTGGCCCTGAGGATCTCCAATCCCTCTGGATCATCCCATGGTCAGCCAGCCCATCGCTCCAGCAAGGCAGGAATTATTTCCGAGCCCTGAAATGCAAATTCCTGGCGGTGCCAGCCTGGATTGCTCCACGGAACCCGAGGTCACAGCCCTGCCCTGCTGCAGCCACTTGGAAACAGCCTTGGAATCACCCATTCCATGTGGAAGCCGCTCGTCACGCTTGATTTATCCAGCTTATCCCATAGATAGTTAATTAATCCCCTTCCCTGGAAACAGTAACGAGTTTATTGCAGTCTGAGTGGTTTCCTGTTTTATCCCAGGATCTGCATTGGAACACTGAGCTTGGGACTGTCCCAGTCTTCCTTGGGTTTGTGATCCAAACTTTCCTCTGACAATGGGAAACCCCACGGATTTGTGGCTCTCCCGAGGGCTGCCAGTTGCAGCTGGAGGACCAGCAATCCAGCAGCAGCTCTTCCCTGCCTGGATCAGTTATTCCAGGGAATATGAGCATTTCCAAGGGAAAAATTAACATTTCCAAGGGAAAATGAGCTTCCCTGTGGAAGCACCGAGATGCAGAAGCTGTTACAGGTTTTATCCCGAATTTAATGCAATTCCCACTGGTTTAGCTCAGAACATCCATGATCCAAAGCTGGGAGCAAGGAAATGTGGTTTTCCTGAACTCTTTGGGAGGAAGGGAACAAAACCAAATGGGGAAATGCATTTCCCTTGGAGAAGCACAGCAGCAGTTGTGTTTTCCTCATGGATATTCCCTCTTTGCCATCCCTTTCCTCCCCTTCTCCCACCAGCCAGGCTCCAATTATCCCAGAAAAGACCCAATTCCGGTGTTTATTGTCAACCTTCTGAAGTGTCCATAGTTCTGGTTCTGGTATGGAAATATTCCCCTCAAGGGACCTGTGTGGGATGGAATTAATTTTTCTGGAGCATTCAGGAATGCTCAGTTAGGAGGTGCCGGATTCCAAATTTGCCAAATACTTTCATCATCATCATCATCATCATCATCATCATCATCATCATTATTATTATTATTATTATTATTATTATTATTATTATTACACCTGATCCAGTGCAAGCACCACTGCACCTTCCCAGGGTGGAAAACACAGCTCTGGGTTAAAATTCCATGTGTTAAAAACTGCTGTCCCAAAATTCAACTTCATCGGGATCGCCTCAGCCCGGTGCTGACCAATTTCCTTCTCCATGAGAGAAGAATGATTAAAAACCAGGATTCAATCAGCTGGAATTGCCCATAAAAGCCAGGATATTACAATTTCTGTGAGGGAATCATCATGCCAGGGATGTAAAAGCCACAGGCCTCCGTGAAGGATGAATCCATGGCAAGAGCTGTTGGAAACATTAGGGAAATAAAAGGCTTCTTGCTGTTAAGTTTCATTTAAGGGAACTTGAAATTCCCAGGAAGAGCAGCCACGAGCTGCAGAAACGCTCGTTAAGTGATTTCCGGGGCTGCTCGTTATTTTACCTTTGTTTACACAACATTTACGGCGGGATTTAGGTGGAACAGCTCCTTCAATCCTTTTCTAAACCCTCCCTTCCGAGCCTTTTCCAAGGATAGTGGTGGTACCCAAGGAAAGGAGTTAAAGAATGGAAATGGGAGGGAAAAGAGCTTCATCCCAGGGCCTGGAATAGTTACAAATCCAAATAAACCCACTGGAAAAGCCAGGATGCCCCAGCAGGGCAGAATCAGCTGTAACTCATCCCAACTCCACGGGGTGACCCTTCCACTTCGCATTTCTTGCCCTTTATCACCCAGCCCTCCTCTGCTTTGCTTTTAAGATGATAAAAATCACGATTAACAGAGGGGAAGCTTTCAGAGAATTTCAATCCTCCACAAGAACCTTTGCACTGCTAAACTGCTGGGGAAAAAAAAAAAACCAACAACCCAACCCCAAAAAGCCTCTTTTATGTGCTGGATGAAAACACAGAGCAGCAAAGAAAAAAACCTCGGGAAAAAAAAAGCCCTCAGATAAAATTTTAATCATATTTGCAGTAAATCAAGAGCAGTTCTGGGTTGCTCTGAACTTTGTCCCCTTGGGGTTATTTCAGAATGAAGCCATCACATGAGAATCCCTTTAATGATGACGTATTTCGCTGGGCTTAGAAGAAAAGGATACAAAAATCTGGGGAAAATGGGAATGTGTGGCTCACAAAATTAAATCCATGTGGGAAGCACACAAGAACCAGGCTGGGGAGCGAACTGTGGGCTCGAGGATTCCCATAATTGCACAGACCCCAATCATCCCCATCCAAACCCAGACCGGATTTGATCTGGGGATTTTGGGATTTTAGGTGTTATTCCAAACATCACAAGCCACGTAGTTAACAGGGAAAATAGAACCAACACTTTTCCAGCAATTCGTCCCATTGTCAGCTCGTTTATGAGGTGAAACAGTGAATTTTTCCCCGGTTTCCCAAATCCACCCCCAATATTGACAAAGAGAAGCCGAAAGAAGTTCAGCCGCTCAGCAGAGAGGGCCACATTTTTGGGAAGTGACTTAACTGCAAACATTTTCCTTTTAGGAGCCACTTTGGGAGGCACCTTAAAGGGATTTGTTTGCCGAATGTGTCGGGTGTTTAATTTCTAAAATAACATTTCATGGCCTCAGCACTCAGAGTGATGAGTCAGTCACTCCTCAAACCTTGGCCCACGCTGCCAAGTGACTCAGGGAAAAAAAGGCCTGAGGGTGTTCAGGAAAAAAAGGAAGGAAAAGAGCAGAGGAGGTGGCCAAGATCGAAAGGATGAGTGGCCTTTTTGGGGCCAGGGAGGAGCAGACAGGGATTTGGGGGATGGGAATGTGTTTCCATCCTCTCCTGGGGTCCTTTGTCTGCCCGCAACCCCCACAGCCAGGAATTCCTTCCCAAAATCCCATCTAATCCTCCTCTCTCTGTTTGAAGCCATTCCCTGTGTCCTGTCCCTCCATCCCTTGTCCCAAGTCCCTCTCCAGCCCTCCTGGAGCCCCTTTAGGCTCTGGAAAGATCTCCCTGGATCCTTCTCCAGGTGAACATTCCCATCTCTCCCAGCCTCTCTTATTTATGCAGAGAATGAAATAAAAAACTCAACTCATTCTTGCAGGCCCCCCAAAATTCCACAATCCAGATGCAGGAGAAACCCCTCCAAAGGGACTCCCCTGCCTTTGGTGCTCCCAGTCCTCCTCCAGTGATCCCAACATCCCAACAAAAAGCGGAAACCTCGGCGAGGGAGGCGGCTCCGAGGCAGCAGCATCCATCAACAGCCAATTCATTATCCTAAATCCAGGGAGGATAATGAAACCCGCTGAAATGTGGGACCAAAGGCCAAGGTTGGGTTTCCCTGGAAACCAGAGCGTTGTGTTGGCTGCCTTGTGCTGTTCCCAAACGCTGCCCTCGGTATTCCAGCGCCGTTGGCTTGCCAAGGGAAACGTCGGAGCATTCCCCCCTCCCTCCCCTCTGTCCCTACGTCAGGCTGACTTTATCTCCATTAATTTCTTGCTAAAAGGATTCCAAAGCTTGTCTTTTTCATCATTCCCGAAGTTTTTCCCTTTAATCCTCATAAAGACGCTGCCATTTATTCCCATAAATATCCTGGCCCACTTCCTATCTCCTCGGCTCTTGCCAATCTCCGGGAGAAAAGGAGTGACCTCGGCGGAGCCGGGGTGATGAGGCTGGGATTTATCAGGAGAAACTCCTGCGAGCCTTATTTTCATTTTTGCAGCTGGGGCATAAATCAAGGGGATATCGGGATCGTTCATCCCTCGTGATGGATCTGTCATCGCAGGGAAGGGCATGGGAGCAGGGAGATTTGTGTGGGTCCGTCCTCTCCCGCTCCGCCTGCGAGCCGGCGCTGTCATCCCTGATGGAAATGTGAGCACACAGTGGGAATAGCTGGGAAAAGGGGCTGATAAATGGCTTAACCAGACCATTCGTATTGTCTGCTCATCATTCCCGGTGTTTTATCTCCGTGTTTTCAAACGGCAAGGGAATTTCAGGGCTTTTTGCCCACCGGTCCTTAAACAAGACAGACTATTTTTAGGGACTGAGCTTTACGAGGAGAAGTGAAAACGAGATGGGCTTCCCAGCAGGGTTTTTAATGCTCAACAGCACTTTTCCCCCCACATGAGGACCCTAAAAGCAGCTCCAGCCAGCCAGGAGATGCTCCTCCAACCTCTGCTTTATCAGACCTGCTGTGCGCAGCAACTCCTCTCCCTTTGGTGGAAAAGAAAGGTGATTTTCCCTATTTTGTGTGGATAAAGAAGTGCCTCAGGCCCTGGGATGTGCTCTAATAACAACCAGCCCCACACGCAGCAGGAGCTGCTAAAGAATGGAAAATGGAGATAAAACTGTGTAAACACGAAGGAAGGGATTAAAATCTCACCACATTTGATGGGAAAGCTCGTAAATATCTTCCAGAAGTTCTCCTGGATCGCTTTGTTTCCCGTGTTTTGTCTGTCAGCTCTGCCCCCTGAGCAGAAAGGCAGCTGAAAATCCCACAAACAGCCTGGCCGTGGGGGGAATGACATTCCTGCCAGCACTGGGAAATGCAGGAAATATTTCGAGTTCACCATCCTTCCTCATGGGAGGGAAATTCCTGTTCCTTCTTATCCCGGATAATTTCAGCCCTGAATGAGATGCACCAACCCTTATCAACCCACAAAGGTTTATCAACATTGGAGCTTGGACTTGATGATGTTAAAGGTCTTTTCCAACCTTAATTCCATGGTTTTAAGTTCAAAGGAGGCAAATTGTTTCCGTGTTTATTTGGGTCTCTTTTCCATCTTTTGCCTCTTTTCCGTCTTTTTCAGGGGGAGGAAAACAGGGATGTTTTTACACCCGTATTCCCAGCAGGATTGTGCCAGCCAGGGGACACGGATCCCTCCCTGAGCAGCCTCACCCTGCAGAGAGGAGCTCCAAAGACACTCCTGGGACACTCACTGCTCAGAATTCCTCCTGGGACTGGGAAAATTCCTGCTGGGAATGCTCCAGGGCTCAGGAGTGGTGCTGATGCAGAGTTCTCCAGCCCCAAGGGGAAAGGAGCAAGAGTAGCAAAGTCACCACTCTGGGGCCACAATATTCCCAAATTTTGGCACTGGGGAGCTGCTGGCCCCCTGTGTGTTGCCCCACCCGTGCTGCTGGTGGATTTTCCTGGAATTACCGGGAAACTGCTGATGGAAAAGGAAAGGCTGGCACAGGGAAAGGCTCACATCCCGTGTTTTGTAGGTGGAGCAGGAGCTGTGCTCAGCCAGACACCCAGAATCCCACACGGATCAGGTGCCTCTGGAGCTGAGCAGGACCTTGATCCTCATCCTTTGGGGACACAGCAAAATCCTGACAGGGAGCTGGGAATGCTGCTGATGGAAAAATCCTGACAGGAATTCCCTCCGAGGCCAGTTTTCCATAGGCACGGATGAAGGAGAGGGTCCTGCCTGACCAAACCTGCCTTTAATTGCCTCATTCCCATTCCCATCTCTCCGTTTTTCCCTTTCATGCCTCCTCTGCTGTCCCTCCCTCGCTCCTCACATCTCCCCAGGCTTGGCTCCCTCTTTCTTCACTGCCAATTTCAAATGCCCCAAAGGGTTGGACTTTCATTTCTCCCCTTGCTTCCCTGAATGCTTCCCCTCGGGAATAACACCAGGGTCTCATCTTTCATTCCCTTCTGAGCCCAGATGAAAGGAAAGGGACCTTAAACCCACACAAAGCACCCCAATTTCGCTTTGATCTTGACATCAGTGAGTCGTTCCAGGAATCAAAACAATCCACAAGTTTGGCACAGTTGAAAGGAAGATTTCCAGGATTAATTTTTTTAAAAGTTAAGGTTTTGGGGAAATTCTGCTTTGCAGCTAAGTCTTGCATAGACACAGAAGCCATTCCGCTCTGCCAAATCATTCCCAGGTTTTGTGGTGACAAAAAGGGAATTGAGCCTTATTTGCCATCATGGAAATCATGGAACTGCATCGATCCAAAGCAGCCTTTCCCAGGGAATACAGCCCACATTCCCGCATTCCCTGCTCCAAATGCTCCTCCGGGGATCCCTGCATGTTGCTCCCGCTCCCCTTCCAAGCCCAGGGAATTTTGTTTTGGTTCGAAGGCATCGAAAGGGAGGTTCTTGGCCCAGGCAGCCTGCGTGGCTTTCATTCCTGTGGTCACCGAGCATCCACACTCCCGAGCTGTTTACACTCCCTGGCCGGGATCTTTTCCCGATTAACCACCAGCAGCTTTTGGGATTTGCGTTTGCCCACAGGCACAGCTGGGAAGAGCAAACAGCGAACGCTGGAGGGAGCTGGATGGGCACCTCCGTGTGGGTATTTGGGATGAGGCAGAGCTGGAGGCGAAGCGGCTCCTTGTGCTGTCCTCACCGATGGCTGAGAACGCGAAATCCTGGAATTGTTTGGGTTGGAGGGAGCTTAAAGCTCATCCAGGTGGGCAGAGACACCTTCCCCTATCCCAGGTTGCCGTCCAGCCTGGCCTTGGACACTTCCAGGGATCCAGGGGCAGCCACAGCTGCTCTGGGAATTCCATCCCAGCCCCTCCCCACCCTCACTGCAAAATCTCCTTCCTTAGATCCGATCTAAATCAACCCAAATCCTTCATTTTAGAAACATTCCCCTTGTCCTGTCACAGCAGGCCCTGACACAAAGTTTGTCCCCATTTTTCTCACAGCTCCCCTTCCAGTACTGTCTCCTTTTCCTTCAGGGAGTTTCTTTCTGTGGTGATTTAGGGAATTTTGTGACGATTTAGGGAATTCTCCACACTTGTCTAGCAAGATGTACAGATAGGCCAAGGATTGGGATGTCCACATTCCCCAGAGTGGGATTTCTGCACGCGTGGCTCTGGCCAAGAATTCCCAGCCACACATTCCATCCTCTTTATCCCAAATTTCTCCTGCTAGAAACAACCAACCCGTGACAACCTCTCTGTTTTCCCCACAAACTCTGTTTAAAACTCCTCTGCGTGCCCCGCTGGCTTTAGGAAACGCTCTCCCCGTGGCTGCCAGATAAAAAGCAGAGATAAGAAACGGATTGACCCCGGCAGAGCATTTTTAGAGCAGAAAGTTTAAATATTATGGATTTTTTTCCCGGTTTTCTGTGTGAGACCCAAGGATCCAAACCCTGCTGCCAGGGACCCATCCAATTTGGCCTTGGACACTTCCAGGGATCCAGGGGCAGCCACAATTTCTCTCCCAGAGCCTCCTCACCCTCTGTGTAAAAATCCAGGACAATTCTCTTCTTCACCAGGGCTTTAACGGCCCCATAAATTCCCGGGAAACGCCACCTTTGTATCCATCTGGATCCCGCCCCTGTTTTATTCCCGCAGTAATTACCGGGTGTTTCCTCAGGCAATCGCGCCTTTAGCAGCGGCTTCTGCGCAGACAAGCCGATATTAAAGGGCATCGCCTTCCAAAAATCAGCACCACGGCTTTTAGTCCCGGCCTAAATTTCTGCTGGAGCGTCTGGCTCGAGGTGTGCGGGTTTAACTGTGCACACATCACCTTAATTAGCGCCAGCACGAGGGGAAACAAGGCTGGGTCACGGAGTCCCCGGCAAACATTCACTTTCTGTTTTCATTTAAAGCACAGCGCGTTGTAATGAGAAAAGCAGAGAATGATCAAAATCCGCCTCTTCTTGCAATAAAAGCTTGGTTTCACTTCAAGGAGCTGGCCTTGGGTGCATCCCCCAAATCTCACATCCCATCTTCTTGCAGCTCCCTGGTTTCGGGGTGTTTGTGGCGCCCCGCACGCCCTTAAAGCCAGAAATGCTGTCACACAATAATATTTAGTTTTGTATAGAAATAAATCCATCAGCTTTGGACACAGCCCAGACTCCAGCACTAATTTGGGCCTAAATCCTGTCTTGGGGTGACTCTATCATGTGTATCCCCTATCATGCTCTGTGCCCAAAAAGTAATTTTGTGCCTTTTCTGTGCCTTTAAACTGAGCTAGAGAAAAAAAAACAAATGAACTTTTCAAAGCAGTTTCTCAAGGACACAGAGATTTCACTGCTCTGCATTCTCTGGCTGCAGGAGCAGGAGGGAGCACCCTGCTTGCTCGCTTCAGCCAGCGGTTTCGGGGTTTTTTTCCCCTTTCTCTTCCCGGCATGAGACGGAAAGCTGAACTTTGTTTCCTGGGACTTTGGTTTTTCCCTTCTTCTCTTCTGGACTGTTCAACAACATCAGAACACATCGGGAGAATTTTTCCCCGAGGCCCAGGGGGTGGGCCCTCACCGACCCAGCTCTGAGGAGGAGAGAGACCACACCTCCAGAAGGACTCTGAAATCTCCCCAGGTTTCTCTCTACAGCGAGAGATTTCATTTCATTTCATTATTTAGCATCATTATCCTTTTCCTGTGTGTTTGTTAAATAAATAGTTCTTATCTCTTTCACTTTCCTTCGAGGAAAAATTTCCTTTTTTCCCGAACCCTGTGGGGGGAAGGGTGGTTGTAACCTGGTTTTCTCTCAGGGGATATATTGCTAGATTTTGGCCAAACCAGCACAATCCACAATAAGGATTAAAACCGGAGTAAACGATAATGAACGACTCCTGCTGGCTGTGGTGGCGATGGATAAATACCGGATAATTCACCGCTGATGTGTCGCCTTGCACAGATCTCGGCACCTTGGAGGGAAGCCGTTGTCTCCGTGCCCCTCCTGCCACATATCCACATCCCGTTTGGTGTTTTCACCCACGAAAGCCCAAAATTCCATGGCCTCGTGCATAATCCAGGGGACAGTGACGAACTCCTCGTCCCTCACGCCGCCGAGTGACCGCGAACGGCTCTGCCAGGTGAGCTCTGCCAATCCCCTCATCCATCAGGAATCCCGCACCCCCCAAAGCTGCTGGAGGTGTCTCATCCCATTTTCCCCCTGGCTTGGCTGGCGGACACGCGTGGAAGTAACGACGTGTCCAACCCCGTTATATCCTCCAGCTGCAGCGCTCGTTATTCCAGCTGGGATGGCGGAGTCTGATCCGTGGGGCGTGCGCTGGGAAGCTCGGTCTTGTAAAATTGGATTTTGGGAGTCTCATCTTGGTTTATTCCCTGCTGTGGGAGGGAGGGGCTCCAGCAGCGTTGTTCCACTGTCCAAACTTCTCCAGAGCACTGTAGGATCACAGAAGGGATGGGTTGGGAAGGGACCTTTAAAGGCTGGATGGGGCTTGGAGCAACCTGGGATGGTGGGAGGTGTCCCTGCCCCTGGCAGAGGTGGAATGGGATGGGTTTTAAGGTCCCTTCCAACCCGACTATTCTGGGATTCTGGGATTCTACCTACGATTAGATTCCACCTATTTTATGATCTAGTCCAACCCCACGTGGAAATTTCTCAGAGCCAGAGAAACCCTTCAGAGTCATGAACCAAATGAGGGAATTTCCAGCCCTCCTTGAGAAGCCATAGAGAAATTTAGGATGGAAATCCTCTAAGATCATTGGGTCCAACCATTCCCAGCACTGCCAAGGCCACCACTGCCCCGTGTCCCCAAGTGCCACATCCACAGGGCTTGGGGACTCCACCACTGCCCTGGGCAGTTTGTTCCAAGGTTTAACCACTTTTGGGGAAGACATTTTCCCTCAGATCCAACCTAAACCTCCCCTGGTGCAACTTGAGGCCATTTCCTCTTTTCCTTAGGTCTGGCATGGAGGAAACAGAGCTGGGACCCAAATCCTTCTCTCCAGTGGTGAGGAAGTTTCGTGGCTAATGCCATGTGGGATTCCATCCCTGAATTCCAGCTCTGCTGGGCTCCACATTTCACATTTCCCCACCAGCCCAGCACTCTCCTAGTCCTGTCCAAGCACAGCCTTTTCCCAGCTTGCTGAAGGAACAACCCAAACCAGGCTCCAGAGGGAAAATCCAGCATTTCCAGTGCTTTAAAACTTCCACACATCCATTTGTTTAGGGAAAGGACGCAGGGATGGGGGGCAGGAAGGAGCTGGGCCCCCTGCTCGAGATTAGACCCAGATGGCCCAGCAGAGGTGGGGAGCAGCCTTTGCCTCCCTGGTGATGGATGCACAAATCCCTCCTGCCGCTGGGAGATGGATGGTGATGGATCGGGAGGGCATTAACCTTGTCATTTGGAATAGGTCATCCCGTGATCTTATCACGTTTTAATCCATGTTTTTATCATCCCCAGCCCTTTCCGAAGGGAAGCGCGGAGATGGGGACGGACGGGGGGCAGCGCTCGGGGGGTTTGATGATAATTTTTTTAATGCTTGCCTTTCCTGAGTCCTTTTTTTTCCTCTTTTTTTGGAAGCTCTGGCTGTGGAATGAGGTGCCCATTTCCCAAGATTTATGTCACCAAATCAGTGATGTATAATTCCCGGTGGCCGTGAATTCCCGACATCCTTGAGGGCGCAGCAGGTTTAAGGGAACACCCCACAGGCAGGAAGTTTTTAGGGTTGTTCCACCCGAAAGGATGAATCCTTTTAAAGCACCAAACACCACAATTCCCATCAGTCCATCTCCAGGAAAATCTGCCCTTCTTCCCGACATCTTCACTGGGAAGGTTTCCCATTTTCATCCCTATTTTCCATCTCTGTTTTCCACGTCCGTGCTGGATTTGGGGAAGTGAGGGAGGGAAGGAGGAAGGAAGAATATTTTTATCCTTTTTTCCCCTGATTGTGCTGCCTGGAAGGGATAATTGTGGTGTCAGGTCTGGTTTTGATCCAGGAATAGAATCATGGAATTATAGAACCAAAAAGTTTGGAAAAGACCTCCAAATACTTGAGTCCAACCATGTCCCCAAGTGCCACATCCACACGGCTTTTAAATCCCTCCAGGAACGGGCGCTCCACCACTGGACAACCCTTTCCATGAAGAGTTTTTGTTCCTAATATCCAATCTTTAGGAAGTGGCATCAGCTGAAACAAGACCTAAAATGGATTTCCCCATTCCATGGGGATAATTTGGTGCATTGGTGACTGTGGCTGTGGATGAGATGCTGTTCTTCCTGACTGGAAGGATTCAGGGATGCAGCAGGAAGAGGCTGGATCCAGGGAATCAGCCTGTCCCAATTTAATGCCATCAAGCTCAGGTTAGTGGGGTTTTAAACTGGAAAAGCCACCCCAGTAAAGTGCTTAGGGAGGGGCCAAGCAGGTACTTGAGTTCTGATGAAAGAAATCATTAAAAACATGAAGAAATCAATTTTTCGGATAGCAAACAATAAAAGAGGGAGTATCCCAGCCCTGGGAGAGGACAGGATCCCACCCCGAGTTGTTTAGGAGCTGTTGATGTCTGCAGAAACTTCGGGCAATGGACGCTCAGTCTTGGCTCTTCCCGTCTGCATTCCAAAGGGAACCGAGCTGAAATTTCCCCCTGGACATCCCTAATTACCAGCATCATTCCCAGTCCAGCCTACCCCTGGAATGATGAGGACACTGGAGCCTCTTGCCCTCGGATGGGGCTCTCTGGGCACCGATGGCAGAGCACAGAGTGGTTTTTGACGCCCTTGGCACCAGCCGCAAAACCAGGGCGAATCTGCTCCGTCTGCTCCGTGCTCACACCCTGGAAAGTTGGGACATTTTGAGATTAAATGGATTTCTCGAGCCCAGCAAGGAGGTTTTTTGGGACAATGAGGCACCAGGGTGTATTTGTCACAGGACTGAATTCTCTGGGATTTAGGGCATCTCCTCCCCGGAGCAGAGCTCTGTGCTCCAAATTCCATGGCTGCAACGTCTCCTCAGGCTGTGGAGAAAAGAGGATTTCACCCCCACAGCAGCTAAATCCACCTCCAGGGGGAAAGGCACCAGCAGCCTCTTGTCCCAGATGGAATTATCTTGGGAATCACATTTAACTGAGGCTTTCACTTTGTTTCAGCTCAAAAAATATGTGGATGCAGGGAGGTATTTACATAGTGTTTATTTTTAGATTTAATCTGATGCAGAAACAGGAATTTAAGAAAGAAAACCAAGCAAGGGGAAGGTGAAAATGAATTTCTGAGATGTGGCTGGACCTGCTGCACCTCTTAATAAGATTTAGGGAGATCAATATGTTGATACAATATTCCCTGGAACAAATATTCCGAGAGGAAAGTGGGGCAAGGATGGCTGGGGGCTTTCCAAGCCTTTGGATCAGCGCTGCAGAATTAGGAGGAATATCCAGTCAGGAAAAAAGATGGAGTTTAAGCTCTCAGTTAGAGAAAACCCAATATATTCAGGAATTGCACTCCATGGAGAGGTGATAAATTTACAACTCTGTCTCTCTCTGATGAAGGCTTTGCTCTTGTTAAGGGATTATTCTCATTTTTTGGGTGAGCTCAGATCAGGCACCTTTGGCTTGGATCATCCCTGTCATGACTGGGGAGGTTAAACACCAAAAAGGGTGGATTCTCCCCAAAAATATGCTGGAGATTTCCAGTGCCAAGCTCTGCTGTCACAGCCACAGCAACTGGAAGAGGAATTCAACCCTGACAGCAACACTTGGATTCTGAGCCGTGTCCTTTGTTCCGCACGCACGCACGCTTGGAAAAGACTTCCCAAAATATTGACTGACAAAGATTTCAAACCGTGCTCCAGTGCTCTCCAAAACAAAAAAAAGCTGAATTTATCTCCCTTGGTGGTTGTTTTGCTGTGGGGACAAGTCCGAGTTTGGGAGCACAAGCTGAGGCTGCGGGGCTGTGTTTTGGGAAGGCTTCTCCCGCTCCGTGTGCTCCAGCTGGAGGTGGAGATTTTATTCACTAGGGCTGAAAAGGAATTATTTGAATGGATTTGAATCCCTGGACGTGCAAATGAATCCCTGGAAATATTCATGGGCAGGTTGGATGGGGCTTGGAGCAACCTGGGAGAGTGGAAGGTGTTCCTGCCACGGCAGGGGGTTGACATTTAAATATCCCTTCAAACCCAAACAGTTCCATGATTCATTCAAAGAATTTCAGATGAAATGAGGTCATTTACAGGAAATTGGATTAAAAACCTCCCATTTTTGGAGTCTGATGCAAATCAGGACGGAAGGAGGTGTTGCTGGTGTTGAATATTTGTTATTATTGCTGGGCTGTGGAAAACAGATTTTTAAGCTGGAAAATCAAGGCTGAGCCCCAGACAGAGCAAAGCTCAGCTTTTCCAGAGAAGCTGGGGCTGCCCCTGGATCCCTGGAATGTCCAAGGCCAGGCTGGATGGGGCTTGGAGAACCCTGGGATAGTGGAAGGTGTCCCTGCCCATGAGCTGGGTGAGCTTTCCTGTCCCTTCCCACGCAACCATTCCCTGATTCCATGACGATTCCATGATGATTCCATGATGATTCCATGATGATTCCATGATGATTCCATCCCCTCACGCCGTGCAAGGCCATGACCCACACCCGGCTCAGCCTCCTGGCAGACATTCAAGGAAATCTGGGTTTTTCATGAGTCAGAGCCTTCACCTGTGAGTGATCAAAAGCGAAAACTCAATCCAGACCCTCCTGAGATCAGAATCTCAACCCATCTGCGCCTTCAGAGCCTTCACATCTCCTGGAAAATAACTGTTGGGAGAAAAAAATCCCAAATAAACTATTTTGGAGAGGAGGCTGAGGTCACTCAGGAGCTGTCCCACTCGGTTAGCTCCAACATGAGGCTGAAACGTGGATTTACGGCCCAGCACGGATCACTCCAGAGGCTGGGATGAGGGATTTTGCCGGGAAGGATGGATCCCTCCATTTTTTTTGTACCTAAATACAAAGTTCAGCAGAATTTTAAAAAAGAACCAACCCAAACCAGCTAACAAAGGAACAAAAGGATGTGGGAAACATCTAGAGGAGAAATTTAGGGTTTAAAAAGGACATGGCATAAAAAAAATCTGTGTTTTGTCCACAGCCTGGTGTCTGGCCAAAGGCTCGATCAACTTTTCCTCAACTCCATGGAGATTTTGCATTTTTTCCCATTATTTTTCTCAACTTCATGGAGATTTTGCATTTTCCCCCATTATTTTCCCTTGATTCTGTGTCCCACCGCTGCTCCTGTCTCCAGCTGGGAGCAATCTACATTCTCAGCCTCAGCAGGAATTTTTTGGGAGTCATTCATTGAAAACAGGGATTCATTCTGATCCAGGAGAGTCCAAAATGTCCCTGTGTGTGTGTGTGCACCATCCCAGTGCCACCAAACCGCATCCGTGACTTTTTCCCATGGTTTATATGAAAAAAACTCTGCCACAAACGCCCAAATGATGCCAAAATTTTCACTCTTCCAATTTTCTCCTCACATATGGTAACAGTTTTTCCATGAAAAAAAAAAGAAAAAAAGCACGCCCGTGACATTTGCGAAGGATAAAAAAAAATAACAATAAAATAAATAATTTTCATTGGGAAGTTCTCTCTTTTGGAAGGAAAACAATGCTTTCGAAACTCTCGTTTTAAAAACTGTCCTTGCTCGTGTCAGGCCGAAAATATTTGGCTTGAGTTCAAGTGCAAGGAAAGCAGTTTTTGGAACGTCCAGATTTGCAGTAAAACAGACATTCCAGCCTTCAGACAGCTCTGGATCCAGAAAACCCTCGGGAACACTTGGGACAACCCACCCCGGAGACACCGAGCAGCTGTTTTGCCATTCCAGTGGCAGAAAAAGGAGGATTTTGGGACATCTCTTGGCTTCCCAAAGCACGGGGGTTGTTCGTTGTGTGCAAACAACGGATCCGTCAAATCCAATCCCCTTTTTCCCAGGATCTTGGCCCGTCAACAGCCCTGGGAAATAAATACAGAGGAAAGTCTCTCCTTAACTCGAGGGATCGAATGTTGGATGAGTTTCAGGGAAGGGAGATTCCAGTGGGACAATCGAAGGAAGGAGACCTCGCTCCAAGGGCGCTCAGGGATGGATCCCATCAACTTTTGGGCTTCCAGCTTCCCAAATCCACCTAAAACAGGGACCGAAGCCGCGCCGCTGCCTGTGCCACGCATCCATAGGTGCCACATGCCACGTAATTAACTTAATTAGCCAAAGCCCGAGGAGCAACAGGAGCGGGGACTGCTCCCCAAACCATCAACGTGACGGGAGAGCCGGGGCTAATTAACACCTCCTTAATACCTCCACAAATACCAAACCTGCTGCCGGGAGAAATAGTTTCACACTTCCTTATCAAATTAGGGCGAAATCACTCCTAATGAGCGAAAATCAATTAGTGCGACACCCAAATGAATGTATTTGTGCTGTCAGCAAGAGTTATTTGCATAACAGTTTGCGAGGGCAGGGGAGACGCTGGAGCTGCTCCGTGTTCCTAATGAGGAGCTGCTGCTGGAAATGTTTTATCCAACTCCCGACAGCACCAGCTGGCACCAGGAGAATCGCAGGGGATCCTGCGGGGTTGTGCGTCCAAAAAAGCCCCCAAAATTCCAGGTGAATGTGGTCAGTAAGGAATGGGAATGATTTTCTAGCGTGGTGTTGCTGGTGGTAGTCCTGGTTCTTCCCTCATTTATCCAGAGAGGTGAATTCCCCTTCAGAGCCTCTCCAGGGAAAAACAAACAGCTGAAAATGGCACCTGAGGAGCCAAAACAGCTCTTGGAAAACCATCCTTAGTTTTGTGTTGTTGTTAAAGCCTTTAATTAAATTAGAGGAGTGGCTCAGGAACAAATGGAGCAGAGATCCACAGCAATGGATTTTAATCAGATTTAATTTTTTTATAGCTCCTTAAAACAGTTCCTTGCAGTTCTGGTGTCTTCCAATGTAGCCTTGACCTTGGATTTAATTGTTTTGGAGCTGTGCTTGTCACTAATTCCAACGTGCCTCAATGGAATAGTCATGGAATCATGGAATCATGGAATGGGTTGGGTTGGAGGGACCTTAAAGCTCATCTAATTCCAATCCCTGCCATGGGGCACTTTCCATTATCCCAGCTTGCTCCAAACCCCATCCAACACGGCCTTGGATAATTGCAGGGATGGGGCAGCCACAGCTTCTCTGGGCAGAAATATAAACAAAAAATTAAAAATATTAATATAAATGTAAATATGGACTGAAATAACTTCCCACAAAGCTGAAATCCTGAATTCCTCTCAGGATGCACACACGCCCCCCAACAGCCCTGACGGTATTTTCCAGCCCATTTTCTCCTTTAAAATCCAATGGCAAGTTCTCTACCCTGGGAAAAACCCAGTCAATCCAAGGCAGAGCATTTCCCTGGTAAAATAAAATCCGATTGGAATATGCCTGGGCAGGGCGATGCTCTGCGATGATCCCGAGCTTTTCACATCCTCGGCGTGTTTTCCAAGGACAATAATAACTGTGTTCATCCAAACCCATCCATTCCCACACTTTTAGAATCCCTGTTTTCATTGCAGTCGGGTTATTAAAAGCTGCGGGCACCGGGGAATGTTTTCATCTCAAAAAAAAAAAATAAAACTAAAAATGAATCAGACAGCCCCATTTATTTCACGTCCTCGGAAGCATCTGCAGCAAATATAAAATGATCTTTAAAATTGGGATTGGTGGGAGGTGTCCCCCAGGTTGGAGGGGTGAGGTGACCTCTAGAGGTCCCTTCCAACCTAAAATATTCCATGATTCTAAATCCACGCCGGAGAAATTTCCCCAGGAATTTTCTTCTTGAGCCCCTCAATCTTTTGGGATTCCGCTTTTCACTGGATTTTCCTTGGTTTCCTCAGCAAACACTTCATTTCCCCGCTGTGGGATCTGCCCGCGAGCACGTCCGCCCCAGGAATTCCCAACGCGCTGGGATTGCAGCCGCTCCGCTTACCAAAGCTTCACGCATTCCCTGGATTCACTTTGCCATCCCGCAGCAATTCCAGCTGCCCTGGCAGCTCCACCACCCCCTCCCCGAGCACATCCATCACCCAGGAGGCACCAGGTAACGCAGCAGGGTTTGGATCCTTGGCTCTCACACAGAAAACCGGGAAAAAAATCCATAATATTTAAACTTTCTGCTCTAAAAATGCTCTGCCAGGGTCAATCCGTTTCTTATCTCTGCTTTTTATCTGGCAGCCGCGGGGAGAGCGTTTCCTAAAGCCAGCGGGGCACGCAGAGGAGTTTTAAACAGAGTTTGTGGGGAAAACAGAGAGGTTGTCACGGGTTGGTTGTTTCTAGCAGGAGAAATTTGGGATAAAGAGGATGGAATGTGTGGCTGGGAATTCTTGGCCAGAGCCACACGTGCAGAAATCCCACTCTGGGGAATGTGGACATCCCAGTCCTTGGCCTATCTGTACATCTTGCTAGACAAGTGTGGAGAATTCCCTAAATCGTCACAAAATTCCCTAAATCACCACAGAAAGAAACTCCCTGAAGGAAAAGGAGACAGTACTGGAAGGGGAGCTGTGAGAAAAATGGGGACAAACTTTGTGTCAGGGCTGCTGTGACAGGACAAGGGGAATGTTTTTAAAATGAAGGATTTGGGTTGATTTAGATTGGATCTAAGGAAGGAGATTTTGCAGTGCGGGTGGGGAGGGGCTGGGATGGAATTCCCAGAGCAGCTGTGGCTGCCCCTGGATCCCTGGAATTGTCCAAAGCCACAACTTGGAGCAACCTGGGATAGGGGAAGGTGTCTCTGCCCATGCAGGGATTCGAATTAGATGGACTTTAAAGCTCCCTTTCAACCCAAACCATTGTATGATTTATGATTATTTATCCAAGGAAACAAAATTCAGCTGCAGCTTCCTGTCAAATTTTATGCAAAAGAAAGAAAATTCCGTGGAAACAGATCTTTCCTCTCCTCTCACATCACTCCACGGTTTTCTCTCTGAAAATAAATGTTCTCGTGTTCTATCTGGGGCCCAATGCATCCTTTGAACATTATGAGGGAGATCTTTGAAAGAAATCAGGCTGGAATCTCCTGGAAAGGATGGGAGGCTGCAAGGTCAGTGCGTGAACGAGGTGGGAGCAGATCAGCACCTGATGAAGCCAGCAAATACCAGCAAGAAAGGGGGGAAAATAAATTCCTGAAGGACTGAAACCAGAAGGATTCCCAGCCTCGTGGGAGGAGGGAGAAGCAGGGAGAAAATGTGGGAATGAGGGGGATCACAGGAGCTTGGAAAACCCCAGCAGCCTCTTTTAGACACCTCCAAAACGACTTCCATTTACACGCGGCAAAATTGGCACGGGGCAGCTCCTTGGCTTGCGCAAAGCAGCTCCCGGGGCAGGACAAAGAGCCGGGATAAAGAGCCGGGATAAAGAGCCGGGATAAAGAGCTGGAAAAGGCTGTGCTGCCAGAGCCATTAACGCCGGGCAGCTCCTGCGGCAGAGGCAGCACCTGGCACAGGAATTAACGCGCTGTGCTCCTGGAGGCGCAGCCGTTCCCTAAATGAGGCGTTTCTAGGGACACCTCCGTGGATCTCGGGTGGAATTCCTCGCCCAGCAGCGCCTGAGGGGAGCACACGGCCCTGCTTGGCAGGAGGTGCTACACACACGCCATGTGCTGGGGAGTAACAGGGGCTTTTTTTAGCTTTGCCGGCTTTAAATAGCTCTGAAGGCAGCGAGAGCACCCTGGAAAAGCAAAATCCCCCCTGCCTGGCATCCTCACGGCGCGTGGGGATGCAGGAATCCTGCTGGGAGATGTTTGGCAGCTCCGAGGGGGTTTGTAGAACCTCATGGGTGTTTGGGATGGGATCACCCTGGAACTCTGTGGAAGTCTCATCCTCTTCTGCGCAGCCTCTCCTCAAGAGATGCTCCAGGAATGATCCTGGACCTGTCACATCGGGCTTAGAGCCCCTTGCAGGGCCTAAAGGGGCTCCAGGAGAGCTGGAGAGGGACTGGGGACAAGGGCTGGAGGGACAGGACACAGGGAATGGCTTCCCACTGCCAGAGGGCAGGGATGGATGGGATATTGGGAAGGAATTCCTGGCTGGGAGGGTGGGGAGGGTCTGGGATGGAATTCCCAGAGAAGCTGTGGCTGCCCCTGGATCCCTGGCAGTGTCCAAGGCCAGGATAGACGGGGCTTAGAGCAGCCTGGGACAGTGGGAGGTGTCCCTGCCCATGGAATGGATGAGCTTTAAGGTCCTTTCCAACCCAAACCATCCCAGGATTCCATTCTCCACTTTTAATCCCATATTTATTGCCTCACCTTGGAATAATTCTTACGGTTGTCCAAAAAAATCTGAATTCCCGGCACGTGACGCACAAGAGACCAAGTTCACCCCCAGATTTGGGTCAGTGTCTCGTTGTCACTCTCTGATGTCCGACAGCAGCGGGAGGGGACCATGGACTCACCAAGAAATGAATATTCCGTGACCACTCTCACCCCTGAGGGCAGAGGGAGGAAACCCAAACCCAGCTGCAACCCCACACCCCAACCACCCCAGCTCCGGGGCACAGCTGCTGTCCTTCCCTCCTCAGAGGGACAAACGAGGCAGAGCAGCCACGGCTAAAGCAGGAAGCCGTGGAGAGCCTGGACCAGAAGCCAAATCCCAGCAAGGAGTGTTTGTGTTTGGTGTTACCCAGTCAAATCTCCCCACGACAACCTCGAGGAGCTGCTGCATTTTCAAACTCCGGCAGGAGCCCAACAGGACGAGGCAAAGCGTTCCCTTCCTGCTTTCCCAGCCTCTCGGGAAGCACGGCGGCGAAGCTCCTTCAAGGCACGTCGAAATGTCACGGACCTCCCCGAGACAAATATATCTTTTGTGCAATTTAAATGGCAATCAGGGAGCTGTTTTTTCTGATTAATATGGGCAAAGTTGGCGGCCGCAGCAGGGGACTGATGAGGCTAATCCGTCAATGTCCTTGAGAAAGGGACGCCTGATTGCTCCAAGCCACTGGAAGTGCATAATGAGGAGGGATCAGGACCGGGATGCCCCATCCCTCCTGCTCCCCTCCTTTGGATGTTTGCACCTCAGCTGCCTCCGCGGGAGGGATTTGGATGCGTTCTCCAGAGGGCATCGCTGATGAAATGAGGAGTAGGAGAGGTCATCCAAGTCCGTGGGAGATCGGGCGCAGCACAGAGCTGGAATTCAGGATATTTGTGTGGTTCTGGCTCTCTGCATGAGCAGAGATGGATCTGAAGAACCTGGAAACGTGGATATCTCACAGATTAACCTGTGCTCCCGGTGCTGCTGCAGCAGGCAGCTGCCACGGCCGAGGAACCACAATTAAATCCATCAACAATTGTCCAGCGTCCTTTTTTCAGGGAATTTGTACCCTCAATGGGAGCAGGACAGGGATCACTGCCCACCCTTCCCTCCTACACGTGGGACCAGATATTTGTGATGCAGGAGGGCCCTGCAGCAGCCAAGGTGGGTGGCTCAGCAACCATCTGAGAGCCAAATCCACGCCTTCCTCTCCATCCTTTGAATCCAGGCTCGTCTCTCCCCGGTTTCTCCGTGCTCGGAGCGGGAGCTGTGGGTGTTTTTCAGGCAGCGCAGTCGCCCACTGCATCCCCGCTGAGAAATGAGGAATTTCACGGCTTATTGAGCACTGCAAATCGTCACAGCAGATAAGACACGGCCCCAAATTATTTAATTCATTTTTTTCTTTCAGTTGTTACACGTTGAGAAATTCCCGCCGTGCCACAGCCCACAAAGCCACGCTCGCGTTCCTCCTCCTGGTGCTCCGAGCTGAGTTAGATACGCCCATGGAGAGGATGGAATCCCAGCCCTCCACCTCCTGGAGCTCTCCCCACTTCCTGAAATCCAAGAACTCTTTGTCCTGGCAGCCCCAGGAGCAGTTGGTGGCATCTTCCAAGGAGCATAGCTTCCAGAGGGTCTTCCCATTTAGCATTTCATTTGGAAAGCTGTGCCTGCCTCCTTGGGATTTCTCCAGGTGGGATGCAAGGATTGGGATCAGGTTTTCCAGAAGGCAGCAATTGGAGTTGCTGCAGCAGCAATGGATGCATCCGTGTTGCTTCCCAGAGAGCAGAGAGAAGGGATTGTAACTCAAATAGAGCTAATCCTGACTTTTGCTCCTTGTGGAGTAAAATATTCCTTATGAGCAGCTTTGGTCCAGCTTAACTTCCCACTCCAGAGGTGGATCAGGCATGTCCAGACAACGTTCCCTTTCATGGAACGCATAAAGCAAGAGCAGCTGAAGATCTTCTCCACATCCTGGTGTGACTCTGCCCTCCTCCAAAGCCAGGTTGCCTCCCATGTCCGTCCATCAAGAGCTCCATGGAAGTGCCAAGGATAATTTCCCACTGGATTTATTTTTATCCTAAATGTTACGGACATAGAAATGCAGAAAATGAACGGAAACAGCTCCAGCCACGTTGAATAGAATTTACAATTGTTTGAAATTCCAGTGATAACGACAGCACAACTAAAGTGATTCCACCTCATTTTCCCTCGAGGAAACAAAATGTTCCCAGATTCAGGCATCCCTCCTGCTCTGGCGGCACCTGGAAGGTTGGGAAGGGATCGGAAGTGCCCTGACAGGTACCAGTGACCCCACACAGCTCGGCTGCCATTTCCAGCCAAACCCTCCCTCCTGACTCCTCTTCCAGCCCCTGGATCACACGGATGCTGCGGGGCATCAAATCCTTCCCTCCAGCCGTTCGTGCCATGGATTTTGCAGCACATTTTTTGGTTGGAATCGCTACGGCCAAGGAGGAGGTGACACGTCCGTGTCCCACAGGGGCTGGGAATGCCCTGGGGTGGCACCGGGGCCGCTGTGGCACCTGACCCAGGGCAGGGCACAATTCCAGCCCCGTTTTTCCCCGGCAGGGTGGGACACCGGCTGCCAGGATCTCTCACCATCTGCTCATCTGCTGCCGCAGAGCGATTCAAAGGGAGTTACACGTTTGTAATGACCTGAATATTCCAGCGCTGGCACATTTGTAATTAGTACTCGCTAATTTGCTCTCAGATCTTTCCCTCTCCTGCTTTGCAAGACAAATGATCGCTTCCCTGGAATACCTTTCCTCCCCTCGGATCGCAAAGCAGCCCGCCCCAGGGCTCAGCCTTCAGCAGACGGCAACTCCGCCACCTTAGGATGGCTCTGGAAAACTGCAGGAAAAATCCAGCCCGAAATCCCGGCGGGCACTTCTCCATCTTCCATCCTCCACCTTCCATCCTCCCCTCTCCACCCTTCGTCCTCAGCCCTCCAGTCTCCAAGCCCGATCCTTTGTTTTCCACCCTCCATCCTCCATCTTCCCTACATCCTCAATCCCCCATTTTCCAACCTCCACTTCCCATCCTTCATCCTCAATCCCCCATTTTCCAACCTCCACTTCCCATCCTTCATCCTCCACCCTCCATTTTCCAACCTCCACTTCCCATCCTTCATCCTCCACCCTCTGTTTTCCAACCTCCACTTCCCATCCTTCATCCTCCACCCTCCATTCTCCAACCTCCACTTCCCATCCTTCATCCTCCACCCTCCATTTTCCAACCTCCACTTCCCATCCTTCATCCTCCATCTTCCACCCTTCACTTCCCACCCTTCATCCTCTGCCCTCCACCTTCCACTCTCCACCCTTTGTCCCCAATCCTCTCTTCTCCCTCCTCCATCCTTCATCCTCCACTCTCCACCCTTTGTCCTCAATCCATTCTCCACTCTCCATCCTTTGTCTTCCACCTTCCATCCTCCATCCTCCATCCTCATCTTCCATCTTCATCCTCTGCCCTCCACTCTTCACCCTTCATCCTCCACCCTTCATCTTCCACTCTCCATCTTTCATCTTCCACCCTCCCGTTCTTCATCCTCCACCCTTCATCCTCCATCCTCATCTTCCATCTTCATCCTCTGCCCTCCACTCTTCACCCTTCATCCTCCACCCTTCATCTTCCACTCTCCATCTTTCACATTCCACCCTCCCATTCTTCATCCTCCACCCTTCATCCTCCATCTTTCACCCTCCATCCTCACAGAATTCCCCAAAACACAGAGCAGGAGGGCAAACTCCACCTGGAGAACACTTCCCTCACATCCTTCCTGTGATGCTGCACATCCCTGCCCTGTTCCCTGCTGCAGATCCTGGCATGGAGTTGTAACCCCTGGATTTCCACTGCTGGAGGGAGATTCTCCCAAAAGATCCAAAATGGGAATTTTGCTCTGTGCTGGAGGAGGTTTTATCTACTCCCAGCCATGTCTGAAGGGAGATCGGTTTCCCCAAGGTGCAGAGCTCCTCGTGGCCAGCGTGGTCCTTGCTCCAAGCTCAGCAGGAACGGCCAAAGATCCCGGAGGGATCCCAACCTGAGCACTCGGCTTCAGAAATATTGATGTCAAAATCCAAAATTTGGCAGGAAAAGCACGTGGCCACATCCCAGGCAGGGACACCAAACTCCTCCCCAGCCCCTCCTGCAGAAAGCTCGGTGCTGCTTTTTTCCCAAAGTGCAGCTCAGCAGCACAATCCCTGTTCCAAAAACATCCCTCCACCTGGAGAAATCACATGCTGGCGGCATGGGAAGGAAAGCTTTTCCCTGGAAAACTCCGCTGCTGTGTCCCCAGGCAGTCACCTCCACAGCTGGCAGTGTCCTCCGAGCCAGAGCTGTAATATGAGAAACGCTTGGAATCGCTCTGTATCCCAGAAATCTGATCCTACAGAGCCACAATTAAGCAGATGAGCCATCAGAAAATATTTAATGCTTGCAAACAGGTTTTCCTTCTCAGCCCCACCAGATAAAGGGATACTGGTGGGAAAATCCAGGGAGGCTGTGGCTGGAGTTCAGCAAAAGGACTAATGAGAGGGAAAACAATGTTCCTTTTAGGCCCGGGGCTTCAGGAGTCCCAAATTCCCAACATCCGAGCTAACACATCTGAAATGACTTCCCAAGGCACAGCCCTGAAGTCTGTTTACATTTTGGAGAGCAGCCAAGAGGTGGCTTAATGTGGGTAAGGAATCCGTGTCGAAATAGGATTCCTTCCTGGGATATCCCTGGGGCTCCAGCCCTTCCCCATGAGCTAAAGGGGACACGTTTGGCTTTTCCAACCCCCAAACCTGGCTGGTTGTTCATCCCCAGTGGAGCTAAATCCATGGGGAGCCGTGCAGCTCCGACCCCGGGCAGCAGGAATGGTGGTGGGGAGGATGGGAAGCACAGGGAAGCAAGGCAGCACAGGATTGTGGAATCATCAAGGTTGGAAAAGGCCTCTAAAATCATGGAGTCCAACCATTAACAGAGTCCTTCAGAGCAGGAAAAGGAGGTGGGGATTGGGCTCTGATCCCAGGGAACAGGGACAGGATGGGAGGAAACGGCCTCAGCTTGTGCCAGGGGAGGCTCAGGTTGGATATTGGGAAAATTCCTTCATGGAAAGGGTTGTCCAGCCCTGGCACAGGGTGGAATCCTCATCCCTGGAGGGATTTAAAAGCCTTTTTAAAGCTGATTTGAAAGTGTGGATGTGGCACTTGGGAACATGGATCAGTGGTGGCCTTGGCAGTGCTGGGAATGGTTGGACTCAACCTTGGAAGGCTTTTCCAGCCTCAATGATTCCGTGATTTGATAATTCTCCCACAAGGAAGAGAATGGAGTTAGTTCAGGAAGGGAAAATGTGGTTTTTAAATAAAACAAACAGAAAAGAGCTTCCCCCATCTCTGAATTCCAGCTTGGAATTCCTTCCAGCCCTTCCAATTACCTTGGGTGAGTTAGAGGGAGGAGAACTGATCCTCACAAATCTCATCAGATCCCTCAGACTTTTAGTGGTCACCAACATCTTTTTTTTCAACAGGCTCTGATGCCCCTGCAATCCATATTTCCTTCTCCTACATGGAATTTTACGTGTTTCCAACCAGAAATTTATGATTATTTGTGCAGACACCTCATTAAATGTGATATTTATTTGGTTTTGTCTCACCTTTCACATTTTCCATCGATGTTTCTCTGAGTGTTTTAAGCTGTTTATAAGCGAGAGGATTAAAAGTTTCATACATTTGTTGCTCAAGGTGTTCATCAAAGATGTTTTGATGTAATAGTAATAGTAATAAAAATAATAAATAATAATAATAATAGAAAATAGAAGAATACAGGTGCATTTCCAGAGTTCCAGGTGGAAAATGGGCAGGAAAATGCTCCTGTTGGACACCAAACACCACAGTAGGGCTGAAAAACACAGAGTAGGATAGGGTGAGGTAGGAAATTCCTACCTTAGGACATGGAGATGATTCAGGATTCCAAACCCTCATATTTTAGGGAATTGGATCATCTAATCCATCCCTCTGTCAGGCCTGGATTGTTCCTTATATTTTTGAGAGTGCCCCATGAAATAATAAAATTAATTGGGGTTGTATGTGAGGATATCGGAGATCCTGGTTTGGGATATCCAGAAAACAGGAGGATTTCTCCTTTCCCTCACATGTATTGATCTGATATCATATTTATGGATATAATATCGTATTTATGGATATAATATCATATTTATTGCTATAATACCACGTTTCTTGATCTATCTGGGGTGCTGCCAGTCCCACCAGTTCACCCCCAGTAGATGTGGGCACCCTCCAGTTTCCAGCCCAGAACTGGGAATTTCTGCCCCGACTCATTTCAGATTTGAGACTTCCTTGGGGAACAAATCCTGCAAACAAGGGAAAGATTCCCATTGGGAATCTTTCTTCCAGCACCACGTTATGCCTCAATCACAACGTCTGAGATGACCTTCAGTCTGTCTGAACTTTTCCCTGGGGAGCAGGATGAAGAGGAATTTGCATTTGTTTCCTGACATTTGCTGGCACGTGGATAGAGCTTCATTAGCTCCACGTTATTTATTTGATCTTCCCATTTTTATTCCTGCCTTTGATTACCCAATAACACTGGAAATTATTTGGAAGCCGACAAGGGGGTTCAGCCTAAATAACAACCCTGCCACCTGACCCTCGTTATTCTCCTGTTCCTTTCTTTTCCAGAGGCAGAACGGGAGGGAAAATAAAAAGGGATTAAAAAAAAAAAACCCCACGAGCAACGATGTCACGGAGACAGACGCCGCACATTCCCGCTCCGCCTTTTATCTCCGGGAATGCTGGCAGCCCTCAGATGTCTGAGCAATGCCGAGTTGTTACAGCACTGCTGGGATCAATAGCTCCATTAATCTTTCAGAGGCTGCCTCCTTCCATGCCCAATCCACGATTTAGAGGGAAAAAAACCCACCTTGCACCTCCCATCCACATCCCTGGAAGTGTCCAAGGCCAGGCCGGATGGGGCATGGGATAGTGGAAGGTGTCCCTGCCAGGGAATCCCTTGGCAATCCCTTGGTCCCTTCCAACCCTGGAATTCCAAGAGATAAATGTAAAAACCAACCCAGCAGTGGAATATCGGGAAGCTGTGGCTGTGAGCACCCCATCAGAGAGGGAACGTCCCTTCCAAGCCTGGAATTCCATGAGATAAATCTAAAAACCAGCCCAGGAATGGAATATTGAGAAGCTGTGGCTGTGAGCACCCCATCGGAGACAGAACATCCCTTCCAACCCTGGAATTCCAAGAAATAAATGTAAAAACCAAGCCAGCAGTGGAATATTGGGAAGCTGTGGCTGCGAGCATCCCATCAGAGCTGGAATATCCCTTCCAACCCTGGAATTCCAAGAGATAAATGTAAAAACCAACCCAGCAGTGGAATATTGGGAAGCTGTGAGTGTGAGCACCCCCTCAGAGCTGGAACATCCTTGTCCAACCCTGGAATTCCAAGAGATAAATCTAAAAACCAAGCCAGGAGTGGAATATTGGGAAGCTGTGAGTGTGAGCACCCCATCAGAGCTGGAACATCCTGTCCAACCCTGGAATTCCAAGAGATAAATATAAAAACCAAGCTAGGAGTGGAATATTGGGAAGCTGTGAGTGTGAGCACCCCATCGGAGAGGGAACATCCTGTCCAACCCTGGAATTCCAGGAGATAAATGTAAAAACCAACCCAGCAGTGGAATATTGGGAAGCTGTGAGTGTGAGCACCCCATCGGAGCTGGAACATCCTTGTCCAACCCTGGAATTCCAAGAGATAAATCTAAAAACCAAGCCAGGAGTGGAATATTGGGAAGCTGTGAGTGTGAGCACCCCCTCGGAGCGGGAGCATCCCTTCCAACCCTGGAATTCCAAGAAATAAATGTAAAAACCAAGCCAGCAGTGGAATATTGGGAAGCTGTGGCTGCGAGCATCCCATCAGAGCTGGAATATCCCTTCCAAGCCTGGAATTCCAAGAGATAAATGTAAAAACCAAGCTAGGAGTGGAATATTGGGAAGCTGTGAGTGTGAACACCCCATCGGAGAGGGAACATCCCTTCCAACCCTGGAATTCCAAGAAATAAATGTAAAAACCAAGCCAGCAGTGGAATATTGGGAAGCTGTGGCTGCGAGCATCCCATCAGAGCTGGAATATCCCTTCCAAGCCTGGAATTCCAAGAGATAAATGTAAAAACCAAGCTAGGAGTGGAATATTGGGAAGCTGTGAGTGTGAGCACCCCATCGGAGAGGGAACATCCTGTCCAACCCTGGAATTCCAGGAGATAAATGTAAAAACCAACCCAGCAGTGGAATATTGGGAAGCTGTAAGTGTGAGCACCCCATCGGAGCTGGAACATCCTTGTCCAACCCTGGAATTCCAAGAGATAAATGTAAAAACCAAGCTAGGAGTGGAATATTGGGAAGCTGTGGCTGCGAGCATCCCATCAGAGCGGGAACGAGCAGCACATTCCGGAGCTAACGGCAGCAATTCCGTTTATGGCTCTCTTTAATCATAAGTGTTATTTAAGAGATGTGCCATCCTTGGATAGATCCCATGTCCCTGAGGGGAGGAGCCGAGGGAAAAACGCACGGAGCAGGAATGACTTCGTGTCATAATCCGGAGATTTAATGACGAGCAGAGCACGCGGAAGGAGGAAGGAAAGGGCAGAGTCGTGACACCAAAGCAAAAAGGATCCAAGTAAACGAGCCTGGGATTCTGCGGGAGAAACAAAGCCAAGGAAACGTGGGATACTTGGATGGGAATTTTTCCCAAATGCTAAGTTCTTACTTCGATGCAAAGCTCTCGTCTGGCAGCTTCCAAATCAAAATTTAATTGGAAAATCCAGGTTTCTAAGACACCCCGAGGTCCAGGGATGGCACAGCTGCCGTGAGCCCTGTCCTGGGAGCTGGAGCAGGAGCAGGGATGCATTTCCAACAAGTAGGAATGAGAGAGAAAAGCAGGAGGAGTGCATTTAACTGGGAATATTCAGTCTGGGAAGGTTTAAATTATACCCACCATAAAGCAGGGAGGGGGCAACATCCATATGAGGCTGTGAGTGGGATTTATGTTCCCTGACACTGCTGGGATGGAGCTCTGGGAAGGGCTGGAGCTCTGGGAAGGGCTGGGCTCTCATTTTCCTGCTGGTCTGAAAAAACCAGGAGGGGAAAACCCCTTTCAAATTCATTCCCTCCTCCATTTTCACTGTTAATTTTTTTCCTGAGAAAATGAAGCAGTTCCAGCACAACTCCTCGATGGCATTTCACAATTAAACCCAAATATCAGGACCATGGAATCTGGAAATGCTGCAGTGAACTTTACAGGCTGCCTTTCAGCCCCCAAAAATTACTTGTGTAAGTAGAGAAATAACAGTGATGGAGCTGATTTTACGTTTTCTGGGAATATTTGACTCAGGCATTTCATGCAGCTCCGCTTGGGAAGGCACAAAGAGCGTGGTTCGAAGCTGAGTGAACGCTCCGTGCAAAGAGACTTTCTCCATCTGCAAGGCAATAAAATGGGAAAAGAAATGCCACCTTCAGGGAAAAACAAACAGCACAAACAGCACAATTCCACCTCCTCCCTTTTTTTTGAGGGAGCAGTTATGGCAGTTTTATATGGATTGGCTTCCAAATGGAGAGAAGATGTGGAGCAAAGGAGCTCCCAGCCTGGTTTTTCCCCGCTGACACTGAGTTTTCCATCCCCACAACCTTCTCCCATTCCCAAAATTCTGCCAAGCCCCTCGATTTGCATATATGCAAATAACACTGGATGTTTTCCCAGCTGGAGACAGAGCTCTGCCTTTCCTCCATTGGGCCATAAATGCTGGGAAAGAGCAGAAACTGAAAGAAAATGAACAACAACAACTCCAGAACAAGGAATTAGGAGTTGGAAAAATGTGGATTAATTAATTGGAAACGGGACAAAAAGATTTGAGGGCAGTGAGCAGCCACCAACCACGAGGGGCTGTTTTGCCCAGGTTATTCCCAGGATGGATAACACCACTTGGAGTCACAGAAGAGCCTTGCTCACAAATATCCCAAAGGTTGGCAGGATTTGCATGGAGCTGGGATTTTACTGTCGTGCTTTAGGATAACAGTAACGACATCCAAGGGCACCGTTCCCGGCTCAGGGCTGCAGCTGAAGCACTAAAACAGGAGCGAGAGGAGCAGTTTAATCTCCTGCTAAAATGCTTATTATTATTTGCCACTGGCTGCATCCAGCGGGAATCTTTTGAACCTCTCTTCCCATTGTTGCCAGGTCTGTGGCCATCCTATTCCAGAGGCAGGGATGTATCGATCCCGACCCCCATCCCGCATTTCTGACGGACAAAAGGGCTCATTTTGCACCCAGCTGGATGCCCTTTGTGAAGGACATTCCTAAAAGGGCTTCCCGGGGTCATCCACACACCAGGCAAATGGTATTTCTGGGAAAATAAAATAATTCCCACTATATTTAGGGATTAAACCTGGGAAATAGCTATAATCTATGCTCAGCTTTTATTTTAAAAGGGCAGTGTTAGAAACCCTTTTGGAAAACCCCACAGCAGCATTTAACAGGAGCAGAAATCCCACCCTCAGCCAGGGCAAACTGGAGCTCGGATGGGGAGAATAGGCTCAGGTTCTTTGTGGAAGCCACGTTGGGAAGACACTTCGGGAATGATCCAATAACAGAAGAGATTTCATTTGCTTTTCCAGCAGAAAACCCAGCCCAGAGCTCCCAGCCCAATCCCAGCAGAGCTTGGCGAGGTTCAGGTGGAGCGAAAGCACATCCCAGGAGAGCATTCCCAGTGCATTCCTGCCTCCTGTCCTCAGCCAGGCTGGACACAAACTGCTGGGAATTTCAGCAAATCCACAGCCACAAGGAAAACGCTCGGCCCTGGATCCATTTCCAGGCCAGGCTGGAGCACCCTGGGAGAGTGGGAGGTGTCCCTGGCCATGGCAGGGGGGGAATGGGATGGATTTAAGGTCCTTCCAACCCAACCCATGCCATGATTCTGTGATTCCATGATTCTCTGTGCCCACGCTGGGGCCGAATTCCTCCTGCTCCCAGAAACATCGGAGGCTGCAGGTGCCTCCAAAACCTGGCTCCATCCCATCCCCTCTGCTCCTGGGGAGGTGACATGGAATCACACAAGCTGGACACCAGCCAACAGCACCTTTGCAATAAAAATGTATTTCTGATAAAATTTTCCCTGGAAAATGCAAGATAACATCCAAAAATGTTATTTTTCTTTTTTTTTTTTTACTTCAGACACAGCCCTGGTGTTAATTAAGCAAAGCTGTGAGTGGCCAGGGTGACTTTTGCACAAGCCAGGTGGCTCCTGCTCACCCTGAGGTCACCGACCACGTAGGGTGCGGCAAAATGAAAACTCTTCCTGCAAAAAAAAAATCCAAGAGAGATCATCACATTTCTGTGGCAATCACCTTGAGAGAAAGGCAAAAATTCCAAGCCAGCTGAGAGTTTGTGTTGCTGGAGGAAAACTGGTGCTGGATAAATTCATCCCACACGTGACCTATCCGAGCGCTTCCGACAACACAAGGACACTGATGGATCTGAAGCAGGCGTCCCTTCGACATAGGAGAAAACCCGACGTGTTCTGATTACAATATCCCGTGAAGCCTTAATTAAGGCCTTTATGGCAACAAAGAAAATTGGATTACATTATTCCAGGGCTAAACAGCCCCAAGATTGCAGGGAAGCCAAGAGGATGGAGCGTGACAAGCCACAGGCGGCTCCGACAGCAGACAAAGACAGAGGCGATTGCGGGAGAATTTGAAGTGGTTTTGTGCCTTTTGAAATTATAGAGGACAAGGCCAGGAGTGGCAGCAGAGGAAATCACACCTTCATTTTCTCCCGGGCTCTTCAGACTCCAGTTTTCCATAAGTAATGTGTGTAAATCAGAGGGGCTTGACGCAGTCCACGCGGATCCTGGTTTCCGTAAGGATCGTGTTTTCCATCGTGGCTTTATTTAAATGAGGGCATCGCTCATGTCACAGCGAGGTAAGGGATGATGAAAATTCCCAACACACACCACAGCCACCTGAATCCTCTGCCCTTTAAAACATCAAACCAGTTCTGTAAGAACCAGAATTCCCTGAATTAAAATCCCAAGGGAAGAGCAGGCACTGGGCAGCTCCATCCAACTTTTCATAAGTTTCAAACCTTTTCCATTTTATTATAGGATCACAGAATTCCAGAATGGTTTGGTTGGAAGGGTTCTCAAAGATCAGCTGATTCCATCCCCTGCCATGGGCAGGGACACCTTCCACCATCTCAGGTTGCTCCAAGCCCCGTCCAACCTGGCCTTGGACACTTCCAGGGATCCAGGGGCAGCCACAGCTTCTCTGGGCCTCCTGTGCCAGGCCTCACAAGGAAGAAATCCTTCCTAAATTAATTAATTATTCTTCCTAAATTAATTAAATGATTAACAGAGTTTATGGGACGAGAAGCATGTGAGACCCTGCCCACAGCTTTTCTTCCCTGCCTTCCTCCATCAAGCACAGCAGCATCTGCTCCCTCCTCTCCATCGTTCCCAAAAGCAGTTCCCATTTGGGGTTTGCAGGGAGCCAAAAGAGCAGGGATTCGGCTCTTGCCAAGATGTCCTTGTCTTTGTGTGTCCTTGCTCTCAGTGCAAATCCAAATCTGAGCCAAACCCGCTGGTTTTCCTCGGTTCTTTGTCAAAGCCTTGTCAAACCTCACCAACATTTTGCCAAAAATCCCTCCCAGCCCTTGTCAAAACCTTGGCTGATTTCGACCTGTGGAAAACCACACTGGGACACCCTTTTTACAGCAAACCAGCAGAGCAAGAGTTATGTTTTAAGTGACATGTTCTAAAAACCCCACATTTCATTTATTGCCGTGGTGCCTCGGCCTTTTCCTGGCATCACACTCTGCATCCGTGTCCACGGAAAAACCTGGATTTGGGAGGCTTTGCCACGTGCCCCCACCATGGTTTGGCTATTCAGATAATTAAAGCAAATAAAATTCAAGCCAGAGGATAAAAATCACCTCACTCTTGAGTTGTAGGATAAATTAACTTCGTAAAACACGAATATCATTTGTTTTAATAAAAGGGAGCCCACGGGGAGCTGGTTCATCCCAGCTCTGGATTCTTTGTTTGCAGGTCATGTTTTGCGTGTTCCCCGCCGGGGGTTCATCCCTCACTGCCCATCAGATCACACCCAGAGGTGTCTGGGCTCTGGAATATTGTTTTTCCATGTATTTTCCATGCTCTTTACTCCTTCACAGAAGCTACGAACGTGTCAAAGACTCGCCAGGCTGATATTGATTTGCGGCACATCGTAAACGTTTCATCTTCGATTCCCTTCACTGAGCAAAAAGAGCTGTGGAAAATCTCATTCCTGCTTTGTTTTCTTTCTGTCTGCACAGAATTAGCAAATAACCAGGTTGGAAACAATGCCTGAAGCTCCTTATCAAAAATACAAGAATTTTTCAGTTGGTTATTTCAGATTATTTCAGGGGGTGGCCTCATCACTGTGAGGATTTCATGACTGTGGTGCTGTGTTTTTATTTTCTTTGTTTCCTAAATGTGGTTTGGACAAGGAGAGAGGTTTGGTCTGTGTGGGAAAGGGGCAGGGAATGTGCAAAACCTCTCCAAGATCTCCCAGGTGTCACCTCTTGTGCTTCTCTAGGATCGATCCATTGGCATCTTCCAGCTCCTCCCCGGGGCTGCATCTCCAAATTCTCAGCCAAAAATTCCAGTCTGTTCCTACCACTTGTTTCCCTTCTGTGGAGCATAAATTTAGGGATTAATTTAAAATTAGCAGAGCAGAGTTTTGGGAGGGATGACAAAATTGATCCGCTTGAAAAAAAAAAGATGCTAAACATCACCGGGATTAATCAACACCAAAATTCCCCTCCAGATCTCCTCTAGGCTGTAAGGAAATTATTTAGGTTGACTCTAAAGAAAAAAAAAATTTAATTTAATTTGAATCCACGTTCTCTTACTTTGGCCCATTAATTGCTCTAAAAATTCATTATCCACACGACTTTACCTCACTTCCAGTAGGAACAAACTCCAGCTACCTGAAAATCTGATTTCTTTAAACATCCACACATCAGGAATTTTTATGGCCTAGCAAAGTTTTGGGGGCTACAAACTCCTCCCATTCTGAATTTTTGTGGCCTAGCAAAGTTTTGGGAGGGTTAAATTCCCCCCTTTATGAATTTTTAAAGGCCTAGAAAAGTTTTGGGGGGTAGAAACTCCCCCATTATGAATTTTTGTGGCCTTGCAAAGTTTGGGGGTGGGTTAAACTCCCCCATTCTGAATTTTTATGGCCTAGCAAAATTTGGGGGGGTTTAAACTGCCCTCAGTATGAATTTTTATGGCCTAGCAAAGTTTTGGGGGGTATAAATTGCCCCATTCTGAATTTTTATGGCCTAGCAAAGTTTGGGGGGTTTAAACTCCCCCGAAAAGCCACCAATGACAATAAAATAAAGCCAGAAGTGCTGATTTTGAGGCCAAACAGCTCTGAGCAAATTGCCAAGGCCATCAAGGCCGAGGTAATATCGGGATATCAAATGTGGCCCTCGAGCTGTGGAGGAGTCAATTAAAAACCCCAATAATTTATTGGATTGCTGGAAAATTCCAGGGCTGGAGCTGCTGGATGCACACGTGGTACATGTTAAAGCATGTTGAATAAAATGGCCCTGCGTGTTGCTGAGCCACCAAAACGTCTTCTTTAACATCTAGAACACGGAGAAATAGGGATTTTCCTCTTTTCCTTTTCACCCTTTCCCTGCAGGAACTTCCAGAAGGGAGCAGGGATGGAGCTGAGGCTGAGGCTCATTCCCTGCACGGGCCAGGCCGGAGTTTGGGATGATGAGCAGGGACCACCAGGAATGTTTGTGCATTCCCAGGGCCTGGAGCTGCCCAGGTCAAAGGACAGGAGTCTGAGGGGGAGAATAGGGTTAGATGGGATTTTGGGAAGGAATTCCTGCCTGGAAGGGTGGGGAGGGGCTGGGATGGAATTCCCAGAGCAGCTGTGGCTGCCCCTGGATCCCTGGAAGTGTCCAAGGACTTGGAGCAGCCTGGGATAGTGGAAAGTGTCCCTGCCCTTGGGGGATGAGATTTAAGATCCCTTCCAACCCAAACCAGTCTGGAATTCTATTCCAGAGATACAAAACCTGGGATTGTTACTCTGCTGTATCCCCACCAAAAGCCTATTTTAAGATCCTAAACTTATGTTTTCTTTCCCAATCCTACTCCACAGCCGGCAGCAATCCCCAGGCTGTGCTGGAGCATGGAATAAAGGGCAGGAATTGCCCTCCCTTCATCTGCCAGGTGACGAAGGAGTCGCTCCACGAGGGGAAAAGAAGGAATGGGAGCAGATCCCAGTTTTTACACGGGTTTAATTTGAGGCACCTTTGTGCCATCAGGGTGTGGAATAAAAGGACATCAGGATCATCCAAATGGATCTGAGTGGGAAGCAAATGACATCATTTGCTCTTCCCTGCCAGTGCACGTGCGAAAAAAGGCGAAATTGGAAAAGAGACAAAAAAGGGAAGTGGAGAAGAAAATACCTGGAGTGGCAGCAGCAGGTTGAGCCTTCATCCTGGAGAGTGGATGGAAAGATTGGTCTTCAGGCCTGTGGAATATGAAAAAAATTACAAATAAATATGTATTTAAATCTATGAAATTGATAATAGAGATGTAATAAATAGACAAAATACATAATATGTTTTAAAAAAATAAGAATATCATATAGATTAAAAGATATAAAAATATACAATCTAAACATAAAAAATAAAAAATAAATAATAGCTAAAATACATGTATGTACACAATATAAATGTAAAAATAAAAATAAAAATAAATATAAAAATAAATATGAAATAAAATAAATAAAAAAGAAAAAGAAAAAGAAATTAAAATAAAAAATAAAATAAAAATAAAAATAAAAATAAAAAAAAAATAAATAAAAATAAAAATAAAAATAAATAAAAAATAAAAAATAAAAATAACAATAAAAATCAAAATAAAAACAACTATAAATATAAATTTAAAATAAATATAAATATAAAAATAGAAATAGAAATAATACAAATATAAAACAATTTGAAAGCTCAACACCATTAAAACAACTCACACACTATTAAAATATAACACTGCCATGCTTCCTAAAAGCCCCCAATTAATCCCATTTTCCAGAGCCTCTGGGCAGGACATGAGGCAGGAGGGCTGTGAATTCCCCCCTATATCCACATCCAAAGCCAAGCCAGGCTTTCTGCAGGAATCAGGGCTCCCAACAAATTGGAAATCACTCCTGGAATATTGTGCCGTTTGTTCCCATTAGGCACAGTCAAAAATCATCCCTAATGGAACAAGGTCCGTGCAGCAGCAGGCGCACACGAGATAATTCGAGCAGGAGGAAATGGGCTTTGAAGTGGTCCCTGATGAGGTTTCGCTTGTTCCTAAGAGAATCCAGATGGATTCCAGAGCTTTTTGAAAACCACTTTCTACAATTGCCCCCCCTCCCCGTCATTAGGGCGCATTACGGTGACACTCTGCAGTTGGGATTTTATGCGGAAAACGATTTCCAAGTGGGATTTCCCTGGGAAATGTTCTGCCTCAGCACCTGAACCCCCACTCTGACACTTCATTCCCTGTCCCACACAATCCCTGGCCTTTGCATTTTGCCAAGAATCCATCCTGGGCCAAATCCTGCCTCCTGTTATCCCCGGAAGCTCATTAATCCCGACTTCCTGGGGGTTGTGCTACAGGAATTGAGGGTGGCCTGAACACTCGTGGTTTCACCCCAAACCCTTCATTCCTGGTTTTCACAGCTGCACAGTGGAGCAAACCCAGGGAGCAGCCCCATGGATGCTCCACAAGGAGGGCAATTAAGTGTGTTATTGAAGGAATCCCTGATTTTGCATTTTGCTGGGAATTTCCCTGTGAAGCCACGGAGCAGCCAGCCAGGACTGCGGGATTTTTGGATTTGTTCTGTGCGTGGCTTTGTCTCCAAAGCAAGGAAAGCGACGTGTTGGATGCTCCGGCTGGCTCGGACTGTGCAAGCCAAGGATGCTGCAGCTAAACCAGGGACACCCAAACAGCCACCGGGCCCAAATCCAGGCTAGGATTGGCTTCCTGATTGGAATTTTAAGGAAAACACCCACACAGGCTCATCGTATCTCTAATTAAAACCTACAACCAAACCCTAGCATGAGCATTCCAGCCCCTCTCCCCACCCAAGCAGCTGCAGCAGGTCCTTCCCATCAGGATAGGGGTCACCAAACCTTGTTTGCTTTCTTCTCCTTCATTTTTTTCCCCCAAGATTTGACCTTCAGAAGGCAATTCCTGGGCAACCCTCACAACGAGCGCCTTCCCCCACGCGCCTTAAGTGCCGGGGAAAGCTATCAGGCAAAGAAAATTGATTCCCTCTCAGAGGCAGCGCCAGAGGCGGCGAGGGATTTGATTTCCCTGGAAGGTTGTTCTATTCAATGCTAACATTATTTAAAGGCTTTTCAATGGAGCTGTGCTCCACAACACCTCATTATGGAGGGAAATCAGCCTAATGATTGCGCTCTGCCCGTAGCCACCGCTTTCCGAGGGGATCTCGTTCCTGCTGGAGATGCTCTCCGCCTGGGAATGAGGTGCATCCACCACAGCAGCCTGGAGAGGACGGGAAAAGGAAGGAGACCAGCGCTGTGCAGTAATTGTTAGAATTCCTGGCTGCAAAGTTGTAACGATTCCGTTCGAACACGTGGGGTTTTGCATTTTCCTGCCGCGCTTCCGAGCACTTCGGAGAGTTTCATCCATTAAAACACGACTTCTGGGCTGAATCTATTTGGAGTGGCTGTTTCCTTTCCATAAGGAACCCGTCAGGAGTTTCAAATCATCGGGAATGTGGTCATTTATTTGCACACTGCTTTGCTAAGTGTGTGAACAGCACTTATCACCCCCTCACACACCTGCAGCGCCGGCACCTTTGCGTTTGTGGAACCAAACACGTTTCTACGAGGGAACTAAGTAACACAGACTTTTTCTCAGGCTTAGCCAGCAAAGCTCTTCCAATGTTTGGGGTTTTTTCCCCCCTCTCTGAACTCTCTGAAAAGGCCTTCCAAAAAAATGAAATGACTTCAGGGTTTATAAAAAATATTGGCTGGAAGTGTTTGTGTTTTCAGTGAAAACGCCGAATTATAAAACCATCGAATGGTTTGGGGTGGAAGAAACCTCAAAGCCCATCCAGTCCCACCCCTGCCATGGACAGGGACACCTTCCACTATCCCAGGTTGCTCCAAGCCCTATCCAACCCGGCCTTGGACACTTCCAGGGATGAGGCAGCCACAGCAGTTGTAGGCAGGTTGAAAAAATTTGTTGTCCACTCAAAAAATAACATTAAATATATTTTTATAGTGCAAAACTTTGGTTTAATAGATGAATCTTCTCAGAAAGGGAAGGATTACTGGGTGATATCTCCTGTGCAGTCTAGCAGGGGAGCTCTCTGCAGCCTGGCAAGAAATGTTTAACATTATAAGAGCTGGGACTCGAAATTCAGCCTGGTACAACTTAAATCAGTCAGACTCAGTTCCAACCTTACATAATCTAAAATTTAACACAAACCAGAGCAATTTCCCCAGTGCAGCACGAATCAGGCACCAGGGCTGGCTCAGCAACCCCAGGCTTGCCCTCTTCCCCCTCTTCCAGCCCTCCTAACTGCAAAGAAACTCGGGTTTTCCGAGCTTTTCCCTGCTAATTGAATCCTATTTACTGCAGGCCTGCCTGCATTTACAATGAGCTGGGGGATCGTTTCTGCCCAGACGTTGGGACTCGGTGGAGCTGCAACTCATAACTCAAACGTGCCCCTTGCAAAGAGGGTTTAGAGCTCTCAAAGGAATAAATCCAGCACGCTGTGGCCCTGGAAAGTCACGTCCCTGCAGACACAGAGTAGTGTGGGATCTCTCATCCCCCAGCTCCCAAAATCCAGAGCTTTTTCACCCGCCCAGGCGTTGTGGGGCAGAGCTGGCTCCGGTTCTGACGTGTTCCTACAGATAAATAGGGATTTTTAAACTCCTTTCCCCCCAGTTTGCCATTAGAGTGATTAATGGAAGGAGAGGAAATACGGATGAGGAGAGGAAAAACGGGTAAGGAGAGGAGAGCAGCATCCTGCAGCCCACCCCTCCGGCTTGGAGATGGATGAGGTCGGGAAGAGGAGCCAACAGGCCACGCTGAAATCCCATCCCAAATCCAGGTTTAGTATTTATAGCTGGGACAGAGCAGCAGGAGCCTGAATCCCACACGGGGGTTGAATTATTGGGAGTTTTCCCCACTCTTCCTCTTCACCTCCAGCAGCAGCAGCAATTCCATATGGAAGCATCCCGGCACCGGCCCAGCCAGCAAAGCAATTTGCCAGTCAACAGCTGCATTAACCAGGAAATCCCCCCGGGCAAAATTCCTCCCTGAGCCGCAGATTCCTACACGGAGTCCCCAGCCCTCCAACAACTGGATCTTAATAACTTTTAATAACCCCAATCCTGCGAGCTCAAGTTCAAGACTAAGTTTGGAGCTTTTATTGGACTTATTTGGGTGCAGGAGGGTTTGGAGTTGTTTTTCCTGTCAGAGGCGTGGCCCTGGGCTTGCAGTTGGATGCTCGACTCAATTGCTTCAGTTTAACAATTTGTCCTTCAGTTTTCAGACCGTTCCTCAAGTGCAAAGTGGAAGAAAGAGAAACCTGGGGGTTTATGGGCATTTAAAGTTCACGAGGAGGGAGGTCCCCTCTGAGGAGCACATGCATGGCTGTAGGCATGGGACAAATCCATGGAAATGTCTCCTTCTGGGATGGTCGCCATCGCCCTGCCCAGCTCCGATGGAGGCGGCATCCGGACATCCGGCACTTCCCAAACCTCAGGAGAAGTGAGGAGCTGCTGCCAGGAGCCTCCATGCTCGTTAACACCTCCTCATTTGCAAGTCTGGCTGATGGAGGGGTTGGACCTTCTGCATATGGGAGATGTGGGAATTTGGACCCATCGCTGATGGAAGATGCCCAACCCAACGTGATGGAAGACGCCCAAAGTGATGGAAGATGCCCAATCCAACACAATGGAAGGCGCCCAGCCCAACATGATGGAAGATGCCCAATCCAATTTGATGGAAGACACACATCATGATGGAAGATGCCCAATCCAATATGATGGAAGACACCTAACCCAATGGAAGATGCCCAATCCAACGTGATGGAAGATGCCCACCACAACAAGATGGAAGACACTCAATCCAACGTGAAGGAAGATGCCCAACCCAACTGTGCTGGCACGGCCGGCTCAGTGCCAGGGTTTTGACCTGGAGAAACTGGGGGACACGGCCAACCCTGCTGAGCAGGACAATACGGGCAGAGGAGTTCCCACCACTGTACACGCACTCCTGCAAGAACCTCGTTGCTTCCAGATCTTTTCCTTTCAAGCCTGGTTCCAGTGCCAGAGCTGGCTTTAGCCCTAAAATGAGAATTCCAGACTGGTTTGGGTTGGAAGGGACCTTAAAGCCATCCCAATCCACCCCCTGTCATGGGCAGGGACACCTCCCACTATCCCAAACCTAGCTTGGAACCTTTCCAGGGATGGGGCAACCACCACTTGATCCATCCCACAAACGTTACCGTCTCCAAAGGAATTCTACCACGCACCCATGCGGCACCAAAAACAGGGAAAGCAAAAGCAAAACTGCAAATTCCCTCTTTTCTAATGTGAACATGTTGAGTCACGAGTTAATTAATGAGAAGTTACACGTGAAAGCTCCAGAATGAGTCTCCAGCTCTCTGAGTCAGACGCCCACAGGTTGGAGGAGGGAAGGAAGAGGGGGAGAAGGGCTTTGCAAAAGGATGCCCTGAGGAGCAGGACCAGGAATGAGGGGCCATCCACCTGTCACATAATTCCCAAGAAAGAGTTATATGGAGCATGATGAGAGATGTCAAAGCTTAAAAAAAAAGAACAAAAAGAAATAAAATGCCAGACGTCTACAAGCAACAATTTGCCAGAAAAAGCAAAACAGCTGAGGAGGAGTAATCTGAGCCACATTATTTTCTCATTTTCTTCATTAATTTTAAATACCAAAACTTACAGCAAGGCAGGCCCTTAAAAAAAAACGGGAAAAAAAGAAAGTTTAACTCTTTCTTTTCTGTGTGAATACAGCAGCAGGGATTTTTCTAGTGAAGTCTCCCTGTGATTGGAGAGGATGGGACCAGGGACACAGAGCAGGGCTGGCTGCTGAAGAAAACCATGACAAGGTGCTAAACTTGAGAGTTACACCCAGCTTAGATCCCATCAGGAACTCCAGCCCAGCTCTGGACGGGGAAATTCGGGGAAAGCCTCAAAATACTTGGAGAGTTCTGCTTTCCCTTCTCAGGGTGACACGGAGGGCAGTGGCCAGCGCTCCCTCCTGTCACAGATATCAGGACAGGAGCTCTTCCTGAGCTCTGTTCTTTGTCCCTGAACACCACAGAGAGGAGTAATCTCCCAAAAAGGGAATTATTCCCAAGCCAACCTGGGAGAAACTCTCCTGTTTGGTTTGGGATCGAACCTGTCCAGGTGCTCACCACCCTCCTCCCCTTTTCACTCTCTCCTGCCTGGACACAGCCAGAGGCTCAGCCCAGTTGGACCAGTAACAACCTGAATTACTGGAGTTCATTCCTCATTCCTGACGGGTGCTGGGATAGCTGGGCCTGAAGGATTCGCCAAGCCAGGTATGAAACAAAACGTGATCCGTTAGTGGAGACACCTTGGAGTAAAGATAAGGAACGCCTGGAGCACATGGAACCTGTCACCCTGCTGTGACACCGAGTGACAGCCACCAGCAGTGTTAGAAATGCCTCAGCAGCACCAAATCCATTGGATGCACCAGGTCCTGCAGCCCCCAGAGCTCCAGGTGCCTCTCCAGCCAAGCACTCAATGTCCAGACTTCCGAGTTTATCGCCAAAGGGAAAACAATTCCTGACGTTTTTATTGCCAACAAGCTGCTTCACTGATGACTTGTAGAGGGATTTCTCTTCCCAACTTTCACCCCCAGCTTGCACCTCCTTATCCTGCACTTCTTGTGGTGATGAAGACAAGACCCAAATGCCTCAGACAGCAAAAAGCTGCTGGTTTTCATCTTCCTGACAAACACAGGCCAGGCCCCAAACTCTTTTCATCCAAATTCTCTTTCCCGAAAAGAATATTTTATTTCCATAATGGCACAGTGCTCAGAGTTTGGGTTTTTATTCCTGAAACCCAAGCTAGAGGTGCTCCAGGTCAGGGGGTTTAGGAGAAATCTGGAAAACTCTGCAGCCTCCTTCCCTTGCAGCTGGTGGCAATGCTCTGCCTGAAGTCATGGTCACATGAGTCACTTCTTGAATAAATAGCAGAAATCATCTCCCAAATAAGAACTGAAGCTTTTGGAGTCCCTATTTCCACGTATTTTGATTTGGAAGTGAAGAGGAACGTGAGCAGCAAGGGTCTGGTCCTGCTCCCACAGCAACACCTACTGCTGCCTGCTCTGGCTTTCATCCCAAGTTTCACTTTTTCCCACTGACGAAACCACGATGAGAAAAAGCAGGAAAGAACGATTCCTGTTCGGGATCTGTTTCCATAGAAACACCGAAATTAAGAGGGAGAGGAGCCTTTTAACATCCCCCAGTCCCCCCAGTGCCAGGGCAGCAGAGAGACCCAGGCCCGGAGCTCCGAGACCTGCTCGCACCCGAGCCGACAAAACACATTTCCATGGGAATTCTACGGAATTCCCGCCAACACCGACCTGTGAGCCACCCCAAACAGAATTCCACACTGCTGGGATTTAATCAGGGAGCAAATGCTCCGTGTGAGCATCTCCCAGGGGCACCCCTTGGCTGTGGTGGGCACGAGCTGCCCTCACGCTCCTGCCTCGGGAGCTCTCGGATGTATTGAACCAACAAGATGCACAAAAATCAAGCAAGGAGAACACGGGAGTTATTTGGACGGGGTTGACAGGTTTGCAGTATCCAGATGGAACACACAACTCCTCCAAGAACGTGAATATCATCTCTTTTTTTCTGGTTTGGTTTTTTTTTTTTTTTTTTGGAGCAAATTAACGTGGGCCACCAGCCAGGCTGTGTCAAGAGGAACGCTCACATAAGGGAAGCAGTCACAGCACGACCCTTTGTCCCAAAAAACCAGCACTGTACTTCCCACTGCTGCTGGGTTTAGGGATAATGCAAGCAGACAAAGCAGGTTAGCAGGCTCCTACCTGGCAGCAAAATCCAAGGAATCTGCTGGTCCTGGTGTGCTCCAGTGCTGGCTGGGAAGGAGGAATTTCGTCTTCTCCTTTGGACGCCTGGAAATGAAAACATATGTGCCAAAAAACAACAAAAAAAAAAACCCCCAACCCTGAAGCATTAATGAAAAGTGGATGCTGCTTCTTGTTACTTTCTAAATTTGAGATATAACAGGAACAGCGAAAAATGTGCAAAGGAATGTTCTTCCCCCTCCACCCAACGACAACAAGCTTTCCCCTGCTAGTTTGCAGCACCATCCCTGCTCCATAAAAACCGGGAGAAACGCTAGAAGAGATTGACAGGGTAAAACAAGAACCAAGTATAAACCCAGAAGCATCAAGAGTAAGCTCTTAAGTCTCTTCTTCCTAATCTTCCCAATGATCTCCTCCACTGCTCTGTTTTATTACCTCTCAGAAGGGTTTTAGCTTTAATATAGATTGGAATTACTGGGCAAAGGAAACATTTTAAACATTTAGGCATCCTAACTCTTTCAAGAGAGGTTTCTTAACCTTTAATCCTCCTTCCTCCACCCGCAGGCCACGCAATATGCGAGGGAAAAGGTCAGCAACGTGGACAAAGGCAATAATCTGAGTCTAACCCACTTTTCTGCGACCCAGGCAATCAGCAGTCAGTGCACAAACACACAGCACTGGCTTTTATTGCTGCTGAGCGCTGCTGGGCTCAGTTTAAATACTGGCAAGTGTTTAAACCACTCCACAGGCATGGATGGGCAAGAAGAAGGGCTGGAAGGGACAGAGAGGGGCACTGGCAGCAGACGGTTCATAAAACCATCAGATGGTTTGGGTTGGAGCCTTAAAACCCATCTTGTCCCACCCCTTGCCATGCCCAGGGACACCTTCCACCATCCCAGGCTGCTCCAAGCCCCGTCCAGCCTGGCCTTGGACACTTCCAGGGATCCAGGGGCAGCCACAGCTTCTCTGGGCACCCTGTGCCAGAGCTGGGCCCTCTCCCAAGAGTTCAGGGTTGGCCAGGCAGGTCCTTGGCTGATGTGAGTTGATTCTTCCCCCTTTGCCTCCCCCGTGGGTGGTTTTGGGGTGATCAGTGTGTTATGACCAGCTCTGCCCTGCTGTCCCCAGCCCTGGAGCTCCTTAGGAGCTGTCACAACGCAGCGAGGACGCGTGGCCTTGGCTGAGGCGGCTGTCACAGCCCCGTCACTGCTGTGCACCCAGGCAGCTCATGTGGCTTTGGGGATGGGTCCTGGCAGCTTGCAAAGCAAACAGCAGCAGCAAATCAGCTCCAGATCCCCCCCGGGCTGAGCAGCTCCACAGAAATCCTTAGCGCTGCCACCATAAATATTCACGAGGTGCCCCAGGGAGCAGGGCCTTCATTTCCTCTGCCCTCTCGCTGGCAGGGTGACAGCTCTGCAGCCACGGACACTTCCCCGCCATCCCCGGGGAGTCTGGAGGGACAGCAACGCTCACACCAGGCAATGATGTGCTACAAAAGAGATGTCACAGCCCACAGCCACCCTGCCTCGGTGACCTTTCCAAACCCGCTCACTTCATCAGCTCCGTAGCGCCCATGCTAACGAGAAATGCCATTTTTCCCACATGTTCATTCACTCCCAAAAAGCTCCCAAAGGAACAGGGAAATAGGTGCAGCCGCTGGTGCACCCAGGGCCAGAGCTGGGTCCCAAAGATCAGCTTCTCCCTGGTGAAAAAAGCCAGCACAACAGAAAAAGAAAAGTTAAAAGGCACTCGGCCCTTCTGCTGGTTTTCCACATGAAACTGATTTACTCAGCGAAACACTTTGCCCCAAGACTTTCTTCCCTCGAACTGATTCACTCCAAAAGTTGTTTTATTCAGGGCAGAAAGGATGGGCAAACCCCTTCTCCTTTCTCCTGAGCTGTTCAGGCTTGGCCGGGAGCAGCTGAGCTGGGGTTGCTCCCAGGGGATGCTGTGATTTCAGGGTGATGAAATGATGATCTCACCACGACCTCAAGGCTCTCCTCTGTCCCTCTGTGGAGAAACCTCTGCTGAGCCCACAGCTGGTGTGGTTCATCCCCAGAGCTGGTGATGAGCGACTTTGGAACGGGTTGGAGGGAGATGAATAAAGATGTGAATTTGAATATTCAAGTACACAGAGATGTGTTGATGCTGCCTTTTGTTAGACACACCAGACACTGATTTCTACCTTCTGTCAAAGCTAAAGATTTGGGAGACAGCACAAAATGTTGGGTCTGCTGCCTGGAGTTGAAAAAAACCCTACAAATTCAAGAAAACTGCGTGCACATTGCTGCATCTCTGGGGTTTTTGTAGTTCATCTACAGGTTTGAAGGAAATATTAATTCCACTCCAGCTAAATGATCCTGAGGCTGTCAGAGTCATGCATCTGTCTGGGAGGTAAATGAAGTTTAAAATTCAAAAAGAATTCAGCAGGGAATCAGCAAAATGGACCAGGAATGATCCCTTCCAATCCACCACTGCAGCTTGTCCCCCTAATCCCGTTTCTTCTGATCACTATTTATTTATCCCAGAGGATCATGCTGATTTATCCCACGGATCAACCGAGCGTTAACCCCACTGATTTCATTTTTTCAGCCGTTTGGAAGATCCTGACAACCGAAAATGCCAACAGTGTGCACCAAAGCAGCTCTTTGCAGGCTGAAACCTGACGTGCAGGATGGGAACCCGCAGCATTTCACGGCTCCATCACACAGACGGGAGATTTCAGCAAACTTCCCTCTCCCTTTGATCATCTCACAGGTCTCCTCTGTTCCTATCAGAACTTTTGAAGGGGAATGTCTGATGTTTCCTTCTGAAGTCGACGTGAGAGAGTGAGGAGCCTTTATTTTAAGTTACCTTGAGAAAGGAGGAGGCTGACACGTGCAAAATGGAGTTTTCAGTCACTTGTTTGAGTCATTCCAACACAAGAGAAGGAATCTGCCGGTGACACATCAGGAGGTTGTTTGTTATCCCTGAACTGGTAAAAAAAGAGAATTTTAAACCCACCAGGAACGTGGTCTGCAAATTCCACTATTTCTTCTTCTTCCTGAAGGACAAATAAGTGTTTAGAGAATGAGGCATCAGCAAAAAGGCAAATTAGGAACAAGGGTTTGGCGACAGAATTATGTAACAGCAGCCAACCAGGTTTGTCAGCAGAAGGGCTTTGTTCTGCACAATAAAAACGCTCTCCAAGTGAAGAGTGTTGACTTTAAATATAGAACAAAGCAAAAGGCAGTCATTTGAATAATTATTTACCTCATGACTCCACCCAAGGCTCCTCTACAGCAAGAATTTCACCCCCAAGTATCAAATCGATGCTGAAGAGCCCAGACAGGGAGTTCATACCTGGATTCTGCCTCACTCAGTGACTCGGAGGAGGAAATATCTGGGAATTCCTGATATGCAACATCTGTTAATGGCTGGTTTTATCCCAGCTTTCACTAAATGCATCAGAAAGTCTTCTGGAAACTTTATTGAGCTCTGAATGTGGGTAACAAGAATTCGATGAGGCTTTTCAAGATGGTTTTCTGGACTGATCCCTGAAATTCTGGGTCCTACTCAGGCCCAGAGCTGAGCTGAGATTTGCTCCTAAAACATGGGACAAAAGAGGAATATTTCGGGATTTTCAGCATCCCTGCTACGGCATGGCAGCAACGTGCTGCACAATGACTGATTTCCACAAGTTTCCAGCCAGGAGGTTTGGTTAAACTCCATAAATTTACAGACAGAAAGAGCCTCCAACTGTCCTGCCTCACACGTCAAAAGAGACATTTCATCACAACATCCATCAGCCATCCCAGCTCCTCCGAGTGGGAAGTTCTGGGATTTCTGCTTTCACATTCTGCCAGATGCTGGGCTCTTTCATTCCCTGCCAGACAGGAACAGCCTCATAACTCACAGGCAGCACACGATGCCATAAAGCTTTTTGTGAGACACGCTTCCCATCCGCGAGGGTTAAAAAATATGACCCCGTATATTTTTAAAAAAACCCAATAAATGAGGAATCTGCTGAAATCAGTGGCCCATTAGGCATGGCACTGGCTTTAAGCAGGAATTCTGCCTCCTCAGATTTTCTAACACTTCCCAGATGGATAAAGATTGACCAAAATAGAACCAGCCTATAAAAGGCTGGTTTTGATACAGTTTTGAGGGGAACCTGTCTCCTTACCTGGCACCCGGCACATCTGGCACACAGACCCCGAGCCCAGAGCCTGGAATGCCACATTCCAGAGCAGATGGATGCCTCAGGACCACCAGGACTTGGAGCACTTCCAGGCTGCCAAGCCTGGTGTCTTTGCCACCAGCAGATCCCAGGAGAGAGCTCCAGGTCCTCCTGCTCCTTCTGGATCTCTCCACCCAGGAGCTGGGACCTCAGGAGAGTGCAGTCCTGATACAAACCAGTCCTTTTCCAAGTCCAGCTTCAGTGTGGACCAAATTCAGCTCACATTGAACTTAATCCAGACTATTTCTGGCCTCCAGTTTGGTGACAGCCTCAGCACTGAGTTATTGATACCTAAATTCCATAAAAACCCAGATTTGGAGTGGGAGAGACACCTCCCAGTCATAAATGTAAATATCTCCCGAAACATCCAAGCTTCAAACATTCCCTGCTCCCCACAGGCCGTGCTGGATGTGGCAGCATCCCTGAGGTGCTGCTGCAAGGGATACCTGGAGAAAGGAGATGGGAATCCCTTCACTCTCCCCACGGGAGCGAGGAGGAGCAGCTCATGCTTCCCAGGAAAAATATTCCTGTTTAATCCCTACCCAGGAAATTATAAAGCTTTTAAAGCTTCTCCATCTTAAACCAAACATCAAAAGCCACAACAAGAACTGAGATGAATTAATGCCTGCCTCAACCTCAGATCCATTCGGATATTCCCACATCAGGGCTCCTGCGGGAAGGATGTCCCTGGAAGCGGCACATCCCAGTTTAGGAAGGTTGATAAAATTCTCTTTTTGGTGAAAATACAAACTGGGAGTTTCCAGATACAGGGGAAGCTGTGCTGGTAAAGGATTCCCAGTAAATCCCCATAAAGCAGAGTCAGAGCCAGGCAGTTTTCTGGGAAAAGGCCTTTTCCCCCCAGTGCCCATTGGGATGGACATTGCAGCGGGCAGGGACACAAGGCCCTGAGATAAAGGAGGAAATCCTTTCAGGTTCCCAGCAATACATCCAGAGGGGAATGTCTTCCCAAAAAGGAAAACAAATCATGCAAAGACTTATCTGGTGTCATTGCACCGCTCACTTGAAAGCCTCTTTTCCCAGTGGTAGCCAGCAAATCCCTGGAAATGCCAGAAGAAAGGGATTGTTCATGTAAACACATCCATTTCCAGGGGAAGTTTACTCTTCCTACAGCCAGGGGATGTTTACTTTTGTGGGGAAAGAGCACGTTAAAACCTTTCCTCCCCTCTCCTCCATCCCCGTTTCCCTGGCACTCAGGAACAGACATTCCTCATTCCCGAGGTTTAGCAGGTCAAGGGAAGGGGGAGCCCCAGCGTATATGCGAGGAAAAATAAATACAGGGAATGAAATGGATAAACAAAAAGGCTGAGCTGGAGTCTGGAGGCTAAAAATCCCCTGGGCTGGGGCAGTGCCAAAGGATGGCTGAGAACTGTCAGCTCTGCAGGGTGATCCTAAATATCCCCCGGACCACAGGCTGAGATCCCACTCCCTCCCTCTGCCCTTTGGAACCGCGGGGAATGTGTTTGGAATGCTGGGGAGGCCGGGCATGCTCGGTTCCTGACGTGCTGCGAGCAGGTTTTAGAGATGCAAAATCGATGCCAACGATTTGAAGTGGGGTTTAACACAGTCCTAATGAAGTTTAATGGGCGCCATTAGGAAAATTGGGAGCACCAGCGCAATCCATCGTTGCACAGATAAACGGACAATGGGAATAAGGAATGTCTCGGTGTTTTTATCACTGCTTAACCAGCTTCTGCTGGATCCAAAGGGAAAACCACCAGGGAGAATTCCAGTGCCTCCAGGTGAATCCCACCTGGTTGACAGCAGGGTGGAATGGGGGATAAAAGCAGCAAAGACCCACATTAAGGATGAAACTCTGGGTTTGGGGTTTCCGGTTCAATTCCAGGATCTCATCCCAAAGTTTTGAAGACTCCAAGGATGGAGTTTGCAGAGCTTCTCCGGGTTCCTGGCAGAGCAGAGAGGAAACAGCTGAAAATCCATTTTTCCCTTGTGAAGCACCTTCTCAGGGACACCTCTGGCTCCTCTGCTTCCAGAGCGAGGAATCCAGCAAGTCTGGGCATGGAAGGAGAATCCCAGCTCGGGGCTGGAGTTTTTTCCAGGCAGAGAGTGGTGGTGACAGGGAAAGTTCCCTCTGCATCCCTCTCTCCTGAATTCCTGAGGCTCTTCCCCGTGCTGCAGCCTGTTCAAGGTGCCAAGAGGAAAGCACTGTCCCGAAAAAAAGAGAGAAGAATCATGGAATGCTTTGGGTGGGAAGGGACCTTAGAGCTCATCTCATTCCAAAGGCAGGGACACCTTCCACTATCCCAGGCTGCTCCAAGCCCAGTCCAGCCTGGCCTTGGACACTTCCAGGGATCCAGGGGCAGCCACAGCTTCTCTGGGAATTCCATCCCAGCCCCTCCCCACCCTCCCAGCCAGGAATTCCTTCCCAATATCCCATCCATCCCTGCCCTCTGGCACTGGGAAGCCATTCCCTGTGTCCTGTCCCTCCAGCCCTTGTCCCCAGTCCCTCTCCAGCTCTCCTGGAGCCCCTTCAGGCCCTGCAAGGGGCTCTGAGCTCTCCCTGGAGCCTTCCCTTCTCCAGGTGAACATTCCCAGCTCTCTCAGCCTTTCCCTCTGATCATCTCCATGGTGTTCTCTGGACTCTCTCCAGCAGCTCCACGTCCTTCCCATGCTGGGATCCCTGAGGAAAAAATGCATCTCAGTAAGGACAGGAAAACCTGGCCATGAACTTCAGGTTTCACCTCCAAAACTGCTGCAGGTTCTGGACGCAGAGGAGTTTCCCTGAACTGAACCCACGGGGATTTTTCCAAAAAGGCTTTCAAAGGAGGAATTAGGAATCCTGTCGTGTGCATTCCTTCCTCTCCCTCAAACTGAGAGCAGCAATCTCCGAGGGAAGAATTTAATCAAAGCCAGCTGCTAATTACTTTCCTGACACCAGGGGAGAAGGATGTTGGCATCCGAAACATCTGGAAGATTTTTCCTTATTAATATTTGATAAATCTGTAATTGGATCGTTTGATTTTGCAGTCTCCTTTGGATGGAAACTTTATTGAAATGAATCTTTATGAATTCAGGCCACAAACTTGAGGGGCTGATAACTCAGGGATTGATTGGAGTATCTTGAAGTGGCAGCCCTGGAGAGGAGATAAATTGGGATTGCCTAAGGACAAGTCAATACAGGCTGGATGTAATCCAGAGTGCCTCCTATTAGAGGACATAAATCACATTCTGTAAAGAGTTAAATGCTGAATTTCTCCAATTTCTCATCTCTTTTTTCTTTTTTTTTTTCTGCTGAAGTTCAGCGATTCCACATGAATATTTCATTTAAAAGCAAATGAGAATTAAGTGTGCTAACATTGAATTAATAAAAGAGTTGAGTGGCATCCAAGAGTGAGCAAATGTGCTCATGAAAAAGTCCAAAACCCAAAATTGCAACATTATAGCTACTTAATGTATCAGATTGTTTAGGAATGGATATCATAATAATCCCGATAAAATAAAGCCAAAACTTTATGAAATATTATAAAGACACTGTAGGGCTGAGTATTATCACCATGGACACAAAACCAATGTCTTGCTCTGATTTTGAACTCTTGAAACCTCTGGAACTGGTTTCTGTTAATAAATTTCTGCTAATAAACCAGTGGCAAAGCAAAATAAACGTCCAGGAATCTCTGGTTAAAAGTCAAATAAATGAAAGGCCTTGTGCAGAGTCGCCGAGGGATGGGAACGCCCAATCTTTTAGTTGGGAGAGATTAAAATTCCCCGTCCTCAACCAGCAAAGCTGCTTGGAACAGACAGCAAAGAAACAGCAAAAAACGAGAAGGAAGATCCTTAATCCTGGTATTCCAAAGGGGTTTGTGTGTGTTTTCCCTCTGGAGCAGGAGCAACCAGCAGAACAGGCCTTTGGGAGGAGCTTTAAAGGGGATTTGGGATTGGGCACCTCTCCCTTGATATTTTTAATCCCACATTTCAAGAGTTGCACAGCACTGCACACTTCCAGAGATCCCGGATTCCATCCCCCTCTGGAATGACGGCTCAAATTTGAAGTGGACGGGGGAAAAGTCAAACGCCTTGGAGCGACTTCATGGAATCCCAGGCTGGTTTGGGTTGGAGGGAGCTCAGAGCTCATCCCATTCCCACCCCTGCCGTGGGCAGCGACAGCTTCTGCTGCCCCAGGGTGCTCCGCGCTATCCATTGGAATTCCCAGAGAAACTGAGGCTGTCCCGTCCCTGGGACACTTCCAGGGAATTAATGCCTGCCTCAACCTCAGATCCATTCGGATATTCCCACATCAGGGCTCCTGCTGGAAGGATGTCCCTGGAAGCGGCACATCCCAGTTTAGGAAGGTTGATAAAATTCTCTTTTTGGTGAAAACACAAAGTGGGAGTTTCCAGATACAGGGGAAGCTGTGCTGGTAAAGGATTCCCAGTAAATCCCCATAAAGCAGAGTCAGAGCCAGGCAGTTTTCTGGGAAAAGGCCTTTTCCCCCCAGTGCCCATTGGGATGGACATTGCAGCGGGCAGGGACACAAGGCCCTGAGATAAAGGAGGAAATCCTTTCAGGTTCCCAGCAATACAACACAGGGTGCTCCGAGCCTCGTCCAGCCTGGCCTGGGGCACTCCCAGGGACGGGACAGCCGCAGTTTCTCTGGGAATTCCGATGGACAGCGCAGCGCAACCGCGAGTCCCGTGCCGGGATCTTTCCAAGCCGCTCCTGGAGCTCCGGCAGCCTTGGGGCTGTGACCATTCCCTGAGGAGCCTGGCCCCAGCCTTTCCCCGCCCCCCCAAAAAAAAAACCCCAAAAAACAACTGGGAGGGAAGCCACCGAAGAAGGTTTTTAATATGTTTTTATTATTTCGTATAAATTATTTGAGGTATTTCCCTTGAAGTCACAGTTTTGTGGCAGAAGTGCCACTGATGCTCCCCATTCCCGGCGAACCCCCGGCCTTGCGCCTTTCCTTAGCGGAAACACTCCCCACATCAATTCCCTTCAACAAAATCCCCTTTTCCCTTTTTCTCCCCATTTTCCACTTTATGGATCGCCGGGAATTATTGGGGGGGATGAGGGCGGTTTACGCTCCGTGACCACCCCCTGGTGCCCCCCGCGGGTACTGCCCCGCCTCCGCGGCACCCACGGGCGCCCTCCACCGCCTATCACACGGGGCAACACCGGCTTGGGACCACCGAGGGGACACCTCGGCCCCGCCACGACCGATCCCAACCGCACCGATCCCCTGGGAACCTCCCCGGCCCCGCCGGGCCCCGCCGCCATCGCCGCTTCCCCTCAGGGCTTCCCACCGCCCCGCCCGCAGCCCTGAGCAACCGAGCGCCGAGCGGCGGATTCCGCGCGGTTCCGCGCCGCGCCGATCGAGGTATCGGCGGATCGAGTGGCTCAGCCTGGGGGCGCGCGGCGCGGGCGGGACGGGGGCGGGCGGCCGCCGCCATTTTGCAGGAAGAGGTGAGGGCGGCCGGGGGCTCCTTCTTCTTCTCCCCTTTTCCCGCTTCCTTCTCCCCTTTTCCCGCTTCCTTCTCCCTTCCCGGCGTCTGCCGCTGCCTGTCCCCGGCAGCGCCGCTCCTGGGACACCGGGCTGCGCCGGGGGAGGCTGTGCGGGGCGGGCGGGGTGTGAGGAGGCTTCGGGGCTGCGGAGTCCAGCGCCTTCCTTTCCCTTTCCTCTTCCCTTTCCCTTCCTTTTCCTTGTCCCCCTTCTGTTTTCTCCCCTCTTCTCTTCTCTTTTCCAGGGGTATCCGGGCCTGTCAGCGAGGGGAGAGCACCGTTTGCCATGGCCAATGTGAGTGAGCGACGCCGGGTTCTGTGGATGTCACGGGAACAGCGGAATTGAGGATTCAGTAGAGTTACAGACGGGTTTGGGTTGGAAAGGACCTTAAAAATCATTTAATTCCGAACCCCTGCCATGGGCAGGAACACCTTCCACTATCTCAAATTGCTCCAAGTCCTGTCCAGCCTGGCTTTGGACACTGCCAGGGGTCCAGGGGCAACCACAGCTTTCCTGGGAAACATCTGCCAGGGCTTCCCCACCCTCCCAGCCAGGAATTCCTTCCCAAGATCCCCATCCCAGCCCTCTTTCAGTTTGGATAACGTAGTAGAGGATTAAATACAAATTTTTCTGTGCTTTTTATATTATCCTGTGCTCAGCCACAAAGGAATTCTGTGTTTCTGTAACACTCGGCTTCCCCCGGCTGATCTCAGGCTGGAGAAGAAAACAGAACATGCCTTTTATTGATTTTTTTTGTTTGTTTTATTTTTATTGCTCTTGCCATGGGGCCATGAATAATTCATTCATTTCCTCGGCGTTGTTTCGCTCGTGTAATGCCAGGTGTGTAAATATTTGCATGAGTGAGCTCAGTCACAGCTGTAATTAGTGACATCTCCATGCTGAGTGAGGCTGCTAATAAGGAAAAATGCTCTTTTCTTCTAATTGCGTGTCGGCTGTAATTGTTTACATCTGTTTGTAACGTGATCATTATGCAAAAATTAATTTCAATAGTGATTTTACATAACAGAGAAAAAAATATTTAAGTGGAATCAGATTTTTGTTGTGTTGCAGGAAGCTTTTAAAGCTGTTTTGGAATGAGGCAGCTTCAGGCTTGAACTGTAAATAATTGATTGAAGTCATAAATTCAATGTGTTTTTAAGCATTTGAGTCTTTATGATCTCGGCAGGGATTATTTTATATTTGCACAGAGGTGCTGAATGAGAAACCTTTTGTGGCCTTAGGTCCTGATGCTTTAAATACAATTTTTATATGAAACACACAAATAGCACCATTTATTCTGCTCTTTTAAAAGGGGGCTACTTCTGAAAGGGCCTCTCTTGATGTAAACTTGTTCCACGCATATTTAGTGGCAAAACTGCATAAATTTGTACAGAATCCAAGCTACAGCACTTGAGGAAAATCCTTTTGTGTTATTTTCTCCAAAGAGTTTCTATTCCCCACCTGAAAAGCTGAATTTTACAAAAACCACCCACACTGTGGCAGGTGGGGTTTATATTTTCCAGGGTGACATGCATGGAAATAATCATGGAGCCAATCCCTATCCATAATTTAGTTTAAATTGTGGGGTTTCATTGATGCTATTTAAAGGTTTCAGGGCTTTTTCCTCACGTGAGAGGCCTTTCATTAAGTGTTTTTAGGCTTTTTCTTTGCTTGGAATAGCAAAATATAATAATAATAATAAAATACTTCCAAAACTTGATGTTACAGCTAATCATAATTAAAATTTTGATATAATGATCGAGGGAGGATTTCTCTTGTGACCCACAGAGCTGTGTTTAAGTTATTTTAATTTTGTTTTTCCCTCCTCAGGTGCTCTGTAACAGAGCAAGATTGGTCACCTACCTCCCAGGCTTTTATTCCTTAGTCAAAAGAGTTGGGAATCCCAAGGCTTTTTCCACAGCAGGTTCCTCTGGCTCAGATGAGCCTCACGTGGCTGCTGCACCTCCTGATTTATGTAAGGAAAAGCAGATTTATTCCCTTTAAATCCGTGTGCTGTCGGAATTTGGAAGTGTGCTTTTTCTGACTTGTGCATCGCTGGTGTTTGGGATCAAACCTGTGTGTGGGAGAGGGGTTTTTCCTTGGGTTTTCCTGCTTTTTTTTTTGGGATGTGCTGACTGAAACGAGGCCTCTTGCAGGTCCCAGGACTGTGTGGCCGGATGAGGTGATGGGGCCCTTTGGTCCCCAGGACCAGAGGTTCCAGCTGCCTGGGAATATTGGCTTTGACTGCCACCTCAATGGCACGGCTTCCCAGAAGAAATCCCAAGCTTCCAAGAGCCTCCCTGATATTTTAGCAGAGCCCTCAGCAAGCGAGAGGCATGAATTTGTCATGGCACAATACATCAATGAATTCCAGGTGAGAACAGACTGCTCCTGGCTGTGAGAGAAGCAGAACCCATCCCTCTTTCCTCCTCAGAAAGGATTTTCTGCACAGTTTTGAAATCTGGACTTTAACTGGGTTGAGCAGGAGGTGACACAGAACCTGCCTGGAGTTGTTTTCTTTTAGGAGAAAGAAATATTTCAGGCTGTGGTTTGAAACAGCATTTTAGGAGTGACTTAATGGGAGAATTTCAGTCTCCAAACTTGCTGTTTGCCAAATCTCTCCACCTTTTACCAAGTAAAATTGAAATTTTCTTCAGTGTTTTATTAATGGACCTGGATTTGCGTAGTTTGGGCAGTGTTTAGTTCTGAAAACCACGGAATTCACACAGGAATGGCCCAGCCTCACAGTGAGACTGGGTTTTGGCAGAGCTGCCAGTCAGATACATCATTACCAACAAAAACCCTGATAATTGCCAGCATGATCCCAACATTCCCACAAATCTTTAGTGCTGCTCACTCAGCTTTCCAGGCTCTGAGTTTGTGGAATGCTCAGGTTTTGGGAGTCCATGAGCAAATCTCCACTGGAAAAGTGCTGGAGAGTGGATTTTTGTGAATTAATCGTTGTATCCCAATTTGCTTGGGAAACATCAGCCTCTGGAGAACTCCCCAGGTTCTGTTCTCAGCTTGGGTGGATCCTGTTTTCCCCAAAAAGCCACCAGAAAATTCTGGTTTAGTTCATTTAGTGCAAGCCAGGTGCTTTTAGAACCAGGTAAATCTGAAATCTATCAGTTAAGGTTGTTTTAAATACTTAAAATCGTTGTTTCAGACAGATAATTAACAAAAATGTCTGCATTTCTATATTATATATAATGATATAATTCCTGTATTTATATGTATTCTGCTTTAACACAATACAGTTACAATAAAATACAAATCTTTCTTATTTCTATAAAATATAAATATTTCTGTTTGGGTTTAAATAACACCAAAATCTGTTTCACTTTTAATGTCTGAAAAACGTGAAGTCTCATTGCAAATCATCTGAAACTACTCAAGTGTATCTGATCAGAAAACTTTATTTTGATGTACAAAATTATTCCTGGTTTATATTAACTGAGAAAATCCCAATTTTCATGGTTTTTAGGGTGCTGATGCTCCCCAGAAGCAGCAGATCAATAATGCTGAAACCTATTTTGAAAATGCCAAGGTGGAGTGTGCAGTACAAGCCTGTCCTGAGCTGCTGAGAAAAGGTTCACTTTTATTTATAACTGAGAAATTCCCACTTTTAAAACGTGAAAAACGTTGAAGGAAATGCTCTGTAATTGATACCACAGAATGTGGAGTAGAAAAGGTTAATTCAGAGTTAATAATTACAAAAATCCCGTGGTGTAGAATGGAAACCAAAGCTTTGCTGTTGACAAAAATTGATATTTCATATAAAAATTGTAATTTCCAATTGCTGCTTTAGTTCCAGGTAGATTCTGGAGTTAATTCCCTATCCAAAATCCAGTTATCAAATCCTTTGGCACTGGAATAAAACCACAAATGGGAATCATGAAACTTCTGCCAGCACTGAGTTTGTGTTTTTAATTTATTCAAAAAGGAAATGACCGAAATTAAATTGGAATAAAACAAGTTTAAAAGGGGAAATCTGCCTGAAATGTTGATCTGGGTGAGAGGGGGAGGCTCACATGGAAGAGCTGGACAGACCATGATGTTTTCCCATGTTTTAGACTTCGAGTCCCTGTTCCCAGAGGTGAATTCCAACCGTTTGACTGTGCTGACTGTCACCCAGAAGACTAAAAATGACATGACCGTGTGGAGCCAGGAGGTGGAGGACGAGAGAGAGATGCTCTTAGAAAACGTGAGTTCATCAGCTCATTTCTCTTGGGAGATGAAGCTTTGGTGCATTTCCAGCTCTGTTATTGTATTTTTAAAGCATTTTGGAGTTAATCCTTTTCTCTTAGAAAATGGAGATTTTTTTTTTCCCCAGCTTTAAAATTTTTTGATTGCTTTGTGTGAAAAGTCTGCTTGGAATTCTTAACTTCTTCAGAGTGGGGTGAACCAAAAGCCTGGTAAAATGTTACAGGAGATTAATGGAGACACTTGATTGTTGTCCTGATCCAGCAACTGTTTTCTCACCTTACTCCAGCTTTATTTCAGTGGATTTTGTGGGATTTCACTGCTGTTTTCCTGTGGTTTCATTAAGATTCCACTGCAGAGTCTGTCTGAGCACTTTTTACTGATCAAAAATGTAAAACCCCACCAATTTCTCTGGTGTTTTTTTCCACTTTAATGGATGCTTTTAATGCTTTTTACCCTGGATTTCAGCTCTGTTATTTCATCTTAACCTTGCCTCGTTCTTTTACCGCTAGAGGTCTCTGAAAATCCCTTTATTTCCCATTTTCCACAGCTTTGGCATTACCCCACTAAGTGTCGCTGTTCACTGCTGCCATTCCCCCTTAGCACCTCCAAAAAGAACATTTCTACCTCTGATTTGTAACAATTTCCCCGAACCCAGCATTTAATCTGTATGCAAATCATAATTATGCCTGAAATTCATCTGGAAATGACCTTTCCAGTCCTGTATAATGCAAATGTGGCCTCTTTAAAGCAAACACACACAAAAAAAAAGGAAGCAACATAAAATTACACACAAATTAAAATTCCCTTCATTTCAGTGCATTCTTCTCTTTGAATTATTTCTGGGCTGTTGTTTTTTGGCGTTGTAATCTGGTCTAATTATGTGTTAATTGGCATCTTTCTTCCTCACGCACCTCCCTGTCAGGTCTAATCCGGTCACTGGGGGGTGTGAGGATGTTGGGTGGAACCTCCTGCTCTAAAGGTTACAAACAGCAAATTCACAGGGAAATCTCAATTCTGCTTGGCAGAATTCACCTGAAAAATCCTCATTTCGGGGGCTAAAAAATAAGGCAGTGCAGCCAAATCTGAATATTTGCATTAATCCAGCTCAAGTGTTTGTTAACCTCACTCTAAGGGGTTGTTCCAGCACCAAAAGAGATCCTGGATCAGAAATGTTTTGTTTAAAATTGTGATTTTTGGGCTTTAATTTACAGTTTGATAACTAATCATCAGAGCCATCAAACCTCAAAATACAAAATTTGCTGGGGTAAACTTCCCTTATTTTGAACTGATACAGAATTTATTGTAGAGGGTAAATTTCCCTTATTTTGAACTGATACAGAATTTATTGTAAAGGGTAAATTTCTCTTATTTTGAACTGATACAGAATTTATTGTAAAGGGTAAATTTCCCTTATTTTGAACTGATACAGAATTTATTGTAGAGGGTAAATTTCTCTTATTTTGAACTGATACTGAATTTATTGTAGAGGGTAAATTTCCCTTATTTTGAACTGATACTGAATTTATTGTAAAGGGTAAATTTCCCTTATTTTGAACTGATACTGAATTTATTGTAAAGGGTAAATTTCCCTTATTTTGGGCCCTTAAAGGATTGAAGCTGAGTAACTATAATCATATTTTTATAAATTTGAAACGTTGAGCTGCTGAGGGCACTGATTGGAGAGAAAATGCAATTTTTATCAGTGGAAGTAAAGAGAGGATTTTATCTAGAATAGATAAAGTTAGGAATAATTCTTTTTGTGTGACAACAACCTCATTTGATACCTTTCTTTTCCCAATTTTTTTTCCTTCCAGTTCATCAATGGTGCAGCCAAATCTAAATATTTGTATTAATCCAGCTCAAGTGTTTGTTAACCTCACTCTAAGGGGTTGTTCCAGCACCAAAAGAGATCCTGGATCAGAAATGTTTTGTTTAAAATTGTGATTTTTGGGATTTAATTTACAGTTTGATAATTAATCATCAGAGCCATCAAACCTCAAAATACAAAATTTGCTGGGGTAAACTTCCCTTATTTTGAACTGATACAGAATTTATTGTAGAGGGTAAATTTCCCTTATTTTGAACTGATACAGAATTTATTGTAGAGGGTAAATTTCTCTTATTTTGAACTGATACAGAATTTATTGTAAAGGGTAAATTTCCCTTATTTTGAACTGATACTGAATTTATTGTAGAGGGTAAATTTCTCTTATTTTGAACTGATACTGAATTTATTGTAGAGGGTAAATTTCCCTTATTTTGAACTGATACTGAATTTATTGTAAAGGGTAAATTTCCCTTATTTTGGGCCCTTAAAGGATTGAAGCTGAGTAACTATAATCATATTTTTATAAATTTGAAACGTTGAGCTGCTGAGGGCACTGATTGGAGAGAAAATGCAATTTTTATCAGTGGAAGTAAAGAGAGGATTTTATCTAGAATAGATAAAGTTAGGAATAATTCTTTTTGTGTGACAACAACCTCATTTGATAGCTTTCTTTTCCCAATTTTTTTTCCTTCCAGTTCATCAATGGTGCAGCCAAATCTAAATATTTGTATTAATCCAGCTCAAGTGTTTGTTAACCTCACTCTAAGGGGTTGTTCCAGCACCAAAAGAGATCCTGGATCAGAAATGTTTTGTTTAAAATTGTGATTTTTGGGCTTTAATTTACAGTTTGATAATTAATCATCAGAGCCATCAAACCTCAAAATACAGAATTTGCTGGGGTAAATTTCCCTTATTTTGAACTGATACTGAATTTATTGTAAAGGGTAAATTTCCCTTATTTTGGACCCTTAAGGGACTGACGCTGAGTAATTATAATCATATTTTTATAAATTTGAAACGTTGAGCTGCTGAGGGCACTGATTGGAGAGAAAATCCAAGTTTTATCACTGAAAGTAAGGAAAGGATTTCATCTAGAATAGATAAAGTTAGAAATAATTCTTTTTGTGTGAAAACAACCTCATTTGATAGCTTTCTTTTCCCAATTTTTTTTTTCCTTTCAGTTCATCAATGGTGCCAAGGAAATCTGCTATGCAATTTCTTCTGAAGGCTACTGGGCTGATTTCATTGATCCATCCTCAGGACTGGCAGTAAGTGATTGCTGTGTGGAATTTGGCTTAAATCCAACTTTTTCCGGATAAATTCGTTTAATAAATTAAGATATTAACCCTGAGCCGGTTCCCCACGTGTGTCAGCTCTCAGTGCAGGGACATTGTTAGGAAATGAAATTGGATTTTAGGCAACTGGAGAAGTTTTATGCCCCAAATCTCTTGGTTACTTTATTCCCTCCCCAGGTAACTTGGGAACCTTGACACCTGTGGAGGTGAAGGGTTTAAAAAGCCTCTTTGCACCTGTTAGTGATCCTTTTGTGCCAAAAAATGAACTTTTTGTTCCTATGGAACAGTGGGAGCATTCAGTGGGAGATGGGTTTTAGTCTGAGCTCTGCTAAAACCGTATCACAGTTCAAGGGGATGGTGGCAAAGCTCAGCTTAGTGGGGTTTTATTTAAAAACACTTCAAAAAGCAGGGATTTATTGTGTCAACAGTGGCAAACAGGGGATGTTTATGAGGTGAACAGGCAGGTGAGGGCTGTACGGTGCTTAAAAGCTTCCCAGAATTCCATGCATTTCAGGAATTCGGGATTGATGGAGGTAGGGTTTTGTCTTTGGACTCCAGCAGTAACATCCTTGCCAAGGATCAGGAGTGGACTTTGAGTCAGAAGCTTCCTCCTGAGATCAAGAACTGAAATATCTGTTTGCAACTTAAATACTACTTTAATTTAAATACCTGTTTGCAATTTAAATTGTTTGCAGTTTAGTCACATTTTTGCTCTTCTGACCAACTTTCCCTGTAGGGACTCATTACAAAGTTAAATATTTCATTTTTGCCATTTCCTAGGAAGTTTCTCTCATGAGTCCATGTCCTGTTTGTGCTGTTTCCAGCAGGGTTCTGTCCTTAATTCCAAAGCACGTGAGGGTGGGATCGATATCCAAATGCACTCCAGTGCCAAAGGAAATCCTTTCAAGGGAAAACTCAGAACTCTGCCAGCCTGGCACAGCTGAGCCCAGGCTTTGTTTTAAACATACTTCACAATTTTAAATCCTCATGTGCAAAATCTTCTCTTTCTTTTGTCGTTTTCCCTCAGTTTTTTGGGCCTTACACCAACAACCCCCTGTTCGAGACCGACGAGCGCTATCGGCATTTGGGATTTTCCGTGGATGACCTGGGATGCTGCAAAGTGATCAGGCACAACCTTTGGGGGACCCACGTGGTTGTGGGGAGCATTTTCACCAACGCTGAGCCTGACAGCCCCATCATGAGGAAGCTCAGTGGCAACTGAGTCCTCAAACTCGGCTCCCTCAGGTTCTTGTGACCTTTGCGTTCTTTGACTTGGCGATTCTCCCTCGGCGTTGTCGGGAATTCCTCACTTCCAAGTGTTCTTAGAGAATAAAGTAGCTGGTATTTATTTGTAGTCTTTTGGGAATATGTGTTCACCACGTGTGATTGGAATATGGACTGACAGCGTTCAGGCAGGAGTTCAAACGTGGTTATCACTTCCTTTATAAACCTTATCTCCCATCTTCTCTTGTCTCAACAGTTCTGCCTTTCACTGGCCAATTTAGTCTTCAAAATCCTCTGAAAATGCCACTGAAATTTCCAGCAATTCTGCCATTCCTGAAATTAGGAACTGGCAAAAAAAAAAAATAATGGAGTGAGTCACGAAATTGTTCTCCCAGAATACAGAACTGAATAAAATCTGCAGGACTGGACTCATCACTCATTTGCTGTTGGAAAATGAGAATGAGGTCAACTTTCAGTGGTCTCCAACTCATCTAGAGGCTCCATAAAAAGTCCTTAATTACCGTGGAATTACTCATCTTTTACTGTTTTTTGTCTTCATGGTGCTTGGGATTTATTTCCTCAGTGTTAGCTAAATGTATTTAATTAGTTTATATCTAGAAATGTAATTTCAAGTTGCTTTTGTAACTTTCTTAGGTCATTAAATACGTTGTGGGAAAAAAAAAAGAGAGATAATAGGGCAATGCTTGGATCTCATCATTGTTTTCCTGTACTTGGATACAATCTAGACTTGCCTCTGGAATTTGGAAATGCAAAGAGAGCAATTAGGATCAATTATTGCAATTACAAAGATTTTTCAACAGGAAGGTTCCAGGCTCTTCAGCTATCAGAAAAACAATCAGATCAATGGGGGAGCAACAACAGGGAAGAAATTCCAAGGTACCTGAAATACCTGGAATTTCAGTGCCTTGCAGTTTGGCTCCAGGGATGAAGCAATAAATCAGATTTTAATCTCATCCCAGTCAATCTTGGAGCAATTTTTCGTGGAACAATGGGAATCCTGCAGGCTTTATTCCATGGTGCAGCTCAGTGTGGATGTGGCTGCACAGGATGAGGATCCAGGAGCTGTAACTTTGTCATTGGTCTTTTCCCAGCGTTCCCCAGCTCCGTGGATTTCCAGCCTGTCCCAGGAGTGCGTGGCTCTCCCGTGCCCTCCTCAGGCTCTGAGCCAGGCCCACCAAAGCTTTTCTGGCTTTAGAACCAGATCCTTGACCAAGTGCCTCTCTCTGTCCTTGTCACCGCTGCGCATCCATGATGGGTGGATGGATGGATCTTCACTGGATCTTCACTGGGAGCCAGGAGGACTTCCCAGAGGAGGAGTGAGTGCTCTCCATTCCCAATTCCAAAGTTCTCCTGCTCCCCTGCGGCGTCGGCACCGCTGGTGGCTCTGCCCTGCCCACATTCCAAGGGCGAAGCGCCCGGATTTCGGGGCAGGATTGATCCCTTTGCCATGGAATCTGTGCTGTGATTCCAGAGCCCCATCCCTGACCTCTGCTATCCATGAAAGCTCTGTTACTTACAAGGATTTTATTGCTGTTTTTTTTTTTCCCTCCTTCTCATCGAGGATTAAAGAGGTTGAGAACTTCGGTGTGTTGTGTCTGTTTGCAAAATCCACTCAATTAGCAGGAAACAAATTAAAGAGGGTTCTCACTGGGCACTTGGGGAGAATTTTCTTGGATAAATATTGGGAAAAATTGTGGAATGCTTCACAAACATTGGAAATATCTTGAAGATTTTATTTTTTTTTTCTTCTTCAGATGGTTTCCTGTGCTTCAGGACGGGTGGGAGCTGTCAGGTTATTCCAGTTAAACTTGGGATGTTCATTTTTGAGTTTTTTGTCCTGTAAAGGACTTTTCCAATGGTTTTTCCAGTGGCTTTACCTGAGGCAGAAATCTCATTGGAAATATTGGGAGTTTTGCCTTGACCTCATTAATATTAATGTTTTATGTCAGGATTTGAGGGGAGGTCTAATTCCTGATCTTTTTCTAAACAGAATTTTCTCAATTCCCAAAAAAAGCTGGAGCTGTTCCAGTTCTGTTTCCCTCCCATCAGAAGAGCCAGCCTGGATGAATTCACTTTCTCCTATAAAATAAAAGTTCTGCAATACAAAATAAAATAAATGATAATAAAATAATAATATTTTAGTATGTAATAATCAAATTGTGATAATAAAATCCAAACCAACTCCCAGTATTCCAAAATGAATTCCTTCCTGAGGTAAAGAAACAAGCTCAGGAGGAGAATTGCTGTGTGTCAGGCCTTGATTATCCTGAGGTTTTCGGTGGGATTGGGATCTTGCTTTTTCCGGCTGGAGACTCCTCTGGGATCACTTTTTATCAGGTTCCAGTAGAAGTCAAAGTAGCAAATCCCAAAAAAGTTTTCAGCCAGTGGAAAGAGGATTGTTCATGTTCAAGCAGTGCTACAGTCACAGCTAATTATCTCTGGTTAGTTAATTAACACCAGGGGACTGGGGTAAGTATTTTTGGGATTGATCTGGAGGAATTTATTCCAAATCTTTTCCTCAGCCACTTGGGAATTCACTGCTTTGTTCCTGACATCCTCCTGCAACACTGCAGGATTTACAGCTTGTATTTCAATATATAAATATATATTTCTATCTGTTTATATTAAGCTGTGCTTAACTTGGCAGAGAGCAAATAAACTGGTCTTAGATTAAAAAAAAATTAAGATTAATACTCTACAGTCTGTCGGGTGGAGGGAGTAAAAGTCCTGTTAGTGATGTAGAAATTTAATAACAAAATAATTGCCTTGCCTCACGTGCCTGTTCCTTTAAAGCCTCTTTTTATTAAGGACAGGGGGGAAAAAAGCTGGGAATTGGAGCAGCTCTCATTCCAAGGGCACCAAGAGCACGGACCAAGCTCCTTCCACTGGCTGCAAACCCCTGCAAAGAACCCCGAGGTACCACGGGGGGAGAAGGGGCCCTGTCCTGAGCCTGCCTTTGCCTGGGAGCTCATTACCCTTCCCTGCTAATTGCGGTGTCGCTCATCAGGGTTAGTCCAGTCCTGGAGCCCAGCAAAGCCGGGTGTAGCTGCAGGCAGCCCCAGCACGGGGACAGGAGCTGTGTCACTGTCACAGACGGGGCTGGCAGCTGCTGCTGCTCCAAAGGCTGCCCGGGCACGCTCAGCTCACGGCACAATTCGGGATAAACGCGGGAAAAAATTTGGGAAAACTCAGGGTACCGTGGGCGACGCTCAAAGAATTGGGAATAATTAGAGAGTGGCAGTTGAGGTTTAATTCCTGGTGGGATTTGTGTGATCCAAGACAGAGCACGTTTGGTTTTCCCTCTGCTCAAGAGCTGCTCTCCAGGTATTTCCTGCTGGACTGAGGGAAATGGGGAAGCTGCTCATCCAAAGGTGGGATTGGGATTTTCATCCCATTTTCAGGGATGCACGGCCCAAAATGTCTGAGAGAGGGACATAAGGAGGGCACTGTTGTGTTGTAAGACACACGGGATTTATATAGAAATAGATATTTATATGCATAAATAAATATTTATATAGATATTTTATATATAAATATGTTTTTAATATAAAATATGTATTTATATATAAATACATATTTGTATAGGTATATTTATGTATGAATATGTGCTTTTATATATAAATATAAATATATATTTACATAGATATATTTTATATATAAATATGGTTTTATATATAAAAATGCATATTTATAAGTGTATATTTGTATAGGTATATTTATGTATAAATATGTGTTTTTATATATAAATATAAATATATATTTACATAGATATATTTTATATATAAATATGTTCTTATATATAAAAATACATATTTATATGTATAAGTGTATATTTATATAGGTATATTTATGTATAAATATGTGTTTTTATATATAAATATAAGAATATATATTTACATAGATATATTTTTATATATAAATATGTTCTTATATATAAAAATACATATTTATATGTATAAGTGTATATAGGTATATTTATGTATAAATATGTGGTTTTATATATAAATATAAGAATATGTATTTACATAGATATATTTTTATATATAAATATGTTTTTATATATAAAAATACGTATTTATATAGATAAGTGTATATTGGTATAGGTATATTTATGTATAAATATGTGCTTTTATATATAAATATAAATATATATTTACATAGATATATTTTATATATAAATATGGTTTTATATATAAAAATGCATATTTATAAGTGTATATTTGTATAGGTATATTTATGTATAAATGTGTGTTTTTATATATAAATAAAAGAATATATATGTACATAGATATATTTTTATATATAAATATGTTTTATATATAAAAATACTTAAATATAAGAATATATATTTACATAGATATATTTCTTATATATAAATACATGTTTTTATATATAGATATAAATATAAAAATACAATTTATATAGATAAATATATGGGCTATTCTATAAAAATATATTTATATACAAAAATATATTTCTATATAAATATATATTTATAAAATATATAAAAGATATATTTTAATATATATTACAATATATCTATTTTAATATATACGTGTTCCTATATTAAAATATATATGTTATATATAAAATATATATTAATATATTAAAAATCATATATAGATATATGAATATATATATTTTATATGTCTATAAATAGATATATAAAATATATTAAAATATCTCTGAAATCCTGTACTTTAGAAATGAGGTGACTTTTAAAACCACCCTGTTTTCACTTAAAAGCTGCCCGTGGGACTGTGTAAAACTAATTCCTTCTCTTCCTCTTGGGCTTGGCTGGCTGAGGAAGGAGAATTAACTGTATCCATGGGAATTCTCTCTGGGATTTTGACTGCCCCTGGATCCCTGGAAGTGTCCAAGGCCAGGCTGGAAGGGGCTTGGAGCCCTGGGATACTGAGTCAAATTCCTGCAGTTTATTTAAATTGATGACTTTTCCTCAGTGCTGACTGATTTAATTCCAGTTGGGATGGGGCAGTACTTCCATCAGCCATCCAAACCTTCACCTGGGCACTGATTTTGCCACAGGAATGAGCTGGGCTCTATTTTTATTCAAATTTTTGGGGCACTTTTCCAGCTGTGTGCAATGATCCCCTTAAAACCAGCTCTAATTCCCACCAAAGGAAGGCACGGCTGTGCTTTAGTGCAGAATAAAAGATCAAACTTCGCCATCACTTGGAATCTTTTGTGCCCTCGAATTTCCGTGCAGCCTGGCACTTCCTGGTGGAACTTTTCCCTGTATCCCAGAGTTTTCCAGGAGCTACATGTCCCTGTGCACACCCCCCCCCAGCTGCTGGGCCCCAACAATCCCAGCTTGTGGCAGCTGCAAGAATCAAACTCTGTCTTGGCTTTTCCAGGGCGTCCCGCTCCAGGAGAATTCCCTTTGTTCCCAGGGAAGTCGGGGCCATCTGACTGGAGCTGGGCTTTGCCAGGGGCTGCACGCAGGGCTGGGTTGAGACAGCTTAGGCCTGGCTTAGAGGTGCAAAGCTGGGGTTTGTGCCTTGTTGACAGCGGCTCCAACTCCTTAAGCTGTGTAGTGGTTTTGGTTCGGAATACGGATTCCTAACTGCTTTGTTTTCTCCTCATTTTCATCTCACACAGAAGGAATCAGTAAGTAATCCATATTTCAAACCAAAACCCACTACAGCCTGATGACACAAAATGGCTGAGACTGAGTGGTTTGCTCCCAGTCCCACCCTAAATAAAAACTTAAAACCTCTTAAAACAGCAAATTTTCGCCGCAGCTCAGCAAAGCTCAGCTCAGACCAAACCAACCCTGGGTAAACAGAAACCCCTCCCTCGCCCACCAGGTTTCCTGCCAGCCCTGCCCAGTTCAGCCCAGCACAGACCCACAGTGGGGTCTGAACTGATCCTGGCTCTCCCCAGAGGATTCATCGGAGTTTCAGTGCCTCGGTTGTGGCTGGGAGATGCTTTTTTAGCTCTGAATGCCCTGAAAAGGATGGAGATTCTCAGTGAGTCCTTGCTCTGCAGGCACTGAGGGCTCCAGCAGGGTCTGGAGGGGATGATCTGGGCTTGTGCTGAGGCCAGGGAGGCTCAGGGGTGGGGTTTTTGTCACTGGTGCTGAGGAGCTGCTCTGGTGACAGCAGAAAAAGCCTGGAGCAGTCACTGAGCTCAGGTGGGGCTCAAACACTCGGGTGGTTCTGTGCCAGCTGGGCTTTTCCCTCAGGTTTTTGCTGCTCAGCCCAGGTGTGTGTTATCCCCAAAAAACCTGGAATTAAACCACCTTGAGCTGAGAAATGGATGAATTCGAGTAGAGCTGAAATGCTGCAGGGCAGTTATTTACTTATTCCCCAGGATTGCTTTGGGGACCTGCAGGAATTCCACAGATTCCTCTTTTTATGTTACCCAGTGATCTTTGCTCCCTCCCTGTGTTTAAAATCCAGAAAGACACCAAATTTCAGGAATATTGGAAAATCGAGGTTGGTGATGAACAGTTAAATGAGGAGAGAGGCGAAGGAACGGGGGATGTTTGTGGAAAGGTGTGGAAGAGGAAATTAGGGAGTGAGGGGAGAGGTGGGATCAGTGCTGGCATTTTGGAGTGAGAGAAATCAGGAAAATTCCTCATTTAGGGACAAAAGCACGGACAAGAACATCGCTGACTCTTCCAGGCAGGAATGTGAGCAGGAATCAAAGGGAGTGCAGGGATTTAACTCCATCCTGGTATTTGTGGAACTCATCCACAGCACCACCTGATTTTCAGCCCAGTCCCCTTTTCCTTCTATCCCAGTCCAGTATAATAATCCCCCAAACTGGGCTGGATTTAGGGAATTTTCTTTGAATTCCCCGTGTAGTTAAGGAATCATTCCCATGTTTTCCTCCTGGTGAGCTCCCGGGGTTATTTGGTACAAATTGTTTTATTCTGGCCACAAATCTGAGGAATTCCTGTTAAATTTGGGATGCCTGGATCCTGTTTTCCCTCTCTGCTCTTGGAAAACTCCATGTTTTCCATAATTTTATCATATTTAATCCCAGCCTGCTCTGGGGGGATTTTTTCCTGGTGTTTTTTCCTCTAATTCCATGGCTGGAACTTGATCACACACCTCGCAGTGAATATTTAACCCATTTATTTATACAAATGTACAGCATTTACAGGAGTTAAAAACAATTAAACATTTCAAAGCACGATCCCAGAGAGTTCCTATAAAATAAATATGGTGCAGCTCAGCATTTGTGGGGTTTGAAATCCCCCAGGAGCTCCGGAGACCGACTGGGAACCCCAAACTGGTGCAGGGAGGGTTCAGTCACCTTAATTTCCTTTTTTTAAGCTCAGGGAGCTGCCAGAGGAGGGAAAGGCTTTGGAGAAGTTGTTGATTTTTCTGAGAATCTCCAGAGCCAGGTGGAACTTGCATAGAAAAAGAGATTAAAACTTCCCTCTTAAAACCAGAGATGGGTGAGGGAATCCCAAAAGGACAACAAAATTCCACGTTTGGCTGGGGGTGAGACCAAAAAGTGTTGATTTTATATTAAAAAAAATCAAAAAGAAACAGTGGTGAAGGTAAATTTTCATAAAGATGTGCATATAAATATTTTTTTTGAATATATATATACATTTTTTTTAATAACATCCCCCTTGAAAACACACTGAGCCTTTCCTTCCCTGGAGAAGTCACCTGGAATTAAGTGGGGAGCACGGGCTGCTCCTAAATATCCAAGAAACCTCCCTGGAAAATTCAGTCCCGAGGTCACAAAACTCAGGACAGCGTCTTCCATGAGCAGATTCCTGATTTTTCAGAGTATCCCACATGGATTCTGGGAGCTGGGGAGCTCTCCAGGAGTCTGCATTTCCCTGTAACTCCCCCCGAAAAAAGGACTTTGAGCCTAAAAATCCTGCAATTTGATGGAGCTCAAAGTTACCTCGGAGCAGGAATAGGAAAAAATCCGCTCCTAAAAGCAGAATTGATTAAAAAAATTAATTCTAAACCAGTTTCAAGCAAGTCCGTGACAGCTTGCTTTTATTGCTGACTTTGCAAGACAAAGTGGAGTCTTTTTAAAAAGTGATGTAAAGCATTTTTAATATATATTTATATTTCTATTTATATATTTTTTGGGATCATTTCTATGTTCCCGGCTCGCTGACTTGCAAACCATCCGTTTTTCCTGGCAAGGTCAGCGTTAGGAATCTTTCCCACCGCTTTCAAAAAGCCTCCTCACCGTACAAAAATAAATATTGCATCCGTGATTTCCGAGCAAAACGAGCGCCGCGGGTCACCCGAACACAGCTGGAGCTGGGAGCAGCCCAGAATCCATGGAATCAAAATCCCAGGAGATGTTCAGGATCCATTTTCTCTCTCCCAGATTGTGGCGTTTGGGGTTAAAATGGGAAAATATTGGAAATATTCCCCCTAAACCAGCGGGAATCAGGTGAGCAGTAGCTCTTCATCCTCCTCCCTCCTCGTGCTGAGGGATGTGGACCTCAAATCCCTCTGGAAATGAGGATTTTTTGGGATTTCTCTGGTTCAGTTTAGAAATTCCAGCGGTTTTCCGCGTGTCCCGGGGTGCTGGATCTGCCGCTGGACCGCACCGGTGCGGGACGAGCCGCTCCTCTGGAATCTGCTCCTTTCCAGGTGCTGCTTCCTCGCTGCCATTCCTGCCCCGTCCCGGAGGAGCAGGAGGAGTGGGAATGCTGGAGACACCCCCGATTATGTGTTAATTACCGCGTGTTAATGAGACTGCGGAGTTAATGAGCTGCGAATGCCAACGGGGACATTCCCAAGGGGTGAGCGGTGATGCGGGCAGTGACGCGACACCTTAAACACCATTTCTTCACCAAAATAAGTCAGACTTAAAATTAGGCTGGACTTGGTGGCTTTTCCAACCTGAGAGGTCTTTTCCAACCTGAATGATCCCGTGATTAGCTCAGGATTCCGGGAACGCTTTCCAGGAGCTCCTTCAACAAACAGGAGACGCGTGGGAATCGTGCATCCCGATGCCAAACGCAGGATTATCCAAGGACCGGGAGGGAATTCAGCCTTGCAGGTGCGTGCGGCTGTCCGGGGTGCTCGGTGGGGCAGCGTGGCACTGTCGCTGTCACTGTCACTGTCCTTGTCCCTGTCCTGTCGCTGTCCCTGGCACTGTCACGTCACTGTCCCCGTCCCCATCCCTGTCCTGTCGCTGTCTCTCTCACTGTCCCTGTCCCTGGCACTGTCGCCATCCCTGTCCCTGTCCTATCGCTGTCCCTGTCCTGTCGCTGTCTCTCTCACTGTCCCTGGCACTGTTGCCATCCCTGTCCCTGTCCTATCGCTGTCCCTGTCCCTCTCACTGTCCCTGGCACTGTCGCCATCCCTGTCCCTGTCCCTCTCACTGTCCCTGCCCTGTCACTATCCCTGTCCCCATCCCTGTCCTGTCCCTCTCACTGTCCCTGTCCCGTCGCTGTCCCCATCCCTGTCACTGTCTTTGTCCCCATCCCTGTCCCTGTCCTGTCGCTGTCCCCATCCCTGTCCTGTTCCTGTCCTGTCCCCATCCCTGTCCTGTCCCTCTCACTGTCCCCCTCACTGTCCTTGTCCTGTCGCTGTCTCCATCCCTGTCGCTGTCCCTGTCCCCGTCCCTGTCCTGTCCCCATCCCCATCCCTGTCCCCGTGCCTGTCGCTGTCCCCATCCCCATCCCTGTCCCCATCCCTGTCACTGTCCCTGTCCCTGTCCCCATCCCTGTCCCTGTCCCCGTCCCCGTCCCGTCACTGTCTTTGTCCCGATCTCTGTCACTGTCCCTGTCCCGTCGCTGTCCCCGTCCCGTCACTGTCCCTGTCCCCATCCCCATCCCCATCCCTGTCCCCATCCCTGTCCCCGTCCCTGTCCCCGTCCCCGTCCCGTCACTGTCCCTGTCCCCATCCCCATCCCCATCCCTGTCCCCATCCCTGTCCCCGTCCCTGTCCCCGTCCCCGTCCCGTCACTGTCCCTGTCCCTGTCCCCATCCCCATCCCCATCCCTGTCCCTGTCCCTGTCCCCATCCCTGTCCCTGTCCCCGTCCCGTCACTGTCTTTGTCCCGATCTCTGTCACTGTCCCTGTCCCGTCGCTGTCCCCGTCCCGTCACTGTCCCTGTCCCCATCCCCATCCCTGTCCCCATCCCCATCCCCATCCCTGTCCCTGTCCCTGTCCCCATCCCTGTCCCTGTCCCCGTCCCCGTCCCGTCACTGTCTTTGTCCCGATCTCTGTCACTGTCCCTGTCCCGTCGCTGTCCCCGTCCCGTCACTGTCCCTGTCCCCATCCCCATCCCCATCCCCATCCCTGTCCCCATCCCTGTCCCCATCCCTGTCCCTGTCCCTGTCCCCGTCCCTGTCCCCGTCCCCGTCCCCGTCCCGTCACTGTCCCTGTCCCTGTCCCCATCCCCATCCCCATCCCTGTCCCTGTCCCCATCCCCGTCCCTGTCCCCGTCCCTGTCCCCGTCCCGTCACTGTCCCTGTCCCCATCCCCATCCCCATCCCTGTCCCTGTCCCCATCCCCGTCCCTGTCCCCGTCCCGTCACTGGCCGTGTCCCGCGGCCGAGAGGCAGCGCTGTGCCAGCAGGGCCAGGCCGAGCCGCAGCGGGGTGGCCAGGCCGGGCGGGGCCAGGGCCGGTGTCCGGCCGAGCGGGGCCAGCGTGGCGAACACGGCGTCCGAGGCGTTCCGCGGCAGGGGCAGGTTACAGATGCTGCCCTCGCAGCACGACGTGCACACCTGGGAACGGGGAATGCGCGGGGAATGCGCGGGGAATGCGCGGGGAATGAACGGGGAATGCGCGGGGAATGAGCGGGGAATGCGCGGGGAATGAGCGGGGAATGAACGGGGAATGGTCGGGGAATGCGCGGGGAATGCGCGGGGAATGAGCGGGGAATGCGCGGGGAATGCGCGGGGAATGAGCGGGGAATGGTCGGGGAATCCGCGGGGAATGAGCGGGGAATGCGCGGGGAATGAGCGGGGAATGAACGGGGAATGGTCGGGGAATGAGCGGGGAATGCGCGGGGAATGCGCGGGGAATGCAGGGGGAATGCGCGGGGAATGCGCGGGGAATGAACGGGGAATGCAGGGGGAATGCGCGGGGAATGAACGGGGAATGCGCGGGGAATCCGCGGGGAATGGTCGGGGAATGGTCGGGGAATGAGCGGGGAATGAGCGGGGAATGCGCGGGGAATGAGCGGGGAATGCGCGGGGAATGCGCGGGGAATGCAGGGGGAATGAGCGGGGAATGCGCGGGGAATGAGCGGGGAATGCGCGGGGAATGCAGGGGGAATGCGCGGGGAATGCGCGGGGAATGAGGGGGAATGCGCGGGGAATGCGCGGGGAATGAGCGGGGAACGGTCGGGGAATCCGCGGGGAATGAGCGGGGAATGCGCGGGGAATGAGCGGGGAATGCGCGGGGAATGCGCGGGGAATGAACGGGGAATGCAGGGGGAATGCGCGGGGAATGCAGGGGGAATGCGCGGGGAATGAGCGGGGAATGAGCGGGGAATGCGCGGGGAATGCAGGGGGAATGCGCGGGGAATGCGCGGGGAATGCGCGGGAATGAGCGGGGAATGAACGGGGAATGGTCGGGGAATGCGCGGGGAATGCGCGGGGAATGGTCGGGGAATGCGCGGGGAATGCGCGGGGAATGAACGGGGAATGGTCGGGGAATGCGCGGGGAATGAGCGGGGAATGGTCGGGGAATGCGCGGGGAATGCGCGGGGAATGAGCGAGGAATGCGCGGGGAATGCAGGGGGAATGCGCGGGGAATGCGCGGGGAATGCGCGGGGAATGAGCGGGGAATGCGCGGGGAATGCCGGCGTTCCAGGCGGGAAGCGCAGGGAAAACACCGGCACGTCGGCAGAGCAGCCCGCTGGGATCTTTCCCTCTTTTTTCCCCTCTCCTCCCACCTTTTTTTTTTGAAATCCATCTATTGGGAGAACAATTTTTTCTCCATTTTTTCCCCCTCCCTTTTTTTTCCTCCTTTTTTCCCCTCTCTTTTTTTTCCCTCCTTTTTCCCCCCTCCCTTTTTTCCTCCCTTTTTTCCTCCCTTTTTCCCACCATTTTTTCCCCTCCCTCTTTTCCCCTCCCTTTTTTCCCCTCTCTTTTTTCCCTCCTTTTTTTCCCCCTCCCTTTCCCTCTTCCCTTTTTTCCCCTCCCGTTTTTTTCCCTCTCTTTTTTTTCCTCCTTTTTTCCCCCCCTCTTTTTTTCCTCCCTTTTGTTCCTCCCTTTTTTTCCTCCCCTTTTTTCCCCTCTTTTTTTCCCCCCTTTTTTCCCCTCCCTTTTTTTATCACTCCCAAATGAAACTTGATTTCAGCTGATGCTGAATTTACCCACTGAACCAGCCACGCTTCTGGCAGAAACCAATTATCCCATAATAATGGAATATTATTCTGGATAATAATAATAAATAATTTCATAATTTATATTCTAAATATTCTATCTATGATGTACGATATATTTTAGGTATTATATAATACATATCATATATAATACACATTATATACTAGATATTATAGAAAGTATATATGCTATAGATAATACATTGTTATATATTATTCTACATTATTCTACATTATTCTACATTATTCTACATTATTCTGTATTATTCTACATTATTCTACATTATTCTATATTATTCTATATTATTCCATATTACATCTAATTTACTGTATTTATTGTCTATATATAAAATATATTGTATAGGATATTTTATATACTTTACAATACGTATCCTATATAATACATTTTATATATTAGATACATAAGATATAGATAATCTATATAAAATATAGATTGTAGAGAGAATATATTGTATGTATCATGTACATTATATACAATATATCATGTATAACATATATTATGTATTATTAGATGTTGTTCTATATTATGTTATATTATATCTACAATATATTGTATATATTGTAGATATATTAAATACACTGTGTATGATATATAATGTACATTATATATTATATACTGTGCAAAACCTATTGTATTTTATATTTTTTATACATTTATTTTATATTTTTCATATATTTTATGTATTTTATATATTTATTTGATATATTTTGTATTCTAGATTTAATGTAATATTCCTATACATTAGATATTATACAACTTATATAAAATTATTTTATCTTTTATATAATATATTCTATATGTTATGTATTATGTTTTTATATCATATGATTATATATTATTATAGATTGTTATATATTTTATCCTATTTATATTTATCTATTTTATACAATGTTATACCTAACATATTGTCTATATATTAGCTATATATAATATATATTACATAATAAATATATATCACACATTATATACTATATATAATATCTAATATATCTTGTATATTATTATAGATTGTGTTATATGTAAAATATTACATTATATATATTATATATAAAATAGTACAATATATTATAGATATTAGATATCTAATATTGTACATATAATTTATACATTATATATACATTGTAATAATACTATGCATTGTATATATAATATAAAAATAAATTGCAGAATGTTATATATTGATAATTAAATATTATATATCATATATACTAAATATAATATATAGTATAGAATATTTTTATATACATCTATCTAATATATGTAGATATATTTATACATATTATAAGATAAACTCTAATTACTTAAAATTTTATATTTATATATGTATCATTTCATATAATTTACACATATACTTATAACCTCCAATTATATAAATTTTTATATTTTTATATATATTTACACCTACTATATTTATAATATAAACTCCAATTATATAAATTCTTATATCTTTATATATATTTACACACCCTATATTTACAATATAAAATCCAATTATATAAATTTTTATACATATTTCCGCATCCTATATTTATAATATAACCTCCAATTATATAAAATTTTGTATTTTATATATATTTAAACATATTATAGTTACAAGATAAACTCCAACTATATAAATTTTTATATTTTATATATATTCACACATCCTATATTTATAATAGAACCTCCAATTATATAAAATTTTTATAATTTTATATATATTTACACCTACATTTACAAGATAACCTCCAATTATATAAATTTTTATATTTTATGTATATTCACACATCCTCTATTTATAATAGAAACGCCAATCATATAAATATTCATATTTTTATCTATATTCGCACCTACTCTACTTCCAACATAAATTTTCATATTTTCATCTATATTCACACCTACTATATTTACAATATAAATTTTTCATATTTTTATCTATATTCACACCTATTTCCAAGATACATTTTCATATTTTTATCTATATTCACAACTACTTTATTTCCAATATAAATTTTATATTTTTATCTATATTCACACCTATTTCCAATATAAATTTTATATTTTTATCTATATTCACACCTATTTCCAATATAAATTTTCATATTTTATCTATATTCACACCTACTCTATTTCCAATATACATTTTCATATTTTTATCTATATTCACACCTATTTCCAATATAAATTTTCATATTTTTATCTATATTCACACCTATTTCCAATATAAATTTTATATTTTTATCTATATTCACACCTACTCTATTTCCAAGATACATTTTCATATTTTTATCTATATTCACACCTACTCTATTTCCAACATAAATTTTATATTTTTATATATATTCACACCTATTTACAATATAAATTTTCATATTTTTATCTATATTCACACCTACTATATTTACAACATAATTTTTCATATTTTTATCTATATTCACACCTATTTCCAATATAAATTTTCATATTTTTATCTATATTCACACCTACTATATTTACAATATAAATTTTCATATTTTATCTATATTCACACCTACTTTATTTCCAATATACATTTTCATATTTTATCTATATTCACACCTACTCTATTTCCAACATAAATTTTATATTTTTATATATATTCACACCTATTTATAATATAAATTTTATATTTTTATCTATATTCACACCTATTTCCAATATAAATTTTCATATTTTATCTATATTCACACCTACTCTATTTCCAACATAAATTTTCATATTTTTATCTATATTCACACCTACTATATCTACAATATAATTTTTTCATATTTTTATCTATATTCACACCTATTTACAATATAAATTTTTCATATTTTTATCTATATTCACACCTATTTCCAATATAAATTTTCATATTTTATCTATATTCACACCTATTTCCAATATAAATTTTCATATTTTATCTATATTCACACCTATTTATAATATAAATTTTATATTTTTATCTATATTCACACCTCCTATATTTCCAATATAAATTTTCATATTTTTATCTATATTCACACCTACTCTATTTCCAACATAAATTTTCATATTTTATCTATATTCACACCTACTATATCTACAATATAATTTTTTCATATTTTTATCTATATTCACACCTATTTACAATTAAATTTTTCGTATTTTTATCTATATTCACACCTACTTTATTTGCAATATAAATTTTCATATTTTTATCTATATTCACACCTACTCTACTTCCAACATAAATTTTCATATTTTATCTATATTCACACCTATTTCCAATATAAATTTTTCATATTTTTATCTATATTCACACATATTTCCAATATAAATATTCATATTTTCACCTACATTCGCACCCACTCTATTCCCAACCCCCACTCCAACAATACCCATTTTCCCACCCATTCCCACATCCTGCGTTTCCAAGGCCGACCCCGATTGCCCCAAATTTGCCTTTTTTTAGCCCAAATTCCCCGTACCTTGTACTCCTCGTGCCTTATGTAGGTGCAGCCCGTGCTCAGGCACTCCTCGAGCGGCGCGCAGCGCTTGGTCACCGACACGCTCTCCCCGCTGGCCCTCATCATGTGCTGGCTGAAGCAGTACCTGGTCCCTAAAAAACATGGAAAAGCCTCATCCCAGTTTCCTGGGAATCTTCCAGCAGGAGAAATAGGAAAGGAGTCCTGGTTTGGTTTTGTTTTTTTCAAATCTTAGGATTTTTTAGAAAAAAATACCGATTTTTGATGTATTTGTTATGGATGTCATGTGCTGGTGGAAGCGGTACCTGGTCCCTAAAAAATGTGGAAAAGCCTCATCCCAATTTACTGGGAATCTTCCAGCAGGAGAAATAGGAAAGGAGCCCTGGTTTGTTGGGGTTTTTTTTCCTTTAATCTTGGGATTTTTTGGAAAAAACCACCAATTTTTGATGTATTTGTTGTGTATGTCATGTGCTGGTTGAAGCAGTACCTCGTCCCTAAAACACATGGAAAAGCCTCATCCCAATTTCCTGGGAATCTTCCAGCAGGAGAAATAGGAAAAGAGTCCTGGTTTGGTTTTTTATTTTTTTTAATCTGGTGGTTTTTTGAAAAAAATACCAATTTTTGAGGTGTTTGTTTTATGTCGTGTGCTGGCTGAAGCGGTACCTCATCCCTGAAAAACATGGAAAAGCCTCATCCCAATTTCCTGGGAGTCTACGTGTTGGGGTTTTTTTAAATCTTGGGATTTTTTAGAAAAAATACCAATTTTTGATGTATTTGTTGTGTATGTCATGTGCTGGTGGAAGCGGTACCTGGTCCCTAAAAAATGTGGAAAAGCCTCATCCCAGTTTCCTGGGAATCTTCCAGCAGGAGAAATAGGAAAGGAGTCCTGGTTTTGGGGTTTTTTGTTTTTTAAATCTTGGGATTTTTTGGAAAAAACCACCAATTTTTGATGTATTTGTTGTGTGTCATGTGCTGGCTGAAGCAGTGCCTCGTCCCTAAAAAAACGTGGGAAAGCCTCATTCCAATTTCCTGGGAATCTTCCAGCAGGAGAAATAGGAAAAGAGTCCTGGTTTTGGTGGTTTTTTTTTTAATCTTGGGATTTTTTGAAAAAAATACCGATTTTTGATGTATTTGTCGTGTGTCATGTGTGTCATGGCTGAAGCGGTACCTCATCCCTAAAAAGTGTGGAAAAGCCTCATCCCAATTTCCTGGGAATCTTCCAGCAGGAGAAATAGGAAAGGAGTCCTGGTTTGGTTTTGTTTTTTTCAAATCTTGGGATTTTTTAGAAAAAAACACCGATTTTTGATGTATTTGTTATGGATGTCATGTGCTGGCTGAAGCAGTACCTCGTCCCTAAAAAACATGGAAAAGCCTCATCCCAATTTCCTGGGAGTCTACCTGTTTGGGGTTTTTTTTAAAATCTTGGGATTTTTTGGAAAAAACCACCAATTTTTGATGTATTTGTTGTGTATGTCATGTGCTGGCTGAAGCGGTACCTGGTCCCTAAAAATGTGGAAAAGCCCCATCCCAATTTCCTGGGAATCTACCAGCAGGAGAAATAGGAAAGGAGCCCTGGTTTTGGTGATTTTTTTTTTAAATCTTGGGATTTTTTTTTAAAAATACCAATTTTTGATGTATTTGTTGTATGTCATGTGCTGGCTGAAGCGGTACTTTGTCCCTGAAAAATGTGGAAAAGCCTCATTCCAATTTCCTGGGAATCTACCAGCAGGAGAAATGGGAAAAGAGTCCTGGTTTTGGTGGTTTTTTTTCAAATCTTGGGATTTTTTTTTAAAAATACCAGTTTTTGAGGTATTTGTTATGTATGTCATGTGCTGGCTGAAGCGGTACTTTGTCCCTAAAAAACATGGAAAAGTCTTTATCTGCCCAATTCCCCTTTCCTGAGAGTCCACCAGCAGGAAAAATAGGAAAGAACTCTTGGGATTTTTTAAAAAAATCCAAATTTTGGGTGTATTTTTGTATAACGACACTGAGTACGCAGCCGTGCTCACCCCCAGGCTCTGGTGTGATCCCGAGGATTCCAACTGCTCTGGAATACTGGGATTTATTCCCAAATGTGAGTCTGTGTTCCAGATAAAACACTTCCCACCCATGGGATCATTCCCTTACAGAGGGAGGTTGGGATAAACACCCCAAATCTTGTGCACTTTGGGTTTTATAGGCATTATCTTAAAAAAAAATGGGAATATCCCCAATCCCTGTTTATTTCACGTGTGTAGGTGGGAAAATATTCTATAATGTACAATAAAAATACTTTAAAATAATATTATAAATAATTTTTTCCCCCTACAGGAACATTTTGATCTGTTAATTTATTCCTCAGGCTTTGGGAAAAGGACCAAACCATGGAATGTGTCCCTGAATTCCCACCAGAGCTGCACTGCCCCAGGTCACCCCATCCTTCTCCTTTTCCTCCTTTTTTAAGCTGCTCCTCACTGACATCTGCAAATCACCCCAACAAATCCACAGCAGAACGACTGACAAATGGAATAAGGATTTTTAAGGAATCCCATAAGGAATTTGGATTTATTCCCTGCCCCATTCAATCGAGGGAAGCAGAAGGTGCTTCCTCCAAGCGCTCCGAGAGGAAAACATTGGATTTTCCCCACGTGCAATGCACCCCTCTATATTTATTTTCTACATTCTACCTTGTTTCTAAGTCATCCAGCTCGTTATTAACAAAATTATGGCTTTCCCAGAGGGGAAAAAGGAGGGAAAAGGAGATTTCCATGTGTTTTCCAGCTTTTCCCACCCTAAAGCTCAGGTTTGTGCCACAGGGAGCGCTCTGTGTGCAGCAGCTCCCAGGATTCTGCTGGAAGTGCCATTCCCAGGAAACCTGGCCTTTATCTCTCCTGCCCTGACAGATCCCACATGGAATAAATCAAGTTTCCAACACCCCAGAACTCTTTCATTTTTTATTCTTTATTCCTTTTTCCCTTTGGCTGTGGAACCAGCTCGGAGCGATGGATTTCCCTGGCACGGGGAAACCGAGCACGGGTGGCCGTCACCTCCTGCAAGGCCACACACCAAATCCACAGCAAGGAATAAAATCCACACCCCTTTCTCCTGTCAAAACAAGGAATATCCGGGAATGTCGGTCTCATCCCGGGCCAGCCAGCCCGGTGCCTTTTATTGTTGTTGGTTTTAGCTCAAAGGAAGCAAATTTTGGGGCTGATAACGGGCCTGCCACAGGCTGCAAGCACAGTGGGGCCGTCCTCCTTCCTAAAGAAATCTTTTCCGAGGGAAAAATCCCAAAATAACCCAACTTCATGGGATTCATCGGGGCTCTGGATGATCTCTGTCTTGTGAGGGTCTCGGAAGAGAAGTGGTGAAGGAGGGCGAGATCTGGGGATTTCAGCAGTGCCTGGGTCTGAGATTTGAGGGTTTGTGTTCCCTGAGCTGTTCCCAACTTCAGACTCCAAGGGGAATTATGAGATTAAACCACTGAAAATACCAAAATTCCAGCCGTGGCTGCCCTGGATGTGGATTTGTGCCAGAGGGGAGGGAAGCGAACACAGCCAGAACTGGTCCTGTATGCACCAGTAAGAGAAAAATTCTCGTAAAAATCCTTCCCTGTGAGGGTGGGCAGGCCCTGGAATGGAATTCCCAGAGAAGCTGTGGCCGCCCCGGATCCCTGGAAGTGTCCAAGTCCAGACTGGATGGGGCTTGGAGCAGCCTGGGACAGTGGGAGGTGTCCCTGCCCATGGACTGGGATGAGCTTTAAGGTCCCTTCCCACCCAAACCAGTCTGGGATTCTGGGAAAGCAACATCAGCCTGATTTAATCCCTGGCTGAGCCAGAGGAAAACAGGGAATAGATCAAAGTCCTTGACCTCATCCACTGCAAGGAGACAGAAAAGCTTAAAGGGTTACTCCTTTTAGCAACCACCAGCATCCCATATTCCACATTTCTGGGAATAAGGGGGCTCAGCCCAGCCCCTGGCAGGGATAGGTGGGATGGGATGGAACCCTGGGATGGGGCTGGGTACCTCGGGGACAGTAAACATCCGGAGCCCAGCGGTTGCACTCGTAATTATCCGAGGCCTTTTCGCAGGTGAAACACTTAAATCCACGAGGATACGGCGTGGCTGAAAGGAATGGAAAACACGGAGTTAAAAGGAACAGATAATGGAGTTAGACTAGATAATATGGAGTTAAAAGGAATGGATAATACGGAGTTACGAGGAATGGATAACAGGGAGTTAAAATGACCCAATTAATCTGGTTCTGTGCTGCTTTTCAGGAGAAAACAGCGACATTTTTTTCTCTTTAGATCCAAATTTCTCCAAATTTTCCTGTCAGCTGCAGCAGGTTGGGCCTGATTTGTAAAACCCTGTAAAACCCAAAGCAGGAGAGGCACATTTAGGTCCCCATGGACTCGTTCCAGCTGTGTTTACCCAGCCAAAGTGCCACTGCTGACTTCAAAGGGAGCTAATGAGAGCAGGGAATACTCATTCTCTTGGAATCAGAGCTCACATCCAACCCTGTGGCTTTATCAGTGCTGATAACAAAATATCAGGTGGATTTAAACACTCTGGGAATGGTCCCAGCGAGGGAGAGAGCTGCTCCTGTTGAAGGCAGGCTCGTGGCCCCAAAGGGAACAAAACCACTTTGCTGAACCTCCAGCCCTGAACAGCAGCCTCTGTCCTAATTTATCGCACCAAACGAGGGCTAATTCCTTAATTGCTCTCCTGGCAGCACTTCTGGGGCACTTTCAATCCATCCTCAAGGTGCTGCCACCTTCTCAGAAGCCAAATGGTGACCAGGTCACATTTAGCAGTGAATTGATGCCCCACAGCTCTCTGGGCCACATCTTCATCCTCCCTCCTCCTCCTCCCCTTGCTCTGGGCCAGATCCTGTTTGGGAAGGAGAGGTGAAGCAAGAGGGTTTCACTGCTTGTTTCCTTTCATCTTTTAAGGACCAAGAAATCACCCAGGAGTGTCTCTGGTGTGGTTGGGGCTGGGACAACACATTAATTAAATTAATCCCTCTCACCCTGGACCTCCGACAGGTCGTGGTTATGGAATAAAACAGGAATTTCATCCTGCTTGCACAGAATGTGAATTTCCCAGCCAGTGAAGCAGTGAGTTTTCTGTGGGGAGAGAAGGCAGGGACGGCTCCACAGGCACCCTGTTCTCATGGAACTCGATAAGTTTGCGTCTGATAAAGAGAACAGACTGGTGAGAGTCCAGGGAAGATCTAAAGATGCACAACTCCATTGCTCCAGGAGTTCCTGGAATCAAGGCCGGAGCTGTCGGTGCTGCCTGTAACCCTATGAGTCCTTTAAAACTTTTTGGGTCTGGTTTACACAGAATCCTGGAGTGGTTTGGGTTGGGAGGGACCTTAAAGCCCATCTTCTCCCACCCTGCCATGGGCAAGGACACCTCCCACAAAAACTTGGGGTTTCTTCCACATCAGCTTGGCCCTGTGGGAGTGGGGCCTGTACAAACCAGTTCCCTCCCAACCCAAACCATTCCGTGGTTCCATGTAAAACCAGGTTGGAGGCAGAGCCAAAAGCAAACAAACGCAGCCGCGGCTCAAGAACAAGCGGGAAAAATGAAGGAAATAAGTGACGAGATGAAATGTGGTACAGGGAAACACAGCACCCCAGTGCTGTACAGGAAATATTCCAGTGGCCTCTGAGGACCATGGAAATGATAATGGGAAATGGCCCTGGGGTTGGGCTCCTGTGAGAATTTGAGTGCAAATCCATAAGCTCAAGGCTTGGGATGCTCTGGAACAGCTCCGGGCTGCTCAGAGCACCCCACAGCGCTGGCTGATGTTTCCCTCATCCTGGTCCCTGTCCCAGGGTGGAGGTCACTTACTGGAGGGGTGGAGGTAGACGATGTCCTTGGCGGTGAAGTCGCGGCTCCACGCGGCCGGAGCGCGGCCGGACAGCAGCAGGAGCAGCAGGAGCAGCCCCGGCGGCCAGGCCATGGCCCGGCCAGGACCTGCTCATGCGGCGGCCGAAAATCCCCACCTGGGCAGAGTCACAGAATCCCAGAATTAACCAGGCTGGAAAAGACCTCAGAGATCACCGAGTCCAACCCATGACCGACCCCACCCTGTCACCCAAACCATGGCAGCGAGTGCCACATCCAGGCTTTCCTTAAAAACCTCCACGGACCGTGACTCCACCTCCTCCCTGGGCAGCCATTCCAGTGCCCAATCCTTCTTTCCATGAGGAAACGGCCGAGAGCAGGGATGAGCAGAGCAAACCCACAAGGACCTGGCCACCACCTCGTCCCCATGACCCAACCCCCAAGCCTCCCACTGCTGTGGTTATTTTGGCATCAACAGCCTTGGAAAAGACTTGGGCAATGGATCTCCCTGGATTTCCCAGTGCAGTGGGAAGTTGCCTGGTCCCACAGGAGGTTGGTGATTCTGTTGACACCTCCTCTCCACCTTCGTCCTGGCTCCTCCTCACTGCCTGGGCCCCATCTCCAGGATCCTACAAGGTTCCTGCTGATTTTATCTTGGCACTTCCCCTTGGAAAAGCCTCCATCTCAGAGCTGCTCACAAAGTGACCATTGGATTTTCCTCATCCATGCTCCAAAGGGATTTATTCCCTTTGTGATGCCATTAATAAACAGTTCAGTGTATTTTTCCCCAAGTCCCTGATTGATGGGAGCTAATTGAAGCAGAACCAAACAACCACTGTGGTACCATTCCTGAGACCATCCCAAACCCATCGCTTCACCCAGGCTGTGGGGAGCCATCCAGGGGCAGACAAGGCCAATAAATCATTAAACATATTTTTTAGAAACCCTTAAAAATCATGGAAGTTCCTCAAAAATCGAACGGGATAGGAAAATCCTGAAAGGATTCAGCTGCCGAGCCAGGCAGGAGCCGATGGTTTCCTTTGGAATCCATCCAGAACACACAGGGTTGGGGTGAGTTTTTTCCACCCAGATGGACCAAGAGATCTGCAACACCCACGTATTTCCTAAGCAGCTTTGAATATGTGGTTATTATTTAATAAATATTTTTGGTTGGGTTGGGTTTTTTTCAGGAAAGATGTGGCAGGGTTGGGGATGTCACCTCCAAATGTTGGTCCCACAGCAGAAATCCACCCAGGAGCAGCAGCACAAAGGTTGTCATTGTTCCTGCTGTTATCTGCAAACAGCTTTTTTATTAAAACACAGCGAAATCCATAAAAACAACAAGGAAAAAAAGATAACACATCCCAGTGCTTTAAACTTTGTTGGTTTAACCTCATGAAGAGGGAAATGCCAATTTCCATTGGATTTACTCCATAGATCCCTCTCAACCAGGGGAGAACGAAATCCTGATTAGAAGCAGACAGGAAGGAAAACAAACCTCTCCCAACCACGTGGAAGATGAAAGAAATGGGTCCATGTGGGATCTGGAGGGAGAATTTGGGAATATTTTTTATCCCAAACAACACCAGAGAAGGTTTTACAAACCCCACTCTTCATTTCAAGGTATCAGCAGTTTGCAGTGCAAAAAATGTCAGGATTTGATCCTGAGCTAGAGGACCAAAAAATGAGGATTCACATCCCAAAAAGAGAAACTCGTCACAGCTCAACTCCAACTCTCAGCAGCAGCCTGTGATTAACAAATTATCAACATAAAGGACAAACAATCCTGGAATCATTAAGGTTGGAAACGACCTTCAATGTCATCAAATCCAACCATTATAGCGATATTTTTAGTTAAAACACAGCAAGGTTGAAATAATGGCAGGAATTCCTCCTGATGAGACAAAAATTTGTTGGGTTTGTTCATCAGAAGCACAAAAAGCTTTTGTTTTTGCAGAACTGATCAAAGCCTTCCAGCTGAGGACGTTGCTTTTCCCAGTGTCCCTCTTGTGGCACCAACGGCTCATCCGGCCCCTCTCCAAATCCTGTGTAGCAGCACTCAGGCAGCACTCAGGCGTCAGATTCAGGAATTCAGAGGCTGAAATCCTCCAGCTGCTCCCTAAAAATGTTCACATCGTTCCTCTCCTAATTGCAAAGACCTTAATTGCCAACTTCTAACGAGTTGCAAGGAGCCGTGAATGAACAGAGAGAATTCACTCCCCCACCTCGATTTTCTGTTCCAAACAGGTTTCATTACGGGCAAAGAATTAAAATTTTTAAATCCTCTGGGTTAGAAAATTATCCAGAGCAAGGCAAGCAGGGCCAATATCTTAAACTGTGGAATTTAGGGGAGTAGAAAATCCTTACTGAGCAAACACCTGCCACCCTTACTGTCACCATTCCACCTGCTCATTCCATACACACGGGCAGGGTAAAACCAGGAATTTTTGCAAACACGGAAATATCCACTGCCAGAAACCCAAATATTTAATATCCCATGATTATTTCAAGTAGGGACACGGGTACACATAGTTCTGTCATTCATGGGGGGCAAATATTCAGTGACGTTTAAGGTAACGATATTTCACAGAGAGAGGAGTGGCAAAAAGTACTTGGAATAAAAGTAATATTAAATACTTAAGAACTCAATTAATATCCAATAATTATACACTAAATATTCAATTAATTAGATATTAATTCAGTGTTCAGCACACTCATTTTCTCTGGTGGTGCACTCACACATAAAAATAAAATGTAAGGAAGGAGATGTACAGATAGATAGATAGATAGATAGATAGATAGATATGGATGCACTACCTTAAAACCTGCAGACATTTCATAAAAAATTTGGTTTGGTTCCCAAAATCCTACAAAATTGTATTTCTCCACAATGATGGATTCTCTTCAGGAATCCTATAAGCCCTGAGAAGCTTCACCAAGGGTGTAAAGGGTTTTTCTTCTGCTCACAAGCCCCTTTTAATCCACGACTTTCAGCTAAACCCTCCAAACTTTGTACAAAACTGTATTTTCAGCGGTTATTGGTGGTGTATCGGCTCCTACAGGGCTAAACCTCTGCTGGCAGAGCAAATCCAGGGCACGGGCAGATATTTTTTCCCTCAGAATCCCCTCGGCTCCTCTCCCGGAGCCCAGTGCTCATCCCCAGCCTAATGGAAGCCGGCGTGGCCCGCTCGGAATCCGCTGCCGGTGGCAGTGGGGGGACGCAGTCACACGGCATTTAGATCATGGAGCCTGTTTGTGGAAGGTCCTGGGCGCTGACACAGAAATCCCGCTTATCTCAATCTTCCCAGCTCCAGCAGCATCTCGGAGGCGGGAAGGCGCTCCCATTCCCGCTCCGCAGCGGGATTACTCCGGCCTGCCCTTTGCCCCGCCACGGCGCGCTGGAAATGAACCGTTCGAGGCCCCGAGCAGCAGCCCGGTTGCCCATTTGTCAGGTCTCATTAGGGAGGTGACATCTCGTCCTCGTTGTCACCAGCGCTGGGGACAATGGAAGGTCCCAATCCTCCCGGGAAGCGCTGGAGCGGGGGCCGGATATCAGAGCTGCGGTTTTAGGGGAGAGGTGGTGATGGAGGGGACAGTTATTTTTAAGGATGGCTTTGTCCCTTCTGTCCCTCTCAAGCTCAGCTGACCATGACCAAACCCATGAGCTGGGCCACCTCCAGCTGTGAGTTTGCAGTAAAAACACCATTCCAGGAGGGAAAAAAAGGGGAAAAATAGGAGTCAGACACCAAATCTTCCCATACAAACACTTGCCCAAAGCCAGGCAGGAAGGAATTCCTGATTCACAGGTGTTTCTGTGGTTCTCCCCATGCAAGTATGGCACAGGTTGTGGTGTTCTGTGCCTCCCACCTTGTTCCCGTGGGAGGCGGAGCATTTCCCTGCTCTCCCTGGATTTCCAGTGCAGTGGGAAGTTGCCTGGTCTCACGGGAGGCTGATGATTCTGCAGACACCTCCTCTCAACCTTCCTCCTACACCTCCTCCTCACTGTCTGGGCCACACCTCCAAGTTCCTACAAGGTTCCTACTAATTTCATCCTGACATTTCCTTTTATTCTTCCCCTTGGAAGAGCCTCCATCCCAGAACGCCCTAAATCAACCCTTCCTTGAGTGAAATAAGCCAGCAAAAGCCAGGAAAAGTTCCCTCTCAGCGGGCAGGAGACTTTCCGAGCCCTAAAGCAGCGATCACAGCGTGGCCAGGCAGCGCCATCTGTGAGAAGCCGCCGAGCCCTCAGCACGAGCCGCCCGCTCCCGCGAATTCCGCTGTGCGGGGTCAGCTGGGCCATCGTCCCTCTGCCTTAGGATGATTATTCCTCAGTGGGAAATGAAGCCATGGGAACTCTGAGCAGCCTGACGAGGCTGGAAGAGCTGTTCCTGGAGATAGAGTCTTCTCTCCAGGAATTCCTAGTCTTTCCTCCAGGAATTCCTCCTCATGCACCACCCCAACATGACTTCCCCAGATAACTCCGCAGACTTTCCTCCTGTTTTTCTTCCAAGGTCACACAAAGCTACAGGCTGGGCTTTCCATGACTGAATTTACAATATTTGGATGAGTTTTCATCTCTCTCCAGCTTCCAAATCCAAACCCGCCTCTCTGCCTGTGTCATCACTGTCCAATGACAAATCGGAATGGCAACGGAATGTTTTCCATCTGGCAGCTGAGCCAGATCCCAGACAACAATCTCAGGGACTGTTTGTAACTTCTCCCGCTCTAATTGCCTTTTCCTCCCTTCTCCTTTATCCAGCTCTACCTTTTCGCGTCTATTCTATTTATTTCTTTTGGTTCCCACCACACACGTCAAAAGGTTATGAAAAAAACCCTGGAATTCTTAGGAATTGCCTCCAAATCCAGCTTTTTCCCACCATTAGGGGATTTTCTTGGAAGCTTCACCCCAGGAATGGTTCAATGTGTGTCCCTCTCCCCATAAAATGGGATGTGGCAAAGCTCTTGTATCCAGGGAACCCCTCGGAGCTCTCGCAGAGGGGTTCGCTGCCTCTCCTCAATTACAGTAAGCAAGAGTAATTAAACAATCAAACACAATTAGTGCACTAATTACTCCCAGGAACGTGGCCCATCTAATCGCCCTTCTGCTAATTACAAAGCCTGGAGTTCATTGAGCTAAAAGCCCCGGTCCTGGGGAAGTGAAGGGGGGGACAATATGTTCCCTCTCACGCCGCCTTCCCTCGGATGCAATTTAAGCTGTAACAGGATGTGATTCCAAGATTATTTTACAGGCAGCACTTGGCTTCTGTTTTCAACCTGAATCACTCATCTTTTCAGTCCCACCAGAGAAACTTTTCTTAGGTCCCTCATCTTTTAATGATCTGAGGTAGAATTTCACTTCTGTTCATCCTCAGGGTAGTTTGGCTTCAGAAAAACAGAGATGGAATAAATATATTCTACTGGAATATCGAAGGCACTCAATATTTGGCATTAGGGACAGGGGAAAAAAGGGAATTTAAAATTCAACCAGGCCATGATGTAAGAAAAGATAATTTCTGCAAATTAATTGTCAAGCTGAGCAGGTGAAATATTCCAAGTTAGAAATAATTCATTCCCGTTTTACTCCATGAATGTGGTGCGGGGACACCGCTTTTCCTTCCTTTAAATTACACGGAATATTCAAACCCATGACCACGAACGCCTCTGAATCAACAGGAAAATGGACATGGATGATCCAATAAATCATTTCAAGACCTATTCCTGGGGTTTTGCACGGCCTGCAATAGAGGCAGCGAGGGCAGCGAGCCCAGGGAGATGTGGACAATCAGGATTTAGCTCAGTTTGGGAATTCTGGAAGCCCCTCAGGACACGGGCTGACCTCAATGCATGGAGAGCCCCCAGACAGCCCGGCTCCACACAGACAGGAGAAGGAAACCATGCGTGAGCACAGAAATCCTGGGATTTCTGCTAACAAGACACAAAAACCCCCCACTCGCTGAGTTCCAGTGGCCAAGGGGAGGAGGGCAGTTAAATTATTCCCTAAATAAACTTTTAGGTTCACTGGGACAACTGAAAGGGCTCCTCTTCCCAAGGAAGAGATGCTGTGGATGACACTTTCCTTCCTGCTCCTCTGGAAAGTCTCGTGGCCAAAGGAGGAAGGGGAACACCCGGGGAAGGAATTTCAGGACAGAGAGGCTGTGACTGCTGGCCCACAGTTGGTGACAGCCCTGGCAACGGGCAGGGTGGTGAATTTTTCCTGGGGACAAGCAAAATGAAATCCCAAGGAACGGAGTCTATGCATGAAATTCAGTTTTGGTGAAGCTCCACGTGGAAACAGCGACTGGGATCATCCTGGACCATCTTTCCTACTTAGATCAAAGCCAAGCAAGAGCATCCCAGATACTGCGAAAAAGGGACAGAATTGTGCAGTGTGACCAAATAAAGTGCAGCCAAAACGATGCCAAAGAAACACAGACAATTAAAAAACAGGATAATGCATTCCATGTTTATGACAAGAGCTGGAAAATTATCTAAGCTACAACCAAGACACGAAACCCGCAAGAAAATACTTTCCTAGTCCACGTTCCAGCTTGGCAGGTACATAGAAAGAGCATTTTTAACAGAAAGGGATGAATTTTTAAGGTTAAATTCTTGTTGTGTCAAGAAAATTGGGACAACCTTGGGAGCAGGAGGAACCTCAGTATTTTTAAAGGATCAAAGGAACAGCCGCCGAGCCCAGGGTCATCCTGGGTAAAGTCCTGGAGCAGTTCATTTGTGCTACAGCAACAAATATTTCAAGCAGTAAAAAATTATGAGGGAGGGTCATTGGGATGGTGTGGAAAATAGGTCGCCAAACAATCCCATCGTTTTCCAACGGGCAGGATCTGGCTCTGGCTCTGAAAGGAGACTGTTACGGGGAATAATTGGGGGGAGACCAAAGCAGGAGCACCAAAGCTCCAATCCCTCCTGATTGCAAAAATGAGCTCTACCCAATTAACCAAGCGTGCTCGGGCCAAATTAAAACCCAGCTTAGTGACATCTCAAAATCTAATTGGTGAAAAGGGCACCTCCAAAGGAGGTTTTCCCCCCCCCCCCATCTCCCAGCAATTCTGCATTCAGTATTTTTGCGCCGAAAGTATTGATAAGAAACTCGTTGATTAGAGGCTGACGGGGACATGAAAGAGGGAGTTTGTCCCTCCTGCGCCAAACTGTGCTTTAATAAAGCCAGACATCAATCTGCACCATTGTGTCCCCGCTCTCTCGATGCCTCTCCAACGGGATTTGTGACAGTTCCTCGGGGACATCACCTCGCACATTTGCCATGCTAGATTAGGCACCGAGGCCCGACCCCGCGGCGTCCGCCCGGAACGAGCTCTGTCCAACGCCGCAGCTCGGCCCTGCCAACGTCACCTCGTGCAAACGAGGTTTTATTGTTATGAGCTCAGCCAAAACTTCAGCTTTTTCCCCCTCTGAGGGGTGTTGTGACCCATCACTGATTGCGCCGTTATTATTCCTTGCCTCTCCTCAATTATGAGATATTAATTAATGAACCCCCCGGTTTTCCCAATTCCCGCTGTAACACCGCGTTTTTCCCCCAAATAATTTAACATCTGCACGTAGCAGTTAATGAACACCGTGTGTCATTTCTCCAGCCCTGGACACAGAAGGATGAGCCCACGGAAGGGCTCCCTTCCCCTGACAGCTCACCCAGAGTTCATCCCAATTTTTATTTCCTGACCCGCACGCGAATTCCCGTTGGCACAAGGCACCAAAAATCCAGGACACACGGGAGGACAACGCATCCGCTTTCCTCATTTCCAAAGAGCACATCTCAAACCAGGCTGGAGAAGATGCCACGCCATTGCCAGCACCAGGGGAATAATTGGGAATGGCTTGGCCATTCCCAGCTGTGCAATTCCAACATCTCCGTAAAATTTCATGACCAACGACCCGAGCCTCGTACAAGGATCCTTTGGATAAGTACCTCGTTCTCATTTTTCTCTCGCTAAAGTAGCTCGTGTTTGTGGGAGTCCAAATTTATCTGAGTCAGATTTCTACAGCAAAATAAATAAGATTTTATTGTTCTATTTTATTATTTCTGCTGAAATTTTTTGCTCCATAAGGGATCTTCACAGATTTTGTCATAAATCTCTCTGCAGAAATTGCCATAATTAGTTATATTTAAAGAGCAAAATTCACCTGTTTTCGTATTTTTTACCCTGTGGCACCAAAATTCAAATATTTTCCTCCAAAAGCTTTACTCTCCAGTTTTAATGCATATAAATGAGAAAAGCTACCTGTCATTAAATAATACAAAATAAACCCAAACAAGAATGACCAATTAATGTTCTTTCAGCTGCCTGGTTAATCCATGGAGTGAACAAATCCTTAATTCTTGAAGATTTTCATTCGTTTTTCCAGGAAAACAAAACCCAGCAGAACCCAAAACAAACCCGCTGCTCCATAAGAATTCCCAGTGTTGTTTGAATTTAATGGCCAATTAATTGCCACTTGTCCTCTCAGAAAAAGCCATTTAATTCCTTTATTTTTCCAACTTGTTGATGAAAAAAAGGGCTAATTAAGAGAAAATCATCCCCAGCACGATGGGAAGCTGTAAAACACCGTCTCCCATTTTAGCCACCGCTCCCAGGATGGTTTCAAACTTCCAGCACAGCAATGAGGGGTCTCAGGGGATATTCCTGAGATGGAAATTTTGGATTTCTCCCTGGTTTTTGTCACATAAATATCCTGGGAAGCCGAGCAGTGTAGGTGCCTTCCTACAGAAAATCCTCTACCCTTGGCTTGTGCAGAAAGTCATTATTTTAATGTCATTACAATTTACCGATGGACAAAATGCTCCGAGCAACTGAATTAATTTTAATTTTAATTCATCTTTCCAAAGCTAAAATGAATAATTTTGCTGTTCCAAGTTCGGTTTGGAGGAAACTGTTTGTAAAGTGAATTAACTGCAGAGAAAACTCTGGGAATAAAGCAGGGAAATTTCATTCCCCAGCAGCCATTTCCTTGTATATTTAATTTTTTATTCACTTTTTACACAAGTTCTTTACCCTGCCTGCATTTCACTTGTAGATAAACACCGTCAAGCAATTTTAATGTGGATTTATCACATAAATATGGGCACAACACAAAATTATAATGAAAAATCCTGTTATATCCCACAGTCAAACAGGAGAACATTCCCATGATCCGTAATTGTCTGCCAGCAGGTCAGAGAGCTGAGGCACACATTTATTTCTAGTGAGAGGAAATAGATCATTTAATATTTATTTAATAATTTATTTCTAGTGAGAGGAAATAGATAATAGAATATTTATTTAATAAATAAAATAAAATCAAGCTACTGAACAATTCTGCCAGCAGAAAACCAGGCTCTCATCCTCAAGGATTTCACCCCAAAACAAACCTTATCATTTTAAAGCAACATCAGAAAACGGTTTTTATGTTGTTATTTTGGGGTTTTTTAGGGTTTTTTTTTGTGGTTGTTTATTTTTTTCATCCAATTTTTACTTCAACTCACCAGAAATGATTCCCTGGAGCTCACGGATTATTTGCTGTGTTTATTCAGGGTTAACTGCAAATAACAGCAGTGCCCAAGGATGGAAAAAGGGAATTTCCCTGAAACTACAGTGCCTGGGGAGCAGAAATTTTTCCAAAATAACACCATTTTATTCACAATAAGCAGAATATTTCTGCCTCGTGGCAGAAATAATGCTGGTATGAATAAAGCTTCCTAAAGATGGGCTCAGATGAAAAGGGGCAGGGAGATCATTGAGGATCTTCCAGGAATGAGATAAACCCTGAGGGTCATGGGGCCATCATAAAGTGTCCATAGGAACAGGAAAACCCTGGCTTGGGTAATGTAAAAATAAAAAATAAAAATTAAAAATAATTAAATTTTTAAAAAATAATAAATAAAAATTTAAAAAAATAAGATGAAATAAAAATAACTAATAATAAAAAAATTGTAATAATTTAAAAAATTAAAAAATTAAAATAGAAAAATGGAATAAAAATAAAATAAATAAAAGAAAAATATTTTTTAAAAAAATTAAAAATTAAAAATATAAAATATAAAGATAAAAATAAAAATAAAAATAAAAATAAAAATAAAATAAAAAATAAAAAAATTTTTAAAGTAAAATTTAAGAAAATAAAATTTAAAAATAAAATTTAAAAATAAAAAAATAAAATTAAAAAAATAAACAAAAATAAAAAAGAAATAAAAATTAAAAATAAATAAAAATAAAAAACAAAACTAAAAAATAAAAAGCCAGGGAAGTGAAGCACAATAACCACACCCAGGACAAAGAGCTGGAAATTGCCTGAGATCAGCAAGGAAAGGGATCAAGAGCTGAGGTGGGAAGGGAATGGGATGTCCGGGATGGAGAGAAACCCGCGTGCATTGGACAATTTTTATGGAATCCCACACTGGTTTGGGTTGGAAGGGACTTAAATCCCATCCCATCCCACCCCTCCATGGCAGGGACACCTCCCACTGTCCCAGGCTGCTCCAAGCTCCATCCAACCTTGCCTTGGACACTTCCAGGGATCCAGGGGCAGCCACGGCTTTTGGCTTTAAACTGAGAGAGTGCAGGGATAGATGGGATATTGGGAATAGATGGGATATTGGGAATAGATGGGATATTGGGAAGAAATCCTCTCCTGTGAGGGTGGTGAGGCCCTGGCCCAGGGTGCCCAGTGAAAGCCAGGAAGGTTTGCGAATGTGTTTCAACAGAAATGACTCCAAATCCACGTGGAAACCAGAAATTCCCGGGAGCAGACGCTTCCCCTGCTCTGCTTCCCTTTAAATCAGCAGGAAAGCTCCCCCTGACCTCAGATCCCAGCTCCACAGGGACACTGATGCCCTGAGTGGGGACAGGAGCATCCTCCTGCAAAGGCTGAGTGGGAGCAGCTCCCACAGGAGCCTGATCCTGCAGAAAGCCTGGAACCCACCCAAACCTGGCCCCTCCTGCACCCAGCAGAGCTCTACACACAAACTCATAGTTGAGACCACAATTCCGATCACCACGATTCCTAAATCCCAATAAAATTAATTTGGCCTCCCAAGCACTGGAGCCCAACCAGAGCAGTCCCAACTCCCGGTGCCACCAGCAAACCATTCCTTTGCCATCCAGGCCCCTCATCTTCTCCATAAAAACCCTTCAGAAATCAAAAAGTGATTCCAAAATGTACCTTTCTGTAGAGGACAGGGAACCACAGAGCTCCAGAGCAGCAGGATAAGGTGAGCAGGACCAAACCAGGGAAGAGGATCTCCCTGAGCTCCTTAAAAAGTCCCCCAGCAGTGGGAGAAGCACCAGGAATTAATTAGGGAGCAGTTCCCCACCTCTGCTCAGGTGTCTGCCCTTCGTTTGTTTACCAGAACCACCTGACAAAGAGCATTGCTCCAGGTAAGAATGACAGAGAAATAAATTTAAGAAATAACAAACAGAAGTTCGAACAGTTTGGTTTTGTATTTACGATCCAGGCCTTGTCCTCTATGCAACAGAATTAACAGATAAGCAGGAAAGGTCTCATCCCTCCACAGGGAATTTGTTTCTTCCACACCTGCACGCTTGAAACCCTAAAATTTTGCATAGAGTTGCCACGAAAATTGTTTGCCTCAGAATAGAAAATAATCAATGGTTTAAGTGTTTGTTTTATAGTTTTTCAGTAAATAATAAGTTAAAAAAATAACAAAAATAAAATAATAAAATAAAAATAAAATCAAATTCCAAGGCCAGGTTGGAGCACTCTGGGAGAGTGGAAGGTGCCCGTGGTGGGTGGGATGAGCTTTGAGATCCCTCCCTAGGTTTATGGGGTTTTTCAGTGTAACTGGCAGCACATTCACCCCTCATGGCTACGGTTCCCCAATAAACCAGCAGATCCCAGCCCAGGCAGAGGCACCACTCTGGGAGTTCAGGTGGATTTTCAACCCCAACAGCCACAGAGGGAAACCCAGAACTTCCCCCCCTGGGCTTGCTCATCCTCTGGAATCCGATCACAGCTCAAAAAAAATTCATTTTTCTTCTCGGAGCGGAAGAGAAGAAATAAAAAATGTGCTGTACAACCTTGTCCTGTTATGACAGACTTGCAGATATCTCACATTTTTGATTTATTACCAGGGGCTGGTTTAGGGAGCTCCACGCTCTGTGCCAGAGATATGAGCTCATGGAGCTGAGGTTCTGACTCCCTGCCAGCTCGAGCTGTGATATTAAAAGAAGCCAAAATGAGCTTCCTGTGCAGAACTGGGAACAAAAGAGCATTTTCCAGTGCTGCCCCGAGGGTTGATTGATAGGAATCTCAATGTCCAGCTCCAGGCACGGCTCCCATCTCATCACATCCTCGGCTCCTGCACGCTCGGAGCAGAAACCCAGCGGGGAATCTTCCGGGATGTGTCTCTGTTTAAAACCAGCGCAGAGACGCAGAGAGATCCCGGCAGAAGCGCCGGCTTGGAGCTCCCAGCACAGGCATTCCCAGAGAGGTGGAGCTCCCAGCACAGGCATTCCCAGCGAGGTGGAGCACATGGAATGGGGTGGAAGCTGCAGCCTCAATCCACAGCTGGGGACACAATGGGCTCTGTTACCATGGGATGGTTTGGGTGGGAAGGGACCCATGGATCATCCAGTTCCATCAGCAGGGACACCTCCCACTATCTCAGGCTGCTCCAACCTGGCCTTGGACACTGCCAGGGATCCAGGGGCAGCCACAGCTTCTCTGGGGATTCCAGCCCAGACCCTCCCCACCCTCCCAGCCAGGAATTCCTTCCCAATATCCCATCCATCCCTGCCCTCTGGCAGTGGGAAGCCATTCCCTGTGTCCTGTCCCTCCAGCCCTTGTCCCCAGTCCCTCTCCAGCTCTCCTGGAGCCCCTTTAGGCCCTGCAAGGGGCTCTGAGCTCTCCCTGGAGCCTTCTCTTCTCCAGGTAAACATTCCCAGCTCTCCCAGCCTGGCTCCAGAGGGGCTCCAGAATTGGAGCAGCTCCGTGGTCTCCTCTAGACCTGCTCCAGCAGCTTCTGCTGTTGGATCACAGAGCCTGAGGCAGCTCTGCAGGTGGGGTCTCACCTGAGTGGGGCAGAGTTCCCACCCGAGGGATTCTCCAGATTCTCACCCCGTTACCCTCAGGACTGGCCACGGAAGGTTCCACCCATGAAGGGCTGCACTCGGGAGATTTCTCTCTCACCACCAGCAGCCAAAGCCTTGGCGATGGTGATGTTTTCTTTAAGCAGCTTCAGTGATTAATTTTACACATCAGAGACCCAAAACAAATTCAGGCAGTGCTGTATTATCCAGTCAGGTGAGCTGCAGGAGTTTGGGATTTGCAAAGAACAAGCAGATATTAAATTCTTACCCAAAACACTTAAAAATAATGTGAAAAATCCAACAAACAGAGCTCAGACAGATCCAAGAGCGCTGGGCCAGCCCTGCCAGACCCTGCTGACAGCTGCTGGAAGCACGTGGAATCTTTTCAGGACAGATCACCTTGAAAATAATCCTCCCTCGAGAAAGCTTCTGATTCCCAACGACACAAACCGTGCTCAGACAAACATGGGAAGAGGAGAACTGTGAGGGAAAAATTCCTTGGAAAAGCAATTATAATGTGAATTATGGCATGGTTTGGGTTGGGAGGGATTATTTAATTCCAACCCACTCCATGGATGTCAATCAGAGAGAAAAACTGAAGATAACACTGGCATCAGTGAACACAATTATCAGGAATTTTAGACCAAACGGGACAAAATTCAACACAATGATTTGGAATTGCTCACATTCCCTGAAGGTTCAGGATGCAAACCCTCAGGCAGGTGTGGGATCAGCCTCGGGAATGAGGCCTCCACTCTCAAATGCATCCATCTGTCCTTCGGACCACAAATACCAGCGGGAATTTGGGTGTGCAGTGCACACTTTTCATTCTTCTGTCACCTGAGAGTTTATGAAATTCCAGAGTCTTTCCTGCCTCCAAGAAAAGCCACATTTTACTGAAAGTTACCACATCTGTTAAAAGAAATCTACAGATAAAGTGCGTGCTAAAGACATCCCCACAGCTTGCCCTGTTGGGTAGTAAAAGCTCAGTTCCTCTCCTCGACCCCGAGCCAAGAATCCATCGGGAAGATGTTCTGGTGTCCACAAAACTCTGGGAAAATCCCACACTTTATATAAAGATGTACCAATGTATTTGTCCCAAGACATCTTTCCATTCACGAAAGCCACACAAAAACGTAGCTGCAAGACTTAAAAACCCCTTCCCACAGAGGTGTCAGGGGTTTCTTCTTCCCATAAAACATCCTGTGGATGGATCCTGGATACAAGGATAAATAACCTTGGATTGAGACTGGAACTGGAATTATCCCAGCAACAAGTGTGGCTACAATGCTGCTCCTACTTTTGGAACCTCGACATAATTCTCATGTGGCATCACATGGTTCCCTTCATGTTTTTGGCAGCCAAGCCAGGAAAACCCCCTCCCAAAACCCCCTCCCAGCCAAGGAATCCGAATGAAACCGGGAAACAGAAGTGACAGACGCCCAGAGCTCCACACCTTGCACGGGGACAATTTGGTGCACGGTCCAAAGCACCCAACCTGCCCTAATCACCTTGAGCTCATTAATTTACAAAGCTTTGGCCCAACTCTCGGGGCTGGCAGATGATCAAGCTCTTAGTGGATGTGCTTCAAACTAATCCACTAAAAGGCATTTAATTCCAGCGAGGAAATCAGGACTTTGCAATTATTAGAAGTGCTAAAAAGTTTTACTGCCAGCACACTTTCAAGGTGAGGGGAGAAACAGCATCCAGCTCCATCCACGGGGGTTTCCCACCTCAAATCCCAGCGCCAAATCCCACCCCATGGTTCCCCCAGTCCCCTTTCACTGGAGACAGGGAAAAAAAGCAACTGGATCCAGCCTGTGGTGTTGCTTATTTTCCCCTTTTTCATCCTTCAGGTCTCATTTTCAGTAGGATTTCCCAGGGAAAGGAGGATTTTGCCAAGTTACACAACTTCCCACTTGGAGCCACCGGGGCATTTGGCCAGGCTGGACGTGAAGGTTGGGAAGTCAATGAACATTCCATGGTGGGAACATCCTCCAGCTGCCTCAGCCAAGGAAACCCTGCACTTCCATCAGCACCTCACTAAACACCAAAAACACCAACCCCAAAAAAATCCCCAAATCCAACAGAGAAAGAAAGAGAGAAAACTTTCAGGTGTCCCAATCATGGGGAAAAAAATCAAATTACAACCCAGGGTCAGACCTAAAGTTGTAAAAAGCAGCGCCCTCACACATGGGGCTCGTGGTGTCCTTGGAGCCAGGAATGTTCCTGGGACATTTTTTATTAAACCAGATCATGCTCAAGATTTTTGTCTTGTTCCAGAAAGCCAAGGCCTCGTTGTCTGAACACCAACCCAAACAACACCAAATGCCATTTCCAGAGAAAATATTTTAGTGTGCATAAAACTCTACTTTTATCAAGCAGGGAAATATTCATTCATTTAACAACACTCTTGGTTGCCTCAGTTAAAATTTGCTCCATAAAACACTTCCACAGAAAAACAAAAACCACTGAAAAAACCTTTTTTCCCTTTTCCCACTTGAATATCAGATCTAAACCCAAGGTAGAAGCTGTTTAAAAATCTCTGTTATCTGGGAAAAAGTAAGAAAATAATGATATTAATTTTTAAAACATTGTAAATTCCCCCAAAAATGCTCTGTACTCTATTAAATGTTTAAATAGTGCAAAGCTTGGTTGATGGAAGCTGAAAATAATTTAACAGCAGTGAAACTTCCATACTTAAACTGCAGCTGATAAAACAACTTTAAAACCTTCTCAACCCTTGAAGGCCACCTGACAAAGATAGAGATCTCTGTATTTGTATGTGTATAATATAGAGTTATATAAAATAGATAATTTAGATGTATAAAATAGGTAATTTAAATGTATAAAATAGATATTTTAGATGTATTTTTTTGTACATTTATCCATGGATGGACACACATTCCTCCTCCAGCAGAGACAGGAGGTAAAACGAGGACGACAAGGCCACTTAATCTTGGGACGCGGGGAATCCACAACGTTTTCACTCCCCACAAACCACTCCTCGTTTCCACCTCCATGGATACCCCAAAAAACTCTTCTCCACCAAACAACCTCCTTGGAAAACAGCTCCACAACATCCCAGCCGGAATCCCGAGGGTCCAATTCTGACATTTACGGATGGCTCTGGATCCCAACCCCGCGCTCACCCGCTCCTCCAGCACCGCTCCGCACCGGCACCGCCCTCGCCCGCCCCTTGGATCTTCCTGGAGAGGAGCCTCTCAGAGGGCTGGAAGCTCCTTAAGAGCATGAACACATCTCAAGAGATATTAACTCTTAATATCTGCAGACTGGCATCTGCTTCCTCGGCAGTTTAGCCCCAAATGTACGTCTGGGAAGAAGGAGAGCCCTAAAACCAGGCGGGATTTCTATGAAATCCAGCCCTGCGCTGGTTTGGCTTTAGAATCTTGTTATATGAACACGAGAATCCCAGGAAAACAAACTCCCTTTGGCGAAATATTGAAGGTTGGGAAAGCCTGGTCGTGCACAGAAATAAAGAGCTCGGTCGATGTGGTGAAAATAAAACACACAAAAATAAATTCAACCCCGTTAAATATTTAAATATACATAATAACACAAGAGAATAGGCCAAATTGGTCATAAAAACACAATAATACGTAAAAAAAAATCTAAAAAATCTAAAAGTTCAAATGGTCTATTTTATTTCATATATTTAGATTTCCCACTGGGGACACTCAAACAAAGATCATTTCTACGAACACAAAAATCGACTCTAAATAAACTGCACGTGCACAGCACCAAAGAAACCAATATTTGGGATGTGGAATTAAAGTGCTGCCTCTTGGGATTCTGGCCAGGAAAGCCCACGAGACCCCATGACTTGAGCAGCAGATGCACAGAGCGAGGTCTTGAGATGCTCCGATCCCATCAAGGGCTCCCATTCTTCTGGGGACAAGAGCCATTGTTCCCTGTGCCACCGGGGCTCTTTGGGGACACTGCTGATGCACATCTGCCCAAATTAGGTTTTCTTCAGTTCCTCAAAAATAACATCTGAAGAGTAACCTGGTGGAATTTGCTTCATTTATTCAAAAATTGGTTGGTGTGAAACAACAAACGAATTAAAATCTGCAGGAGCTGGCAGAGAGAAATCCGGGGGTTTAAAGGAAGAATATTTTGGTTTGATTGTCCTTCTCTTTCCTACCAACCTCATTTTCAGGTGACTTTGTGGCAGATATTTATGGCATAACTTCACCTTGTTGTCCAGACACACAATATTTACTTTGAAAATCCATCCTACAGCTGATTAAACTCCAGATTTGAGCTTGTCAAGCCCTTCCCTCCACCAGCCAGACCCAAAAATTCCTGATTTCCGTCATGGGAGCGTGAATTTGGTGGCACAGAAGGACAATGAGCTGCAATCACCCCGCCTGCACTCCGGGAGAGGAGCTGGAAAACACTGGACTCACAGTGCGAGGTGATTCCAGCTGGAAGTCTCTGCCTGGATAAAGGAATGATAACAGTGAAAGGGAGCGGGGACTGGAGTCAAAAATTTCCAACTATTTAGGGAGGAGAACATAATCAGTGAGTAAATTAATTAATTAATTAATTAATTAATAAAGACTAAGAGCAGCAGTTCACGAAATTTCCTGAGGAAAGGTATTTCTGAGGATTTTTAAAAATTACCCCAGGGCACTTAAAAACCACATTTAATAAGCTCAAAATTAGGCAAGATTAGGAGTGTGCAGCCCTCAGCATTTCTGGATATAAAACAGCAGGGAAACACCCTCCTTCCATGAGTTCCACTTCTCCAGAGTCATTCCCTGCACTACAAACCAGTCCTGAATCCAGATAATTTCCTCTGTTAATCTTATTTTCTGCTTCTTTTTAGCACAGCACATCCCTTATCCGGGGGCAAACCCCTGGAATTCTGCAAGCTGCCCGATGCCAAAATATTTCCCTTCCCGTTTTTCCAGGCAAATCCCTCCAGGACCCACAGGGATCATCCCACAGTGAGTCAGGCACCTGCCTGAGAGTCATAATTTGTCTGCACAGCAGCTCAGGGGATGAAAGCAGAGACACACAAAAGCTGGGGCTTGACTGATAGGAAGTAATTGCAGGCAGAATTCCACGGCAGGAATTTATGGAATTCTATTAAAGGCACTTGCAGAGGAAGAGAATGAAAAAAAAAAACAACAACTCAAATTTAAATAGAACGCACCGAGAATTTGATAAAAATATGGGAATAATTCGCATTAAACAAACAAAAGACATGAAATGAAAACATGGTAAAAGTTTAATTTTAGTTGAGGCAATTCCTCTCATCTTTTCCTATCATATTTAGCAGTTTATAGAGAATATTTAGCTATTGATAGAGAATATTTAGCAGTTCATAGAGAATATTTAGCAGTTTATAGAGAATATTTAGCTATTGATATAGAATACTTAGCAGTTTATATAGAATATTTAGCTATTGATATAGAATACTTAGCTCTTTATATAGAATATTTAGCAGTTTATAGAGAACATTTAGCAGTTTATAGAGAATGTTTAGCAGTTTATATAGAATATTTAGCTATTGATATAGAATATTTAGCAGTTTATATAGAATATTTAGCTATTTATATAAAATATTTAGCTCTTTATATAGAATATTTAGCTCTTTATATAGAACATTTAGCAGTTTATAAAGAATATTTAGCAGTTTATAGATAACATTTAGCAGTTTATAGAGAATATTTAGCAGTTTATGGAGAATATTTAGCTATTTATATAAAATTAGGAAGCCCCTGGAAGAGCTTACTCAGGAATTACACACCGATGCAGCAGCAGGAGGGTTTTTTATGTCATCATCTCAAATCCATCCCAACTTTGAGGCTTCCACCAAGGATTTCCCGAGTATTCCAGCAAAGCCAAGCCCTGGCAGGAGGCGCAGCTCCTGCTGAGTGCATCTGCAGCATCCCTTGGGAGAGAGCCCCAGTCTTAACTGCCTGCCCTGGCACTGCTGGCAGCCCGATAAATGGGAATATTGTGGATTCACAGGGAATCGCCGGAGAAGGGGCTGAGCTGGGATCACGTAGGCACGACTGGGCAATGAACAAGTGGCCGTTTATGCTGAATTTTCCCCCGGTTTAACACGTGCCAAGGGATAAACCGCGGGTTTATTGCATGTACAGATGTCAAAAATAGATGTTGATGGGGTTAACAATGGTGTGTTGTTGGTGGGGAAGGAGTCCTGCCTCCAGACACACATTTCTCCTGTGAAGCCCTTCGAATGTCCACAGCAGATTTATAAAAACTCAACCAGGGACATCAAAGTGGACGGGGAAGAGCCCAAATCGCGGCCCTGATGGGAAACGATGATTATTTCTGGGAACATATGGCCACGGAGGGATAAGGACTCTGCTCCTCTCTGAGTAGGTCACACCACGGCACAAAGGAAACAGAAAACTCACTGGGGGGAAAATGGGTCTGTAACAGGAAAAAAAAACGAGAAATCATTCACTTTGTAGGAAAAAAAGAAGGATTTCTGACAAGTCTTGTCATTTAAATGGAAAAAAAATCATGGAATCCAAAATAATTTTAAAAAAAGAGGTGGAATAATCATGGGATATATTTGTACTTTTGTCCTTCCTCTCCCATTACACCACAAGAAGGGATTGTCTGATGTAAAAACCTATCCAGAGTGGCAAAGAGCCACCAGAAATTCTACCTTGCCACCTGATTGTGCTGCTCCCGCTGAGCCAAGATCTGCCCTCCAAAGGCAGATCCCAATCAGCAACGCAGACACGGCGCCTTTCACCCAGGGCCCACGTCAGCCGCCCCACGACTGAAATAACAGTTTGTTTTTGGGCTAAATGAGTTCATTTTCACTAAATGGGTCTCACTGAGCTCTATCGAGCCAGACCAGCAGCAGCAGATACCTCCAGCTCTCCCGGAGTTCTCCATGGCCGAGCTGGGCCCTTGGATCACTTGACCCCAAGGACTCGCTCTGCCCATTCCATCACATCAATGTGACAGACGTGAGGCGCAGAAAAAGGAGTGGGGTCAGAACTTCCCACCCTCAGGTCCTAAAAATCATCTTGAAGGATGTCCAGCATTAATTTTTGGTGCTCCTTAAATCCCTTTCTTCATCCAGGCCGTGAGGAACTGGATCAATCAACAAATCATGGGATGCAACTTGGGTTTCCATCGGAAAACCCCAACCCTGCTGATGAGCTGAAAGCAAATAATTTATTCCGTTTCCAAGCTCCATTGTAACTTATCCTTCACTTTTACACCAGAGAGTGGCAGGAAATCAGCCTCGAGATCAGACACGCGAGCGCCAAATAATGAAACCGGCGGATCGCTGACGCATAAATAAAGTTTTAGATTCACAGGGAACAAGTCTCCCACTGTAACACGGCCAGGGTGACTTTTCAGATGTTTTTGTGTCAGCACTGGCCTAAAAAAAAATCCAGTGGGAACGGGAAGGGTTGGATTCCCTCCCTGCTGGCACCTCCTGGGGCTGTACGGAGGCAGCGGGGTTAGACCTGAGAGCAAGCCTGGTTAAACCCTGTCCTTGGTGTTTGCGTAACTAATGAGTGGGTGTTGGGAATCATTTTATCCCAGCAGTCCTAACGAGCTGAATCATTTTGGGATCATTTGTCTCACCGAGGATTTGTTTTTAGCTCGTTCCGCCGTCGAGAAAACGCGGATCTGGTGGAACAACCTCATCCCGACACCTCGTCCCTTCCAGAGCCTGGACCCTGCGAGCTCATCACTGACCACAATCAACCAAAAATATCCAAATTTGCATTTCCCTGCCCTGCCTCCAGCACTGCTTGCAGAGGGAACGGCACCACTGAGTTTCCACAGCAGGAAAACGAACGCGCGGCTCTGAAATCCGCGGGATTCCGCGAGGCTGGAGCGGGACGCGGAGCCAGCCTGACCTCCTGACACCACCAGCGCCAGCTCTGAGCCAGCCAGATCCTCCCATCCCAGCGCAAAACGGCTTTTCCACAGCAATAAAAGCAGGGCAAAATCCAGCAGAGGTTGTTCTAAAGGGATGGTGATGGCCACTCCGGGGATTTCCACCCGCTTCCCACTGGGATCGCTGTGATTTACAACAGCTCCCACAGAACAAGCTCTCGAAAGCAATAAATAATTTCTTTTTATATAGAAAATACAGTTATTGGGCCGGTTCTGCCCAGTGGAAGTTCCCAATCTGTCAGCCCAGTGGCTGGTGTGGCCTGAAAATGAATCTTGAAGTGATTAAAAAAAAAAAACCAACCACAGCCTGAGCTCCTGACACCGGAAAAATCAACCAATACACCCCTGGCAATGTGGATTCCACCCGATGGATATTCCTGCAGGGACTGCCACAATCTGGGCAGGTTTTCATACCTGCCCGTGTCCATTGCCAAGTAAAAACTCCCGAGATACAAGAGAAATTATGCAAATACAGAAAAGAATTATCCAGCTCACTGTGTTGGCAAGTGATGTGCTTAGGAATGGAATTTTATCTTTATTAAGGAATTGTTAATATTCCCTCCAAGTACACAGGACTTTAGCACACACTCTGGCTGCAACTGGAAACACAATTATTTATCTACCAAATTGATTTAATTTTTAATTTTATTTAATCCAAAACTAGGCTGGATGGGGCTTGGAGCAACCAGTGTCCCTGCCCATGGCAGGGGGTGGAATGGGATGAGCTTTAAGATCCCTTCCAACCCAAAACATTCCATGATTTTTTACATTTTTACATTTTTAAATTAACAGGGAAGAGGAGCAGGAAGCTCTTTAGCGGCAGCACCTCGATTCTCTTTCACTCCCAATAAATGTAATTATTCCCTCTGCTTTCACGCGGAAAACGACTTGTGAAGAGCCACATCTCCGTGAAGAGGCTCCCAGAAAAAATTAAAAATAATGCTAATCACACCCTCAGCCTCCTGCCAAACCCCAGAGCCCCGCTGGGGAGCGGGGCAGGACCAGCCCCGGGAGCGCCTCCATCACCTCTCCAGCGCCAAAACCAGCCGGAGAACCCTCTCCTGCGGCTGTGACCCCAAAAAACAGGGAATTTGGGGGGAGAAGGGAGTGTTTGGAAGGGAAGGGGGGATTCCAAACATGGAGGGGCTCCTGGAAATCCCTTCCAGCTCCCCCCGGGGCTCATCCCGCCGCTCCCGTGGCAAATGCGGGGCCGCTTGTGCTCCCGGGACGGAGCGAGGAGTTCCCAAATCCAGCTGGAATCACCGAGCCGGGGCTGAACGAAGGGAAAATGGGTATTTCCCTTTAACCCGACACGGCCACGGGGTGTTTTGCTAAGCACGTGTCAACCCGAGCGACTTCTCGACTCAAAAACAATCGCTTTTTTTCGCTGTGACAATAGAGAAAACAATAGGGAAAACAATAGGGAAAACAACAGGGAAAACAACAGGGAAAACAACAGGGAAAGGGGGTAGAAAGAAGGAATCTGGGGGTTTAAACAGAGACAGGGATGTACCTTTGCCGCACGGATTTTCCAGCCGCTGGCTCAGGGATTTTCCATCGCTCCCTCGGCGGCCGGGGCAGCCCGGGAGCCGGGAATTCGGGAGCCGGGAATTCGGGAGCCGGGAATGCGGGAGCCAGGGATGCGGGAGCAGGCTGGGCTCGCCTCCCTGCCGGGGCCGGCTCATGGAGCGGCAGTGCCCGCTCGGCTGCGCTGGGAAGGCGAGATTAGGATCTCCGGCGGGCTGGGAATTGTGCTGAGCTCCAGCTTTCCTCCGTGCTTCATTAAAAAGGAGATGCTGCGTTATTCCCGGCTGCTGTACGCAGATCAAACAATCAGGCGCTTCTCCTGCTCGTCTTTGTTCCAGGGAAAATAAACTATGGATAGCAAGGGATGGATTCAAAAGCACAGGGAATCAGCAGCCCAAAGGGAGAGGAATCCTGCGAGCCGGGAGCGACCCGAGCACCTCGCCAGCACCATCCAGGAGTGACCCACCAACATTCCTGCCTGTGGAATTACCTTGTTCCCGGCAGCTTTTCCCCTCTGCGGGGCTGGTGCTGCTCTTCCCGAGGGTGACCGGCGAGCGAGTCGCAGCTCCCCGCTCCAGCTGGGAGTGTCCGCCCGGCGCTGAATCACCGCCCGATCCCAGCACAGGGCTGCAGAAAGCTTTACCCAAGCAGAACTCCGGCTGCGAGGCTGCGGGGTTTCATCTCGTGCCAGTTTCCAGCGGGGTTTGTTATCTCGGCTGCTCGCAGGTTTTAAGGACGTTAATGAGGTTTATCACACCGAAGTCACGGCTGTGCCTCGGCAGGCCGAGCACGAAAATCCCCACGTATTTCCAGACCATGACATCACATCTCAGCTCGGTTAAGTGGCTTTTAGATAAGAGGAGATGCCCCCTCCCTGAGAATTCCGAGATAAAACAGTGGAGAAGGGCCGTTTATTCGCACAGGCTGAAGTTTAACAGCACAATTTAATTCACTTCGGGACATTAATTAGTCATGCAGAAAGTATTCAAAACAGTCTGAGCACCGATTCATAAAAACAGCATTACTATGGAATCAGCACTGGCTGCCAGCTGGGAGCTGCTGGAAAGGCAGGAACGCTCCTGGGAGAAGCTCCACAACCTCTCTCCCACTGCCATCCCCACTCCCAGCACACAAATCAGGGGCTCCACAGCACCACCGGTCTTTCCTGCTCTGTGCTTGCTCCCCGAGTTTCCTCTTCCAATGGTTATGGGAAGAGAATCTCCAAAATGGAACCTCCCTCAAGCAGGTCTGACACAGCCTGGGACACTTCCATCCTCTGGGTTTTGAGCGCTGCCACACGTTCGCTCCTCTGCGTAATTTCCTTTAAATCAGAGAATCCCAGGATATCCTCAGCTGGAAGGGATCCACCAGGATCATCCAGTCCAACCCCTGGCCCTGCACAGGATACCCTGGGAGCTCCTGGAGCTCTGGCAGCCTCGGAGCCATGCTCATTCTCTGGGGAGCAGTTCCAGTGCTCCACAACCCTCTGGAAGAAGAATCTTTTCCTAATATTTGCTCTGTTGATATAAACATTGATCACTCCCTGAAAAAGCTGCAAAGTCAGACCCAAATCTGGAATTAATCGCTTATTATTCACCTACACGGCACCTTGGAGATGTCCATGTTTTCCTCTTGGAGATGTCCATGTTTTCCTCTTAGGGTTACTAAAGTATAAATATTAATTTTCAAAATTCCTTAGGCTTTCGCATGAAAAATGCTGCAAAATTGAGCACTGAGTCAGGGTCAAGGACAGACCTCCCCACTGTGTCCCAAAAGTCAGATAAAGGCTGGAGGAGGACTTGAAAAAATTCCTGGAAGGAGGACTAGAAGAACAGGTGATGAATAAAGAGGTTTGGGAAAAGCTTTAAGGGAGTAAGGAACAAATCTCTGCGTGGGCAGGGAGTGATCCCTGTCCTTGCCCTGCTGTGGGAGCAGCGCTGGGGTGGTTCTGGACCATGAACTGCTCGGGCAGGAGATCTGAAAGGCAGATCTGGGTGTCAGGACTTAGTCAGGGCTGGGTGTGGAGGCCAAGAGCTCAGTGCTGAGCAGGCACCGGGATGGAGAGGGCAGGAACAGGGAATTCCGTGGGGGAAGGAAGCCATGGCAGCCCCAGAGAGAGACAGGGATTGCTTGGGCCAAGAATCCCAGAATCCAGAATGGGTTGGGTTGGGAGGGACCTTAAAGCTCATCCAGTGCCACTCCTGCCATGGGCAGGGACACCTCCCACTGTCCCAGGCTGCTCCAAGCCCTGTCCAGCCCGGCCTTGGACTCTTCCAGGGATCCAGGGGCAGCCACAGCTTCTCTGGGCACTCTGTGCCAGGGCCTCCCCACCCTCGCAGCCAAGAATTCCTTCCCAATATCCCATCTAAATCTCCCCTCTTCTGGTTTAAGGAAGCATCTCCCTGGATTTTATCAGGTGGCAGCTGCAGAAGTGGCTGAGGCACAGCAAACACCCCGTGGTTCTCTACGGAGGGAGGTGGCAGCCGGCCTCATCCCAAAAATAGATGGGTAGAGAAAGAAATCTCCTTTTAGAGATCAGAAGAGTGGAACAGACCCTGAGCATTGCTAACAGAGGGTGGACACTCTCCTGACTCAGCTCAAATCATCCATCAGACCAAAAACCCTCACCTGACACGCGGGACTTAACAACACACCCTAATTATTTCCATATTTATCCACACAGATGCCGCGAACAGGAGCAGAACGATCTGTCTGCTGCTCCCAGTGCCTGTGAATCATCCCGGTGAATCAATCACAACAAACCCAGGGGCTTTAGCAAAGAGAAAAGGAGCAGCCAGGCTCTGAGACAGCAGCAGCAAGATGAAAAGTTTGACAGGACAGGCAAGAAATCCCGACCCAGAATCAGGATTAGAAGGGTTACAAAAGCCTTGTGCTCCTGCAGGGAGATTAGGAGGTCAAAATGCCTCGCTGAGAAGGTTTGGATGAATCAATTTATTCCAATCAGGATCCACAGGAGCGAACCCCTCCCTGCCTGTGTGTGCACGCACAGAGGGATTTCAAGCTTTGTGCGGAACCCCGTTGTGAAAAGGACTCGTAAAATCACGTCAGTCATAAATAAATTGGGAAGCATTTGAAGACTCCCATACAGAGGTGAGGATTAAAGAAGGAATTGATGTCAGGCTTTGAAGAAAAAGCTGGGTAATTCTTTGGGAAAGACATTTCTGAGGAGCAGTCAGGCTCCACGTGCTGAGTGTGAGTCCTGACGTGGGGCTTTTGGGGCAGCACTCACCAGAACATCCCAGTAAGTGCTGGGGTGTCTCATGCCGAGCCAAACTGGGCAATCCCAGAGCATCCAAAGGCAGCTCTTAAAAGCAATTATTAACTCATTAATTGGAAGTATTCCATGGAAGAATTAATGCTCGTAGAGGGCGACATCAGCTCTGCTGCTAACAAATCCTGGCATTGTCCTTCTGCTGAGGGACATCTGTTCCTCCAGGAACGCCTCCGAGGGCTGTGGCTCTGCCTTGGGGCACCCAGCAAAAATAGATTTTCATTTTCACACCTCTTCAGACGCTCCTGAATTGGGCAGGAATGAGCCCCATGGGTGCTTCTGCAGATCAGCCCTTGGCTTCTGGGCCAGCTTTCAATGGCTTCCATTCATTTCTGGCTCGGGGTGGTTCATGAACAATCAGCTCACGGCTGGGGGAGATGAAAGCTCAGTTTTTAGTACAATCAGCAGCTGCTGGAATGGATTCCTCGAATTCCCCCTAAACACTGGGCAAAGAGCTAAACTGGGATTAATAATTCCATTCTCTGTGTTCACCAGACCTAGTCTAGTCTAGCACAAAGCTGGGCCTTATCCATGTCTCAGAGCAGTAATTCTGCTGTTAAATATAACTTATCACTGCTATTTATAGCTCTCCACTATCAGCATCAAATAAAACACATCTGCCTAAATGAAATTTTGCTGTAGCCTTTTTTTTAAAAGCCTTCTGCCAGTTTTAATCCCATTTAAACCTTGGCTGAAGCAAAGAGCACCCAGAATTCGGTGTTCCTGGAAAAGCAGCTCAGTTACTGCAAGTCATCCCTGAAGGGGGATTAATTTTTGATAAACTTTCGGATTTAGCCCAAGATTTTGGAGGACAAAGCACCTTTGGGCTTGTGAAATTGGGGCTGGGTGTCGGAGCAGCCCTGAGGAGAAGGATTTGGTGGATAAGAGGATGGATATGACCTGGCTTTATGTGCTGGAATCCCAGAAATCCCAGAGCTGCATCCCGAGATTTTCCAAATGATGACCCTCTGGGTATCCCCTAATTCCTCCAAACCTCAGGAATCGAGGTGCTCGTGTGCTGACCCCGGGGAGCATCGCCAAATCCCAGCAGTGCCAGCAAGAAAGAGTCCAAAACCAACATCAAAATGGTAAAATTTCCATCCAAGCAGCTCCATCAAAACGTTGAGTTTGGGACACTCGGAGCTCCAAATCCGCTACCAAAATCCTGCCAGATTCACTCCTTTGGGAGACGATTCCATGCCAACAGCCCTTGGAGACGTATCCCAAGGTATTGGTACTTTAGAGGCAAATTAGGAATGTGGGGTTGAGGTTCCTGCGTGCCCGAACAGTCCTGGGTTTCACCTGGAATTAGTGACATAATTAACGACTTTTAATAACCCTCAGCAGACACTCGGAGCCAGAAGGAGCAGTTTAAAGACTGAATTTTCCGGTCCTGCAGAGGGAAGAAAAGGAGCAATCTGTGGTGTTGCTGGTCTCCAGCATCCGACTGCTTTCCCAGTAGTAAAACTGGGAACAGGTTATTCGATCCCAGCATTTTAGGAAGAACGGGACAGACTGGGAATTCCTGTATCCCTCATTTCGCTTCAGGCTTCTTGGTCCGAGAATCATTTGAGCAGAGGGAAAAATCTGATTAATTCTGAATCCTAATTCCATCCGGTTTAACACCCCAACCAGCAAAGCACCTCAAAAATAAAAGGAATTCAGCACATCCTATAATTTTCCATGATAATTCCCAAATAGGATTCCTCTTTGACATCCCTGTGAGAGGAAATTGATAGAACAAAACACATCTCTAGTTCAATTAAAAACCAATTAATACCTCAAATAAACAAGGAAATATTCCAGGGAAGAGTGAGGTAGGAAAGACGGGCAGGTGAAGGGAAGTTGGAGGGGAAAAATAGGAATATTTCAAGGGCACAGGGACAACAGAACATGGAGAAACAATTCCAGGTCAGCCAAAGAAGATGTGGGAATGTGGAAACATTCAAGGCCAGGCTGGATGGGGCTGGAGGTTTTGAGGTGTGTGGTCTGTAGGAACAACACCCCACAATTTATAAACTCCGCTTTTAACGCGCCCATGGAGAACAAGATTTCAGCAAACAACTCACGGGGCGCTTTTCCTGTTTCCTTGGCCAGGAAGAAAATTCCAGAGGCAGGGATTGAGTGTAGAAACTACAGCTGTGAGACTTTTTGCTGGATGAAAAATGCGCTGCAGAATGAGCACTTCTGGATCAGCAGCAGCTGGAAAAAACATGGAATAAAGAATAGAAAAAGAGGGAATTAACTGTGTACAAAGGGGTTAATTTTTTTTCCATAATCTTATTTTTTTTTTGCCAAAGAAGGGAGACAAATGAGAGGAATGAAAGAGACCCTGGTTCCCTCTGATGATCTGCCAGGAGCAGCAGCGCTTCAATTCCTGGAGTGAAAACCAGTAAGGAGCCTCAGGAGAGCTTGGGTTGGAGGCTTTGTGGGAATTCTGGTGGAAAACTGGGAATGAAGCCGATGGCTCCGTATTCCATTCACTCTTCCTCTCGGATTGGCATAAAAATGCAAACACAGGACAGATCCTAAGGGGTTTTGGACAACTTTTGAGGATTTCTTGCTATTTTTCCTCTTTCCACCTGGAATTGGAGTACTTCAGCATTAAAATTCATTTCTCCTCAGCCACAGCTGTGGATGTTCCATCCCTGGAAGTGTCCAAATCCAGGCTGGATGGGGCTTGGAGCACCCTGGGATAGAGGAAGGTGTGGAAGGGGGTAGAATGGGATGAGCTTTAATATCCCTTCCACCCCAGACCATCTTGGGATTCTGTGAAAATAAAATAACAAATATCTCTATTTTTTTCCCTGTAATTAAATTCCATCCATTAATTAATTTTTAATTATTTTTAAATTTTATTTATTTATTATTATTTATTAATTAATTAATGAATTTTTTTCTGAGTTTAATTTGAAAAAATAAAATAAACAGAAGAAAAAGAGGAAAATCCATTGGGAAATCCTTTAGAGTTCAGATGTGAATGGTCCAAACTGACATCTGTGTTCTTCCTACCTTCTCCAAACACACAAAACCCCCCTTGCTGATGATGTCAGCCTGCTTCGAAAGCCCACAGCAGATTTATTATTTCCTTGGGGGGAAAAAAAAATGCACTTTGTTCTTCCTACGAGATCATTCCCGAGCATGCCAAGAGAAGCTGCTTTGGGAAGAAGCCAAGAAGATGGAGACAGTGTGGGGGACCCTAAGCACGGGCTATTTATGGGCTAGGGGAGAAAATCTCGGTGTGATTTTGGATGTCGGCGTTTGCTGCGAGTCAGTGAGAGAGTCTGGGAGCCTGAGAGGTCTCATGGAGAGATGTCGCTCCCACCTCCCATCTTGGCTTCCTCCATTTTCCTTAAAGCTGCTCCCAAGCTGGCTGAAAAGGAATCTTTATGGGAGAGGATGAGAGAAACGTTGGGAATTTGAAGGTGAAGATGGCCTGGACAGATTTGATGCCGTTATTTCACTCCTGTGGTGAGAACTGACCGTGGCAGAGCTCTGAAAGCCTGGCTGTGTTTTCTTCCTGCTGTTCCAGCGTCTTTTTGGGATGAGCAGAGAGTTTCTGGGATACAAATTCAGTGTCAATGACCCAGAAGCGGTGGAGTCCCCATCCCTGCAGGGATTTCAAAGCCCTGTGGATGTGGCACTGGGGGACATGGGCAGTGGTGGCCTCAGAGGGCTTTTCCAACCCGAAAGGTTCTGTGATTTAAGTGATGCAATCAGGGCTGAGTTACCTGCCAGGAGCTTCACCAGCAGGGTTCCATCTCAGATTCTTTGGCCATTCCCTTTTCCTCACTCAGCCCCAGGATCCAGGAGAACGTGTCCAAAGTGCTCCTCATTCCCAATGCCAAGGTCCGTGCTGAGCCACAGCCATGCCCTGCAGGTCCCTTTGGCTCCTGGCACTGACATCAAACCAGGCTGGAGGGGAAAGTTGGGACATTCCTTTAAGAGTCCAGCTCAGTCCTTGTTGCAAGGCCAGGTCTGGAAGCAGTTCTGAACAGAATTCCAGACTGGTTTGGGTTCAAAGGGATCTTAAATCCCATCCCACCCCACCCCTGCCATGGGATGCCTCCCACTATCCCAGGCTGCTCCAAGCCCCGTCCAGCCTGGCCTTGGACACTTCCAGGGATCCAGGGGCAGCCACAGCTTCTCTGGGAATTCTATTCCAACCCCTCCCCACCCTCCCAGCCAGGAATTCCTTCCCAAGATCCCATCCATCCCTGCCCTCTGGCAGAGGGAAGCCATTCCCCGTGTCCTGTCCCTTCAGCCCTTGTATATATATAACATTATATAACGCATAAACCACATTCATAACATAACCACAACTTCACTTCTTGTTTTCCCTAAATTCACAGCAATTCCTAGGGAATTTTCCAACAAGACTCGTGGCATTACAGCTGTCCCAAGGAACCCTCTCATCTGCCAGGTGGGCAGGCAATATTTGGGAGGATTTCTAAGGAAGGAGAAACACAACTTCCCCTCTCCGTTCGCTCCCCAGCACCCTTCGGTGTCGCAGGCACGGAGCCGAGCTGTCTGCTCCTCACAGAAACCAGAGCAGCTGGAAAATTGCATCAGTGCAGAGATAAATCCCTCACCTGGGAGAAGCAGGGATCCACAGGAGCAGGGAGGAATGTGAGATGAGATCTCCCACAAACGTTCCCCGATAGTAACTGGGCAACACAGAACGCTCCCAACCCGCACACCCCTGCGGAAATCCAGCCCTTTTCCTCACAAAAGTGCTGCTTTCCTTTGTTTTTTTTAAATTGGAATGCACAGATATCCTAAAAAACTTCTAGATGGGTTTTTGTGGTTCTTCCTGGAGTATTAAAAATTCAGATTTAATTTTTTTTTTTTTCAAATCTTCGCTACAAATCTCCAATGATGAATGTGATTTATTGCTTCCCTGGAAGTGGAAACCTGTGGGAGTCAAACCCTTCTCGCCCTTTTTCCTGCTGATAATTCTTTTGGCACATTTTCAAGCTCATTAGCTGCCACTTGAATGATTCTGTTCCTAAAATAGCACCATGGATACTCATTTTCTCCGGACTATTTTCATCCCAGAAGAATTTTCATCCCCGAGATGACTTCATTTCATGGAAAACAGAACGGCTGAAAAAACTCCCAGCTCAAGGAAAATTAATGCTCTGGCAAACAGCAGCAGCTGTGGCTCGGGAATGGGAGAGCCAAGGATTTCAATCAGGAATGGGAATGCCATGAAGCTCCCCAGATCCTCTTCCATGGTCCAATCCAAATGGGAATTGGATTCAGGCGGGATTCTCCCAGGTTTAAATGTATGTATCTCCCTGGCACAGCTTTTCCAGAGCAGCTGTGGCTGCCCCTGGATCCCTGGCAGTGCCCAAGGCCAGCTTGGACAGGGCTTGGAGCAGCCTGGGACAGCGGGAGGTGTCCATGGAATGGGGTGGAATGGGATGGGCTTTAAGGTCCCTTTCCAACCCAAACCATTCCATGTTTCCAGCATGGTTCCAGGTTGGGATTCAATCCAGTTCAATCCAGCTGGAACAGGCTCATCAGAGGGGGAGAAAGGCTCTGGGGATCCTGATCTCCAGTGCTTCCCCAATTCCTTCAGCCTCACACTTCTCCTCCTGCTCCTCCCTGTGTTTCACCTCCCTGTCCTGCTTCCCAGAGCCTTCTGCCCTGGAGACACCCACATCCTCCCACGTCACGGATTTAGGACAGGGCAGGAAGGGGAGACAGAGAAAGGGGCTTAACCAGCAGAGAAGGAACAACATCAGAGGGAGCAACAAGAAAGAGCAGAGCTCAAACTTTGTGACATCCGAGAAAGGTCCAAAGGGTGGGAGCTCTTCAACCCACGGACATTTCCTGACACAATCACAGGGAAAATCCTGTAAAAGTTGACAGGGAACAACCCATTCAGCCTGTTCACAACAGAATCATGGAATGGGTTGGAAAGGACTTTAAAACCCATCCCATTCCCCCCTGCCATGAGCAGGGACATTTCCACTGTCCCAGGCTGCTCCAAACCCCGTCCAGCCTGGCCTTGGGCACTCCCAGTGCCGCAAAAACTCCTCAAACCAGACAGGAACAACTCTACAAGGATCAGCAGTCCCAGCCCTGTTCCAGGGATGCAGGACACTCCAAGCAGCATTTGGGAGTTCTAACTTGTTTTCCCAACACATTAGTGACTAATTTATCTTGTTAATCTGAAAGGCTGGGAAGAGATCCCTGTCTTTAAGATTGATGGCAGAAAGTGGAAGGGGGGTGGGGAACGTGAAACAAAATGCCTTCGAGAGCAATTTGCTCACACAAAATGATTCATGGGTCATGTGATATGAGTGGGGGGATTTCTGGAAGTATTCCTGCAAGATTTAGGAGTCAATCCTACTTTCCTGGGCCTCAAGTGGAGGGGCATTGTAGGAGAGGGAGAGGTTGTCCCGTAATCAAACCCGTCACTGCTCTCATTTGCAGTACCTGCAAATCAAAAATCCTTCCCTCAGCCTGAACTGATTTAGAGGCGAAGGTTTTGGTGAGTGTTCAAAAGCTTTTATTCCAAAAACCTCCTGGAAATTGCTAATGAACTGTCAAAGAGGGGTTTTTATTCTTCCCTTTGTATTACAAATTATTATAAATTAGGCTCTGACCAAACCAAAGGCAGAGCCTGTGGAAACCTGGTCTTAACTAAACACAAACTTCCCGTGGCAAGGAATTCCATGGGGAAGGGGTTCAGGCCCTCCCCTTCCTCCAGGTGTTTGGGCCCCAAATCTGCAAACAGAAAGGAAATTGTCATTCCCGTGGAGTTTTGGAAATCATACCTTCAGGATCCGGCCTGGATTTCACAGCGAGGGGGAAGGCAGAGGTGGTGTCATCATCCAGAGGGAAATCAGCAGTTTTGGCTGCGACATCCCAAAGAATCAGATCCCAAATGGGAAGGGGTGGAGGGAAAAGCTGCTTGGAAGCACCAAGGATTAACACCACTATGCACTGCTCCAGCTTGTTATTAAACACAGAAATGGATTTCACGTGTCTGATTTTCACTTAGGGAATTGCTGAACAGCCAGCAAGTGCACCTTGCTTCCCCAGAATGAAAAATGCCATTTCCCGCCCCCAAAATCCCTTTTCCTATATATTTGTGGAACACAGCCCAGCCCTGATTTCCCCCCAAGCCAGCAGGGCAGCCCCTTTAATCATTTTCAGCCTCTTTAAACTCATTTTCAGCCTCTGAAGCCCATGAATAACGCCATTGTTGCCCCCTATCAGTGCCCAACGCTAGGGTTACACCACTTTGCGAAATCAGCACCTTGGGATCACCCCTCCTCACCAGGAGCAGGTTTGGGACTTTTAAAGGCATGACAGGATACAAAAAAACTCGCTGGAAAATTAAAGTCTCTCTAATCAGAACAAAACCCATGGATTTGGAGTGGCTGGGCAGCAGGGAAAACACAACTCCCTCCGCACAGCCAGCCGTGCGTGGGCTCTGCCTCCGTGAATTTGTGGAGCCCAAGCCGACAGTGGGAACACGGAGGGGATGCAGGCAGGAAACACAGAGCCACTGAGGCCTATCGAGGGTTCCATCATCCCCACGTCCCACGGCACATTCCTGCTCTCTTGGATTTCAGCGGATACGGGGCGAAAGTCCAGCGAATTTGATGTAATTGCCGTGCACTTCCGAGCTGCATTTCCCAGGAGCAGGGGGACATCCGGCTCTGCCATCCCTCGGGATCATCCCAGAGCTTCCCCAGCACGGCTTGACCTTGGGTTAGAACAGAAGAAAATCCAAAAAATTCAAATTCCTGCCCTTCCTGGCAGATTTTACTGGATTTTGGGGTGCAACTCATGTTGTTGCATCAAGCTGGGGACAATCAGAGGCAGGAGGACCAAGCCAGCCAAGCTTTTCACGTGAGACAAATTGCTCCGGGTTTATTTGCCAGGAATTTCATGTTCCTGCTGGTTGTCCCCTTTGAACCCGGGCAGGATCAATCATCAGCTTAAACCACTCCAAAATCTGCTCCTTGACGCACCTCTGGCAGCTTCAGCAATAAAACCATGGGGATTCATCGAAATTACGCTGATTTTTATTCTCTCTGGGCAACACTTCCAATTTTCCCCATGATTTACAGAGCGTGGGCCAGCCTGGAAAGGTGGATTTGGTAATCTTGGGGGTTTTTAGGGTTATTGTAAAATAGAAACTGCAGCAACTTCAGAATCCAACCCTGTTTGTCATTGAAAGTGAGGAGGATTTTAGCCACCCCCTGCCTTCTCTAGTTCACAAAGGACATTTTGGGACTTTAATGTGCCAGAATTTAAATTTTTGATGCCAGGAGTTACACAAAACTGGCTGGGATGATGAACACATCCAGCTTACTGTCGCCCCTGCTTAATTATATGAATATTAATTAACATTTTAAACATTATTATTTATTTATCAGTCATTTATCTGTTTTATATTTGTTTTATAAATGTATTTTATGTTCTTAGATATAAAATGTTTTCTATTTACCTTTATCTACTTATTTCAATGCTATATATAATCCACTATTAACATTTTAACGTTATTCTTTAGGAACACTTTTAACATTTATAACTTAAAACAACATTAATTAATCTTTAATTAAACCAGACTCGTTGCCTTCTAATCCATCCCCTCTGACACACAAAGATTACTTTAGAGAGAGCAAATACAGACAGAATTACACAGAGCAGCTGCAGGAGAAGAATTAGAATTCCCCAAGCATTCAAACCATTCATTTTAGGGTTTTTTTTTCCCAAAATCTTTATGAGGAGAAGCTTTTCCAGAGGTCTAACTACTGCTTAATCCTTGGGAGTATCAGGGATTTCAACAGCTGGATCTGGACATCAGGGCAAGATCAGGTTTGATGTCATCAGCTCTGGTGAAATCTGGTTAAAAGGACCAAAAATCCCTAATAAAATCCCATAAAAGTGGCACAAAAGGACACCAGGATTTGCAGTTTGGAGAAACAAACAGGATTTAAAAAAAAAATATTCTAATTTATTCTTTTACCTGCAGAGGCACTTCCTGGTGAAGAACCAAAGCAAGCCATGAGAATAAAGCAAAAATAGATTTTTTCCCCCTCCAAAGTGGTTTTCCTTATGAACCTCCCAGTTTATTTTCTGAAGTTTGGGGGTTTTTTTGGCAGATGGATCCTTTTGCTTCATTTTGTGAGGGAGAAGGAAACCTGAGAGTTTTTAGCCCGAGGCCCCACATTAATCCTTCCCTTTTTGAGAGATGTTGGCCTCCAGCTTTTGGCCAGGAAAAAAAGCAGGATAAGGCCCACACGTCCTTGTTGAATATACGGCTCGGGATGTGGGAAAAGGAGCCCACAGAACCTAAAAACAGCCTGAAAAGAGACCAAAAAAAGCCTGGAAATGGCCTGGAAAAAGCCTAGAAAGAGCCTAGAAAGGGCCTAAAATGAGCCTAAAAAGAGCTTAAAAAGAGCCTAAAAGTCCCTAAAAATAGTCTGAAAAGACCCTAAAAATAGGCTGAAAAGAGCCAAAACCAAGCCGAAAAAGAGCCTGAAAAGAGCCTGGAAAGAGCCTAAAAAGAGCTTAAAAAAGGCCTAGAAAGGGCTGAAAAGAGCCTGAAGAGAGCCTAAAAGGAGCCTGAAAAGGGCCTGAAGAGAGATTAAAAAGAGCCTGGAAAGAGTCTGAAAAGAGCCTGAAAGGAGCCTGAAAGGAGCCTGAAAAGGGCCTGAAAATAGATTAAAAAGAGCCTGGAAAGGGCCTAAAACAGAGCCTAAAATGGGCCTTTAAAAAGCCTGAAAATAGCTTTAAAAGAGCCCAAAAAGAGCCTGGAAAGGGCCTAAAAAAAGGAGCCTAAAAAGGGCCTAGAAAGGGCTGAAAAGAGCCTGAAGAGAGCTTGAAAAGAACCTAAAAAGAGCTTAAAAACAGTCCAAAAAGTGCCTAAAAAGAGCCCAAAAAGAGCCTGAATCAAGCCTAAAAGGAGGCGGAAAAGGGCCTGTAAAGAGATTGAAAAGAGCCTGGTAAGAGCCTGGAAAGAGCCCAAAAAGTGCCTGAAAAAGGCATGGAAAGATCCAGAAAAGAAACTAAAAAGAGCCTAAAAGGAGCCTAAAAAGAGCCTACAAGGATTTCTGTTGGGCTTCAAAGGTGCCTCCAGCCTCATCCCAAGGGGAAAAAAAAAGATTAAAAAATGGAATAATCAATCAACACATGGGAATGAGGTGCAGGAATGAAGGGAATGAAGACAAGGAGAGCTCTGGAACCTCCATCAGTCCCACAGCAGGACGTGGTGGGATGAGGCACCCGGATGAACCTAAAGATCCCTGGAATGGTGTTCAGGCTCCATTTCGGCAGCAGTCTGGATATTTATGGAAGCTGCTTTTCCAAGGAAAGATGGAGAACGGGGCTGCCAACCCCTCAGGCAGTTCGGGACACGCAAAATCTGCTCTGAGCTGATGGCAAGGATGAGGTTATGGGGGAAGTGTTGTGCTCCCAGTAGACACGGGGCTCTCTCGGAGCCTAGAAGAAATCCTAGAAGGAATAGATAAAAGCTATTAAATAAATATTTAATTATTCTTGCATTAACGGGTTGCCCAGAGCACCTGGAGCTGCCCCATCCCTGGAAATGTTGGGAACAACCTGGGATAATGGAAGGTGAATCTTCAAATAGGACGATCCTTCTGCCCCAAACCACTGTGATTCCATGAGTCAAAGTAGCCCCTAAATTCCTTCTGGAGGATGAAAGGCCTAAATATCATTTATTTCATTTATAATAAGGCCTGAAAAAATTAAATGAATCTATTAATTATGCATCTATCCATCAGATTATTCTTTTATCCAAACCACTGATAGCCTTCTCCAAAGAGTTACTCCAAACCTCTTTTTTTTCCACCAGAAAAGTAACAAAAAAACCCCAAACCCACTGCAACGCAGGCACTTTTACTATCTCCAAAATCATCTCCCCGTGCTGGATTCAGGGCAGAGATTTACGGGGCTGATTGGCAGCCAGGGCCCGGGGTCACATCAGGGAGCTCTGAAATTCCCTGCCTTAGGACAGCAAATTCCGGAGCAGTCGCAGGGAAGCTCAGGGATAATGACAGCTCTGGATGGGCTGCTGACAGATGGGAAAATGTCCCATTCCCTGGGCAGAGGCAGCGTCCTGCTGGAGAGCGGGAATTCCCTCTGGATAAAGCACCTTCTGGAATTAAGGTGTCTCTGGAAGCACCACCAGCTGCGCTCTCTGCTGCTCCGAGCGTCAGCACAACTGGGATGGGCACAGTCAGATCCCAAACTGGGATGGGAACCATTAGATCCCAGTCACAGCTGGGATGGGCACACTCAGATCTCAAACTGGGATGGGCACGCTCAGATCCCAAACTGGGATGGGCACGCTCAGATCCCAAACTGGGATGGGCACACTCAGATCTCAAACTGGGATGTACAAACTCAGATCCCAAACTGGGATGTGCACACTCAGATACCAAACTGGGATGGGCACGCTCAGATCCCAAACTGGGATGGGCACGCTCAGATCCCAGTCACAGCTGGGATGGGCACACTCAGATCCCAAACTGGGATGGGCACACTCAGATCCCAGTCAGAGCTGGGATGTGCACACTCAGATCCCAAACTGGGATGGGTACACTCAGATCTCAGTCAGAGCTGGGATGTGCACACTCAGATCCCAAACTGGGATGTGCACACAGATCCCAAACTGGGATGGGCACACTCAGATCCCAAACTGGGATGTGCACACAGATCCCAAACTGGGATGGGCACACTCAGATCCCAGTCAGAGCTGGGATGTGCACACTCAGATCCCAAACTGGGATGTGCACACAGATCCCAAACTGGGATGGGCACACTCAGATCCCAGTCACAACTGGGATGTGCACACTCAGGTCCCAAACTGGGATGGGCACACTCAGATCTCAAACTGGGATGTACAAACTCAGATCCCAAACTGGGATGTGCACACTCAGATCCCAGTCACAGCTGGGATGTGCACACTCAGATCCCAAACTGGGATGTATAAACTCGGATCCCAGTCACAGCTGGGATGTGCACACTCCCACCTTCCCCAAACTCTTCTCTCCCTGTCCCAGCCAAAATGGTTCCAGGTTTCACATCCAGTTCCCACCCTGGAATTCCAGGATGAATCCCTGGGCATTTTCAGTCCCCACCACTGGTTTTTATCCTCTGCTGTAAGGAACACTTCCTCACGCCAAGTTCCCTCACGTGTTTTGCCTTTCCTCCCTCACAATAATTCCCAGATTTCTCCGTAATTGGCTTTTCCAGAGCCTCCCTCTCCCCAGCCTGTGCAGGGACAGCTCAGACACCGCCAGCTCCCCACCCTTCCTCGCTCCTTCTCTCCCAATTCTTCCACATTCCCAATCCTCCTTTTCCAGCGGGATTGCCCTTTTTTTTCCACGCTTCTTTCAGATTATTTTTCAGGAGGAAACCAAGCTCCCCAGAGTCTTGCAGCTCTCGGGATGCTCCAGGAGATGATTTGGCTCCGGATAAAAAGAATCCCAGACTGGTTTGGGTTGGAAGGGACCCTAAAGCCCATCCCATTGCAGCCCTGCCAGGGCAGGGACATTTTCCACCTTTTCCAACCCACACATCCCTTGATTTCCTTCAAGAGCGACCGCTTTAGGTCTAACTCGAGCCTAACAAAAATAATCTTCCCTCTTCCCATTAAAAAATGTTATATTTCAGTTCTCCTTCAAGGCCCACAGACCTCTCAAGTTTAATTTACAGGCCACAAGGCCAAACTCTGATGCAAAAATGCGCATCCGGTATTTTTCTGGAGATTTGTTTTTAATTGCCTGTCTGGCCTGAAAGAAGTTTATATCTATATTTACATTTATATTTATGCTTATATTTATATTTATATCTACATCTATATTTACACTTATATTTACATTCATATTTACAATCATATCTATATTCATATTTATATTTATATTTACATTTATATCTATATTTATATTTATATTTACATTTATATCTATATTTATATTTATATCTATATCTATATTTACATTTATATTTATGTCTACATCTATATCTACATTTATATTTATATTTATATCTATGTTTATGTCTATATCTATATTTATATTTATGTCTACATCTATATCTACATTTATATTTATATTTATATCTATGTTTATGTCTATATCTATATTTATATTTATGTCTATATCTATATCTATATTTATATCTATATCTATATTTATATCTATATTTATATTTATGTCTATATTTATATCTATAATTATATTTATGTCTATATCAATACTTATATCTATATTTACATTTATATCTATATTTACATTTATATTTATATTTATTTTTATATCTATATTTATATCTATACCTATATCTATATTTATATATGTCTATATTTATATCTATATTTATATCTATATTTATATATGTCTATATTTATATCTATATTTATATATCTATATTTATATTTATATTTATTTTTATATCTATATTTATATCTATATTTCTATTTATATCGATATCTATATCTATATCTATTTTATTTTTATTTTTTATTCTTGTTATTATTACTATTATTACCATTATTACTATTATTATTACTATTACTATTATTATTATTATTATTATTTTGCCCTTAAACAATAAGGAAATGAAAACAAAAGCCCTGTAGGAAACAAGACCATCCCAGCGCTGCTCCTGACGCCATTCCCGGCTCAGCCGCAATTCCCAGATGGATTCGGAGCCTCTCGGAGCCTCTTCCCTGCAGAGCTTCCGAGTTTTCCGGGATATTCCTGGATCTTGGATCTCCCCACTGCTCCTCGCTGGGCTGCTCGACCAGGAAATGGGCTTCAAACCAACCCAAAAAGGGGGAAAAGGGAAGGAGACAAAGGAAAAAGAAGGAAAAACCAAAATTGAAAAAAAAAAACCCCACAAGGTAAAAAAAGGAGAAGGGAAAAAAAGATTAAAAATGTTTAAAATTCACCCCCCAAAAAAATCAGCAAAAAAAAATTAATGGAAAAATTTTTAAAATCCACAGAAATTCAAAATGACAAAAAGTCCAAAATTAAAAAAAAATTTAAAAGTTAAAAATAAATTATATTAAAAAATTTAATTCTCCAAAATAAATACAAATTATAAAAACCCTCAAATTATGACACCATCCAGAAATAAAAAAATATAAAATCTATAAAAAAAACTTAAAAAAAAATACAAAATCTATAAAAAACCTTTTTTAAAAAAAAGATAAAAATAAAGATCCCAATTGCCCTCAGAAAATTAAAAAATAAAAATTCCCAACAACCAACACTAAAACTGGGACGAATGACCCCAAATAAACGTTGTGAGGTGACCTTTGAACCCTTAAATAATTTCCTTTTTAAAATAATCTCGAAGAATAACCAATATGAAACACAAATATTCAAACAGAAATAGATGAATATTTTTTCTTTTCTCTTTTCTCACTCTCTCCCCCAACCCTGCAGCTGCTTTTTCTGCCTCTCCTCGATGCCACCAGCAGAATAAACCAGATTTCGATTTTATTGCCATTAAAACACCACGAAACTCCAAGGAAAACGATTTCAGCGATGATTCCGAGTTTCAAAAACGCAAAGAAAAATTAAAATTTTCTTCGAGTCTTTGTTAATGTCTCCGGATTGAATTTATCCATCAGGATAAATGACCCTCAAAAAGGGAAGGGAAATATTCCCAAAAATATTGCTGGGATAAGGCAAAGAAGATGAAATTTAAATTCTGCTGCAGCCAGGGCAGAATTTAATTTAAATGAAGAATTTCATTGAATTTAAATCCTAAATGAAATTGAAAATCACCACAAACGCTCTCCACCAGCAAATATTTGAGTATTTTTTATTAAAAGTGCCATTTCTGGAGAAGATTTCAACCGGTTCCACAGCAACGAGAAAACATCCAAACACTGAATAATGAGGAATTTTATCAGGATTTAAGATTTAAAAATAAACCTTCTATAGACTGTCCAGTGCAATGGAAATAAAAATCATATTACACACATGTATATATCATAAAAAATGCAATGAGCTGCACAAATGGGTGGGTTTGCCATTATTTATGAATTATTTTCAGGTTTAAAATTGGATGGATTTCCAGAACCATCATTCCCAAAGGTTTGGGGTGAATTTAGGCAAAGAAAAATTGAAGATATTCGAATTATAACATTTGTGGACTCAGATTGAGATAAAGATATCACTGAAAATTGGGTTTATCAAATGGAAAGTTGAAGATATTTGAATTATAATATTTGTGGACCCAAACTGAGATAAAACATCACTGAAAATCTGGTTTATCACAAGAAACATTGAATATATTTGAATTATAATATCTGTGAACCCAAACTGAAATAAAGATATCACAGAAAATTGGTTTCATCAAATGGAAAATTGAACATATTTAAATTATAACATCTGTGAACCCAAATTGAGATAAAACATCACTGAAAATTGGGTTTATCAAATGGAAAATCAAAGATATTTAAATTATAACATCCGTGGACCCAAACTGAGATAAAGATATCACTGAAAATTGGTTTTATCAAATGGAAAACTGAACATATTTGAATTATAACATTTGTGAACCCAAATTGAGATAAAGACATGACAGAAAATGGGCTTTATCAAATCAAATAACACTTTTTAAAGCGAGATCTGAAGAGAAAATTCAGCTGATACCTGAAAATATTAATGCAAAATTAATACAAAATATTAATACAAAAGTTCTGCCACGAATCGAGGTCGGATTTCTGTCCAGTCACTCATCCTGCCAAAATTATGGTGAATTTTAATCCTCTTCTCTCTCCCCTCAGGAATCTTTGTTTTCCCTACAAAACCAGCATTGAACATCAAATCCAAGCAGGGTTTTCCATAAAAAAAGACGAAGCAAAAGGGAAAAATGGATATTCCTTCCTAAATTCCCAATTTCTTCTACCAAGTGCCTGTTTGTGCATTGCATTAACAGCATTTGCATATTCAATTCCCCATTAAAAACGATCCCAAACCTTGCAGTAACGAAGGTATTGAGGCATCCAGGTGATGACAACTCATCCTGAATATTGTCCCCTCTGGGAATTCTCTAATTTTAAAAAATAAAATCCAACATCAAATCCTTCCACGCGGCCAAGCTGCATCCTTGGATCTTCTTCTTGGGGTTTATCCCAAACAATTCTTTCCCAAAAGAAAGGTTTAAAATCTTCGTTTTAAGATTTCTTCACTTTCCAGTGAGGGGGGAAAAAATCGTTCAACCAAGGCAAAATCCCAGGGATTTTCCCTCCTAAAATGTCCTTTTTTTTGGTTGTTGCAGCCAATTCCCTCTGCCCCTCAGTTTTTTTGGGTCTCCCTGCCATTCCCAAAAGCCCTGGAATGGCATTTCCAACATAAAAACCCTCAGCACTCAGATTATTGTAAATTATTGCCAGGAACTCCTGTAAAACCACAGGGCACTCGTTGAGATTACCATAATTATTCCCAGAAATTGCATTTGGGAGCTGTTTGTGCTTAGAGGCAGAAGCAGGAAAAATCCAATGGCCCAAAAGGTGGGAAACAACTTCCACCCGATTCAGGAATTCCCCACGGAGCAGAGAGAAAGCTGGAATGGTTTTCCCACTAGAAAAAAAATCCTTTCATATGGAAAAATCCCTCAAGGAGCAGGAGGATGACGTTAATTACAGGATCATCAGAAAATCCTGGAATGCTGTGGGTTGGGAAGGACTTTAAAGCTCGCCCAGTTCATCCAGGGACACCTCCCACTGTCCCAGGGCGCTCCAGCCTGGCCTTGGACACTTCCAAGGATCCAGGGGCAGCCACAGCAGCTCTGGGAATTCTATTCCAACCCCTCCCCACCCTCCCAGCCGGGAATTCCTTCCCAATATCCCATCCATCCCTGCCCTCTGGCACTGGGAAGCCATTCCCTGTGTCCTGTCCCTCCAGCCCTTGTCCCCAGTCCCTCTCCAGATCTCCTGGAGCCCCTTTAGGCCCTGCAAGGGGCTCTGAGCTCTCCCTGGATCCTCCCCTTCTCCAGGTGAACATTCCCAGCTCTCCCAGAGCAGGATTCCAGCCCTGCTGGATGGCTACAGCCATGAGAATCCAGAGCTTGGAAAACCCTGACTCAGACATGAAGAACCATTCTCTTTTGGCAAGGAATTTTTGTATCCAATTTTTGTAGCTGCGCCATCGCCCATCCAGACACCACAGACGGAATTCAGACACCTCCTCACATCCTAAGAATATTGTGGAGGCAGTTTTGGAATGTCAGCAAGCCTGGAAATATTTCAAAACCTGTTTTACAACTAAATCTAATGAGTGACACAAAATAGCAAATAATTAAGACAATATTGATGTAAAAGAACCCAAATTTGTAGCTACTCGAATTTTTCAGGGAACAGTTCCAAACCTCTTTTTTCAGTCACTTTCAGTGATCCATCCTTCCTGAAAAACATCCATCAGGACAGTAACATTCCTGGGAGAAACCTGTGCAAATCAAGAAAGAACACAGCAGAATTCCCTCCTTTTTCATTCCAAGTGCCCACGTGGAATTTTTAGGATCATGAAGCTGCTTGACCATAGCTGTGATTTCCAAGTTGTGATACCCCAATATCACAAAACCGGTATTTTTCTGATATTCTGAGGTGAGACTCAATTGCAAGGAAAAAAAATCCCTTCGGGGTGGAGGATCAGGAATTCTGTCCTAGATGCTCCAAATGTAGCAATTCTACACTTCCCACCCCTTTAAAATGGGAGGATGAGACATTTTAAAGACATTTAAAATGGGAGGATGAGAAAGAAAGATATAAATTTCTATTACTGCTGGGAGAAATGAGAGCTCTGATCAAGCAGAAAAAAAGAAATCTCATCTTTGTCCTCTATGAAAACCAGAGGTGTTCATGAAATCAAGATAAGCTCAAACACACCTTGATAAAACAAGAAACTCCGTGTCCTTTATGCAAATAAAAGCTTTCCATCCAGTTTCCACCTCGCCACGTCGTCCATCCAAAGCTCCTTTCGGCCGCGATTGTCCCAGTTCTGTCCCAAACACCACAAACACGCCAAGCAAATGCGCATTTCCCTCACAAAACAGGGAATTAAAGCTTAGAGAGTCCACCCCACTGCCCCATCCACAGTTTGGGGTTTATTTTCAATGCTGGTGGGGAAGGATTCCCACTAAAACATCCCAGGAGTTCAGGATGTGCCTTTCCACGGCGCCCTTATCTTGGCTGCAGTGAAGGAGCATCAGCGACTTCTCCTTGGAGATCCTGGAGGTTCCTGGCCCTGGGGCTGTCCCAGCAGCTCTGTCTGAGGGTGCTGCTGTCAGGACAGTGCCATTGTCACCACTGCCACCAGCAGTGCCACGCTGGGCACGCCCCGGCTGCCCGCGGCCGTCCTGCGGGCCTGCAGGACGGCGAACACCGCGTTGGTGGCGTTGGTGGGGATCTCCACGTTGCAGATCATGCCTTCACAGCAGGAAACACATTCCTGGTGGGGAAAAGGGGGATTAATGCAGGGGTCATTGATTCGGGGGTGATTGATTGGGGGGTCATTGATTCAGAGAGGCTTTAACAGAGCAATGTGCATTGAATGGTGCAAAGTTGAGCTAAACAGACTCAGCAGCAGCCTGGCCCAGGGCATGCAGAGATGCTAAAAATCATCCTAAAATCAAATATATCCGTGAATCCAATCTCCACATCACGAGTGCAGCTTTCCTGGAGTAACTCATCCCGTGGGGTGTCCCCAAGCTGAGGGGGGATGTCACACAGCCACACTGAGTGACACTGCAGAAATCAGAGCTTCCCCTTCCAACACACGAATTAAAAACATCCACGAGAACCTTCCAGGTTTCAGCTGTTTTAAGCTGGAAAATCCTGACTCTGAAAACTTTGCTCCCCCTCAGTTTTCCCCTCAAGGTTTTGTGCTCAGTGCAGCTCCGCCTGCTGAATCCACTTTATTTTTCAGTTTCCAGGGCCACCAAAGCACTGACACTGATTGCCAGGAGAGAATCCAAACCCAATTCTCTTTACATGACCTCCTTACTAGAAAAGCCCGGAGAATAAATGAATAAAATGCCAATTTTTATCTAATCCAAAGGCACAACAACTTTTTAAAGATAAAATCTCTTCCCATGGCTGGGGGTTGGAACAAGATGAGCTTTAAGGTCCCTTCCGACCCAAACCAGGCTGGGATTTTATAATTCTATGGAAGTGCAGCAGAAGGCAGGATGCAGAGTCATTTTATTCCCTCAAAACCTCTTGGAATCACTAGAATTTGCTGCAGAAGACACAGAGATGCTCTTACATTTAACACGGATGCTGCCTGCTTCGTTTTTGGTGTCTGAAATGGTTCCTGTTAAAAATAACAGAACTAATCTTCACATATTCCTGTTTAGGAATTAGTGGATAAAATTTAACAGCAGAAAATAAAACTCTGGTGGGCCGTGCTTGATTATTGAGATTTAACTTTCCCCCATCATGCCCAGGCTGGTAGGAGACACCAGTTTGGGCTTTTTCCCATGGAACAAAACCTCAGCTGTGCCTCGCTTAAGCCTATGGCAAACAGAGTCTTGCACAACTTCCCTGAGAGCTCAAATCCCAAGCTCCATGCCCTGGGAACACCCCAAAAAGCCCAGGAGTTCCCCTGGGAGCCACTGTCACCCTGTCCCACCCAGCAGGAGCAGGGAAGGAGGAAGGAGGGCTTGGTCCTGCTTCTCTTGCAGCAGTTTGATTGTTCCCCACTGCGGAGCAGCTCTTGGCACATCCTCCTGAGCTCGGCAGGAAAAACGAGTCCTGGAATGCACAGCTCCGGCCCCAGGGGCTGCCCCTGCACCAGGAGTAGGGCAGGAGCAGGGCAGGAGCAGCGTGTTGGAGTCCAGAGTGCAGGGAATATTTCTCTGCCTGTTTTGAAGGGTTCTACCCCCCTGGACAACCCTGTCTTTGACCTTTGTCCATGGAGAAAGTTGCCGACCCTCTGGGAAGCAGCAGAATCTACACTGGTGTGAATTAGGTGATAGAACATTATATAAGATTGTCACAGGGTGAAAATTTAGAGGTGTTGGGTTTGTTAATATAGTAAATAGATAAGAAGTAGACTCCAAAATGGAGGATTGTTGTTGTTCTTTAGGCCTTCTTCCTCCTTCTTTCACTACTCCATGTTTGCGGCAAAAGTGGATTGAGAGGATTGGGTGAAAAATGCCGCAGTTCCTTTCACGTGACAGAAAGATTTATCGAACATTGGTAGAAAAGTAAAAATATCTTTCATTTCGGGCTTTCATTGGGTAATTTACCTTTAAAAGAACGGCGTTATCTTGATAACTCGGCTTTTCCTCCACATGCTCTAAGGGGAGTCATGTCCCTGGCTGAGCTTCTTTTGATAAGACTTAATAAACAACTTTCTAAAAGCAAGAAGCGTGGAAAAGTCCCGTTCACCTGCAGAGCCCAGGCAAGGGCTCTGGAAATTCCCCCACCCGGGGAGACACAATTCAGGCACGGTAAAGTGTCACAGTGCTTACCGTGTGCCCGCTGTCCCCGTGGCGGTGGCACCCCACCAGGTGGCATTCCTCGCCGGTGGCACATTTCTTGGTGACCGAGGTGCTCTCCCCGTGGGCCGTGAAGAGGTGAACTGTCAGGCAGTACTGAGTGCCTGCAGCAGAAAATTTAGGATGTTCATTGCCAGAAATGAAGCCTTTGGGACAGGGTTTCAAACAGACACACAGTCAAGGAAAACGTTCCCCGAAAACGGCTGCACAAAACCATTTGCAACTTGATCAAAAGAGCACTGAGCAAGGAATTAATTAGTGTGAAATCTTAACTGGCCCTTCAAGCCTCCAGAAAGGCTGCTTTTATTTAAATTACTAATTAGCACCATAACCTACACATTTATTTGCAGTTCTTTTTGGCAGCACGTTCCTGCTTGGTTTCACATTTGTTTCCTCATTCCTCTGCTTTGCTTCTTCCCCTTTCCCACCATTACTGTGAATGTCACCGGGAAGAAAAACGAGGAAACATTTCCATTCTTTTCTGGGTTTTATCCTCCTCTCACACAGGTGTGATCCCCAGTCAGGCAGGTCCTGCTGCTCACAAGGAACCATTGAATTTTGGGATGGTATCCAAGAAATCCTTCAGGTTTTAAACAGTTTTAATTTCAGTTTTAAATTCTACAGTTTTTTTTAAACAACATCTTTAAAATTAACTCCTAGGAAGCACATCATTATAAATACACACAGAGAAACACATGTGGCTAATTAATATTGATCTAGTGTTCAGAAATCTGTTTGGATATTAATATTTTGTTGTTATATAGGATATCAAATTGAGAGAGACAGAGAGAAATCATTTTTCACTGCTGCTTTACACTCCGGAATGGCCAAAATCCTCACGTCAGCAGAAATCAGCTGACTCAGCCAGGAAACTCAAACCCCATGAATCAGCCAGCCTTCTACAAGGGGGTGAGTCAGGGAGAAGCCAGGTTTAAATATCACAAAGGATCTCCTAAGTCCAGCCTTACTCACTCTGAGGACACCACCTGTCTTCAGCCCATCTGTTGCAGTTGTAGTTGTCCACTGCGTTGTCACAGGTGAAGCACTTGAAGCTGTTTGGGAACGGAGTGGCTTGGAAAGTATGGAAACACAGTCAGTTGGCAAGCATGGAGGGAAAAAAGATTAAAATATTCAAAATAATGCTTGCACCTGCACATATTCGCAAAAATAAATTACATCTGTTTACATCTTTTCACTGCCAGACAAATAAAACAAGTTTTGCAGAAAGGTGTTTTTTTTTTTCTCTAGGACTGAATTAAAATATATCCTCGTGTTTTCCCTCCCCAAAACCAAAATTGAAGTACTGGTTGGAAAAGCAGGAAAGAGGGAAGAGTTTATCTCCCTCCTCGTGGAGCTTTGCACAGCAAACACAAATCCACGTTTTCCTTTGATGGAAAAACTGCGTTTCCAAAGCAGCTCCAGAGCCTGAGCTCCCACTCCGAAGGAGAAGTTGGATCCTTTAAACAAAGGGATCCAGAGGACTCTTAGAAAACATTTCCATGATTGAAAGGAATTATTTGAAGGTGCAGGGTTCATTAGGGGCAGGTATTATACGCAGCTATTATATCCTGGCTGTTTTCATGATGCAGATCATGCAAATGAAGGGATGGAACACCGGTGATGCCAGATAAGAGGCAAAAAAAAAAAATATTATGCCATTAGTGCCAACTGGCTTCACAGGTCCCACGAGGTTTTTAATTACCCTCAGACTGAATTAATTGCATCCAGCAACACCTATTCCTCCCCCTTCCAAAACCCCCAACAAGATAAAAGACCAAAACCACCTGTTCTGGGTTATTTACGAGCAAGCCACTGCAGAATTTCCTCTGCAGCAAGACAGAAAAAAATCTAAGAAAAGCCCTTAAAATGTCAAAGTACTCATGCACTCTTTAATTTAGCAGTGCAGGTGATTTATTTCCATTCAGCCAACTTGTCAAATATTAGGGATGAAGGGCTGTGGGGTGAGAAGCAGAATATTTCTTTTAAAGTTTCTGTGGAGACAAACGGGAGGCAAACACCTGAAACCCGAAGGACTGGAAGGATGTGGCAAATAATCAAAATCTTTAAGCTAGAATTCCACAGGGAAAAGGCTAGAATTCCATAAAAATGCCTACTTACGGTCTAGTGGAGGCCTCACGTTGTAAAAGTTGATGTTCTCAGCTGAGACCCAATTTCCTGAGAGGATGAGAAACGGGAGAACGGCTCCGGCCAGCGCCTGACGGAACAACACCATCCTGGCTGTCACTGCACGTGGAAATCCAGACTCTTCAGGCCTGGAAAAGCAAGGGAACACATCATTGAGTGGGAATCCTGAAAATCTGAGCATGCAGGATGATCAATTTCCTGCAAAATCCTGCTGGAACACTGGAAATCCAGCCGGGAATGCCGGCGAACCGGCACTGCTGAGCAGCACAAAGCTGAGCTGGTGGTGCCTTCTGCTGGCCAGAATCCCTCACAGAGGGCTTGAACTTCCACAAAAATTCAAGTTCACGTTTTTTCTTTCATCCATTTGTCCTCCTGAGCAATGGGAATCTTAAAAATTCCTTGAGAGGACTCCTAAAAATCAACAGGGACACTGAGGTCCTTCAGATCCAACTCGAAACAGCCTGGAATAAACAGCGCCAAGGAAGCAAAATGCAGAGAAATCTCAATTTCAACACCAACAACCAATCCCTTACCTGAGATCAAGAAATTTAACTTCAGATAAGCCTCATCATCTGAATTTTAAGTGCACTTTGCACGATCCCAGCATTCAAAATTCGAAGTGTAAATTCAATTTCTTTCTTTTTTCAAGTGCATCCCAAGGGAATGCTAAGGAAGACGCCTGGGGATGACCTAGAGGTTTTGGAGAAGGGCAGGGTGGAAAGTTCAGAGGGGTGAGATGCGATTACCCAAAAATACATTTATTCAGGCCCCCCTGGGTGCCGTGCCAAGGCTTTAGAGAGAAGAGCTGAACATTTTGCTCCGCTTCATATTTAGATTTCCACACCTCCAGACAAACACAGGGAATTGTGGCGAATTCCAGTGACCCTGGAGCCTGGCTCTGATATTAAAAAGCACAATCAGCCTCGCTCCTCCCATGCAAATTCCCAGCAGGACAAACAAGCTGGAGTGGAGGCTCCTGCCAAACCAGAGCCAAGGGCATTCCCTCCAAATTTCCAGGCACACCCTGCCCAGGCTGAAAATGCTGCTCGGCACCACGGCAGAGAAATCAAGGAATTTCCCTCTTTTCCCTGGGTTTTTGGATTGGATTTTTCCCTTTTCCAGTGGAGACGATTTTGCCAATCAAGCAAACAACACAATTTCAGGAATGGTGAATTTTATCGTGAATTTCAGGAATTGCGAATTTTATTGTGAATTTCAGGAATTGCGAATTTTGTTGTGAATTTAAGGAATTGCGAATTTTGTTGTGAATTTAAGGAATTGCGAATTTTGTTGTGAATTTAACCCCCCTGCTTAAGATCTGCTTATTAAATCCTGGCTTTATGGACATATTTCAGGAGATATTCCGAAGTCACAGCTTACCTCTGCTCCCTGGGTACTTCCAACACTGTATTCCACAGGATGGTCCAGATTTCTTCTGGCTGCAGCCCAGGATCTACAGAAGGATTAAGCAGAAGGATCTGTGGAGAACAAACAGCAAGAGATCATCAAAATTCTGTTTTGAAGAAAAGAATTAGCATTCAGTTAAGATAAAAATCAGGTTTTTATAATGAAATAATCAAAGAAGCACTTGAACTACACAATATGGCTCTGACTGAGTGCTATGGCACAGCAGAAACTGAAATCTCCTCCTTCTGGGGATATTCCAGTGCCAGAAAAGACAAATAAAAGACAAAAAGCGAAGGAATGAGGCTCAGTCCGTCCCTGAGATGAGTTTCCTCCAGGAAAACCATTACTCAGGCAATGACCTGGGCGGGACCAGGCTGTACCACCTGAGTGAATATTCCAGAGATATCCCAACTTTCCACAGGAGTTATGCCCGAAACAGAAGCACAAATCAGCAGTGAAGGAACCTGAGAGAGCAAAGCCAGACCCTCAGCCTCCCAGTTAGAGGCTGATGAACAAACAGGTCCTCCCCAGTGTGTGGAGTTAACGCGACTCCTGCAATTCCAAGCAGGCCGCAATTTCCAGAGCCGCACATTCCTGGTCCTAATTACCTCGTCCTCGTGTCCCTGCACCATCAGGGATCCAGTTTTCCTGACTCCAAGAGGGCTCCTGAATCCCCACTGGCTCGAGTGATGGCAACAAGATGAGAAGAGTCTTTTTTGTGCCTCAAGCCATCACCCTCCTTCCTGGATCCCTTGCAAATAACTGTGTTTATCCGGGAATTCCGGCATGGTTTGGCTTGGAAGGGACTTTAAAGCTCCTCCAGTTCCACCTCCCTTCCACTTGCTCCAAGCCCTTCCAGCCTGGTCTGGGACATTTATACCCTTGGAATATCTCAAGCAACCCAGTTTTGATCAAGAATGTCACCAAATTTCAGCGTCCTTCAAGCAGCTTTTAATTATTTCCATGTGACTCTGCAGGAAGGGAGGGAATTGAATCATTCCAACACTTCCAAAACTTCTCTCTTTGTCCTGTATTTGCTGCTGGCTTAAGGAAACTCTGCCTTTATGAGGAGGCTGGGCTGTAACTGGATCTGAAGCACCTGGACAGCAAATAAAAGGCACAATTCCACTTGTGCCAGTTTGCTGCAGATTCAGGCTCTCTCCTGCTCCCCTCCCCCAAATTCCTATTGCTTTCCCTCATGCCGAATGGAAAATTTTAGGGAATATAAATACAAAAAGCGACTCTCTGGCTGGGGGAAGGCTCGGTAAATCGACCTCCCAATTTGATGCAGTCAAAGGTGTCCTTGTTTGCCAAGCAGGCCGATAAATAATGGATGTTGTTTGCCATGGGCTTGGTTACACAGCTGCACCACGAGGGCGTTCTCAAATCAAATAAGAAAATATTGGCCCCAAAATGGCTTTCACAGCTCACCCAGAATCTTTCAAAAGCATATTTTCCTCCCAGTGCCTTATCTCTGGTGTGCCTGCAGATAATGTTATCTAGAGGAATGAGTAAATGTTTCATTAGGCCCAATTAGGAGCTCTCATTAATGAAGGGGAGAACTGTCACAACAGGGAAGATTAACTTCTATAAACAGGAGCGAACAGGGAGCTGCAGCTTTCCTGGGGGAGGGAAGGCAATCCAAGAGGGAAGGGCTGCTGCTATAAAAAACCCGGGACTAAAACCCATTTCAAGCAAACAACCAGGAACACCATGGCTCAACTAATGAATACCTTCCAGCAGCTCAGAATCTCGCAGGGTGTGACGGAAAAGTAGGAAGCAGCATCCCCAAATCCTGATCTTAATAAAATTCAAGTCTGTCGACATTGTTTTTCCTGGCAGGCTCAGCGGAGGATTAGAAGATGGAACAGCAGATATGGAATGCAAATGAAACTTCCTGCTGTCGTTCTGGTGCCTTGAGAGGCCACCTAAAACCAGAGACTGGACAAAAATAAGGGAATAAAGGGGGGTATTTATTGGAAAGGCCTTCAAAGGCACCCCTGGGGAGCCAGAGGCTGCTCTCAAAATGGACCCCAAGGTGGACGACAGGTCACGAATTCTTCACAGATTTATATATTTGGTTCATTTGCATATCAGGGTTAATTCTCCAATTAAAGCTTCAGTTTAATGATGTAATTCCCCTCAGCTTGCCCCTGTTTAGAGGCTTTTGGTTTACACATTTTGGGCCTAGGATGGTCTGGGTGTCCTTGAAGAGCAGGCCCAGAGAGGCTTTGTTATGTCAGCCTAGCAAGGCTTTGTTGTGTCTACCCAGCATGAGGGAGCAGAAGTGAACAGGCTCCAAGAAACTTCAGAGTTACACACGGGCAGTGCAGGATTTGAAAAATATGGAAGTTAAAACCTAAGGCATCAGTCGGGTGAGCAATTTTCAGGTGCTATTAGGTAATTGCAAACGCTTCTGTGAAGTTCCTTGAACAGCACTTCGGGACACGGGAGCTCCACAGGCACAGGCAGCAAAGGGATTTTATGTTCAGGACTGAAAAGCTACAAGCTGACGGCACCACGGCAAATCCCAAAGGCCACAGAGCAAATCCAACTCGGCTAAAAGGGCAAAAAGAGCTCCCCCATTCTCAGCTTTTTCTCTGGAGACCATTTAATTCCTGCAAAAGCCAGGGAGTGAAGACGTGGATGGAGCAAAAAACAAAATAAACCCAGAAAACCACAATTTTCTGTAGGAAACGAGCAGACACATTAAAAATAAAAAGGGGGGAGAAGTGAGTATTTTGACAAATTAACCCCCCCCAAAAATTATTGCAGATCTGCAAATGTAAAGCTATTTGCTGTAGAAGTTTTACCTTTTCTTCCCTGCTGAGCTCCGCCTCTATTTGTTCCCTTTTTGCCTCCCAGCATGTCATCATCAGCACAGAACACCCCAGAAAAACACATTTTACACTACACTGACAGCACCAAACTGGATCTTTAAACACCACACATTTCCTTTATCTGTGTGCCGGAGCTCGCAGTCTTCTGAGTCTTGGATTATGATTTCTCAGAGCAGAGCTCCAGCAGCACTCAGCAACCAGGAACAACCAACTCCACCTTTGGCTCCTCCCAGGGCTTGATTTATAGGGGTAATGCCCGCCCTGCAGCCACAGCTGTTTGTAGGAGCTTAATGAGCACTTTAGGTTGAGGTGGTCTTAATTACTAATTGGATCCTGGTGTGGATCCTGGTCTTGAGTGAGAGTTTGGTTAGTGCAGACCAACAGGGTTTAAATACATTGTACAACGTATCTGCACCCACAGTCCAAATCTGGCCTCAATTACAAGAAATTACGGAGTTCTTTATCAGAGATCTCGTACAAGCGAAGCACAACATCATTTAGCTCGGGGGTGATGTTGGCACGGGAGGTGTGAGGTAAAGGGCTGGAGACAGGAGGTGTCTGACTCCACCAAACACACAACTGCCGTGATTTCAGAAAGCAAAGAATCCCTCATGAACACGAGAAACCCGGGAAGTGCCACTGGAGGGGAGGATTTGCGAGGAGGAAACATGGAATGAAAAGTGCTTTATTCCTTTCACAGCCCAAACCGACATCTGGGTTAAAAGTCAGAATCCCCCGTCGTGGATGGATGGATTTTCCCCACGTGGAAAATCATTTATTTCCCTTTTCCTGACACACATTCCCATTCCTAGCCACACATTCCCATTCCCACATTCCCATTCCCAGCCACACATTCCCATTTCCATTCCCAGCCACACATTCCCTTTTCCTGACTCACATTCCCATTCCCACATTCCCATTCCCACATTCCTATCCCCAGCCACACATTCCCATTCCCAGACTCACATTCCCATTCCCATATTCCCATTCCCTGACACACATTCCCATTCCCAGACACACATTCCTGTTCCCACATTCCCATTCCCAGCCACGCATTCCCATTCCCACATTCCCATTCCCAGACACACATTCCCATTCCCACATTGCCTTTTCCTGACACACATTTCCTGACACACATTCCCATTCCCCCATTCCCACATTCCTATCCCCAGCCACACATTCCCATTCCCACATTCCCATTCCCAGCCACACATTCCCATTCCCAGACTCACATTCTCATTTCCTGACTCACATTCCCATTTCCACATTCCCATTCCCAGACTCCCATTCCCATTCCCAGCCACACATTCCCGTTCCCACATTCCCATTCCTGACACACATTCCCATTCCCAGCCACACATTCCCTTTTCCTGATTCACATTCCCATTCCCACTCCCATTCCCACATTCCTATCCCCAGCCACACATTCCCATTCCCAGACTCACATTCTCATTTCCTGACACACATTCCCATTCCCTGACACACATTCCCATTCCCACATTCCCATTCCCAGACTCCCATTTCCATTCCCATTCCCACATTCCCATTCCCAGACTCCCATTCCCGTTCCCAAACACACATTCCCATTCCCATTCCCACATTCCCATTCCCAGCTGTGTCCATTTTAATTCCTTATCTCTCCAGCGGGATGCCACTGAGGAAGTTGAATTTTCCCACTTTTTAGGGAGTTTCCATGGGAATTTGATCATCCCAGTGATCCAATTTCCTATCCCAGCCCATCCCAGCTCTTCCATCCTCTTTCCAAGCCCCCTAAGGCTGCTCCCACTTAAATCATCTTTATTTCTTCTTCACCTTCAGCTCCTGGATATTCCTGCCTGGAATTTCTCAGAGCTTCACAAACTCTGGCAATTTATTCCTCTCAGCCAAGGCAATAATAAAAGAATTTATCAATATTAATAATACAATAATAAAATAATAAAATAAAATAATAAAAGCAAACCACGGCAAGGGATTTTTAATCAGAATTAAAAGCGTTTTTCACTCGATTAGAAGAGCAATAAATGAAGCCCCTTTGGGAATTTATCTGCCCAAAAGACACTGCCAGATCCTTAATTAAGTCTTATTAATTACTAATAAGAATTCCTCTGGGTGGGGAGATTTATTCACGTTCTACATTGCTGGTTTAATTTGACAAATTAGAGACGGCAATTTTTAAAAATTATTATTCTGTTTATTATTTTATTATTTTTTATTATTTGATATTATATATGGTATAAATTCTATCATAGTACTGAATTCTATAAGAAAAGAAATATAAAATATTATATGATAAAATAGATTATATATTAATTTATATTATTTTCTATTTTTTATTATTTATATTATTATTTTATACTATTTTATATTACTTTTATATTATTCCATTTTCTTTTATATTATTTTTATATTTTTATATTATTTTATATTATTTTTAATTATTATTTTATATTATTTTATATTATTTTATATTATTCCATTATTTTTATTATTTGATATTATTTTAATATTTTTCTATTATTTCTATTATTATTTATTATTTTCCATTATTTTTATATTATTTTATTTTTTCTATTATTATTTTCTATTATTTTTATATTATTTTCTACTATTTTCTATTATTTTTTATTTCCCATTATTTTCCATTATTTCCCATTATTTTCCATTATTTCCCATTATTTCCCACTATTTCCCACTATTTCCCATTATTTTCTATTTTTATACCATTTCTATTTGAAATAGTTCCTATTTCTTATTATTGTTACTCTTTTGTTCCTTTTATTATTATTCTGCTGGTTTATTTTTAGTATTTTGCTGTTTATTTTTATGATTCATTTTTTTCACGCTGCACCTAAAAACGCTGCAGTCTCTTATAACAAAAATTATACACACCCTTTAAAATTCTTAATATTATTATTAATAATATTAACATTATTGATATTATTAATAATATTAATAATAATATTAATATTATCATCTTTTCAGGTCTATGCTCACCAGGCTACACAGATTTCCCTCAGCACTTGCAAATTTCATAGGGAAAGGGAAAAAAATATAAAATTCAGGAAATTCAGGCCATTCCCTTTTGGAGGATTCCAAGGATTTGGGTTGATTTTATTAATGAAAAACCTGACACCACCTAAATATTTTAAGTTGTCTGACACTGCTCACCCTGAATGGATGAGAGTGGATTTTCAATTTGATGTTCTCCCATTAGAAAATGCATTTTCCAAAGGTTTTTCCAAGCAGGATTCTTCCCTGTTTGCCTGCGAGGTGGCTCTGCCCTGTGTTAGGAGCTCTTTTTTCTCCCAAAAGTGCCCAGCAATGAGCGAATCCATGGAAAAACAGCCGGTTTCATAGGGAAAGGGAAAAAATATACAAAATTCAGGAAATTCAGGCCATTCCCTTTTGGAGGATTCCAAGGATTTGGGTTGATTTTATTAATGAAAAACCTGACACCACCTAAATATTTTAAGTTGTCTGACACTGCTCACCCTGAATGGATGAGAGTGGATTTTCAATTTGATGTTCTCCCACTAGAAAATGCATTTTCCAAAGGTTTTTCCAAGCAGGAGCTCTTTTCCCCCAAAAGTGCCCAGCAATGAGCGAATCCATGGGAAAACAGCTGGTTACAGTGATAATTCCTCCTGTGGATATTCCTCCTCTTCCCAGAAATCTGAAATTCCTGGGATACAGGCAATGAGCAGGTCTTGGTGTTTAATTACCTGGCTCGGTTAATTGAGCTGGCCAGGGGTTATTCCTGACAGGGTTTGGACCCTTCCAGAGCCACAGCACCAGATCTTGGGAATGCCACCATCCCCAAATCCCAACATTCCGCAGAAAACAGCAAAATCCAAGCGCTTCCCTCTTCCCAAAGTGCTTCCTGCTCTTTGTTTGGAACCTCTGGCATTTATGGTCCCTGCACAAGGAGCCTCCTCCCTCCTCCCTTCCCGTGCTTTCACTGCCCTCTCCCACATTCCCGTTTCTTCTCCTAAGCTGAAAAATCGAAAACTTTTCCATGAAGCTGAATTTCGTCACCTCTCGTGTCTTCTCCGCATATTTTTCCCAGAAATCCTGAAATCAAGGAGAAAGCAAAGCGCAAGGGGGGAGAAACACACCCACAAATATTGATTTATAAGCCCTACACTCCAAACTTTATACCTAACCTGAAGGGAAAATTAAAGTTTTCATGATTATGAATAATAGACTAAATTTCCTTCTGTTAACTCCATTAATTTTCATTAATTACACCCATTATCCCCAGGTCAGAAATACAATTTTGTGAGGGGTTAAGTGACTTTCAGAAATTGTCGGTTGAGAATAAATCCTCCAGGATTCGGTCTCTCAGCGAGGCCAAGCAATTCCTCCAAATATTTTCTGGGAATATGGGAAATCAGGAGTTTCAGAGCAACTTGGAGCTCGTTCCTTGCGATGCCTCTCAGGTGGTAAATGGATTATTCTGGATTTAACACAAACATTAAACCCATTCTCTCCTTCCAGGATTTACAGCTGCACATAAACAAAACAAAAAACGAGGCCTGAAACATCTCCAAATTCAAAATCTTCAATCCCAAGTGTCAGCCCGCAGCAAAATTTTGAGTGTGAGCTACTGGATGAAATCCCCCAAACATGGAAAGGTTTAAAAAGAACATCCTTGAACACTCCTGAATTATTCCTGCGCTGAAAATTAGAGGTGAGCACTGTGGGGTGACAGAGGAGGGAAAATGGGGAAGAGAAAGGCAGGATGGGCTGGACCCATGGGACAACAAAATAAAAACATGGACACGAGGGTCAGGATAAATGAATTTGTGGAGAATACCGAAAGTGAGCTGAATTTTAGAGCAAATTTGAAGTAAAATTTTAGAGCTTTATGGGGTTTTCTAGGGTTTCTTTAGGGTTTTTTTAGGCTTTTTTTAGGCCTTTTAAAGGGTTTTAAAGGGTTTTTTTAGGGTTTTTTTAGATTTTTTTAGGGTTTTTTTAGGCTTTTTTTAAGCCTGAAGGATTCTACAGAACAAAATGACCCAGGCAGTGGAAAGCTCCCCCTTCCACAATGCCAGGCAAAGACAGAGGAAGCAATAAACTTTATTAGAGGGGGGACAAAAAAAAAAGAGGTTCAACAACCTTTTGAAACCAGAGAACTTTATGCTGCAATTCTGGGCTCTCACTTATCCACCAGGACTGGGCTTTGGGGATTGAAAAGGGAAAAAAACCGGAGCCAACATTCCTGAGCAGTTCTCAGGTGCTGTTCAACCGTCAGGATGAAGGGATGCTGCTCCAGCAAAACCCTCTCAGGGCTTTCAGGAATATTTTAAACATTCCCAAAGAAATTCTGCAATGCCCACGAAGAAGTGGATGCAGCAGCTGGAGGGAACAGCTCGGGAAATTGTGCATTTGGGCCCTTCCTCTGCCTCTGAGGGAACAGAATTCCACCTTTTAACACATCCTTTACCATGAAGATGTTAATTCCCCCTGCCCTGTCTCTCATCCCTGCCCCTCATCTCCCCACGGCAGGGCTGGAATGGGACTGGATGAGCTTTAAGGTCCCTCCCAACCCAAATTCCATGATTTGTAGGACAAGCCTAGAGGAGCAAACTCCCCAAGTTTGTCCCAAGCCTGTGGGTTGAGCTCTGAATTCATCCTGTTGTGTTTTCCTAACATCATCCTTGGAATTACTGCCTTTCCAAAATCATCCCCCAAAATCCTCGGGTGCTTAAGGTCATTTAATGAAAGCAACGAGGCACATCCCAAGGAGATAAAGGATGATGAAGTTTTTAATAAAAAATAAGATTACAGGTTAAACACAACAACAAACCCAGAATTATTCAGGATGTGTTTAAACGCTGAGTGACCCCCAAATCCTCCCAGCTGCAGGGAGGGATCCAGCCTGATCTGCTGAGCCAAAAGGGTGCAAGAAGAGGCCAAGAGCACGATCCTAATTCCCAGTTTTTAGCCACGTCACTCCCTGCAGTGCCACGCCGCTGTGAAAAACCCCTCGGATGTTCCACAGCTCGGGATTCAGCGGGGCACCAGCCCCTCCTCCAATTCCACCGCAGGAATTGTGTGTGTGAGCCTGCCCTTTCATCTGGACTCTTTATTACGGCCTCAAAGGGTGGACTGCAGGTTGGAAAGGCAGTAATTCCAAGGGTGGCGTTAGGAAAACACAGCAGGGTGAGTTTGGATCTCTTGGGAGAGAACTGGGAGTTTTCCTCCTCTAGGCTTGTCCTATAAATCGTGGAATTTGGGTTGGGAGGGACCTTAAAGCTCATCCCATTCCACTACCCCAGGCTGCTCCAAGCCCAGTCCAACCTGGCCTTCGACACTTCCTGGCAAATCACAAATTCCTGCATATTTTATGCAGAAGGCAAAATTCGATTTCCAAAATTCAGCCACTTAAACGCAGCAATTATTACCCCGCAGCAACCAAACACCAACTCCACCTCCATCCCCCAGTGCTCCCTAGGAAAACCTGCAGCAGGATGAAGAATAAAACCCATAGGATGAAACCTATTTGGGGTCTCCAGCTCATCCAGTGCGTTTAGAACAGTCCTGAAAGCAAAAATCCCACAAAAATATTCATTATCCTGTTCCAAAGAACTCAAATCACAGCCAAGTGCACCGCCACAAGAAATAACTGTGGCAGGAAGGATTTGGGGGTAAAAAAAGAAACTCATTGGCCAAGAAAAGAATAAAAAACCCGACTTTTCCTCACAGGACAGAGTACGAACCTAGAATTTTAAAAATTAACAAAAAAAGAAACTCATTGGCCAAGAAGAGAATAAAACATTCCACTTTTCCTCACAGGACAAAGTATGAACCTAGAATTAAAAAAAAAAATAACAAAAAAAGAAGCTCATTGGCCAAGAAGAGAATAAAAAGCTCTGCTTTTCCTCACAAGACAAAGTACAAACCTAGAATTTTTTAAAAATTAATAACAAAAGAAACTCATTGGCCAAGAAGAGAATAAAACTTTTCCTCACAGGACAAAATACAAATCTAGGATTTTAAAAATTAACAAAAAAAGAAACTCATTGGCCAAGAAAAGAATAAAAAAAATCTACTTTTCCTCACAGGACAAAGTACGAACCTAGAATTTAAAAAATTAGTGTCTATTTTGCTTTTTGCAGCTATCTAAGCATAAAAACCACCGATTTTGCCTGGAACAGAGTGAGGAGATGCTGGAGCAGGGGCGGAATTCCTGCAGCTCTTATCAGCCACTGCCTGAACACCACAAAGTGCTGGGGAAAGATAACGTTCTCCACCTGCTGAGGGTCGCTGCTGTTATCAAAAACGGGGTCAAGAAGTTGCCTCAGCCATGAGGGGTTTCGAGCTGAAGCCCTTAAGAATAAAAAACCAAATTTGGAGACAAAAAAGGGGCAGAGAACTGAAGCAAAGACAAGAGATAAGGCACGGAAGACAGCTCAGCCAAGAGCAGATTCATCCAAATCATCTGAGTAATCAGTAGCCAGAGACAAGAAAATTAATTAACTGCTGCACAAACCTCCACAGAAATGATTCCAAAGGAAAAAGTGGAATTATCATTGGAGTTATTCCTAAGAAGATTTAAGTGCCCTCCAAAAAGTCAATATCAAGCAAGGGAAAATGTTCATTTATTGCCAGGCCAAGGCTTGGAAGGGCCCAATTTCCCCCTTGCAAACATCTCCCATCCAAGGGAACTCAGCAGCCTTCCCATTTTTCCAGTATTTCGGAATAATTGCGTACCTTAAACATATTTAATCCATGACAAACTGGGAGGTGTTTGCTGGCAGCCAGAAATGTCGTGTTTTTATAGGCACCCATTGAATTTTACACCAAATAACCTCAAAGGAAGCAGATTTGTTGAAAAAAAAGTCAAACCTTAAGCACCAGGCCCCATTTCACAATCTAATTTATAATTCAGTGGGATTCTGTCCATTCCTAAAGGACAGGGACAGCCAGGATTTATCCACCCAGCGCTGAAACTGAAGGAAAAGGGAATGTTTTATCCATGAAAAACAAAGAGCCACGGGAGTTTCCTGCAGGACACAAGGAAAAGCATCCAGGTGATGATCACAGGGAGCCACACTGATAAACCAGGATGAACTTTAATCCAGCTAGGGCTGGATTTACACCTAGGTGTAAATGTGGTGCAGAGCTGCGCCCAAACCAGTCTCTTTCTCCATTGTTACAGCCGTTCTGAATAAAAACTTTAGGAAATGAGTGGCACCTCCACAAGAAGCAGTGATTTTGTTGTTGTGATCATCTCCTGCCCCTGTTTGATAAACTTCTCCGAGCTGGCAGCAATCCCTGACCCTGGAATCGCTCCAGAGCCAGGAGAGCTGTGACAGCCTTCGCAGCCATCTGGCCTCTCTTCAAAGGCTCGGAAGGGCAGGGTGGGGAAAACAGGGTGGAGTGGAAAAAAAAATAATCCCAATTTAATTATAAATAGAGCTGCAGAATCCCATCCACGTGAAATTCTCCTGCTTTGTGCCACGAGTGCCTCCCGGGCTCGGAAAGCTGCCTTGGACAGGAAACCCTTGGCATGAGCCTCTGGAGCTGGAATGTTCCCCCTCACCAAACTGAGGGAATTTTTTTGGTATTTTGCTCCAGGTTGGAGGTTCTAGGCCTGGAACAAGACAGGGAGATGGAGGCGTGGCTGTGCTTTCCCAAGGTCCAAAAAATTTCCTCCCCTTCTTACTTGACTCGTGGTTTTTGGGGTCATCCATCCCTTCCCTATACCCACATCCAACTGTTTTATCCCCTCCTTTAGGAAACAAGGAGCAGAAATCAGGGGGGAAGAGAAGGAAAACACAAGATGAGCCTCCAGAGAGTACAAACCACGGCAGAACCGTCTTTCACAAGGAGCAGTGCCGTGAATGCTCCAAGATCCCTGAACAAAAAGCTCTCCCGGACTTCCCTGCAAATCCAGGAGAGCTTTTGTATGACCTATTTCATTTGGGGTTTTGTGAGCTACAAAAAATCCAGTTTTATAATTCCCTATTCCAACTACACCGAAATGCACCCCCCTCAGGTTTGATGTGACCACTGAACCTCAGCAGGAGGAGAATAAATTAATTAGTGGAACATTAATAAATAGCAAAGATCACTGCAGCCACTCTGCGGAACACAGAGGAGCTAAAGGTGCTGGACAAAGCTGAATTTACTTTAAAAAAGATATTAAATTACTCCTTGAAATGTCAACTGCTACTCCAACATTGAGAATTGTCACAAATAACACTAAAAAAGTGCTAAGGTGACCACTGGCTGTGATATAACTGTAAATGAGCCAAAAAAACCCCTGTATTAGATATTGTTGATTGAATTGAAAGCAACTGCTGCCTGAGTGGAGACACTGCAATTTTCCAGGAGGTATTTGGACACTTGGAAATCACAAAGTGTGACAATTGGAGTTCTCCACAGCTCACACGCTGGGTAAGAAAAAATATTCTCACTTTTTTGAGACAATCTGGGCTGAACACACCAGCGCCACCAGATTTCTGCTGTCGGACCCCGAACGTTGTGAGGGCTTCTGAAAAATTTCTCCTTCAGAAACACATCCCACACACCTCCCCTTGCAAAAGCCAGCCTGAATCTTGGATATGAAGTATAAAACCTGCTCTGCCTCGTCCGTCTTTGCTTATTCAGGCTGGACACTCACTGAAAAATCAGCATCCAAATGCTGCTGCTCCATAATCCCTTTCCTTCCAGGAGCCTGGCTGTGGGCAGAGCTCTCCAAACGTGGTGTTTTGCTTGTAAAAAATGCTGAACAGAAGTTTCGAGGCTTCAGTTATCATAACAAATGTCCCAGCTGCTGGAAAAAATCCCCTCTGAGCCGTGTGTCTGGCACAACTGGGACATTTCCTCCCATTATGTTGCTGAAAAGGGGTTTTTTTTCCCACTCCCTGTATAAAAATCCCGTTGATTTTTATCATTCCTACAAATGTCATCACATTTTTCTGTTTGGGGTTTGACTTTTTAATCAACGTGTCTTAATAAACACCAAGTGGTTCCTGTGTTGCGTATTCTTACAAAGCCAAATATAAACCCAGGGAAATTATTTAAGGGAGGTTGTTCCAGAGAAGCTGTGGCTGCTCCTGGACCCCTGGAAGTGTCCCAGGCCAGCTTGGAGCAGCCTGGGATAGTGGAAAGTGGATAGTGGAAAGGGGGTTCAAATAAGATGATCCATGAGGTCCCTTCCAATCCAAACTGTGCCATAATTCCATGAAGAAGACAGAAAGAAAACCAAATCCAAAATCTTTGTCCTTAAACCACATTATTGATAAAATTCGTACAGTACAGGGGCAAAAATCCAAGCTTTTCTCACAGGAAATGCCAGGACCGAATTGCACAGATTCCCAAAGATTTGCACAGTGAATCTTTGCCTAAAAGGTGCCAGGATATGGAATTATTTGGGGCAGAACTGAAGCACTGATCCAGCAACTCAGCATCCCCGAGGGCCTTAGGACAGGGCCAGGATGGCAGCTGGGGGCTGAGGAGAGGGAAAACATTCGCGGAAGAGGCAGCAGGAAGGTGGCAGCCCCAGGTGAAAATAATCCCAGGAAAGGCAGTTTTCCAGCCCCATTCCCTTCCCCGATTCCCTCGCAGCTGTACCAATGGCTCTGCACACAGAGCCTGCGATGGGCAGGAACACGGGAGCTGCAGTAATCACACAAGGGCACGGCTCTGCACACAGGACGGAGAAGTGCAAAGCCTTTATTGCGCAGTGAATATTCCCTAAATCCCAGCACCCAACAGGATATCACATCATAGAAACAGGAAAGATGTTCACCTCAGTGTCCCCCAATCACCTGGGGTAGTGCACACACATTGCCTATTATGGTAACAGGCAAACAATGCCCTATAAGGTCACAAACTACAATTATCACATCTCATAGGCCCAGCACTGCCCACAAACCCACAATCCTCTCTCAGCCCATCCCCGGTGACCTGGATGCACTCCCAGGGTCACCTCTGGGTCCAAGAAAGAGGCTCTCTCCGGCCCTCAGGGCCTGTCTCTCTTCCAGCACATCGTGCACCCCAACAGGAGCTGCTGTCACAGGGCTCCCCGTCAACTCCAGCTTGCCTTAGAACCAACCCCGGCCTTTCCCTGCCGCTCCCGGAGGAGCTGCCTCACATTCCTCCCGCGCTTCGGGGCTGCCCCGAGGATCCTCAGCTCCCTGCCTGTGCTCACACACCCAGCGCAGCTAAAAACCAGCCCCTGCTGAGGGCGAACCGCGCTGAGGGAAAGCCCTGGCAGCAGATTTAGGGAAAGGTGGGGAGCTGTCCCAAAAAAAAAACAGCTTTGGGAGGCACAGGCTGGTGGGTTTGAGCTGGTTATGCTGTTGACATTCCAGGAGAGCTGGAGAGGGAGTGGGGACAAGGGATGGAGGGACAGGACACAGGGAATGGCTTCCCACTGCCAGAGGGCAGGGATGGATGGGATATTGGGAAGGAATTCCTGGCTGGGAGGGTGGGGAGGGGTTGGAATAGAATTCCCAGAGAAGCTGTGGCTGCCCCTGGATCCCTGGAAGTGTCCAAGGCCAGGTTGGACGGGGCTTGGAGCAGCCTGGGACAGTGGGAGGTGTCCCTGCCCATGGAGGGGTGGGATGGGATGAGCTTTAAGTTCCTTCCCAACCCCGGCCAGTCTGGGATTCCACGATTCTCTTCAGGCAAAGAAAAAAGCAGAAACTGGCGAAGGGCAGAGCAATCCAACAATGCAGGAACTCAAAGATTTGGAAAAGCAACGCAAGTGAAAAGACACAAAATCCAAGAGGAGCGGTCGTGCCTCGGGAGAAGGGAATTGGGGCGGAACAAGGCCCGGAGCAGCGCAGGGAGTGAGAAACGCTGGCACTCAGTGTGCCCACCAACACCAGCACAGCCCTGGACACGCACCCGGAACATAATCCACATTTCAGAGGGGATTTAATGCTGGAAAAGGCCTTGGAAGGGGCTCCCAGGGAGGTCTGGAGTGCCCATCCCTGGAGGTGCCCAAGGAATTCCTGGAGGTGGCACTCAGGGCTCTGGGCTGGGGACAGGGTGGGCATCGGGCACAGCTGGGACTGCATGGGCTGGGAGGGCTTTTCCAGCCTTTTCCTGGGATTCCATAACCTCTTTCCATGCTTCTTTATCAGAGTTTTTGTGGGATTAGCCAGAAGATGAAGGCAGAGCTGCCCAGTTGGAAGCTGGAGGTAAAATCCTGCATTTTAATCTTCATGCACAACAAAACACACCCTAATGAGCCACTCAAAGATCCTGGATGGACTTATAAAATATGTAAAATATAAAACATATAATATAAAATAGATAAAATAGATAAATTATATAAAATATAAAATATATAAAATATATCATATGAAAATATCATATAAATATATAAAATATAAAATATAAAATATATAATATAAAATACAAAAACCAAAATATAAAAAACCCTCAAAATATAAAAAAACCCCAAAATATAAAAAAACCCAAAATACCAAAAAAAAAAAAAAAAATACCAAAAAACCCCCAAATACAGAAAAAACCCCAAAATACAAAAAACCCCCCAAAATATAAAATACAAAAAACAAAATATAAAATATAAAATACAAAATACATTTTCTGGTCTAACTGACTCATTTGAGACCTAAATCATCATCTCCAACTCCTTTTAAGCTCCTTTTGTTCTCAGTTTCTCTTTGTAAGTGGAAACATCACTCAAAACGTTTCCTCTTGCACCACAAAAACCATTTTGAAGTGGTTTTAATGTGACACAAGAGCCACTTGCTGGCTCATGCTCCAGTGCCTGTAACTCTGTCACCCTGAGGACTCCTGATTAGTCTTGCACCATGTGGGAAAAAAAATAAAAGGAGAATTTATACATAAATTACAAAAAGAGTTAATAATTAAATCACCTCACTGAGGCTGAAATGAAAATTAAGCAGAAAGTAGTTAAGAACTAAACCCCAGAAAATCATGGAAGAGAGAAACCAGGAAAAAAAATTAAAATCTTATTTTTGCTCTGTGATGAAAACAACAAAAGGAGTTTAAAAATAACTTAATCCCTCATCAGTGAAAGAAACAGCAAAATTTCCCATCGACCTCTCTAAAACCAGAATTTAACTTCAGAAAAAGAATTCTACAGAAAGGAGAAAGTTTCTTTTCCAACCTAAATTAATTTATATAAGTTTGCTGAAATGCAGACAATTCAGTCATTCTGATCACTCCTTTTCCTATTCTCACAGTAAAAATAACATTGTCATTTTCATTTTTCCACCGTACTCCACAAAGAAATATTCCCACAGCAGAGAAGGCTGCAAGTCACCATCCAAAAGCGATTTCAAGTGGGAAGGTAACCTTAAAAACAGCTAAAACCATGGACAGGATTTTCACAGTTAGCTTAAGAACCCTCAACTATCCATAAAAACCCAACTGGTTTCCCAGGTTAGCACAGAAATAGAGTTGAAATCCTTTTTTCTGGAGATATCAGTGCTTTTCCATAAATTTGGAGTCCAAAGAAAAGTGACACGAGATGCTCTGGACCGAAAAAAAAAAAAGCTGCATTTACATATTTGACATTTACAGAACCTCTTCCATTTGATTGCCCTGGCTCTGAGTCCTCCCTTGCTGCATGCCAGCGCTGTTTTTAAGAGGAATTAAGACAGGTGATGTGACCAGTGAGGTTTTTATCACTCCACATGAATTTTCTTTGCACAGGGGTCGTTAATCAGGGTTTTCCCAAAAGGAGGTCCAAGTTCAAATATTTTTCTAAACGGATACCAAGGTTGCTTGGTTATGTTTTATCTTCTCTAATCCCCTCCTATCTCCTTTTAATAAATAAATTCGGGAAGTTTGACAGCAAAATGCAGCAATTTCAAGGACTCCTCAATGATGTTTCTTATAGAAAACCAAGAATAACTTTCAAGATGGGCTTTTAAAAAATCCCAGAATGGTTTGGCTTGGAAGAGGCTTTAAAACTCAGTTAATTCCAACCTCCTGCCACGGGCAGGGACAGCTTCCCCCAGACCAGGTTGCTCAGAGCCTCAAATTGAGACTTAAAATCCTCTTCTGCTGCATTTTAGAGAAAACAGAGAAAATCTGAGAAAACTGCATTGTTACACCTCAAGCACCCACTGAATTCACCCAGTTCTACCACAGCGAGGCCAGGAAGAGATAAATTATTCACTCAGTATCTTGGAAATCTCCTGTAATAAAATTATTCACTCAAGATCTTGGAAATCTCCTGTAATAAAATTAATCACTCAAAATGTTGGAAATCTGTAATAGTGTCAGTGAGAGCAGTCTGTGAAAGCTGATTTAAAAAAAAATCTCATTTCTAAACTCAGCACCCCCTGGGCAGAGAGGCAGAAATGCCAGAAATTGCCATTTGAAAGGATCACAACCTGTCCCAGCAGCACCTGAGGAGCCCTTGAGGTGCTGCTTGCAGCAAGGCCTTTCCCAGCCTGTTTTAAAGTGAATTTTATTTATTTTTTTGGCCTGCCTGGGTGTATCCCTGAGCCTCCCACCTCCCCACTGCCTTTTCTGCAGCAGTGCCCTGGCCAAGCTGCCCCCGGGGCTGGGCACTTCAGGCAGGAGGGAGCTGGAACAGGCCCTGGAGTCAGGAAAATCCCAGAGGATTCCTTGGCCACCATCACCTGCTGCCCTCAGAGGAGCTGGAGGCTCCAGGAATGTGCTCAGCTGGAGGAGCATCCGCATGGCCTCGATGCTTTGTGGGCAGGAAAGGGATGTGGAGGAGTAAGTGGAGTTCAGTGAGAGGGGAAAGAAGGAATCAGAGAGCAGGAAAGTGGCACAGACTCTTTGTTGAGGGATCTTTTCCTTGGTCTGTTTGGTTTTTTTTTCCTTTTTTTTTTTAACTGGATCCATTTCCTTACCAAGTTCATCCCTGCAGCACTGGAGGCAGAGAAAGCCACAATTCCCAAACCACAACACCTGGGAAATGCAACACCGAGGGTGAGAAATCATCACCTGCCCCACACAAAATCCCATCTAATCACTGTGCTCCCACACAACAATGAAAACGAGTAAAAATTGAGTTTCTCCTCCTTTAAAGTGACTACCACGGGGGATGAAAGTCAGTAATTGTCAGCAGCATCCCTAAGAGAAAGGGGCTCATTACACAGCATCTGATAAGCTCTTGGCACAGCTCACTGATAAACAAAGGCACTCTGTCTGGAATCCCCTCGCAATCAAAGTCCCGAGAAACTCCTGAGTGCCAAGGAGACACAAACCCCGGCATTTGCAATTTTCCCAGCCCGCTGAAGAAAGCAGGGGGGCTGATTCCATGGCCTGAAGCCGAGGGGAATGAGTGCGGATTCCACACCTGGAGGTCACACACTTCCCACCCCAAGCACATCAAGCACAAGGCCCCTCTTTATCCATCTCGTTGGAAGCCCAGTTTTTAATTGGGGATCATTTCAAACGAGTGGGGAGGGTTTATTTAGAAACAAGGAGAATAGAATGAGAATTCAAGAAGAATTGTTTCCTTTTGTGCAGCAGAAGACACCACAGACTTGTTTTATGTGAAGTAAAACAGGGTGTTTAATGCTCACTTCAGGCAAACAGGCCAAGAAGAGATGCCCAATTCGCTCAAAATCTTGGAAAACTCCTGTAATAGTGTCAGTGAGAGCAGTCTGTGAAAGCTGATTAAAAATTCTCATTTCTAAACTCAGCACCCCCTGGGCAGAGAGGCAGAAATGCCAGAAATTGCCATTTGAAAGGATCACAACCAGTCCCAGCAGCACCTGAGGAGCCCTTGAGGTGCTGCTTGCAGCAAGGCCTTTCCCAGCCTGTTTTAAAGTGAATTTTATATTCTTTTTGGCCTGCCTGGGTGTATCCCTGATGGTTTCCATGGCCTGAAGCCGAGGGGAATGAGTGCGGATTCCACACCTGGAGGTCACACACTTCCCACTCAAAGCACATCAAGCACAAGGCCCCTCTTTTCCCAATCACACAAATCCCATCTCGTTTGAAGCCCAGCTTTTAACTGGGGATCATTTCGAACAAGTGAGGAGGGTTTATTTAGAAACAAGGAGAATAGAATGAGAATTCAAGAAGAATTGTTTCCTTTTGTGCAGCAGAAGACACCACAGACTTGTTTTATGTGAAGTAAAACAGGGTGTTTAATGCTCACTTCAGCTGCTTGGGCCTGGAGAAAACCCCACACATGAAAATAAACAACTTCTCTGTTTCTTGATGACAGAGACAATAAACAAGCCCATGCTCCACATCAATTCCTGACACCTCAGGAGAGGAGAAACTGCAGATTAAAGAATGTGAAAAGTCTTTGGAGGAGAGCTAATCCCTGGGGAAAGATTGCTTTGGGTTTCAACTGTGGAACCACATTTTGAAGTAGACAAATGAAGGAGACGAATAAAAAAAGGCTTTTCTCAAAGCAGCGTTACCTCGCAAAAGGAACACGTGTCTGGTTGGGTTTCGAAGTGATGAAAGCAGAGGGGAAAATATGTTGAGATGAACAGAAACCTAAAAGAAAACAGCAGCAGATTCAAGGAGGATTGTGCTGGGACTGTTTTTTTTCCAGAGGCTGCCACGCTTGGATTTATGACCAAAACTCTACTTCAAACATGGTCTGAAGCCTTGCACTTGGTGCAAGTTAGTTTAAAAAAAAAGGGGGTTTCAACCCCCTCTCAGCCCTCATATTCTCAGATGTCTCTTCTCATTTCAGTCTCCATCCAGGCACTTGCTGAGGCTCATTTGCCCTCGGCAACTTCCAGGGAATCCTCCTGGTCCCTCCTCTGCACTAAAATGAGTCTCACGACAAACACACTGGCTGGGTCTCTTTCTGTTACAGAATCAAAATCTACTAGAATTTAATTTGTGGCAAAGATTTGCCAGATTTTCCAAACAAAAACGTTCTTGTGGTGGTTTGGGTTGGGTTTTTTCCCCGCCCTCCAAAAAAATAAGCAGGCGCGCATTTAAAATATTTTAATTGCCCCAATTTGCTTCCATGTCCATAATGCAAATGAAGGCCTGGAATTCACAAAGAGAATCCCAAAATACTTCCAGCACTGCTCTTTTTTAAATAGGAAAGTACACGCAGTGTTTGATTTATGTCTCCTATGCTGTCTCTCCTATCACTGCACTGAGGTCGATCCTTTTCAAATACTGGTTCTTGCTGTTAAAAGAAAAGGTAATAAAATCAAGTTCAGTGCCTATTTTATTTCCAGACCTGCTGACATGCTAAAATCTGCATCCAATGTCACAGTTCTTGGCCTTTTCAAGTCTGCTTCCATGTCAGGAGCTTAATGAGCAGAAAACCAAACATGAACTCCAAAGATCAATGTCATTCAACAAAACCTTGTGCCTTTTTTTTTTGGACGTGTGCATTCTTGAGAAGACAATGATGACAGATTGAATGTCAGAACCTTTTAAATTTTTTCCTAACCATTTAATTTTTTTTTTTTTTAACTCTTAAAAATAAGCTTTGCTGCTTTGAGCTTATGCAATGTGAAAGCCAAAGCCCTGGAATAAAAGATACACTTGGCCTCCATCTGAAGCTTATTTAGCAATTCTTATTTCTTATTTCATGGGTCTAATCATATTTTATTTATAGAAACACCTTTTTTTATGAAGTTAAGATAAACATTCAGGTGTTTTATTGCGGTAATTTCTCCAAGACAGCAAATACGGTGCTGACATAATTCAAGTTCAGTGCAGGAAGGCCTGACTCTGGAATTCCCTTCCCAGCATCACTCCTGGCTGCTGTTTACTTCTGGAAAATCCCTGCCCCAGTCTGAGCCTTGCTCTCCACTGATCCATAACCCACAGATGAGCCTCCATCTGCCATGGAAAATGGAATACAATCCAAACAACCATTTGCTGCTTTTCCAGAGAGCTGATTGCTCAGGACTGAAGTCACAGTGGGAAACAGGATCTTAAGGTTTTGAGTTGTTACAAGCCTGAGCAATTAAATCTCACACAAAAACACATTAATACGTGGCCTAAGAGTTGCTGAGGTGAGGAAAGATTAATAACCCTGGTATTTAACATCCTAACATAGCTACAGGCAGAGCGGATTTTCTCTGCCCGCTGTACTTCGGGGGATTGCACTGCACAATGCATATTCACAGCCTCAGGCTTTCCCATTTAAACAGAAAATAAAAACCCCAGCTTTCTAAACCACTGGTCAGTGCAGTGACAGGTCAGTCCTGGGGCAGGGAGAGGCATTTGGGTGTTTCATTCACACCCAGGATGTCAGAATGCAGCCAAGCACAACCTGCCAGTCCTTCCAATTTCAGTCCTTCTCCACCAACAGAGAGACTGGAAAAAACCTACACCAAACTCCAGTGGAGCCAGTCCTGATGTGAGCCGTGTACTCCATGGCATTGCTACACCTAAATCCACCATCAGAAATTATTCCTGGGGTTGGACTTCGGAGACTGAAGCTGATCTTGAGATCACAGAATATTCTGGTTGGATGGACCTACCAGGATCATCAAGCCCAACTCTTATGCGAATGGCCCATACTGATGTGATTTGTTTTTAAACATATGAAACAGTAATTTTTTTCAAGCACCTAATTTTATATCCACAAAATGAATTTATGCTTTAAAAAAATAGGAAAAAATCAGAGCAACGAGCAAGTGCAAACTTCACATTCACCCTCTCAGCTGCTTCCCAGATTGCCCAGGCACCTCAAAGTTTTCCATGCTGTAATCACAAGAAATTCAGCTCTCAGGCACACCCAGACCTGGCAGGTCTGAGCAGCTTCCCACCCATCTCCCAGCTCAGTCTCACACTTGTACTCACAGGCCCTTCTCAGGGCTCCATCGAGGGGCTGATCCCGATGGCACTCGGACAGATCCCAGCTCTGGTGGGGAGGGAATAACTGGTGAAGGGGCTTTGCCCCTCCTGGGAGCTCATTCAGAGGAGGTAAACAACACTCAGGTGTGGGAGATGGGGGGGAATTCCTGTTGGATTTGCAGTGTGGTTCCTCCGAGGAAGCGTTCTGTCAGACTCCATGGGTTTGTTTATAGCGGGAGGCTCTGGGTCTGTCTTGGGGAAGCTGAGACACCTTGCAGGGAACGACAAAACAGGACAGGGCCAGCACAGAGGAAAAAAATCACACACACTGAGAAAGACTCACCCATAGAGCGGTACATACTTAGAAGGACTCACACACGCAAAGACACACAAAGAAGACACATAAACACACACGCAAATGCACACAGAAAGACACACACCCAAGGACTCACACACAGACATACATGGAAAGACTCCACACACACAGAGAGACACAGACACGCTCACCGAAAGACTCTCACTCATTCACAGACTCAGAGAATGACACCCACACTCTGAAAGACTCTCCCACACACAGAAAGACAGAGGAAGACACAGACACAAAGACCTCATCACACAGAAAGACCCACACAGACTCACACACACAGAAAAACTGACATAGACACACACAGAAAGTCACACACACACACAGAGACTCAGAAAGGTTCACAAACACAGACTCCACACACTCACACACAGAGAAAGGCTCCACACACCCCCAAAAAGACTCCACACACCCACACAGACACACACAAGGACACAAACAGAAAGACTCCCAGAAAGACACACACACACACCCAGAAAGACTCGCATACACACAGAAACACACACAGAAGGGTTCCACATCCCCAGAAAGACTCCAGAGACTCACACACACACAAATGCACCACATACACAGAAAAACACCACATACACACCCCCAGACTCACACACACAGACAAAGGCTCCACACTCACACACACAACAAAAAGACACTCATAGAAGGACTGCACACACGCTGAAAGACACAGAGCGACATCACACACTCTGAAAGACTCACACACGGACTCAGAAAATGAGACACACACTCTGAAAGACTCTCCCACATACAGAAATGCACACTCACACAGAAATGCACGCTCTCACACAGAGGCAGACACACAAAAAGACCCTGTCACACAGAAAGGCCCACAAAGGCACACACAGTCACACACTCAGAAAAACTGACACAGACACACACACAAAGACTTCACACACACACAGAGAAAGGCTCCACACACCCACTGAAAAACTCTCCACACTCACACACAGATTCACACACACAACAAAAAGACACTGACAGAAAGACTGCACACCCACTGAAAGACACAGAGCGACATCACACACTCTGAAAGACTCTCCCACACAGAAACCCACACTCTCACACAGAGGATGACACACACAAAAAGACCCCATCACACAGAAAGGCCCACAAAGACACACACACACACAGAAAGACTCAGACAGATTCACACACAAACACACACACAGAGACTTCCCACACCCCCAAAATGACTCCACACACACAGTGACACACACAAAGACTCCCAGAGAGAAATCACACACAAAGGCTCCACACACCCCCAAAGATTTCACATTCACACAGACTACCAGAAAGACACACACACAGAAAGAAATCACACATAGAGAAACACACACCCCCAGAAAGACTCCACACTCACACACAGGAAGACTCACAGACACACAAAAAGACACTGACAGAAAGACTGCACACACACTGAAAGACACAGAGCGACATCACACTCTGAAAGACTCTCCCACACAGAAACCCACACACACAGAAACCCACACTGACACAGAAAGGCCCACAAAGACACAGACTCACAAGCCACACACAGAAAGACTCAGATAGATTCACACACAAACACACACACAGACTTCCCACACCCCCAAAATGACTCCACACACACAGTGACACACACAAAGACTCCCAGAAAGACACACACACAGAAAGAAATCACACACACACAAACACACACCCCCAGAAAGACTCCACACTCACACACAGAAAGACTCACAGACACACAAAAAGACACTGACAGAAAGACTGCACACACACGGAAAGACAGAGCGACATCACACTCTGAAAGACTCTCCCACACACAGAAACCCACACTGACACAGAAACCCACAATCTCACACATAGAAACCCACAATCTCACACATAGAAACCCACACTCTCACACAGAGGATGACACACACAAAAAGACCCCATCACACAGAAAGGACCACAAAGACACAGCCACACACAAAAAGACTCAGATAGATTCACACACAAACACACACACACAGAGACTTCCCACACCCCCAAAAAGACTCCACACACACAGTGACACACACAAAGACTCCCAGAGAGAAATCACACACACAGAAAGGCTCCACACACCCCCAAAGATTTCACACTCACATACAAAGACTCCCAGAAAGACAGACACACACACAAAGACACACCCCCAGAAAGACTCCACACTCACACACAGAAAGACTCAGACACACAAAAAGACACTGACAGAAAGACTGCACACACACTGAAAGACACAGAGCGACATCACACTCTGAAAGACTCTCCCACACACAGAAACCCACACTCACACACAGAAACCCACACTCTCACACAGAAACCCACACTCTCACACAGAAACCCACACTCTCACACACAGAAACCCACACTCTCACACACAGAAACCCACAATCTCACACACAGAAACCCACACTCTCACACAGAGGATGACACACACAAAAAGACCCCATCACACAGAAAGGCCCACAAAGACACACACACACACAGACTCACACACACAGACTCAGACAGATTCACACACAAACACACACACACAGACTTCCCACACCCCCAAAAAGACTCCACACACACAGTGACACACACAAAGACTCCCAGAGAGAAATCACACACACAGAAAGGCTCCACACACCCCCAAAGATTTCACACACCCAGAAGAACACCACGTACACAGAAAAAGGCACATACACACCCCCAGACTCACACACGCAGAGAAAGGCTCCACACACCCCCCAAAAACTCTCCACACTCACACCCAGAGCCCAGCATCACCTGGGAGGAGCGCACCCCGCATTCCAGGCTTTGTTCCCCTTTACCAACTCTTTTATCCAGTGACTGTGGCACATAAAACATCTGCATTCTCAGTGAACACCAACGCCTCTGGTAAACCTGAATAAAGCTCCCTATTTCCAAGGGAGCCGTGGTTTTAAAAGCTGTGTTTCCCTCTCCTCCCTCTCCACAGCCCCAGGCAGCTTCCCACAGGTGGAATGGGGGCCCTTGACAGCTGCTGCGAATTCCCTTCCATTAGTCAAGAATCCAAAACACTGATTTGGGGGTTCCACGTGGCATTTCCTAGATTTCACTGCTATTTTAAGGGCTGCTTTCAAAACACATTCGAGTTTTCATGGATTCAGTCACAGGGCAGAGCTGGAAAATCGATGTCTATCAGAGCAGATTGTTGAAGACATGCAGGGAAAATGCATTTCCCCAAATGAGCTCAGGCACTTCTGAGTACTGGTGTCACTGATTACTAATTAACCCTCCTCCAATCAGACTCAGAAGTTGATTAACTACTGCATCCTTGATATGGAAAGGAAACAATTCACGCAAAGAAACCCAAATAAACAAGAGTTTAAAATTCTCCCAGAAGGAAAGAACCCGTTTCTAGGAGCACAGTTGTTAGAAGAATCCTGAAGGGATTCCCCCTCATCTCCTTTCCCAAAGAACAAATCCCGTATTCCCCACACGAGGCCGTGTTTTACGTGTATCGACATCACAGGCATCTTCCTGCAGTAGTAAAATGAGTAAACCTGAAGCTTTCAAAGGAACTTTATTGCTCATTTTATAGATTTCCCTGGCCCTTTGATGAGCTGCCATTCCAGCAGGCAATCTCAGCTCCCTACCTTTGTTGCCTCTCCTCTCCTCAGCCCCACCCATTTCCAGGTTGTCTGTGGGAACAGCACGAGCTGGGAATTTGCCAGGCATCTCCCATCAGGAATCCTCCCCGCCCGGAGCCAAATCCCACACGAGGATCAGGTCCAGCACGTGCACTTCAGCACCAAACCCATCACGGAGAGGAATAAAATCCGATGGGAATAAGGTACAGGAGAGAAGCCGCCGAGGGAATGGTGCGCCGGGAAATCCAGGCTATTTTTAGTGACGTGGAATAAAGATTAGAATTGTTAAGGATGGGAAATCCCTCTCAGACCATCGAGTCCAACATTCCCAGCACTGCCAAGGCCACCACTGCCCCACGTCCCCAAATGCCACATCCACAGGGCTTTAAAATCCCTCCAAGGATGGGGACTCCACCTGAGCACCCTTTCCTGAAGGAATTTTCTCAATATCCAACCTGAGCCTCCCCTGGCCCAGCCTGAGGCCGTTCCCTCTCCTCCTGTCCCTGTTCCCTGGGAGCAGAGCCCGACCCCCCCCTGGCTGCCCCCTCCTGTCAGGGAATTCCAGAGAGGGGAAAGATCCCTCTGGATCCTCCTTTTCTCCAGGCTGAGCCCCTTTCCCAGCTCCCCCATCGGCTCCTCACAACACGTGTGCTTTTTGGATTGCTTTATCCCATATTAATACAGAAATGAAGGGATTTTGCTGCAGCCAGGAGAGCTGAACCTCCTCCTTCAGCAGCTCCAAACAAGTCGATTTTCTGCAGGTCTTAAACCTCGAGTTTCCAGTGGGGCAGAATCCAGTGGCCACCTTTAAAAAGAAAGACAATCCCACTATTATCCCCATCCCACGGGAGGGAGCATTCTCCATCCAGGGATTACGGAACAGCTCCCAGTCCAGCTGTTTGTCCTCTGTCTAGAAATCAGGTGCTGAGGCTGCCCAAAGAAATGTAACTCTTGTGCACGGCCTGAATCAAATTATCAGGCAAAGTACGTGAAGGAAAGATCAAAAAGCTACCGGCAAGTGGAGAGATGAAACTGGAAGACACTTGCCACAATCCACACAACTCCCATTCCTGCCATTGTTTGAGGGGAAAAGCAAATCCTCCAGGTGCTCAGAACAAAATCCTGGATTTAAATGCCCAGTCTCAAATGGAAATGCACCAGAACTTTACTCCACAGCTGTAAAGTTTATTATTTTTCAGATTTCTTCTGCAGAAGAAACCTGCAACGGGCTCCACTCTGGTGGAGGACAAACTCCTCATCTGCCCACCTCATCTGACTCCTGTTAATTCATTTTTAACAGATTTTATATTCAATATCTACGTAAATGTTAAACCATTTCTCAATCTACACAGACACACATCTACACGCTGTGGTTCCTCTGGTGTTAAACGAGCAGCACTAAAACCTGGCCCTGGTGGCAAAGCCCAAATCTCCAGCTCGAATATCACTTTTCCCTGGTGATAAACTGGATAAACTCCAGAGAAAACTGAAGGAGCCTCACGGTAAGAGCTGGGATTACGGTGGTGCTGCAAATAAATTCTCTTTGCTTTTCTGTATAACTAAGAAACACTTCAGGAGTTGTGCTGTGGCTGCTTTTAGCTGTGTTGACTTAAAAAGTGTCTGAACTGCCAAGTTTCAGGTTTCACCTCTCGCATGTGTCCAGACATGTGGTTTAGCACATTATCCCGAACCACTGGAGCCCGGGTTTTTATGGGAGCACGGCAGGAAAACAGGGCAGTGCAGTGTCAGGGAAGGCAAATCATTCCCTCCCCAGCCACAGTGGATTATCTTGAGAAACACTTCACGAGCTGATAACATTCCTCACACACAGCGAGTCCCTCCCAAAGCCAAGGAGAAAGAAAAAACAATAAAGCACAAAGCGATTTGAATGTGAATTATATCAACAACCCCTCACCTGTTACACTCACAGGGAGACAGTCCATGATCTTATCTAGGGGTGGTTAACCACAGGCAAGGTTGTAAACATGGATTTAACCAGTTAAGACAGTCCTGACAATTCACAGAAGATCTCAGTTCCCTTTATTTTGGCAGCTAAGTACACGGGTAAAAATTCCTTTTGCAATTAAACAAATTCTTTTTAAAAGAATTTACCATGCAATTGCTTCACTCTGGTGGTCAAACTACTCACAAAGCCATGTATAGAAATATATTTTTAATAAATATCTACTTTGTACTTAGCTGGTTATTAACTGAGGGGAAAAAATGGTTTATATCCACACAGAATAAAGGAAACTTTCTGTGGGAAGAGAGCTGCAAACTGGACTTCCTCATCCTCACAGAGGCAACATGGCATTCTTGGCAATATTAAAGAAGATGGGGATATGGTTTTAAAATCCCCAAACCCTGGAAATAACATTATTTCTTTTGAAAAGTCTTCAAGCATCCACCGAATTCCACAATTAAAATTAAGCGGAATATTAACGCCACTCATAAAATCAGGAAAAAAGCGATTTAGCAATATCATGTACAACAGGTCTGAGTGATTATCCAGACAGAGCCTGAAATATCCCGGATTTTTATTCTGAACAAGTCTTTGCATCCTTCTCTTGCCACCAGCCGAGGCACCACCGTGTCGTCCTGGTGCCCAAGAGAATTCCAGGCGCAGCTGCCCAGTTCCATGATTTTCACAGCCATTTCCCTGCTGGAAGAGCCCCACAGTTCATCCATCCCAAGACCTCCAGCCCTGAGCTCACCCCCACACCCAGCTGTGCCCCCTCGTTCCTGAACGAGGAGCTGTCCCAGTAATAAAGCAGGGCTGCCCCAAGCAAAGCGAGGAGAGGAGACGCTTCCTCCTCCCTCTGTGCTGCCAAAAATCATCTGCTGGGCTCCTCTGCGTTGCCCACGGGGCGTCCACTCAGCCTCAAAGCCCCGGGACTGTCCCTAACTGTGCTGCCCCTGGCAGGACAGTGGCACACAGAGGGTGTTTGTGGGAGTCCAGAGTGCAGGGAATATTTCTCTGCCTGTTTTGAAGGGTTCTACCCCCCTGGACAACCCTGTCTTTGATCTTTGTCCATGGAGAAAGTTGCCGACCCTCTGGGAAGAAGCAGAATCTACACTGGTGTGAATTAGGTGATAGAACATTATGTAAGATTGTCACAGGGTGAAAATTTAGAGGTGTTGGGTTTGTTAATATAGTAAATAGATAAAAAGCAAAAACTCTAAAATGGAGGATTGTTGTTGTTCTCCAGACCTTCTTCGTCTTCTTCTATTGCTCCATGTTCTGCAGTAGAAGTAGTTTGGGGTGACTGGATAAAGAATTCCGCAGTTTCTCTCTACGTGACAAGGAGATTCATTGAACATTGGTAGAAAAGTAAAAATATCTTTCGTTTTGGGTTTTCGTTGGGTGATTTACCTTTAAAAGGCTGTGTAATCTTGATAATTTGGCTTTTCTCTCTCATTCCCTGCTCTGTGCTGTGTCTGGGTCACATCAGTGACTCTGTTTCTCTGATAAGCTTTAATAAACAACCATCTGAAAGCAAGAAGCGTGGAAAGTCCCGTTCATCTTCTGGATTTCTGGCAAGGACTCTCAAAATCTCCCCCATCCGGGGAGGCATAATTAAGGCACGGAAAAGTGTCAGGTGTTCTTAAATAAATTCACGTGTCCAGTGACCTTTTCCGATGTTTGGACACCACAGGACAGGTTTTTTTTTCAAGGCAGAACAACCCTTAAACCCAGCTCCAAGTGGCCCTGGTCCTTTTCCATTCCCTGTGCCCACTCCCATTATATTCCTGCATGGATTTTACAAAGCTCTGACTGCAGCTGCTGCCCTGTGCTTAAAACCTGAGCCCCGCTGCAGCTTTTGGGGCATTTTTTATTGAATTAAGGCATCCAAGGAGCTGCTGTTTGCCCTGGGATTTTTGAAAAAGAAGGCAAAACTCGGCTCCTTCCAATGCCAGGGCACTTTTGTCATCCAGCTTTCCGGGAGGCAGCGTCCCACCCTACAGCTGCCACTCCTGAAGGCTTGGAAAGCCTTCTTTTGCAAGGAAGGGGTGAGGGGTTGAGGTCTGAAAATCCAAGAGCGGCCTAAATACAAAGCAAGAGGTTCAGGTGATCAATTATTATGGGATGTCGGGCATTGCAGAATGCACTTGGAAAAAATGCTTTATTTAAAATTTAAAACAAAAGGGAAAAGGCAGTTTAATAAGGGATGCAAAGGCAATCACTTGCCCTCTCCCACCAGCACATCCATGCCTGGCCATTCCCTGAGCAAAAACCTTCTTTGGAAAGACTCAGCCCTCAGGTTTTATTGCTGAGGAAGACGTGATAAGATATGGAAATGATGTGGAAAATGCCTTTGATCAGATCAGATCTGCTGTCCCAGCTGGCTGCAGTCGATGCACAGCACCAAATTCTGATGCAGAAAGACAAATTCTGCTCCTTTCAGATGTTACATAACCCAGCAAAAATGCACTTGAAGTATTTGATGTGACTTCAGTTACCCTGTGTGCCTTTTGGTAAAATTAAGAAGAGGAAAGAAACTTCTCTGTATCAAAAACCTACATCTAACAATTCTCCTTTTGTAGAACCTGCCCTTGGTGGGCTCACTAAGTTCTGCCAGGGAAAAAGAAATCCTGTGGCATTGAAATACGTGAGCAAAGGCCTTTTCCTCCTCTCCTGAGGGAATAATCAAATCCTCCAGGTGCTCAGAACAAAATCCTGGATTTGAATGCCCAGTCTCAAATGGAAATACGTCAGAACTTTGCTCCACAGCTGCAAAGTTTATTGTTTTCCAGCTTTCTTCTGCAGAACAACTTGCAACGGGCTCCACTCTGGTGGAGGACAAACTCTTCATCTGTCTACCCGATCTGACTGCTGTTTATTAAATATTAAAGGAAAAACAGGGAGAGAATTACCTCTCCTGGTAATTTTAAGTGATATATTTTTCTATACCTCTGAAACCTGGCTTCAAACCACAGCAAACAATGCTTTGCCACCTGCCAACCATCATTTGTCAAACCACCAGGGCATTTCTGAGCCGGGGCTGGGCAGGAAACGGAGTCAAGGCTATTCCAGCATTCCCTCGGGAATTCACAGTGGCTCAGGAATCGCCCTGAGCAAACGGAGGTTCCCAGTGCTGGCAGGTGGGAGGGAGGGATAAATCTGACATTTGGAGGGTTGGTACAAAACAATCAATGCCACAGCCAGGAATGATTGCAGCTGGCGAGGGGGGACACGGCACCGTGGGGTACAAAGGGATAAAAACCATAAAACCAACAAAAACAACAAATGAGTTGTGTTCTGATTCTCTGCAGGACAAACCCATAAATAATATAAACTGCTGTGTCATGATTCTGAAAATTTCATCTGCTTGGTTACAATACCCTGAGTTGGGAGGGACCCACAAGGACCATCCTGCACCTCTCCTGCGAGGAAAGGCTGAGAGGGTTGGGATTGCTCAGCCTGGAGAAGCTTTGGGGTGACCTCACTGGTGGCCTTGCGGTGCCTGAAGGAGTGGCAGGAGAGAGATGGTTTACAAGGGATGGAGGGACAGGACACAGGGAATGGCTTCCCACTGCCAGAGGGCAGGGATGGATGGGATATTGGGAATTGGGAATTCCTGGCTGGGAGGGTGGGGAGGGGCTGGGCTGGAATTCCCAGAGAAGCTGTGACAGCCCCTGGATCCCTGGAAGTGTCCAAGGTTGGACGGGGCTTGGAGCAGCCTGGGATGGTGGGAGGTGTCCCTGCCCATGAGTGGGATCATCTTTAAGGTCCCTTCCAGCCCAGGCCACTCATGGGTGGTGAATGCCCCGAATTCCAGTTTGATTTAGCACAGAGTTCGCAGGGAGGCAATGACAGCCCTTCATCCCTGCCCCTAAAGGAACAGAAAAATGCAGATTTTAGCTAAATTACCCGGCTGGTTCAACCAAAACCTTACTACTCTGAGTATTTTATCCACCTGTGGTAGAGAGTGCAGTTGAAAGGACACTCACAGCCCTGCACCCCAAATCTCTCATTTCCTGTAACCGCTGAAGGAGAAATCCTACCTCGCTCCACACATCACCCTCCTGCTCTAATTGTACTGTAATTATTAACTTCATTTATTGCTTCAGAGAAAAGAGATTTTTTCCAAGTCTGTGCAGATCAGCTGTAAATCTGCAGCTCTTTGATACCTCGTGAATATTACAAACACCTATTTGAAGGTTTTCTGCACTAGAGATCACTTGTGTCAGTATAAATTTTGCAGCCATAATCTCACAAATCTGGTGATCTCCTCCAAATGTGAGAATTACCACAGGGAAGGAGAGGGAAAGATGGGAATTTCTGGTTCTGAATAGGAATATCTTGAAGAAATGAAGCCAAACAGTCAATCTGAAATGTTATACAGTTAGTTTATATATACATATATCTATAAGCTGAAATAAAGAAACAGGAAAATGAAACATAAAAACCCACAGGAAAAGTCCTTCCTGAAACTGAAAGAATTTTTCCCTTCTGTGCTGTGATTTTGAATGTTATCAGACTAGACTGGTATCAGGCAGTGTTGCAATAATCTCAGGAAAATAAAATAATGAAGAGGAACAGAAAGCAGCCCCAGGCTGGAATCAGCTCTGCCCGGGGAGGCTCCCCAGCCCTGACACCCACATGGTGTTACAAAAGCTGATATCCCAGAGCAGCAGCTGCAGTGCCAGGATCTCCTGGGTTTGTTTGGACATTCTGCTTCCTCGACTGCTGCAGCATCCCTGCTGCTGGGTTTTATTAATAAAGCTGAAATGAATTTTTGTATGTTTCTACAAACACCCTCTGATTTGACACTACGTCCACGTGAGGCAGATGAGATGCCCTGAACCTTTCCAAAGGGGGAAGAACCACTGTAATCTCAATTTTTGATTTTTTTGATGTGTAGGCTTAGTTTTAAAGGATGGGCACAGGACCTGCCCTGGGAGCAAAGTCACATTTTGGAGCAGCCACGTTTCCCTGGCCAGCTGGGATCCAGCAGCTCTGTCCTGCAACAGCCAGGGAGGGGATTATCCCACAGAGTCCAAGCCACAAAGAGCTGGGAGCTACAGAAACAAGGATGAGCCTAGGGAAGATGTTTCATTACTCCAGCCAGGCACAACAGATGGAGACAGTGAACTTCCAAGGAAAAATGATGATCCCAGCCAGAAAACAGTGCTGGGACCTGAGCACCTGATGCTCTGAAATTAAAAGCCAAGGAAAATATGGCCACAAAAAATCCACAGCCAAGGTCACTTGTTCAGCCTGGAGAAAAGACTGAGGGAGACTCGTCCCACTCTGGAGCTTCCTCCTGAGGGGCAGCTCCGACCTCTGCTCTCTGTGACCCAGGGAATGGCTGGAGCTGTGCCAGGGCAGATCTGGGTTGGATTTCAGGGAAAGGTTCTTCCCCCAGAGGGTGCTGGGCACTGCCCAGGCTCCCCAGGGAATGGGCACGGCCCCGAGGCTGCCACAGCTCCAGGAGTGTTGGGAAAACACTCAGGGATGCACAAGGTGGGATTTTGGGGTTTCTGTGCAGGCCCAGGGGTTGGATCCATGATGCTGTGGGTCCCTTCCAGCTCAGGAGATTCTATGAAATGGACTTCCTCAGCTGCCAGCTGAAAGAAGGAGCAGCAACGCTCCAAGCCCACACCTAACGCGCCACAGCTCTTCATATCCAAAGCACCAAAACTCCTCAAGCCCAGCCTTAAATGACATTTAAGCCAATGCAGCCCCTGGAAAGAAGGTTTGAGGCACGGTGGGGGCACACGAGGCTCCTGCCTGTGCCTCTCTCCAAAGCTTTTAGCTCCATTTCAGTGTATTAAGCTGAGCTCTGAATTAGTGCAATTTGCCACAACAGGTTTCTTCACATCAGGACAAAACTGGGGCAGCATTTTTCCCCAAAAAAGGATTAGATGACGCTAAGTGCTCCCATGTGCATGTTTAGACTCCTGAGCAGGGTAATCACCGCCCTCCAGGGCACGATCCCCAGGGCTGGGGAGATAATCTGGTGTCTGTCTTGCTGCTTCTGACGTGGCCCGAGTGGGGAGGGGAGAAGAGTGCCCTGGAGCACCAGGTACTCACCAGAGCCAAGGGCAGCTCCACAGAGGAGCCGGGCTGGGATGGCAGCCTGCTCCTTCCAACCCCAAACAGCTCCGGCCCTGCGCTGGACGGCCGGGATTTCAGGGATGAAAGGTTCCATGGAGCCAGCTTGGAAGGAATTGTTACGGTACCACTAGGGGTGGTATTTCACGCAGGGGTTTGGCCTGTTGAATGTTGAAGAGCAGGCAAAAATTACCGGATCTTGCACTTAAACCTAGGGCAAGGCTGTTCCTACAACCGGGGTCAATTCCCCATCCACATAAACCAAGGTGGGCTGAAGGATTTCAGTCTCAGCTTCCCTAACATTTGGAAAGAACTGCGTAACCGGGCTACAAGGAAGAAAAACCCATTTCTTTACAGGAAAACAAGGCCATTTTGACTTAGGAGAGATGATTGTTCTCACAGACACACTAATTTATGGGCAAAACTAATTAAGAGTGCGAGAACTACTCTGTTTCAAAATTCTGAAGGAGCAGAATGTCCAATGTATTTACGCACCTGATTTTTCACCCACGTGTTGCAGGAATCTCTTCCCACTTTGCTCATTACCATGTGCTCCTGCTGTAAAGAATGCAGGATAATGAAGGATGAAAATGAAGGATGGAGTGGACCTTCCTCTGGATTGAGAGCTGGGTGATGCCTTCAAAGGTACCCCTGGGGAGCCAGAGGCTGTTCTCAAAATGGACCCCAACGTGGACGGCAGGTCACGAGTTCTTCACACTGTTATAGGTTTGGTTCATTTGCATATCAGGGTTAATTCTCCAATTAAAGCTTCGGTTTAATGATGTAATTTCCCCTCTGCTTGCCCCCCTTTAGAGGCTTTTTGGTTTATACTTTTTGGGCCTAGGATGGTCTGGGTGTCCTTGAAGAGCAGGCCCGGAGAGGCTTTGTTATGTCTACTGAGAGAGCAGAAATTAACAGGCTACAGGAAACTTCAGAGTTACACACCAGGCAGTACAGGATTTGAAAAATATAAAAGTTAAAACCTAAGGCATCATGGGGAGAGGGAACATTAAATCTAAGAATGCACAGTTCTCCCTGAAGAGCAGCGAGGGCAGGACTGGGTTCAACCTGTGTCACCTGTACAAACTTCAGGAGGATTGCAGGGAACGGGATCAGCTTTAAGGGCCCTTCCAACCCAAACCATTCCAGCATGATTCTTTGGGGTTTTTTTAACTCAAAACCTCAGGTTCTAATCCTTCACTGCCACACTTCCAGACCTATACAGTGATATCAACAATGGGGTTTGTAAGTTTATTCCAAGCAGGTTTCACACAACAGTTCAGATTTGTCCGAACATCAAAGGAAACCCAGACAAAACTCAAATGAAAACCATTTTACCCCGAATTTGGTCCAAAGCCAAAGCCTGTACTTCAACCCAGGCACATCCAAAGGCCCCAGGCTTCAGGCAAGAAATCCCAGTCCTGTTTTGTTGGATCATAGCTTGTGCTCCCTGTTCTGGCTGCTCACGGACACAGCAAGAAAACAAGGAATGCCAACGGTTATCCTGAGCCTTCACTTAAAATCGTGGAATCCCAGGATGGTTTGGGTTGGAAAGGACCTTAAAGCTCATCCAGTTCCATGGGCAGGGATATCTTCCACTATCCCAGGTGCTCCAAGCCCCGTCCAAGCTGGCCTTCAGCATTTGGTACTGGGCATGACCATCCTGGTGATCAGATATCTGCTGAAATCAAGTGCAAAGCCCAGGCGAAACCTCCTTATTTAGACTCAAAGATTCTCCCAGCAGTTACTGGAAAAATGCCTGCCAACATCACACGCATCACTCAATCCGCCTCAATCCTTCAGGAAAGCTGCCACCTGAAATTCCTTCTGAAGTTTATTGGCATGGAGCTATCGTGGGTGCCTTTTCACCACTTCTGAACTGTTGGACATGCACCTCATCCAGGAGGCCTTTGAGGCACACACGGGAATAACCGAAGCATTCCTTTCCTTTGAGTCCACAAGATCCAGCCGGTGGATGTGAGGAAAGGAATTAAAGTATTGAGGAACACAGACTTGGGGAAAAAAAAAAAAAAAAAGAGGGGAATTTTGAGAAGTATCAGACTTCATGCAGCAAAATTATTATTCTTTTTTAATTTTTCATCACAGAATGGTTTGGGTTGGAAGGGACCTTAAAGCTCATCATGTTCCAAGCCCCTGCCATGGAAAGGGAATCTTCCACAGGCAGGGAATCTTCCACTTGGTGACTTCTGCTTTGTAACCCAAGTTTGCAGCTCCTGATTTCAGGCAGGGCTCTCCTACGTAATTACCACAACCACATAAACAGGATTATAGGAAACATTCCCTCTCTCTTCTGCCTCATCTGAAACTTGGGGAAATGGGAAACCAGGCAGGAAGAGATTGGGATAACCTGCCTCAGCCTTGAGTTAGCAAGGCTCAGGCGTCTCTCCTACAGAGCTCCCAAGGCTGCAGGAAAAGGCGTCTGTTCCTTTAAAATGGATTTTTTCCCTGCAGCACCTCGGGGTGCCAATGACAATCACCTCCCTGACCCAGACACCACATCCCCCCCACCTTGGCCGTGCTTTCCCTCCTCTTCCTGCCAGACAAAGCAGCCAGAAGAGGGAATTCATCACGAGTGTTCCGAGGATCAGCACGCGGGATCCATCCCGCGTAAGCCGATTACGGGATTTCCCGGCTCCTGACAGCGAACATCACCCAGATGTCAAAGCTCGGAGAGAGGGCCCTGCCAGAGCCAGGCTGAGGCTAAAGGCCTGCAGATTATCCCCTCTGGAAGGGATGTCACTGAGAGGATGTGGCTGGCGGGGAGCAGAGCAATTATCACGCTGGGAAGCACTAATTGACTTAAAGCAAGGAAGGCAGAAGAGGGAGAACTCTGGTAACCGAGTTAATTGTGGGCTCGCTGGAGAGTAAAAGTATCACCATGCAAAGGTTGATGAATCACCAAGCTGTGAACAACCAGGACAACTCCCTTGCTCCGTGCCATAAAACATCCCTCTGCAATTACCTCTGGAATTCACCTGCACTGCAGGTACAGGGCCTGGCCGGGCCGGCGGACACAGACACACACAACAGGGACAGAGTCTTTCAGCTCTGAATTCTCCTTCTCTGAGCTGATCTTTGTGTTCTCAAACTTTATTCTTTCTCATCACAAACCTTTTCATTTTTTTGTCCTTTTCTTAAAACCTCACCCAGGCAGAGGTGTGACAGTGGCGAGGTTCAAAGTCACGGAGGAAGCTTGAAAACTTTAAAGGTTCAAAACCGACCCGAGAAACAGAGATCTCAGCAAGTAATATTTTATGATTTTAAACAAAAACATGTTTCTTGAGGGAGAGAAACTTGACTCATTCTCTGAGCATCTGGGATCACCAGCACGGCATTTCTGGAGGAGGCTGCAGCACGTGGCTCTGCAACTGCTCTGATCTCTGCCTTTGCAGTTCGCTGCGTTACCCTCTGACAGACGGGAAATCGCACAATCCCATTTTCCTGACACTGCCCTCAGGAATCAACCAGCTGGGTCTTGCAAGCCAGGTCTATCTGCGTGAACCACGTGCACTCCTCAAGCCCAGCACTGTTTTCATTCCCTGCACCAGCAGAGCACCGAGGGCCTCATGCAGAACCGAGCCCTGGGTGCCCACGATCCCCCCACTCCCACACAACGCTGCTGGTTGTTGCTCCAAGGGATTTACAGCCTGATTCAGCACAAGGAGATGCATCTGGATACAGGGAATAGGTACCAGAACCCTGTGTCCGTTCTGAAGGAAAACACCACGCTAAAGGCAGCACTTCTGCAGCCTGCCAGAGTCAGCCCAGCACCTGCTCATGTGCTTTCATAGGATCACAGGATGGTTTGGGTTGGGGGGACCTTAAACACATCTCAATCCACCCCCTGCCACGGGCAGGGACACCTTCCACTATCCCAGGTTGCTCTAAGCCCCATCCAGCCTGGCCTTGGACACTGCCAGGGATCCAGGGGCAGCCACAGCTTCTCTGGGCACCCTGTGCCAGGGCATCCCCACCCCTGAACGGAAAAATTTCATCCCAATATCCCATCCATCCCTGCCCCCTGGCAGTGGGAAGCCATTCCCTGTGTCCTGTCACTCCAGGCCCTTATCCAAAACCCCTCTGCAGCCTTCATGGTGGGCAGCTTGTATTTTTCCCTCACGGTTTTTGCTGCACTAGGTACATTTTTATCATGTTCTATCATTTCCAGTGAAGCCCCACAGTTAAAGAGCTCGAGGTTGGCGTCCACACCTGCGGAACACGGAGCCCAGTTCTTTTTACAGCTCTATAATCATCAGGAGATGTGTAATAACTGCACTTTTACAAGAGACCTGTAAAACACAGGCTGTGAATTGGGTCCCAGGCACTTGACGCTGCACACCCAGCGCTTCCCACAGCCTGGCTTCTTCCCGCCAGCGCCACAGCTGCTGGGGACACCCTGATTTTGGTGACACCTTCTGCTTCCTGTGTGGCTGGGGACACCTGCATTTTAGTGCCACCTCCTGCTCCCCAAAACCAGTGGAGCTGGAGACATGCTGATTTTAGTGCCACCTCCTGCTCCCCAAAACTGCCAAGCCTGGAGACACCTGATTTTGGGGCCACCTCCTTCTCCCCAAAACCACCAGAGGTGCTGACACCCTGATTTTATTGCCACCTCCTGCTCCCCAAGACCAGCAGGGCTGGGGACACCCTGATTCCAGTGCCACCTCCCACTCCCCAGAACCGGTGGGGCTGGAGACATCCTGATTTCAGTGACACTTTCCACTCCCCGCGGGGCTGGGGACACCTTGATTCCGTTGCCACCTCCCACTTCCCCCGTGACACTGGGGACACCCAGATTCCGGTGCCACTTCGCCCTCCGGTGGGTCTGGGGACATCCTGATTCCGGTGCCACCTCCCACTCCCCGTGACACTGGGGACACCCTGATTCCGGTGCCACCTCCCAGTCCCCGTGACACCGGGGACACCCTGATTCCGGTGCTACCTCCCAGTCCCCGTGACACTGGGGACACCCTGATTCCGGTGCCACTTCGCCCTCCGGTGGGTCTGGGGACATCCTGATTCCGGTGCCACCTCCCACTCCCCGTGACACTGGGGACACCCTGATTCCGGTGCCACCTCCCACTCCCCGTGACACTGGGGGCACCCTGATTTTGGTACCACCTCCCACTCCCCCTGACACTGGGGACACCCTGATTCCGGTGCCACCTCCCACTCCCCGTGACACTGGGGGCACCCTGATTCCGGTGCCACCTCCCACTCCCCGTGACACTGGGGACACCCTGATTCCGGTGCCACCTCCCACTCCCCGTGACACTGGGGGCACCCTGATTTTGGTACCACCTCCCAGTCCCCTCGAGGCTGGGGACACCCCGATTCCGGTGCCACCTCCATCCGGTCGCTCCCGCCGGGGCTGGAACGCGGCTCAGCATCACCGGCGGCGGCAGAGCGGGACCCGCAGCCCCGAGCCCGCCCCGCTCCCCGCTCCCCTCCGGGGCCCCTTCCCCGCACTCACCTCCGTGCCGGGACACCGGGACACGGGAGCAGCGGGACACCGGGACACGGGAGCAGAAGGACACCGGAGCAGAAGGACACCGGAGCTGCAGGACACCGGAGCTGCAGGACACCGGGCTGTTCGCCCCGGCCGTGCGGGCGGGGTCGGCGGAGGAGGGGCCGGGGCGGAGCGGGCGGCTCGGACACGCCGTGCCCGCCCCCGGGGCGGTGGCACCTGCGGGCAGGGCGGGACCCGGACACCTGCGGGGAGAGAGGGGCCGGCTCCCGAACGTCCCGGGGATCCTTGGAAGCGAGACCTCCCCGACACCCCCTGCCCCGGGATCCACCCATCAGTTTTCCATCACAGCGCATCGAGGCGACCACCAGGGATCTTGATCCCGAACTACGGAATAGCGTCATTTTAGGATAAATACAGCTTCCCCTGGGATCAGCTCTGCTGGAAGATAAAGTGTTTCAGTTTCAGCTGAGAAGTGTTTGAATCAATAGCGGCAGCCTAGCAGTGAGGATTTTTCTAGGGATGCAACTCCCGTTCCTTTGTTTTCGCTGCGCTCTTGCGAAAGCTGAAATCTTGGAAATGGATACAGTAATTTGTGATGTTTTCATAGAGTTAATTAACTGCTGCAATCCCACATTCCGAACACGAAATTGTAGGGATACACTTGCAAACAGTCTGCGCTCTAATTGAGTTCATCCTCCAGGCATGAGCTTTATCGAGAAGATCTTGAAGGGTGAGTATTTTTTGACTCATGGAGAAAGCTCTGGCACCCTGCACTGTTTGCCTTCCTCTGCAGGACTTTTGGGGAATGTTTGGACTTCTCATCTGCTCTCCTTAATATAAACCATCTACCCTGGAAAGCCTCTTCTTCCCGGGTGGAGCCATCCTCATCCTGCAGGAGCTTCTCAGAGGGTGAGCAAGTGCCTCTTACGCACTGAACCCAAAATTTATCACAATCCCAAATTTATTCAATTTTTTTTAATAATCGACTCCAAATTTTACTGGACTAATTTCTAAGTCTGCTCATGGTTTTTTTTTATGGTGCAAAAAACACATAATCCTCATTAGGAGTCTACTCAGCAGCAAAATAACAAAGAGAGCAATCCATTCCTACAGAAACCTTGGAGCGCCCGGGATTTGCATTGCTGAGGAGAAAAGTAATGATTTAATTGAGAAATGCTCAGAGTAATAATTACTGGAAATAAGCTCTTTATAAAGCTCCCGAGTATGACTTTAGGGAAGTGGCAAGGACACAGGAACTTCTACTCCATTACATAAAGTGAGTGGAATATTCCTATAAAAATGGAAATACATGCACAGGGGAAGTGGAAGAGGCTCTCTGTCATCCTCCAGGCTACTGAAAAAGAGGAGGAAGAAGGAATATATCCATGGAGAGGTAGTAGAGAAGATGCAATTATTTATTAACAAAATTTAAAATGATGCTGTGTTCATTCTCCTGTCACCCAAACCTTTTCATCAGTGCCCCTGGATCCCTGGAAGTGTCCAAGGCCAGGTTGGACAGGGCTTGGAGCAACCCGGGATAGTGGGAGGTGTCCCTGCCCATGGCAAGGGTGGAATGGGATGGGCTTTAAGGTCCCTTCCAACCAATCCAGTCTGGGATTCTGGGATTTTGTGAATGACTTGCTACAGGTGTAGAAGGAAAGCTGGAATCCAGAGCATGGCCTTGGACATGGACTCAGCCCGCTCTGCAGTGCAGTTCCATTGAATGGGTCACTCATGGAATCAGGGAATATCCTCAGTGGGAAGGCAGCCATTGAGGCCAGCTCCTGGCCCTGCACAGACACCCCAAAATCCCACCCCATGCATCCCTGGCAGCACTGTCCAAACACTCCTGGAGCTCTGGCAGCCTCGGGGCTGTGCCCATTCCCTGGGGAATGTTCAGTGCCCAGCACCCTCTGGGGGAAGAACCTTTTCCTGATACCCACCCTACACATGCCCTGGCACAGCTCCAGCCGTTCCCTGAGTCCTGTCCCTGTCACAGGGAGCTGTCCCTGCCCTGTCCCGTGTCACACCAGGCCCACACGGCAGAGTTCAGTTCAGTTTTATTTTCCACTGTAACGGATTTCGAATGATACATCATGCAGTCTGCCAGTGTATCCATCCATCTCCGACAGAACTTCAGCACGAAGATAAAAGACTTCTCTCCACGGGCTGGGGGAAGGAGGAGGGTTCAGGTCTGCTATCAAGAGTTTAATACAGTTCAGCATCATTTGATGCAATGGCAAAAAAAATTTCCCCTTGTTACCAGCAAAACGTGTCCACCATTTATTTCTTTTTTTTGTTTGTTTTTTTTTTCCTAAATTGAACACTACTGTAAAGATACATAGAGCCCAGAGAATACACATCTGCAGTACACATTACACACTTTACAAACTAGACAGGTATAAATCTACAGAATGCCTCAGCCCCGTGGCTCCCCCGCAGCCAGCGGGGCGGCCCTGCCGGGCGGTGGAGCGGTGTTGCCATCCTGCACAGCGGATGGTGCCGGTGCACGGCGCGGTTCCTACAGGCACAGTGAGGACAAGAGTCAAAGCAAGGGGAGATTTGGATTATCCTGCCCATTTGTTTTCCCTTTTTCCCCATGGAGGAGTACTTCAGTCGTGGTTACGTGAGGTATTTCTCCTCCAGCAAGGGGAATCTGATGAGCCCTTTTCCTTTTGGGCCTTCACCGTCATTTTGGTTAAAACATTTCTTCAAATAAAACCATGTTCAAATTAAAATTCTTGATTTTGTTTATTTTCAAGCCTTAGGGCAGGGATAGATGGGATATTGGGCAGGAATTCTGTGAGGGTGGGGAGGCCCTGGCACAGGGTGCCCAGAGAAGCTGTGGCTGCCCCTGGATCCCTGGCAGTGTCCAAGGCCAGGCTGGACGGGGCTTGGAGCACCCTGGGATAGTGGAAGGTGTCCCTGCCCATGGCAGGGGGTGGAATCAGCTGACCTGTAAGATCCCTCCCAACCAAACCATTCCATGATCCTATAATTTATAAAGATTTCAGGCAAATGTGCATCTTAGTCCATTATAAAGTGGAATCGAAAAGCTACTCAAGGCTCTGTGGGCAGGAATTGTTGTAGCAAAATTTTTTTGTGACTTATTTTTAAGTTTTCAGTATATTCAGGATAATCCAACTCTCACCCTTGTTGAGTTTAATACAAAACTTAAAAATGCATCAGCCAAGGTCTTTCCAAGCTTAAAACCTTCCTTGCTTTCCAGAAAACAAGTCGATGAAACGTGAACTCAAGGACAAACACAAGATATTTGAACATATCATTAAGAGAAGCTCAAGTGAGCCAGAAATAGTTTTTAATTACTAGCAAAAAGAACAATATGCACTTTAGATCCATCTGAAATCCGTTTTCCATTCGGGAATGGTATTTCCACCCCGATTTGTCCCATGCATGACATCTTTAGATGTGAAATTCCATTTGCGCTGTACAAACCACAACTTTAAAATGAGCCTGGAATAAATAGAACACAACACTCAAAGAGCAAAGAAAGGAAGATGGGGTCAGGAAACAGCAAGAGACAGGTTCTGATCTCTGCAGAGCAGATGTGTGGTTTTCCTTTCCAGATATAAAAGGTGAAAGCCTTAAAAACGGTACAAAAGTTGAATATACAACAGGCGATACAAACTGAAGTCGCCTACTTAAAATAGGCTTCGAAAATAAAAATTGATACAAGCAGAGTATGTTCAACTGAGAATTCATAATTTGCAATTATTAAATACCTTAGGTATTTCATTTTGAGGATTTTAGCCTCAGGCATCTTTGGGGCATTTCTGAAAGCCCTCCTGCAGTGTTGGTGTTGAAGTGAACTTGGAGAAACTTCACCGTTTTCCTGCTGGTGGCACTGACTGGCTGATCAGCACCAGCACGAGGAAGAGATGTCCAGGTTCACTTATCCCTCAAGCTACAGGAAGCTGCCCCCAAAAAATTCCTGGTGATGCCTTGAGGAATCCAGACCTTTTTGTTGTCATGAATGCTGCATTTACAGTAGAATTCCGTACCAAACTCTGAGAGACGCAACAGAAAGTTTGCCTACAATACAAAATCGTCGACAGCAAATAAGCTTGGGATCTTTTCCTAGAACCAAAACATGAGGATTATTAATTCCTAGTAGAAACCTCAGCTCTGACCAGCTGGTAAGATAGCACAGAGTAGTTCTGAGTTAGTGATTTTATTAAAGATTGCATATGGCAAGTTCACAGTTCATTCTTCTGGCAGTGCACATGCACGCAACGAAAGAAAATATAAAACTTTGGAAAATACAAAATAAATTAAATACATGCAAATCTGCAACTTCATTAAATATGTTTAGCAAAATGCTCCCCCAAAATAGTGCAACATTAAAAAAAACAAAACAAAAAAACAAAAAACAAAACCAGTTAAATTAAGTCCAACTTACTTTGCAACACTCTAATTTCAGTAGAAAAAAATATCTAAAATCAACTCACAATCTTCCAAAACGCTCTACAGAACTGAAGAGTTCTACACCTACACATTCAGAAATTAAAAAAATCCCAACCAATCTCAAATTAAAGAAGAGCAAACGTCTGCAAAAGAAGACCAGAGGGCTACGCTCGGCCGGAGCCTTCCTGGAATCCCGGCTTCCCGGAGGCTTCCTAGAATCCCGGCTTCCTGGAGTCCCACCTGCCCCGGGAGATGTGGAGGGAGGGAGGGAGGGAGGAGGAGGAGGAGGAGGAGCAGCACCTTCTGCCTGCCAGCAGAACCTTCCCAGAGCAATTCCAGTGCCCCCTTGCTGGGAAGATGGAAATTTCCTGTCTGAGAGATCCAAGGAAGGCTTTTCCTTACCTCTGGAGCACGAGCGCACCTTCCATAGGATGAGTGGATATAGTGGCTTAGAAAGACATTCCCTTCCCCTGGCAATGTGCTCCTCACATCCCAGCAAAAGAATTCCCAAATTTGTTCTGCAAAGGACAGCTTGAGTGGAAAACTCTCACCTCCTTCTGGATTTTTTAAGGAAGGGTTTGGGGGATTTCGCTTTCCTTTGTTCTGGTAGGGGACTGTTCCCTCCGGGATCTGAATTCCGGTGTGAACAGATCAGGGCTTGTTTGGGGAAAGGGGGAGGAGGGAGATGCTTGTTGGATTTTCCGAGGCAAGATTTCCACAGCATTCTGAAAGCCTTCCAAACTTCCTAGGGAACAAGGCTCACAAACACGTGGCTAAGCCCTCCCACTCCAGGGAAACCCGCCACTGTAGGGAGAACTACGAGGAAATAGGAGCTTAATTTTAAAATAGGTCACACAGATAAATTCATGGAACTACCAAACTTCAAATCTTAGGTCTATACTAACAGATTTCTCTGCATCCCATTTGTTCTTTACCAGGTACTGCAATAAAGGTTATTTTATACAGTCCAAAGTTTGTTTTTTTTTTTTTTAAATCAGAATATTACAAATGGTTCTTTGGGGAAATTTCCTTCTGAAAATGTTAAGCAGTAAAATTAAACCACATAGCAGCACATTTTCATCCCCTAAAAATATAAAATAATATGTATATTATACAGGAAATCAGTCATGACAGAGCACAATCACCTGCCTTTGATGGCACTTGGTCATTGAATAATTAATTCCTTGATGCCAGAAGTCGGGAATTACCGATGCCAACGGAGGACTTGGAAAAAAAAAGCATCACTCTGAGTGGAGAAGCCCCAACCTAAGCAGCGCCAAGGGGTCGTGGAATTCGGAGTGGCAGACTCCCTATCATCCTTACTGAGGTGGGAATGTTCCAGACATCGTACAAGGATCTGGAGGAGCTGAGCTGGACACTTCTGTACACGTGGAGATCCTACGAAGCTCGGAGTACCTGGAGCGAGGCGTCGCCGATGGCCGTGGGAAGCGCAGGATGGACAGGACGTGGACCGGGTTGGAGAGGGGCAAAAAAGAAACTAATGTGACTTAATGACAGTCCTTAACATGCTAAGTGGAACTGACCTGCCAGAGAGAGCAAGAGAGGGAAGGACAGTTAGTGGATGTGGGGGATTGGAAAGCAGAGCACACAAATGGGACGGGCAGCAACCAAAGCGATGAATCCGGAACCACATCAAAAAAACCCCCAGAATTTGGGTCTCACAGACAGAATGAGCCAACTCTCCTGATGGAATTCCCTCTCTGCCACCATTCTGCAGCCTGGAATTATGTCTCACCCAAACACTATCTAAAGGTGTAACTTTTTTTTACTCTTTAGTTTTCTATTGCTTTAATGGGATTTTTCTCTTGGCTGCCTGGATGTGCTGAAGAGCTGGTGTGTGTTTATCTCGTGATAAGGGAGGAAAGTAACAGCAGTGGGGTTTGAAAATTATAAATCAAAGGGATGAAAAAATACAAATCCAAACCCATCCTTCTGTTCTCTGTCTCCTGACAGAGATATTTTCCTGATATATATATATATAAAATAAGTGTTTACAGAAATATCTAAAATGCTTTATATATAATATCATTATAATATTATAAAAATATACTTTGTCATTTTATATATGCACATTAGACAAGCACATTTTATTAAATCCCACATTTCTTTCTCTTCCCTCTGCTGGGTTAATCAATCATAACCACTGACCAGTCTAACAGCACTAAGTGTCTTTTATCTTTATGGTGAATAATGAATGAACACAAGATAAATCTCTCCAGAGCAAATGTTGAAATAGGAACCTCACTTTTATTTCACTGCTGTTAAATGACTACAAAAGAAAGTTCTGTTCTAATTCCAGCTGGGTAGAGCTGCACCATTCCAAAGCACTTTCTGCAGAGCATAGGAATGTTTCAACAATAACCTGGAAATAATCTGGATGAAGTTTTCCCTGCACTGGTAGCACCTTTACTAACACCCTTACTCAGACCCCTGGGTTTCCATCCAAGCTCAGAATTCAGATTACTCAGATACTCACAATTTTGACAGCCAAACAGTTGGAATTTGCCAATAATCTTCTTAACCAAAGGACCAAAAATGAGGAGAAAGGACCTTCTGCAATCACTTCCCAGCCTCCCCTGACTACATCTTCCACACTTATTTCTAGGTATGAGCAAAGACTCAAGAACACTTTGTTTAAACGATTTAATTCCAAACTGTAGGGCTGCCATTTGGTTTTCAGATTTTTCCTAATTTTTCCAGAAACCCCAAGTCCATAACTTTATCCAGTTTCTCCTGAGATCTTCCATCTTCTTTTTCTCCAGCCTCATTTTCCCTGTTGCTCCTGCAACATGGGCTGAATCTGCTCAGCTCCACAGCCCTCAGATGTAAACCTCATTATCTAAAATATCTGGTGGGTGTTTTATGCCTCCTGATTGCTTTTTCTTGACTTCCACAGCCCTGTCTTGTTATTACAAACCCATCTAGTTCGAAGTGCGGTTATTTTATTAACAATTTTTATTCGTCTACAGTTGTTCACTTGACATGTGTGGCCTGTTTGAGTCTCACACTTCATTTCACTGCAGTTGGTAGATTAAAGGTGCATTTATTTGAGGCAGGAGGCAGCTTTTCCCCCTCAGAGTAGCTGTTACAATAAATGTTTAGAACTCTTTGACAAGGCTCTGTATCCCACTCTTTGCCTGGTCACAGAGGTGAGAATGCAACAAAGCAGATGGACAGAGGCACCTCACTCATGAGATGGAAGAGCCAATTTCAGACCAGAATGGACTGATGCACAAAACCTCTCAGCAAAGCCTTGCCCTAATTTATCCACACAGGAAATATGTTGCTGGAAGCTCATGGCAAACACAATGAGCAGGAACAATCCCCCAGCACAATAACAGCTTGAGTGTGGCGTGATGGATGCTTGGCATGCAAGCCTGACATGAAACACTCCCAAAAAAAAGCTAAAAACACCCAAGAATGCCTCGAGGAGACCACAGACCATGAAGAGAGTCATGAGACAGAATTAATCCTCAAGGAGGGCAAAAAGCCAGACTTGGAGGGACAGCTTTGCTGTCCCTGGGCTGCTTTTCACAGCCACTCGCTGCCATCCGGCTCTTGGCATGTCTGCGGCATAAAGTGATCATCTAAAATAAGGCAGATAAAACGTCTCTCCAATAATGAGCATTTAAAGAAAGAATTGGGAGGATGGAGTCCATGGAACAGTCTCCTGGGAATATGCTGTTCATCTTTTGCTTAGGAGAAACCCTCAAACTCCGGCAAATAAAGTAAAATATTTAGATTTTTTTTTTTCATGAAGAGAACTAAGAGTGCAAAGTTGGCCAAATGGTGACACTCACATTTGGAGATGCCTCTTGCTGCCACTGACAGCTGCTCTATCCCTGTCCCAGGCTGGAATATCCCAACATGGAAACACATCCATGGTACAGAAAGCAGAATATGATATTGGCAGAAGGAACCTCTAGAACTGTATTTTTACTACATGAGTTTCACACCTCTACGTGTGAACTTCAGGCCAGATTTACCAGAGCAGTTTTTAAAAAACTTTAAAGTGCTAAATCATTAAAATAAAACCTCTCCCCAGCAGCTGGCAAACCCTCTTAACAGGCACTCAATTAGTGAGTGTTATAATTACCAGCAAACAACTACTAAAAATATAAAAAAACCCATACTGTGGGGTCTCCTGAAAGCAAGATTGAAATGTGAGAGAACTGGGATCAGGGGGAGAAGAGGTGAGTAAGTTACTCTGGTCTTACCTCTCGTTTATTTGGTGTTGTGGTAGTAGCTGGAGTTGGACATCCCTCCCCCTCGGATGGCGTGGACGGCCGTCGGAGAAGACGCTGGGTAGTGACCAGGGCGGATGGGCTTGGCTGCAGAGGGAAAGGAGGGACCAAAAAGACACTTTAGCTTTCACATTTTAGCTTTCCACCTCATCATCTCCTCCAAGGGAAACCTCATTGTTTCCCAACTCAGAGCTGTGCTTGCCAGAGTGGTTTCTAACCCAGCTCTGCAGAACACAGCATTCCCTGCCACGGCCAACAACAAATACACCCATTTTCCTGGAGCCAGATCCATTTTCCCGGAGCCAGATCCATTTTCCTGGTGGCAAATCCATTCTCCTGGTGGCAGAGACCTTCCCATGCACTGGATCTGCAAAGACTATGGATGGTCTAACAACAGAGGGAAGTCACTTGGTGGGCAGTGAGGCACTTTTTATGTCCAATTTACACCATTCCAGAAGATGGCAAGACAAAGCTTGGATGGCTCCCTACAACAGGAAGCATTCAGGAGGTAACACTTTGTGCTGCCTGATTCTCCCTCAGGATTTAATACCCCAATATTGTCATCTCCATCTAAACTATTCTCCTTTAGCAATCCCAACAAATCATTCCAAGAATTGCCCCATCCGTTGTGTGCACACATTACATTGTGCCTGGGACATATATCAATGTCTGAATTACAAAGGAAGATTTTTTGAAATTAAATCACATGGAGGAGTAATCAGGGGGAAAAAAGAGAAAGGGACAAGGTCCAGAAAGGCAAGGAAAGAATGAAAGCAGAGAGAGAGCGTGTGGGGGGAGGAGGAGGAAGAAAGTGAGCGACTAATTTAAGGAGACAAGTTTTCAGGTCACTAGAAGGGCACACAAGACCCATTATGCCCTTTATTTACCCAGTGAAACAGCAGAGCCTCTTTAAACTCGAGGTGGGGCAGATTCCATGCAAAAGCGAGGCCTTTGAAGATTCCCGTGCAGCGAAGGAGAAGCAGCCCCTGTGTTTTACTCCCTCCACTCAACCCCCAGCAACCAGCCCAAACTTAAAGCACGTGGGCAGCCCCTTTAACTCCATGTCCTTACCAATTTGGGCGGAGTGTGCTCTCCGGGCCATGTTTTTGGCTCTCACGGCCTCCTTAATGCGATCCACCTCCTGCTGGTAGCGCTTGCGGTCGCGCATGGCGTTTTCCTTGGCCTCCTTCAGTGCACTCTCCAGGGCCTTAACTCTCTCTGCCGTAGCTCGAAGGCGTTTCTCCAGCTTAGGAAGCTCGCAACGAAGATCTGCATTATCACGTACCAGCTGCGGGGAAAGCAGTTCGAAATAAAAGGAGGTCAAAAGAAAGTTGCAAAAATCTCCTCAGAGAAATGGCGGGAAAAGTTGGAAAACGCCACCTGGTGCTCTCCATGCCTCATGTACTAAAATTAAACAGGTTTCTTCCAGAAATTAATGTAAAAAGCTCAGCTTAATGAGAAATTTAGAATGTCCTGAGCTGAGATGGACCCACAAGGCCAAAAGAAAGTGGCAAAAATCTCCTCAGAGAAATGGCGGGAAAAGTCCCCTCACAAGGAGAGGGAAAACGCCACCTGGTGCTCTTCAGGCCTCATGTACTAAAATTAAACAGGTTTCTTCCAGAAATTAATGTAAAAAGCTCAGGTTAATGAGAAATTTAGAATGTCCTGAGCTGAGATGGACCCACAAGGTCAAAAGAAAGTTACAAAAATCTCCTCAGAAAAATGGCGGGAAAAGTCGCCTCACAAGGAGAGAGAAAAGGCCTCCAGTTGCTCTCCACACCTTGTATACTAAAACTAAACAGGTTTCTTCCAGAAGTTAATGTAAAAAGCTTAGGTTAATGAGAAATTTAGAATGTCCTGAGCGGGAATGGACCCACAAGGTCAAAAGAAAGTGGCAAAAATCTCCTCAGAGAAATGGCAGGAAAAGTCCCCTCACAAGGAAAGGGAAAACACCACCTGGTGCTCTCCATGCCTCATGTACTAAAATTAAATAGATTTCTTCCAGAAATTAATGTAAAAAGCTTAGGTTAATGAGAAATTTAGAATTCCCTGAGCGGAGATGGACCCACAAGGCCAAAAGAAAGTGGCAAAAATCTCCTCAGAGAAATGGCGGGAAAAGTCGCCTCACAAGGAGAGAGAAAAGGCCACCAGTTGCTCTCCACACCTTGTATACTAAAATTAAACAGGTTTCTTCCAGAAGTTAATGTAAAAAGCTTAGGTTAATGAGAAATTTAGAATACCCTGAGCGGGAATGGACCCACAAGGTCAAAAGAAAGTGGCAAAAATCTCCTCAGAGAAATGGCGGGAAAAGTCCCCTCACAAGGAGAGGGAAAACGCCACCTGGTGCTCTTCAGGCCTCATGTACTAAAATTAAACAGGTTTCTTCCAGAAATTAATGTAAAAAGCTTAGGTTAATGAGAAATTTAGAATGTCCTGAGCTGGAATAGACCCACAAGGATCAAGTCCACACAGGGCACCCCAACAACCCCACCCTGTGCCTGAGAGCGTTGTCCAAGCTCAAGTTTTGCTCACAAAATTCACTTGTCTGGCTGAGGAATGATATTCATTAAAATTGTCCAGAAAGATCAAAGACAAACAGAGTTTATTCTATTCAACAAGATTCCACGGAGCTGATCCTGAAAGATGAGGACTCCAGGACCAACCCTGGCACCGCAGAGCACTCGACAGCCAGATTTGCTTTTCTACACTTCAAAAACTGCAGCATAAACTCTGCATTTCCTCAGAACACAGAAATATCCAGGATTTTGCAAATCCTTGATCACCTCATTATTTTAAAATTATAATGCTTGAATATATCTTACAGACAACACTGGGGATCACCCCAAATTCATCATTTCCAGTGGTTCTGATGTGTTCACGTGGGTGTTCCCTACTCAGCCATGTGGGAAAACTGGGAATTTCACTAAGAAATCACTTTTAGGCCTGTAACTATAAATAGAATGATTATATGCAACTTTGAATTCATGCACTTCCTCAGTTTAATATGAACCTGAGCGAGGTCTATCAATTATCCAAATCACATCTGACTTCCCATGCAGCAACAGCCAAGAGAGGATTGATTTTTAATAAATGCAAAACTGATGCAAACGGGCAGAAAATCCAGCGCAATTTCTACTGAACAGATTACACCACTGCTGGAAGTCAAGAGAAATCTGCTCCAAAGGAGTGACTCTCCCTTTTCTGGAGCGAAAAGTGGATTAACAACCACATTAATAATACAGCAAAGCAACAGCATGTCCTGACATTCACACATTGTTTAACAATCAGAGCATTTTACACCTGCTGGGCCAGGCTTAGTGCTGGAGAAAAACACAAACAAGCTAAAAAAACATTGTCACAATGTGATTTTTCTGCGAGTGCTGAGCCCTTGTTGTGTGAAATAGTTATGATACAAAATCCAAGCAGGGTGGTATCAAGTACAATGTCACTTTTCCCCTCTAAGTTTTCTACAAGATGTGGATTCCAAGTTGATTTTGAGTAAATACATGCTAATGAGAGCTATAAAAATCCATATTTCAAACCCAGCAGATGCATGAAACGAATGCAAAAAAAAGGCAAAATGGTGAAAGAAAAACCACTCTGAACATGTCCCAGTTTCCACATTTAGAAAGTAGGTCTTTAAACCATCTGTTCCCTGGGAATCTCAAAACCCCAAACCTTAGCGGACACTTGTCACAGTCCAGCACTTCCTGCTCTTTTGGCACTTCCACAGGAATAATTAAAGCAAATCTGGGAGTGTGGGTCACTAATACAGCTTCAGGAGAGTGCAGTGCACAGTGTTGTGTCTCTGCTCAAAAAAGAAATCAAAACAGCTTTGGTGGTTTGTGTTGTGCACCTCAACAGTGGGACACAGCTCCAACATACCGGGAGAGGAGATTTTTAGGGAGAAATCCTTCCCTGTGAGGGTGGGGAGGCCCTGGCACAGGGTGCCCAGAGAAGCTGTGGCTGCCCCTGGATCCCTGGAAATGTCCAAGGCAAGGTTGGATGGGGCTTGGAGCAGCCTGGGATAGTGGAAGGTGTCCCTGCCCATGGCAGGGGTGGAATGGGATGGGCTTTAATGTCCCTTCTAACCCAAATCAGTCTAGGATTCAGTGAAACTGAAATTCCATGAAGGAGGGAGGACATAGACATGGACAAGCCCAGAAATGACCAACCTCAGCACCCCAGGGAGGCACCAGCCCTTCAGCTGCACAGAAAAGCCAAATTCCATTGTTTTCCATGAAAACTCTGCTGGTTGAATCCACTCCAGTCACCTCCAAGGTGCCTCTGAGCAGCTTCAGGCCAGGAGTCAAATTGGGGATGCACAATCCATCCAGAAACCAGCTATTTTTAAGCATTTCTTTGTGCCAAAACAGATCTGTTTTCACAGAAAAAGAGTAATTCCTTATTTACCACATTCCTAGAAGTACAGGGAGTGGGAAGAGCAGCTCTAACACCAACTCCTAATGCCAAGGAGTTTAGTGGGCATTTTCTCCTCAGATAGCACAGGTTACCTTCCAGAATTATCCTTGCCAACATTAAAAAAGTGCATTTTTTTGATGGAAGGAGGGAAAGGGAGCCTTTACCTGTTTGTGAACCTTTGTAAGTTGTTCCAGGTTGTTCTCAAGAAAGGAAATTTTCTGCTTCTGCGCAGCACTTCCACCTCCATCATCACTGTCCAGTTCAACACTCTGCACACAAAATTGCAGCACTCAGCAAAGCCAGGCACAAACTCAAGGGGAAGCTCAGCTCTTCGGCAAATTTGAGCTCCCCAAAGGCAGAAAAGTCTCACAGAGCCCCAAATTTAAAAGAAATTATTTTAACTCTTTCTTTGATATTTAAGAATCACATTGCCCCTTACACAAAAACCAAGCTATTTTTACTGAGTAATTATGGGGGGATATAGGAAAATCAAGTTATACTAAATAATTTCTGAAGTTCAACAGCTTTGAGAATTTTGTAGCTGAACTGCACTGGATGAGTTCATTCCCTCAACCACCAAAATTGTCCTTATCAAATTAGGAGCAAATAAAAGCTGATAAACATCAGAACAGTTTTTATCTTGTTTCTCACTGCTGCTAAAAATGACATTATCCCATTTTGTAACAGCATGCACTAAAGGCTTCCAGCAATCACAAGACAACAAAAAAGGGGAAGATTTGGGTTTAAAAGAGTAGAGTTTTACTTTTTTAACGCGGGTGGTAAGATCCTGGACAAACAGTTTGCGCAGATTGTGAAGAGTCTGAAGTTCCCTTGCCTGGAATCAAAATAAAAAAACAATAATTAAAAAAAGTGCACAAATTACTAGGACACAGTAGATACTCTGGTGTAAAAGTTCTCCTTGGATTTGAGTTGGTAACAGGCGAAAAGAGCTCTGGATTCTCTCTCTAGGAATCACCTGGGCCCACTCTGAATACCACAAAATAAACCCCATCCAGCCCCAAAACCACCCTGAAGGAAACAATTTCTCCAAGATTAGCAAAAGCAACTTTTAAAAATTTTAATGTAGGCAGTTCAAAGCTGTTTACCCCAAAATTAAAATATATATCACCAGGGTATACAGATAGAGGGCAAAAAGCTGAATAAAGTGTCATTAAGACCTACCACTGTTTCTTCCAGCCCTTTAAGGTCTTCTCTTGCTTGCTCCCTTTTATCATTAAGGAGTCTGGAAAGATCACAACATGGAACACAAATCAATCACATCAAACAGGGGAGAACCAACCAGCACCCACTTGGAGCAGCACATCTGCAGGTGGGAGCAAACTGCACATTAATTGTGCTTCTGACTGCCCCAAATATCCAGCTTTCTCACATGGAAGGGCTCAGTCACCACCTCCACCTTTGTGTCCACACACGGGATTTTTCTCTCTCATTCCCAGGAAAGGCTTTGACTCAGGCATCTGATTTATTACTTTAAAAAAAAAACCCAAAAATCAACAAAACCCCTCCAAAAATTCCCAACTTCTTTCTTGCTTGTTTTGCTGTGCATTAAGGAATGAGAGATTCAACACTTGCTGTGGTATTTTATAAAATCAGAGCTCTAATAAACTCTTTTTGGCAAGCATCAAAGCCATTATTGGCATGGTATAGAGAGTAATTGGTGATTATTTATTAGTAGTTGCTGCTGGCTTTGCTGCTGAAATTATATTTTCAGTGTGAATATTCCAACACAAATCCCTCTCCCTAAGCACATTTTCCACGGACACATGAAGAGGCACAAGGTTCAGGGATACCAGATGAGGAAACTGTGCACTTACATGAGCTTCTCCAGTTTCATTTCTCTTTCCTGGTCCTCAATTTTTAATTTATCATAATCAGCACTCAGCTTCTCCTGTTCCAGCTGCAGCTTCTGGTTCATACTGGAAATGTGAAAGGAAAAGTCAGCACAGCTCAGCCTGAACCCCAGGAGGAAGGCAGGGTAAATCTCCACGAACAAAATGGGATTGGGCAGAGAAAAAGTAAAGCTGTAACTCCCTACTGGAAAACTGTGAAAGAAATCAAGCATAAAGAACCTGAAGGACATTGTTTTAAAATACTGGAAAGCTAAATTCAGTGGTTTTTTCCTTTGCCTTAAAGGACACAAAGTGTTGTTGGCATCTCTCTGTCTTGCTTCCTCATTTCCCTACAGATAATCTTTGGCCACACAATAAATACGATAAAAGAATGCCCAGATTTTAGAAAAAGAAGAATACAGGAGCAAAACGTAACGAAGTCACATTGGTGTGTAAGGAAAAGATATAAAAACGTGTGAAAATGGGAGCTGTTGGAGTCACCCAGACTCTCAGAAGGTCTGGGGCAGGACTGGCCGCTGTGAGAGGATCTCAAACCCTTCCTGGGGACATGAACTCGATGACCTTAAAGGCATTTTCCAACCCAAACGATTCCATGATCCTTTAAAACCTGCTCTCCTCCAGGCTCCTCTCACCTGCTGACCTGCAGGTGCCATACTACTCTTTTTTGTTAACTCTCTATAATTTTATGGCCTTGTTAAAGCTCCCCAATAAAGAATTAGGCACTGTAATCCGCCCTGCAAAATAATTACAGGGTTGGCTGCTGCATGTAAGGACAGAACTTCCAGAGACACATCAATCCAATCTAACAAAACCAACCCCAAACCAGCCCAGGACAGAGGAAGGGATGGAGAGGGTGAACATACTCCCTGATTTCATCAATTATTTTCTGCTTCTCTTCGATTTCATCCCTCAGCCTGGACAGCTGCTTCTGGTGGGCTTCCCTGTGGCTCTCCATCTGCTGCTCCAGGGCCGCCTGCAAACAGCAGAGACGGGAATCAGATCCAGGGACACACAGCTCCCTCTTACCCAGCCTCTAGATTGGAGGGAAAACTACCAAATCCATTCAGGAATCTGCCTGGCATTTCCTGCTGTAATCACAAAACTCTGTGTCTACTCATCCAAGCATTTCATTCGGTTTTTAGCAACAGATGTACAACAATTCTGACTCATTTTCTTGCAAAAACATGAAAGCCCAGGGCTTGGCCACAAATGACACTGATTTTACACCAATCCTCTCTTATTTCCCCTGTTTATTCACCCAGGAAATACATGCACAGCTCTACCCGTGGCAGAAGTAAAATCCAAACCCCTGAGAGTTGTTTATCCACAGCCCTGCTATTGAAAATGTTCTTTAAATTTAAATTCTAGGAGTAAATATGCCTTGAGCAGCAAGAAAAACTCAATGTATCTCTTTAGATTGCTAACAAAAGATTTGCTTTTTTTCCCCTCAGAGCTGTAAGGTACAACCACTTTAACCACAACTGCTTTAATCACTTTACAACTGCTTTAATCACTTCACGTTTTTATCATGGAGGGAAAAGTTCTGCAGTCTACAAACCTCTATCACTATCCTTGTAAAACTGTATTTTTCTTTGTCTGCAATTTGCGACCTCATCAAAACAACTCATTATTGCAAACATTTCTTTGCTTTCCAAAGGAAAAATACCAGAAAACAGGTTTCTATCTTTTATTATTATTATTTCCAGGAGATCATCAGAATTCCAGCCAAACTTTGGGGAAGTAGCCTCTTTTAAAATCAAATTTATAAGTACCTAAATGATATTAACCCCAGTAGCCTCATTCACTACTGATCAAATTGACTTTCAGCAGAGCTCCACCGGCAAAAAATGAGTGTAACACAGGTGAATCAATGTAATTTTTGGCCACATGAACAGGAAGACAAAATTCCACCCCAATGAACAATCTCACCACGAAATTCCCTCAAAATTTCCACTGTGCCAAACCACCTTCATCTCCTCTGCATCCTGGAGCCGTGTCAGGTGCTCCTTCTCCTTGTCCTTGAAGCTGACTTCGTGCATTTTTTCTGTTCAAAGGCGGAGACAATTTTAATTTTAAATTTAAATTTTAGATCTTTAAATAAATTTAATTTATTCCAGGAGATGGGATAAAGATTCTATCCTAACAATGCAGGAGATGATAAGAAAATTTTCAAAAATAAAAGCCTTGTCCCCACCTGCTGCTCCCTCAGTCAGGGAAGATCCCTCGTGCAGAAACCCAGAATGATTCTAAGGCTGCAGGTTATAAATTTATATAACCCAGGAGCTGAGCAAAGCTACAAGAACTGCTTTTGATACACACACATCTTCCACATGAAATTGAGGGGGAAAACTGAGCAACCCTTAAAATGAAGTCAGCTGGGAGCTGGGAAAGACGCAGCTTGTGCACATCGAAGGGAAGCAGCTTTGTTTGGAATGGGGCAGGGGGTTTGCCAGAGGGACAGCTGACATTTAGATAAATTCTTATCCAAGAATTCTACAGAATATTTAGCAAGGTCGATTGGTGCTGTTTGGTAAAGGATCTGGGTGGGGTTTTTTTATAATTTTTCACATCGTTAAAACACAAAACGGAGTGTTCTAAGATAGAAATGACGACCACGAGAGCCGAAGTTGTACCTTGAGCGCGTAACTTGGCCAGTTCCTCGTTGAGGGAGTCCTGGGACTCCTCCAGCTGCCTCCTCTTCTGCTCCATGTTTTGCATGTAGTCTGTCAGGGACTTGATCTTTGCTTCGTGCTTTAAAGACAAGGAATTGCAGTGAGATGGGAGGAGCTGTGTCCTAGGAATTCAGGGAAAACTGTCCCACGTAAAGGAGCGAGAACAGAAAGATTTCCACATCCAGGGGTGATGACTGGGAGAACACACAGCAAAATGTCTGGGAAGGAGCTAAGAGATCAAAGCAGGCTGTGTTTTCAGAGGTCACACTTAGTAGCCCACTTTGGAATTCAGGCAGTAATCCCAAAGCTTCCCTGGAAGCTCCTGACTTGGTGCTAAGCAGATTTTTAAAGGCAGATGGACACCAGCCTTACAAGGTGGCTTTGGGATCTTCCACCTGCAGAAGCTCAGATCCACTCTCCCCAGCCCTCCTGATGATTTGGTTCTTGCCAACGACCTTCTGAGCTAGAAGGGATTGTGGTTAAATAGGAACAGCGAAGTTTGTAGTGAAAACATCCAAAATGGAATTCAAACATTCTAATTCGGGGACAATAATTAAGACACTGTTCGGATTATTGCATCCTAATTAAAAAGCCACTGAAGTACCTGTGGTTCACCTTAAAGTTCACCTTGGCAGAGGGGGGGTGAGACCTCTGGGTCGGTGGTGCTGGGAAGGTGAGACTTGGAGGAACAACCCTGAGATGGAATTAAAACAGTTCCCCCACCTTCTTCGGGTTTTAACCCCCAGGAGGCCTCCACATGCACTCAGAAAGAAAACCTCCAAGATGCCAAGGCAAGAGATCCCCTTCTTGAGAGTTTTTCTGCTTGGTATTGTTTCCAGTCTACATTTTTTGGGCAGCCTGCAATTTTAAGAATCACGCTTCCAGCTACAGCTTGGTTGAGTAGAATTTAATAAAGACACTGTGCTGAAGGAAAAGGGGCTCTCCCTGCTCCAGGTGTGCTTAGGACGACTGCTAGGGAATGAAATACAGGAAATTGGATCATGCCATTCCCTTCCCATGGCCGCTTCCGAGCAGGTGAGGGTGTCAGAGCTCTCAGCCCCTCTCCACAACCATCGCTGCCTGGCCCTGCCACCCACTCTGAACCCCTCCTCCCACCTGGATTTCCATCCCAGGAAGTTTTCCATGTTATTTTGTAGCTTGCTGCCTGGTTGTCTCGGCAGCACACCCACCGAGCAGATCCGGGGAGCTGCCCAAAGGTTCGGCTCGTGAAAAATACGGTCAGTGATCTTTTAACGTGATCTTTTAACGTGATCCGAGATGCAAATTACAGAGTCACAGAATGAACTAGGTTGGAAAAGATCATCAAATTCCTGTGAGGTGAGGAAACCACTCCAGGGAGGAATTCCAGTGCTGTTCCACCAAACACATTTTGAAACACCTACTGTAGGACATGACCTAGCCAGAGCGCAGGACAGGACCTCAGAGCGTGCTGAGAAACACGGAGGGGGAGGGATGAGAGAAGAGAGAGCAAACAACAAAACACACAAGAGACAGCACCGCTCTGCTCCACAAGGCCCATTTCTCACTCCTGGCACACACATTCCATGGGGAAGGAGACTGGGAAGGCCCCCAAAGCCTGGGAGAGGGCAGGAGCAGACCCACCTGGGAGATGAGGAGCTGGCAGGCCGCGAGCTCCCTCTCGCTGGCATTCATCTTCCTGTTGGAGTCCATCTGGGCGCTCTCCAGCTGCTTGCTCCGGTTCACCAGCGACTTCACCTCCGACTTCATCTTGCTGATGTAGAGCCTGGCCATGGTGAACTCCTCCTCGATCACCCCGTTCACATCTGCCAACTGAGCACACAGGGGCTGCCAGCTGCTCGCAGCCACGGCACCGAGAGCTTTTCCTGCTCTGGGAACTGGGCTGGAGGCTCGGTCTGGGATTTGGGATGGCTTTACAGGCCAGGTGTCATTTTAGAAAGAGTTTGGAGAAGGGGAGAAGGATGTTAATTATTGCATGGGAATTTCTGAGAACTTAAAACTCGTATTTTGCGAACAAAAAATCAAAATTGGGATCTTTTCCCAAAGCAAAGAGTGCTTATTATATTAAGGAGATATCGTCCTTCAGAATTTTTGATTTGATTTGTCCTTTTTTCTTGTATGTTTTATACATATCTGTGAAAGGATATCAAATCATTTACCAGGTATTAGGTTGGATTTCAGGGAAAGGTTCTTCCCCCAGAGGGTGCTGGGCACTGCCCAGGCTCCCCAGGGAATGGGAACATTCCCAAGGCTGCCAGAGCTCCAGGAGTGTTTGGACAACGCTCCCAGGCACAGAGGGGGATTTTTGGGGTATCTGTGCAGGGACAGGAGCTGGACTTTGATCCTTGTGGGTCCTTTCCAGCTCAGGATATTTCACTGAGGAGATGTGCAAGTTCTCTCTGAGCAAAAACACGGCCCAACTGCATCTGCTTCCCCCCTTTTCCCAGCACTGCCAAAGGGAAGGGAACATGTGCTGCTTCTCCTCCCAAAAATCCTGAAAAACGAGACTTCTTCCAAAATTTTCAGTCTGCTCTGAAATTAGACACACTTGGAGAAGATGCTAATTGCCAACAAATTTGGAATTATTCCCCTAAACGCTCCTCAGCCTGGCCTGATTTCCACTGACAGCTGTCCCCTGAAGTGCTGACATCTCAGTTCCTATAAAAACTTGTACCAAACTGCCTCTGCCTCCATTTGCAAAGATCTCCTCTCCCAGCCCCTGCTCCTGCGGCCACCAGAGGCTGCTGTGACATCTCCGAAGGCTGGAATCTGCAGAAGCACACGGACAGCAGGGACTGTGTCCTCTGCAGCAGGACAGGCTGGAGCTCCTGCTGGCCTCAGGGGGCCTTGGCAGGACAGCAACGAAAAAGTGAACTAAAAGTAACAACAGTGTATTGCAAGGAGTTTTCATACATCTCAAAAATGAACTTAGCCAGTTTTAACCACTGCTATTTTTCACGTGGTTTCAAATGGACAAAGATGGCACTAACACCACCAGGGAGATTTTCCAGGCCATGGGAAGTTTCCACCTCTGCCATTTAGCAATGGCCACGCAAATATTTTCTCTGAAATCAGCATTTTGTTCATCTACAGATGTGACAAAGTGAGCAGCCACTTCCTCTGCTGAGGAGGCCACACGAAGGCAAATCTCAAAGCGGGGCTGACCAAAATTTGCACCAAGCTTCAGACCAAAAATTGGCCTCCCCAGAAGCCAGATCTCACCCATAAAGCTTTTTCAAATTCTGGGAATTCTGAGTCATGCCAGCTAAGGAAGGGGTTGGGCTATGTGTGTATTGTTTTGGGGGGAACTCAGACCTCCCATTAATCAGTTCAGGGACTCCCAGATGGGCTCTGGCCCCAAATATTGAGCTGAGAATAACTGTGGGAACTGTGAGCCCAGACACTGAGCTCTGCAGTGTCCTGCGTGCTCAGCCAGGATTTACACAGGATGTCCTGGGAGAAGGACTGCTGGATCCACATATTCCACATCTACTGATGCTCCCAGGGCTGGAGCCAGGCTGGGAGAGCTGGGGGTGCTCACCTGGAGAAGGGAAGGCTCCAGGGAGAGCTCAGAGCCCCTTGCAGGGCCTAAAGGGGCTCCAGGAGAGCTGGAGAGGGACTGGGGACAAGGGCTGGAGGGACAGGACACAGGGAATGGCTTCCCAGTGCCAGAGGGCAGGGATGGATGGGATATTGGGAAGGAGTTCCTGGCTGGGAGGGTGGAGAGGGGCTGGGCTGGAATTCCCAGAGAAGCTGTGGCTGCCCCTGGATCCCTGGAAGTGCCCAAGGCCAGGTTGGAGCAGCCTGGGACAGTGGGAGGTGTCCCTGCCCCTGGCAGGGGATTTGGAACTGGCTGAGCTTTAAGTCCCTTCCAAGCCAAACCCCTCTGGGATTCCCTGACTTGCTGGAGTGTTCTTCCCTGCAGGGGGAGCTGGGCAAAGCACAAAGCCCACTCACGGTTTTCACGTCGTTGGTGCCGATGATTCCCCCGATCTCCCCCAGGTCCTTGAGCAGCAGGTTCAGGATTTCCGTGGCTCTCTTCTTCTGGTGGTTACTGAGCTCCTGCAGCTGGCCCAGCTCCCTCTGGGTCGCTGTCAGGGCACTCTGCAAAGGTTTAAAACCAAGGGTTACCCTCCCCTCTGCAGTTTCTGTGTGGCATTTTCCTGGTGCCTGCTGGCACAATGCACTGACACATCCAGTTCCACCTTGGCATAATCCACTTTCACAACTCACTTGCCACCAAAGGCTACTTTAGATCTATTAAATGTAGCAAATCTGCTAAGAATCTTATTTGCATAATACATCAAAGGAGGTTAATCACAGAGAAATAGGTACAGAGGGATAGAAAATTCAATTTTTTCCGATGGATTTCGTGGTAATCTGTTTCACTGAGGGAGATAACAAAGTCTTTAATGAAACAGAGCTGTTAACAACAGCTCCTTAAGTTGGTGTAATGAATTAAGGGAAAAGGATGCTTTAAGCTACTAAGTCTTGATTTTCCTGAGATCACATTTTTCCCTTAAGATCAGGACACATCAGCCGAAAAAGCCGATTAACTTTTTTCTGGTTCCTTCCTTGAGATCCCCTGGCTCCCTGTGAAATCCCTGCTCCGCAGCACAGAGTCCAGGAAACCACAAAATGCTGCCATTTGCATGAGGCAGATTTTCACAGCTTTCTTGGCAAAATACAGGTTTTAAATATCCAAAACACAGGATGGCCACTTCTCACATCCAGTTCCTTGCTGCAAGAGCCACAATCTGCCACCAACTTCCACGGAACAGCTTCTGAATCACCCTAATTTCATCAGTTAATTAAGATAGGGAAGAGAGGGTGACACCAGCAGGTTTTTGGGAAGCCCTTTGGGAATGTTTAGGGAGCAAGGAGAGAACCAACAGGAAGAACAAGTCGCTCTTACACTTTTCTGTGCCAGCTCATCCGCCAGCTGCTCGTTGGTCCTTGTTTTGTCCTCCACTTCCTGGGATTTCTGGTCATAGTTGACAGCCAGCTCTTCCAGGGCTTGGAGCACCTCCTTCACTTCATCCTTGGCTGCCTCGTTCTCAATCTGGAGTCGGGTCAGCTCCTCCTGGATCTTCTCATAATCCCTCCTCGTGGAGGCCAGAAGCTGGGAAGAAATATCACAGCAGCATTAAGTGACCCAAAAACTCCTTCAAAAGGCAGCGCTGGAAAGGGGGAAAACAGGCAAAGAGGGGAAAAAAGGGTGAGCACAAATCGTGTGTGCAGGAGGGGAGAAATCCCGAAAACAGCACCAGCTCCGGCATAAACGCATTTGGAGGAACCACAAAAAAAAGCTCTGAACTTCAACAACAAGAAAAATCTTCATCAAATCCCATTATGACCCAAGACTGAGGCAGAGAAACCGATTTTAAACAGCATCAGAGCTCCAAACGCGTTTCCTGCCCTCAATCCAGCGCTGCAGCTCAGACCAAAAAAACACCACAAAGTAAAATGTTTCAGCAGAGGCTCAGGGCTTTGAACTGAGCCGAGGGAAAAGGGCTCTCTGAGGCAGCCTCAAAGACCTTGTGGCTTTACAGAAATATTTCGATAAGCAAACCTAAGATTATTCTCAGCTATCATCTGAAGGATGATGCTGAGGACAGATGAGCTGCTCCTATTTGCTGAGGGAAAATATTCACCTCAGAAGAAAATACTGACTTCACACACACACACACACACACACACACACACACACACACAGAGGTGAGTGTTTCCAGGCTGTAAAACTTATTAAATTTACTCTTTGCACGCTGCTGAGGGAGATGCTGAGGTTTCAGTGACTGGGAGAGGTCACTGGCTTAGTCCTGCCCCTTGCCCTTGAACCAATGTTCAGTGAGGTGGTAAAGCCTTGAAAATTCAGCTGTGGTGTCCTCAGCACAACCCCAGCCCCACCAGCAGCCCTGTGCTGCAGAATGATGTGAAAATAAATAAAAGTGACACCTAACATTTACTGCTGATACTGCACTTCCAAGAACAAGAACAAAACCAGGGCTTGGCACGGCGGGAAAACATCAAATAGGGAATTACAACAGATAAAACCGGTGCAGGAGAGATGAGAGGGCCTCATGCTCATCCCAACAGCAAAGTTTGCACATCCATTCACAGAATTCGCTCCTTCTCAAGAAGTCTGGGTTATGGGTTGGTACAATATCACAGACAGTGGAATAAAACCTTCCCTGCTGAAACATTTTGGGTGGATTTCTCCTGCTCTGCCCACCAAGCAGCTGAGTGAGAGACCCCCAGCAGAACACACACACCCCTCTCAAGCAGACCACCCAAAAAGCAGAATGTCCCAGCAGAAATGGGGGGTTTTTTTGGCTCAGAGTGCTCACGGAAAATAGGAAAGCAGGCAGGCAGCTCTGGAGGCTGGCACGTGCCCAGAGAGGCACCGAGAGGATTCAGATGTAAGGGAAATTTATCTCCCTGGTAATGCTGCAGCCTCAGAAGTGCACTCACGTTATGGAAAAACCCATTGGATTGCCAGAGCCAGATGGCATGTAAATATTTAAACAACAAAATAGCTTCAAATAATCTTCCTGCTAAACACAGATGGAACTATTATTTACATTTACTTAAGAAATTTTCTCTGTGAGCATTACGGTGCCTTCGAGAAGTGCCGTGCATCACCTACAGCGTAAACAAAGAGATTCTGGCTGATATTGTGTGGAAAAACGGAGCAAGGTTTGCAAAAGCCACTGAGAACACATGAAAATGATGAGCTGTAAACAAAGGGAAAAGGCCCATGGCTGCAGCACCTCATGGATCAGTTCCACGTGGGGATGGAATATTCAGAATCCCCCAAAACACCCACCTTAAGCAGCAGCCAGGGGTGAAAACGTATCAAAACCACCCCCCAAAATCAGCCTCATCTGCAGCAGGCCTCAGGTTTATAATTAACCTGCTGGCTTAATCAAGCAGAAATAAGGACTGGTTAATTAGGAGGGAGCAGAGTGAGGCAGCTGCTCGTGGATCGGTGAGCTCATCACATCTCCAGGGGAGAGCAGGGACAGCTGATGTGGGGAAAAACACCTGGAATAATAAAATATCACCTCATCCTTCAAAGGTCAGAGCTGGGCAAGCTCCTGAGGTGAGTCAGAAAAAGGTTCTGAACTACATCAGCTGCAGAGATTTCATGGCTCAGCAAAGCTGGACTAGGAATTTGCGAAAAAAAGGGGGAAAAGTGGCCGGTGAAAACCTGATTCATCTTCCAGAGGTGATACTGGAACAGGGAGGGTGGGGAATAATGGTGTCAGCTGCTCCCAAACAGGAGGAATGCATCCCAGGAGGAAGGCACATCACCCCAAAAGCAAGGCACAAGGACAAGTGGGAGGGAAAAATCAGCCTTAGGTGAGAAAAGGGATGTAGAAAGATGGGGGAAGTGAGGAGACACAAATAAACTCGTAACACACATCAGGAAACAATGGGCTGAGCAGGCATAAAGTGCATCATTATGCTGGTGGAGCCACAGGCAGCACTGCTCAGTGCAGGGCAATCAAATCAAGCCGTGGCAAGAGAATGAGGAGCTTAATCTTGGACTAAAATAAAGCTGGAGATTCCCCCAGCCAGGCCAAGTCCCCAGAGGGGGCAGGTGAACCCTGAGTGATGAATTACAGACGTGTTCAGACGTTGTTTCCTCCCTGATAACACCTTGGGAACCCTTTCTGAGGGCCTGGATTCACAATAAAAGCAATTCCTAAGAAACAGCACAGCAACATTTGGGGAACTTGCTGTTATTGCCTCATTTTGCATCTTCAAAACTCCTCCTAAACGACAGATAAGGGAATGGCTTGACTGAGTTTAGTGATCATATTCCCCATCCTAAACCCAGAACCACATTCATTTTAGGGACAGAAAAAAATACAATCAAATGTTTGAAGTGAGCAACCCAAGATTTTACAGCAAATCTGTGACAGCACCAATTATCAGGTTTTTCCATCTCACAGATTGCTGCCTCTAATTGCCAAAATAATGATAATTAGTAATTCAATATCAGGAAATCTCTAACTCCCTGTAGTCCACAGTGCCTGAATACCTGAATGGGTACATTGAAAATCACATTTGGAGTGAAAAATCCTGGCCCCACTCCTCCCTTGGACCTCCAGCATCACTTCCCAGCGGGAGGGATTGTTAATTCAAGGAGTTTTATCAAGGCTTCAGGAGAATATGGTGAAATTTAAAGTTTAAACCTGGCTGACACCTTTTCCAATTGAATTTTAGCCAGTGAATATCAACAGCTGTGACAGAATCATTAAATAAGGGGCTCAGGAGCAAAATGGAAAGGGGTTTTTTTTGGTTGGTTTATTTATTTTAGTTTCTTACCTCCTCTTGATCCAACATTTGCTGCTTTAGTTTTTCAGCCAACTGGCTCTGCTGGTTGATTTCATCATCCTGCAATGAAACAGAGGTGGAGATTTTAAATTTCTCTTCACAGCTCTCATTTGAACACTTTTTATCTCCCCTTTCTAGAAAAGAAAGGGGAATAATTCAGCAAACTTTGTGAGGGGAGAGAAAAATAAACATCCACGGAGCTCTGCAGTAAAAGCTGTCAACACTGGTGTACATGGAGATATTTTGGGTTTGGGATCCCTGTGTTTGGGACCAAATATCTTCTCATTTCCTCCAGTGCTGTGCCAAATTATGCTTCCCATGTTTTCTAGGGAAAAACTCAAACCTGCTGCCAGTTCCCTCCAGAATAATTTAAGGGGCTTTGCTGCTTTTGATGAGGGAAGTGAAAGAAGGACTGGAGTTTTCTTTTCCTTTTCCTAATCCATATGTAAAAGCTGGAGATTGCTGCTGGGGATGCAATCAGAGAAAAGCTGGAATTTCTTATGGAAAACTGCTCTTTTCAGTGCCATCAACACTGCTGTGCAACCAGACAGTGCAGGGACACAATTTTGGTGTGCAGCACACCAAAATTAAGGTTTAAACACGATTCCTCTGTAGCCACAAACAGCCAAACTCCAATTTCAACAGGCAAGGACACACTGGGCTTTTTTCCTGCTATTTTCCTGCTACTTACAACTGAATTTTCAAACTGAGTATTGATTCATGATGAGAGCTGCCCTTTCTCTAGACAGCCTTTTTGCTGCTCTCATCCACGCTGGTGAGTGGCTTTTTCTGGGCCTTTTTTTCACCCCCCCCCCACTTTTCATCTTCCCACAAGCCAAAGCTCTTAATGGCTGGATAAGGGAATTGCTGAGAGCTTTAAGTGCCAGTGATGTCCCTCAAAAGAGCTAAATAAATCTGTGCAAAGAGAGAAATAAATGAGCCACCTGCACTTGGGGCTGTGTTTGCAGCTCCAGCACCACAAACAAAAGGGGATGGGGATATATTTTCCTGAAAATTGTGAAAGAGCTGGAATTATTAAGGACAGCCACCCTTTTTTTCTTTCCCCGGTGACTCCAGGGTGATGTTACAGTTTGCTGAGGGGTTTTACAGAAATCACTGAAGGAAAGAAAAAGCCTGAACTTCAAATTGAAGGAAAACTTGGCTCTGGTTTCCTGGAGAGTGCTCCCAAACACTGTCTGCACGTGAAAAGGGGGTGGAGGGCTCAGAGGATCTGCTTTGGTGCAGTGTTTGGAATTTTCCAGCGTTTCCCAGTTCACAATGCTCAAGAAATGGAGAAAAAATACGCCCACGATATGGCAATAAATTCCATTTCCACCTGGAGTCAAGCATTCCCACCTTATCATCCAGCTGCCTGTAGAGACTGGCGATCTCCTCATCGTATTTCTGCTTCTCCTCTGTGGAGATGCTGGCGACCACGGGGGTGATGTTATCAATGATTGGGGTGTTATCACAAGGCTCCAGGTTCTTCTGGTCCTTGGCACTGATCTGCTCCTCCTCAGGCACGGCTTCTCCTGCAGGGACACGACTCGTGACAATCCCAAATCCATGGATATTTTAGGATGGGCCTTGCCAGCCACTGAGGGACTCGGGGGAGCAAGGAAGGGCTTTGTGCCACTGCCAGGGATACAAATGACATGGAAAAGGTGTGGCCAGGTGGCCACCCTTGTGAGGATGATGATCCCATGGAAATGCAAACTCCATGGACTCCATGACCTTAGAGGTCTTTTCCAAGCTTAATGATCCTATAAAAACCAGCAACAGGTTGAACACTAAAAGCACTGAAATCCTTTCCCTCCCAGGATTAACTCCATGGATTAACAGAGGTGTAAATAGGGAGGGAAAGCCCCAAATTCCAGCCTAAAATCTGCTGGCATTTCAATGTCTCTTCCTCTCGGGATTTCCAGCTCCAGGATGGACCAGGAGGGCACCAGGACAGAGGTGTTCAAAACAATATCCACCTCCTGCCTTGCAAATTCAGGCACAAACACCAGCTTCCAGAGGCTGCCTGTGCACAGCAGACACATTTCCTACAAAATCCCTGTCCCCAAGGAACATTCCCTTCGGGACCAGCGCTGTGTCACAATCACAGGCTCAGTGATGAGGGATGGACAAGCTGCTCATGCCAGAAATTAAATCTGGGGAGAGGCTCTGGGAGCCCCTGGATGCTGCTCAGGGGTGGGGAGGTTACAGCCAGCCCTGATGCACAAACAGGTTTTTTTTTTTTCCTTTCCCAGGAAAAGCTCCAATATTTTAGCCCCGGAAAGCTTTACCAGCCTTTCCTCTTGCCAATTTACCTCACTGGCAGGGGAACAGGCCAGCAGGACAAATATATCAAAGCCCAGAAAGGCTGAGTGGGGCCCCAAAGCACAACAAAAAGGGCAAGAAAAAGCACAACCAACTAAACAGATGATTTTTTTTCCCAGCTTAAGGCATGAAAAAGTGGAATTTGAAATCAAGCAGCATCACCTCTATCAAGGTACTTCACTCCAAATATTTTCTGCCCTGTTTCTGAAGGCTTGATGGTATTTTCTATTATTAATGAGGGAAATGTGAATTGATTTTTTGCTGTTGGAGCAGAGAAGGAAAGGTGGGTTCGGTCAGAATGTACACAAAACAACACTCCTCAGGCTCTGGAGAATCCACCAGGAGCTTCCCAAAAGGAATGTTTAATTTGTCACCCATTGGATGAGAACCTCCTGCCTGTAAAACACAGGCAGATTGTGCACCTGGTGCTGACACCCTCAGTGAGAACGGAGCTCACCCATTTCCCGCTGCCCTTTTCTTTTGTAGAATAAATTCTTCATTCCTGGAATAAGCTGTACCAGTGGAATATTATCCGAGATGTGATCCCTGTGACAGATTCCTTTGTAAAAAGCCTCCATCCTGCCAGAGGATGGGACTGCAGAAGGTCAGACAAGAAATCAATAATCTTTTGAATGCATTGCTGGGTAACCCTGACGGAACGGCAGCACCGAGGGAGGGGATGAGGAGGGGGAGATTTAAACAAAAGGATCCATCCAGGCTTTTCTTTAAAAAAAAAAAGAAAAGGGAAGGAAATTCCTCAAGAATGGGAAGGAAATGGAAGTGGCCACATGTGGCAAACACGGGCAGTAGGAGGGAGAACAGAGCAGGTCACAGATCCCCATCCCAGCGTCTCCATAGCAATGGGGCTGTGCTGCTAAGGAAAAATTCCCTGTGCCAGGGGCTCCAGAGAAAGGCACAATCAGGGAGCTACAGCTCCTCTGAAAGGCAGGGAAACAGCACGGGGAGGTGGGAGAGGGATGCTCTGCATCCATAAAGATCAGGGATTATCCTGCCAGGATTGCAGTGGGACGTGAGGAACCAGACCTGGCCGTGCCACACCTACTGGGACTCATCATTAAATCAGTTTGCTCTTGGTTCAGGCTTCTCTCGAGACACATCCACACACAGAGCCTGGAGGACACGGAATTTAGAGAATAAAAATGACTCCAAAGCAGCATTCTTGGGGATGTGTTGGGATTTCAGGGCGCAAGAGGGATGCAGGGTTGGTTTCCTTGCATTTCGGGATTGTTTGTTGGTTTGGAGGTTGGGGGTTGATTTTTCACATGTGAAATAAACAATTCAAACTGGTGATAAGTTGCTAAAATTATTTGTCAGCATTGCAGATTAATTTTTTAAAATTTGTATTTCAATAAGAATTTTTAAATTTGTATTTCAATAAAAATTCATTAATTTGTATTTCAATAAAAATTCTGTAATTTCTGTGTGTCCATATTCCTTCTCCTCTACCACCCTGCAGCTGATGTGACAACCTACCCTGAACAGCAATTCCCGTTTCTAAACAGAAAATTGGCTGTTCTCAACAAAAAACATTTCATTTAGAAGCCACAGGAGCAGACAAATGGTGATTCTTCTAATCAGATGTCATTGTGCTGTCATTGTGCTACAGGACTAATTATTCTAATGTTAAATTCAATTATAAAAAGTCCCCAAACCCAAGGTCCAATTACCTTCAAGCACAATGATCCTCATGCCTGAGGAGCAGAGTTATTTTAAAAAAACCCCAAATATAACGACATTTTTCCTTTTCTTTATTAATATCATTAACAACATTAAAATTAGTGATGCCTCCTGTGTTCTCCACACCTGAAATCACACTAATTTTGGCATTTTCACTGGTTCCTCCTGCAAACAGCTGCTGGTTTGCCTGGTTTTTGCTTCTTCACCTTTCATTATTATTATGAAGTGTGAGTCATAACTGAGAGTGAGTTTAGAATTAGTGATCAGACAGAATTAATTAGAATTAGATTTAGGGCAGGATTTCAACACAGCCACATCCAGCTGCCAATTTTTGGCACCTACCATTCCTCCACCTGTTCAGCTCCAGCTCCAGGTGCTGGATAACGTTCTTTAAACTCTTGTTTTTGTCCTTCTCCTTCTCGTACTTCTTCTTCCACTCCTCTGCTGTCAGCTCCAGGTTCACAGACACCGTGTTCTTGATGGTCTTGGCCCTGCACAACAAAAGCCAGGTCAGCTGCTCTGGGATTTTTATCCCAGTGCAACAGCGGGGATTGGGAATTTTTCTGTGATACAGAGGGAAAGTAACAGAGAAACTGTGGATTCCCCATCCCTGGAAGTGTCCAAGGCCAGGCTGGATGGGGCTTGGAGGAACCCAGGGTATGGAATGTGTCTCTGCCCATGGGAACGAGATGAGCTCTGAGGTCCCTTCCAGCCCAAATTCTGGGATTCTGTGCAAACGAGAAGCTCTGGAATCTGCTCCTGGATTAAGGACAAAGCCAAGTCCTGTCCTTGCTGCTGTGTGAGATCAGCTGCCACGTCCAGCTCCAACTGAGACCCCGCAGCAGCACCCTGGGCTCATCCCAGCTCTCCACAACCATCCCTGAAACTCCCCCAGCAAAACTCATCTGTGTTTGGAGCATCAAAGGGAGTCAGAGAGGGAAATTCATCCTTCCTGAGGGAAGGGAAGGGAAGGGAAGGGAAGGGAAGGGAAGGGAAGGGAAGGGAAGGGAAGGGAAGGGAAGGGAAGGGAAGGGAAGGGAAGGGAAGGGAAGGGAAGGGAAGGGAAGGGAAGGGAAGGGAAGGGAAGGGAAGGGAAGGGAAGGGAAGGGAAGGGAAGGGAAGGGAAGGGAAGGGAAGGGAAGGGAAGGGAAGGGAAGGGAAGGGAAGGGAAGGGAAGGGAAGGGAAGGGAAGGGAAGGGAAGGGAAGGGAAGGGAAGGGAAGGGAAGGGAAGGGAAGGGAAGGGAAGGGAAGGGAAGGGAAGGGAAGGGAAGGGAAGGGAAGGGAAGGGAAGGGAAGGGAAGGGAAGGGAAGGGAAGGGAAGGGAAGGGAAGGGAAGGGAAGGGAAGGGAAGGGAAGGGAAGGGAAGGGAAGGGAAGGGAAGGGAAGGGGCCTGGGGGATCACCACCAGGGAATGGGGTTATCCAGGGGAGGCTGAACTCCTGCCAGAGCCTCTGGAGCCAGGCTCAGGAGTTGCTGCCTCCCTAGGCAGAAACATCCCACATTTCAACCCTGCTAACAGCACCCAGCACCACTTCATCCCTGTGAAAGTGCTCAGCTCCAACCAAACCCAAACAATTGTGCCAGGAAATGCAAAGCAAGCAGGAAACAATGCCCAGCACCAACTGCAGCAAATCCACGCTGAAAAAGGGAAACCAAACCGATCACTCTGAATTAAGAAAGCCTCAGATCTTGGCCCTTCACTGCTCAGACACCGAGTCCCTTCAAATGCCTCCAGTGTTGTTGAATAAAGCAGAGGATAAGGAAAGGAATAACAGATAAACCTCCAGCAGATTATAAAGCTCCAGTGATTTGCACTCTGTGGCAAGCAGGAGTTTTATTATCCTTAAAAATATTTTAAAATAACCCCGTGCTTTTCAAATCATTCCAAATATTTTAAAATAACCCTGTGCTTTTCAAATAATTCCAAATATTTTAAAATAAACCTGTGCTTTTAAAATCATTCCTAATGGTTGGGGTTTGCACATTGTCTCTGCTCAGGTTTCCACTCATTTAACTGTACCAGGAAAAAAAAAACCCACCACAGCAGGAAGTTTATCCTGGTGATGGATGAAGCCCTTGCTGACAACTAAAATTAAAAATGATATAAAAACACGAGGGAAGATGGAGTAGAAAGAGCAAAAAGCTGATTCACTGCTAGCAGAGGAGCACTTGTACGGTTTGATTGGTACAAGAGCTCCTGTGAAGATGGATTTTATTCCTGACATTTATTTTAATGGGGACATAATTTTTCTTTTTCCCAGGGAAAATGGAGGATCAGCAATCAGCCATGAGTCATGGACCTTCCCCTAATGCTATTCAGGTCCTCAGCTGTGTCACATCAGAAAAATGACACACCACAACCCAAGAGCCTGGAGAAGAATCCACATCAGGCAGCACCATTCCCACCCCAGTCCTGACAGAGAACGTTGTGCATGGATAATCCACGAGCTGCTCTCGATGGACAAGTCCTCCCAGGGCAATACAAGTTATTTCCTTCCTGACAACCCAATGCTGTCCACCAGGAACTCCTGTTCCACCCTAAACCCCAACCAAGCTCACAAATATTTCCCTGTTTTCCCAGTTCTTGCAGTTCCCATCCCGGCCCTCAGTGAGGATCCCCTTCAAAATGTTCATTCTCCTAGGAAAGCCTTGAATGTTTAGCCAGGATGTGCAGAGCCGCTTGGAAAAGTGCATTGCCCCAAAAAGAAAGGCAAATTTCACTGATTACTGGCAAGAGGAATGAAACCAGGAGGAATGTGAGCTGCAATTTAGCTTGGAAGCTGGAGTTCAGAGCTGTCGGTGCTCTCTGTTCAATTCCTGCATCTCCGTGCTCGTGCTTGCTCAGCACACGGCGTGATCTGGGCAGCAGAACTTTGGATCTCCAGTAGCTAAAACTCATGTTCAGCACACAATGGGGAAACAGAACTTCAGAGCAACTCTTCAACCTGATTTTGTTCATGGCCACTGCCTCCTTTTGCGGGCCAAAAACTCCGTGTGCTGCAAAACAACCCAATTTTAAACCAAGACAAAGGTTCTGTATCCTCCAAACTGCTCAATTCTCTTTCAAACAATCCTAACTTGCCAGTAGTTTTCCTTTCTGCTACTACACAAACCAAACAAAACGAGTGATTTTCCAAAGGATCTGAGTTCTCCTCAATTACCACAGAAGCAGTAATTACATAATGAGCCTGACCTATTTCTGCAAACTTTCCCAGTGCATTTCGTATCACTGCTGCCAATAAATGCACATGCAAGAGAAATCTTTCTGCATCCTTCCATACTTTTTGCTCCTAAACTGTCCAGATCCTCCAAACATCAGGTCCATGAGCTGTCGTGGCAATCTCTCAAAGCTGCCAATATTACAGAGTCCACACTCTTTAATTTTCCTACTTTTTAAAGATACTTTTTACAACCATAACAACAATCCCTGAGGTGAAACTCAAGGAGAAGACACCTCTTAAAAGCATCAAGAGCAGTGTCAGATACAGCAAAACTGAAAAACACAGAAAACTGCCCAGCACCTTTATCTTTCCCATAAAAATTTCAAGGAATTAAGATAACGCTTTGTACTTCCTGCAGGAAAGTCAACCGGGGCTTCCAAGCAGAGCAGGAAAATCAACTGGGGCTTCCAAGCAGAGCAGGAAAATCAGCCAGGGCTTCCAAGCAGAGCAGCTTGGCCAACATGAACATTGATTTTTCTGTGAATGAAGAGACAGCTCTCCGAAGTTCTCCAATTTCTGAACAACTCCAGAAACCACAAGCTCTGGATTTCAAACGCCTGGAGGAGCCCCAGGGATGCATCCAGGCTGATCCCACTGGGACTCACCGCTGGCCAAACATCAGCGTGGACTTGGTCTCTGCCTCGTTGAACACGGAGGGGGAGCAGCAGATGACGATGGTGGTCCTGCAGTTCCCGCCCAGAGAATCCTGGAGGATCCGGGTCATTTTGCTGTCTCGGTAGGGAACGTGGGTTTTCTAATCCAGACACAAGGAAGAGACAAGAACAATTCCTTTACACAGTGGAATAAGAGAGACCGTGAGCCCCCAGCGACAGGAGGAACGGATCTGAAGCACGCAGCTGTTCTGATTGTGCCAAGGTTTGATAACCAGTGACATCACAGAGAATTCACTCCTTATCTCGGGCACAACAGCCAAAGTGTCACTGGGTTGGTGGCTGTTCAGCCAATATTTTCTCCCTTCAGAACTGAAATGTGAGCTCCTTTCTCTCCCGTGGATGGCAAAGAAACAGATAAACAGAAGCCCCTGGGCACCCCCAGGGACAGGATTACTCACAGTTCCCTCGGCCAGCGCCGAGATCACGTTGCCCAGCGCAGACAGAGACTTATTGATATTTTTAGCTTCATCCAGAACAGCCCCCTCTGCTCCAGTTTTGCTGACCTGCCAAAGAGAGCAGGCGAGAGTCAGGCTCTGCTGGCAGCACACGAAGCCCCAGCCCCGCAGAGCTGCGCCTAAAGATGCTCCTGGAGGAGCAAATCCCAGCTCAGCTCAGCATGGACGAGGAGAGCTTTAGATCAACTTTTCTGGTAGTGCAAGCCTGTAATAATTCCACTTTTCTCCCACTCCAAGAGCAAGCTGTCCCGAATTTTATTCAGGGAGAAGTCTGTGCTCACTTGAGGATATTTGGGAATCACTTCCAAGGCCAAGCTGTCCATATAGACAGGGAGCAGCACCGCAGGGAGACTCTCAGTGGCCACCAAATGAGCACCTTGGCTCTGTATTTTGCTTGCATGGACCAAAAATATCAAGCCAGGTTTTGTTCATGGCCACTGCCTCCTTTTGCAGGCCAAAAATGACACGTGGTGGAACACAAGCCATTTTCACACCAAGACCCATTTACACACCAAATGTGTCCTAAAAACTGCTAAATTCTATTTCAAACAATTCTAACTTGCTGGTATTTTTCCTTTCTGCTACCACACAAATAAAACAAAATGAGTAATTTCCCAAAGTAGCCAAATGTAGGATAAGGCCATTAAATTAAAACTCTCTGTACTTTCACCTAAAAATGCCATAAAATAAAAATAGTCGTGTCTTTTAGGAAGACAACCTACCCAGGAAACCCCAATCTCAGGTTTTCTGGACCAAGTCCAGGCACAAAAAACCACAAAAGTTTATTTTTCAGAGGAGAGCAGTGCCTGTCCAGGCCCTCATTTTGTAAACATCATGAAGAGCTTTTAATTTAACATTCATATGCAATCATAGACATTACCATGATTAATTACCCTGCCAAATCACCTCTGCATTGTACCCACGGGTTATCAATTAACATGTCCCAATGAGCAACCCAAAATCCCAATAAACCTGATTTTGAACACTCCAGAAGACACCAGAATGAGAACTGGGAAACATTTTTGCATTGCAGCACTGCTCTAAACCTTTACTCTTTTGGTAAACAGATAAAAGTTATTTTTCTGGGGTTTATTTTTCTACATTGGAAAGCAGAAATAGTCACCACAATCAAGATTCAGGGAGCTTCAAGTAGGCTTGAAAACAGCATTAACTGCTGGTATTTCATCCATTTAATATGTGAAATAGTGACAGAAAGACCTAGAACCAGGACATGACAATATGAGCAAGTGAAAATACCTAATTTGATAAATGATATAAAAATTACACTCCTTTTTCCAGCTCCACAGATGTCAATGTAAAGCTATATAAAAACACACTGGTTCAGCTCACTCCATTATAAATGCAGGTTTGGAGGGGTTGCCTTCCACCCCAATAATCCTGATCTGCTCCTTTCCTCCACCCACATTAAACAAAGAATTAAAACAGCCCTGTTAATGATAATGCAAGGTGAGAGTTCTGTGAAACCTCCCTGAGACACCCTGACACCCTCAGCGTGGTGATCCCAGTGGGAGCAGCCCAGGAGGAAGGAGGATTTACCTTCTCACTCCCAGCCAAGTCCACCAGGTAGAGCTTCCCACTGAGCTTCTTCTCCGTTTCCACGTTCTCCTGTTTGATGTTAATGAGGAAGATGCTGTGGCTCCTCGAGCTGTGCTCGTTCATATCTGCAACCACAGGTCAGGCCTTTTGGTTAAATGCCTTTTGTGTTTTAGTTAAATGCCTTTTGTGTTTTGGTTAAATGCCTTTTGTGTTTTGGTTAAATGCCTTTTGTGTTTTGCTTAAATGCCTTTAAAACCTGGCAGGGAATTCCATCCCATCCGAGCTGGCCCCATGGCTACCAAATCCCAAATCCCAAAGGAGCTGCACAGGTCTCGGTGTAACTCTGGGAGGAGACCTCACATTTAGCCAATGTTTTCAAGTTTTCATCCAAACCACACTGTTTAAATTAAAATTTCACATTTTTTATTGCTTATCTACGTGAAAATCCCCCTTTGCCCGGGTCACAGGTAAAACACAGCTACAGTTTCAGCTTCCACTTAAAAATAAGTTTGATTGTAACCAGGTTATGCTGGAATTTCATACAGTAGCAAAAAGAAAATACTAAGAATCAAGGAACCACTTTCTCACTCAGCAAATTTGTATTTGGTATTTTTTGTTGCTTAGAATAATTTTCTATCAGTATGATGGCAAAAAAAGCAATGCAATATTTACCAAAGCAAGAAGGCAGGGACAGAGAAGAGAAAGGAGTTAACCAGGGCATCAAAAGAAATCAAATTAAATTAAAATTAAAAACAGAAACACAAAAAAACCCCCAAATATACCCAAAATACCAGCCCACCACCAAGAATTTTGTTATAAACTGAGGTTCTGCCAAATTCACTGCGTGGATCAGGGACACCTTCCAGTATAAATTTGGGAACAAGCCCTTTTATCCCCATTCATGCAACACAACATCAGCAAGTTTGGATTCTTTTGGGGTTTAATTCCTGAAGATTTGTTTGCTTTGCCATCACTGGAACCCAGTCCAAGCCACTGCTTTGCTGGGATAAACAGGCAGAGGCTGAAAATTGCCCTGCACTCTCTGGCTGCTGTTTGACCAGGGAACTGCAGCCCAAAGGAAAATGTGAGTACATCATTTTAGCTCTTTATAATTCCAAAATATCTCCAGTCTGAGCCCCAACCCGTGCTGTGATGTTTTATGGAGCAATTCCAGCTCATGCCACGCCTTAAATTCAGAGTTCAGAGCTGAGTCAGTGGAGGTTCTGTACAGAAGTACAGTCAATTAATTGGAAGTGTTTATTCCAGCAGCAATAAATCATTCACAGAGTAACTCCGAGTCCCTGGTGGATGGGAGGGATCAATAAATCCCTTGGAAGCACAACCACCCCCTCTGGAGAGGCAGAGAATTCCACGGGCACTCACTTGTCACGGCCACGTGCCGGTTGGCCTTCCCTTCGTCGATGACATCCAGAACCTCTTCAGGACTGGATACAAATCTTTCTGTACAACCCTGGGGACAGGCAAGTCAGGAATGTTTAGCAGGAATGGATCAGGAATGTTTAGAGCATTTAGCACTAATGAACAAAATAATTAGGAGAACCATCAACGTCTCACGGGATCGTTGGCGAGGCAATGGAGCCCAACGCGCCTCGGGGTGACTTTCAGGGGGAACTTGGGAGCCAATTTTTTTCCACGAGATTAAAGATTCAGTGAAATCCAAACACACAGCACGAAATTTTCCATGGAAAACATGGAGTGATACAACACATACTCCTAATTCGGGTTAGATTTCACACCCAAGTTAATTTTTCCCCCTCAAACTATAAGACAAAATGCAAAGTCCTTCTCTCTTAATGCAACAGCACTGAGTAATTAATTTTATGGGGTTTTTTTGCTCCTCAGGCTGACAATAAACAGAAAAATATTATATATCTACAATTTAGGCTCACGTATGCTCATGTCAAGCATTTTGCATTCAAGTGAGGGCCCAGAAAGTCGTAAAACTAATTCCTAACCCAACCAATCTGTTCCGAGCTCTTGCGAGGTTACAGCATCCATGCAGCAAAATATTAAAGAACAAAATTCCTCAGGTTGTTCCCTTTTATATCTGACATGAAAGGGGAATGTGAATACTTAAAATTTAACAGCATCCTAACAAAATGGCAACGTTCAAAGTCAGGAAAATAAAACAAACATGATCCAAGCCCATTAATATTTCAGGAAACTTGTTTAAACCCAGGAACCAACACAACCTGAACGTTCAAGGCTTCAAACCGGAGTTGAATTATTTCAGCAAACACGCTGGATGCAAATGGAAATGTGTAAATAAATGCACAAGTGGGAAAGAATGAAAAGCTGAGGATTAAATTCTTCTTTTACCTTAACATAGGGGACTCTGTTTTTATCTTCATGTACAGCGAGGTTTGTCTTTGACACTGGAAAAGACGTGGAGATCATTAGGAATATTCCAGAGGTGATAAATAATGTGTCAGCTCCGGGTGTGACAGACACATTTTGGGGATGGGAATTTGTAAATGAGGTCTGCAGTCACTCCCCACTCCTTATGAACCTCCAACATTTCTGCCACACAGAAGTTGTTCCCTGCTCTGTCAGTCTTGTACCTGCTTATTCAAAGTCAACTTTGGGGCACAAAAGCTTTTGTTTACTGCTTGGGTGAATCAAACAAGCCCAGACTAAGCTGGGTTTTGGCAAAGCAGAGACAGGAGAGCAACCTGGAATTCAGAAGAGCTCAGTGCCGCATTTACAGCCATTTCTACACATTTACAGCCATTTCTACATTTACAGCCATTTCCACATTTACAGCCATTTCCACACATTTACAGCCATTTTTACATTTACAGCCATTTACAGCCATTTCCACATTTACAGCCATTTCTGCCCTCACACTGATTAACAAATCCACCTTCATTAACACACAACATGCAGAGGTAGAGACATGAACTGTGCAAGAAGCAGATCCTCCCCACCAAACTGCCTGGCAGAAGCAAGGGATCATTCTAAAACACTCCCTGCATTTCAAAATCAGTTTTCCTCGAGGAACACACACGGCCAAGGAGGCCCAGCCCTGCCTTGCAGGCTGTGAAATCCTCAGCGCCCTGTGATTCAGAACGAAGCTCGTGCTCTGCAGAGGCAGGTGCACAGGAGACAGATCAGATGATTTAAACTGCAAAGTTCTCCTGCTCAAACCCTGGCACACGGTTTAAATTTAATCCCCTCCCAAATAAAGTCGGTTTCCCCTCAGGCTTTGGTTCAAAGCTCCGTATGAAGCCAAGGCGCTCAGTCACGTAAGAAGTACAGCACTTACCATCAAGTAGGTCCCTTATTTTGTCCAAATATATCTCAAAGTAGGAAACCTAATTAAATAATCACAAACATTACAGATTTAAACGTTGCTGATTTAATGTACTGCTGTCTCTGTGTTTCCACCCCTGTCAAAGCACCAAAGTAAAAATAAAACCCCACCTCCCACACAGTTTGAATTACATCTTTCATGGGAGCACACTTGTGTCTTGAATGATTTACAAGCCATTGATCTCCCTCCATTTATCAATGATTCATCAGGAAAGTACACAAAAAAACCTTCAGGCAAAACTTATCTTCTTTTTTTTGGGGGGGGTAACACAGGCAAAATTGCCAAAAATGTTGAACTGAATCAAACCAATCCAGCTCCTGCCAGATCTGTGCAGCTGCACCATGAGAAGGGTCGGGTTTGAGGACTGTAGAAGATTGTACATTGATTTTCACCCCCACAAAAGCAGAGAGCACCTTTACCACACAATTCCCATAAGCCTCAGCAATATACATGAAATTAAACTTTTAAATGAAGCGCACGTGACGGTTCTGCCTGGAATCAAATCCAAAGAAGAAAATGAAAATGAGCTTTGCTGTAACAAAGAGAGACAATTGTCCTCAAGAAAAAAAAAAAATTAAGGAGAATGAGAATGAATGAATGAATGAATGAGTTCCCTAATAAAAGGGTATTTGACTCACAGAAGCAAGCAGAAATATGTGAGGAGAGTAGGGCCCAGCCCTTCCCTAATTAAGGTTTATCCAGATTATTTAGCTGGCATGGCTGCATTCGAGGTATCAATAAACTCCTGGTATTCAGTGAAGTCTCGTTTCCTCTCATCTGAAGAATAATGTCTGAGCTTTTTATACAGGTGAGTTGATCGTTCCATGCAACAACTGCTATTAAAATACAGATATATTTGGCTTTCATGCCTTTACTTCCCCATTTAAAGCCCTCCTCTGGACCAGCTGATTCCAACAGCCCAGTTAGGCCGGACTTAATATTTCACACTGAAAACCAACACACAGAGGAGGGACCAAATTCTAAATGGATCCTCACTAGAGAGAGAGAGAGAGAGAGAGGGAACAAATGCTATTAATTTTCAGTGCTGGCTCAGTTATTAGAAGAGTTTGGTCAAACCCTGGCTGCTGATGACAGAATATTTCCCTCCCTGACAGCTCCTCGTACAACCCCTCTCTGCTGCTCAAGGCAGCTTTTCTGGGAGAGATTCATCAGCTCTGGTGGGAAACCTTTGGAACAGTGCTGGCAGAACTTGATTTCCAGCGTGACAGGCCAGGAATTTCCTACGGCTTGGGGTCCCCATCTCTGGGTATTGCAGCAGCCACGGGAAAGCTTTCCAGAGAAGGGGAGGGAATCAGTGTGGGAATTCAGAGGGGTCTCTCCATATTTTACAATCTGAGGTCTCTCTGAAAGTATTCCATGGTTTATTTGTGATATTTTTTTCTGCCTGTACCTCATTGCTGAGAAGGTTCCCAGTAAATGACTGAGCCCTCCCAGAAGCTGGTTCAGAGGTGCAAGGTTATTAAAATAAATACACAAATATTCTCCCCAGAAGCACTTCAAAGGATTTAACGCAGACAGCACTAAAAAGTCACTTATCTCTAACTTTTAGGCACAGAAAGGGCAGAGAGCTCCATTCTCAGTGAGCAGCAGGAGAAGGGAGAGTGTTTTCACATCTATCTGTGCTCAGCTACCGAAGCATTTCGGTCTGGTTTTGTTTCGGGGCAGGGATGACACAGAGAATTCCTTTTCCCTGCAATCCATGGCTGCTTTACTGACGTCTGCTTGGAAAGAAGCTGCAGCCTGACCCCGGCTCTGCCAGATGGAGCAGTGCCCCCCACGGCTGAGAGCTCCCCGGGACCCCGGTTGGACAGTGGGAATGAAAGGTCACTCCGAAGCATTTGGGACATCACACGGCTGGGATCAAGGAAGGGACATGGCAAAATATGGCAGCTGTTCCAACGGAGCCTTGGACCTCCAGCAGAGGAATTCCACCTCCAACAGGAATTCAAAAATCACTTCTGAACATCCTTCCATGGATTGCCCAAGCTCTCCTCACTTCCAACCCCACGTCCTTGAGACAGGACATCAGCCTTTTCCCAAATGTCCTGCACTTCCTGGCCATACCCAGTGGGGTCCAATCTCTGGAGAAGCTGCAGTTAAACCAATGTTTGGCTGCCCAAAGGGTGGTTCCAGCAAACCTGAGCTGGACACACACTCCAGAAAAAAATTCCAGTAGCTGCATGAGGTGATTTCTAGGAAGTACCCTCAGTAATTAATATTGGATTTTGAGTTATAAAAGGGATGGAGGAAAAAACCCCCACACAACATTCCAAGGCAGATTTTCCATGGATTTCCTTCCCTTCGAGCCATTACATAACACGTCACTCCACATTTACCTTTATGTGGAACTCCAGGTTCTCATCCATGGAGTAGATGTGATCGAAGATGTCGTGTGCAATTCTGGGGATGATTCCCATGAGCTGAGGGTCGTGCAGTTTTCCCTGCGGACACAAAACCGAACGGTAACTCGGGAATCCTCCCTCAGGGACAAGACAGGAGGGAGATTTACCCAAACTTCCCTCTTCCAGAGGGTCCCTATGAAGGTTTATTGCTCTGGGGAGGGGTTAACTTGATGTTAGAGCTCACAGAAGGTGGCACAACCAACTCCACACCTTGGAATTCCTCACCCCATGGAGAATCCCTTTGTCCTGTCAGCTCCTGCTGCTGTTTCCACTCTCACCCTCTGACTGACAAACACAACAAGCATCCACCTCACGGCCCGATTCTCCCTGTTAAACCAGGATTTGGGGAATTTGGCAGTGACAAGAAGCGCTAAAACATCCTGTTCCTCCTTCCCGCTGCGCCGGGGGAAGATTTGGGTTATGGGGATTGGAGGATTCCAGTCAAATATTCCGACTGGAGCTCGCTGGGCCAATTGCCAGGGAGCTGTGCCTCACAAGCACTCCTGCTTTCCACGTTCCTCTGCACAAACACCTTCCCCTGTTCCTCCAGGAACTGAATTTTAACTCATCCCAACAATTCCCCTGCGTGGCTCCTTTCCCTGCGCTGCTTTCCCGGGCACGTCCGGGAGAGGCAACACCACGGAAATGGGAGCAGAAACCTAAATTGAAATAAATAAATGTAATAAGAAGCAATTTAAATTAACAATTTAAAGAAAACTTATTGAAAGTTTATGATTTAAATATAAAATTTAATAATTTAGATAAAACCCTTCTCTGACCACAGCCCACGCTGAAATGCTGTTTCCAAACGTCTCATGAAACTCCTTAAATACACAACAAGAAGTCAGCAGTCGAAGATTCCATCAGAATCTGGAATCCCTGGCACACCTCTGGGATAAATCTTTGTCCAATTAAAACTGCACAAAAAAGATTCTTACTCCAAACAGTGGTAGGGAATTGTTATTATTTTTGAAAAATACACCAGGTAACCACACAATTCCCAAGCATGGGAGGTCAGATTTGACCTGTAATTGCTAAAAATTATTAAACACTGACTTTTTTTTAGCAAAATAGAAGAAAATCACGCACACGTGCATGTGGTTTTTATTATTATGTTTGTCAGTGACCACCGGGTCACACTGAGCTGTTTTCCCACTTTTTCAGCCTTTATTAGCATCCTTAAATAGAGTAAAAAATATAGATATTTTATATATATATAATAGTATATAAAATATGTAATATATGAATATATTATAGTAATGTATAAATATGTTATGTTAATATATAAATATATTGTGTTAATATATAATTATCTATATTATAAGCTGGAATTAATAATATATAATACATATAATACATAATACATAATCTATAGTATATAATATATAACATATATAATATATAACATATATAATATATAATATATAATATATATAATATAGCATATATAATCTATAATCTATAATATATAATATGCAATATATAATATATGATATATAAAATACAATATATAAAATATAAAATATAGAATATAAAATATAATATATAACCTATAATCTATAAGAATTTCAGCCTAAAATATTGGCTAAAATAGAAATTTTAGCCACTGCCTCGTTTAGCCAAAGCTGGTGGAATGGCAGTGGATTTCCCAGCACCAGCCAGGGACGAAGGCAATCTCACACAAAGAACTGACCCCACCTCTCCCTCCACCCCACAGCCTGTGGTTAAAGCACTGATTGGCTTCCTGCCCCTGAATTCCACCAACATCTTGAGGGGGAAAATAAAAAAGGATAAATCAGTGCCATTGCTGACTGCTTTCCCTACAAAGCAGCGCCCAGCTGGAGTGAAACCGTGGATATTTCATTTGTTACAAAATCACATCCCCTCCTGCAGCAGTTAAACCCTACACCACACCCAACATCTCATTAAGCTGCTCCAAAACCACCAAGTCCTTCCCATCCGAGGCACCTTTTCATTTCAGATTGGGAGAATGGAAAAAAAAAAAGGTGATTAATTAAATTAAATCCCTGGTGAAGGGGAAAACTTGAATATACAAACACCCCCCAAGACTTTGTCCTGCCCTGCTCCACCACACAGGGACCGCAGCCCCATTTCCACACTCTCCATCCCTTCTCCCTGAAGAAATCCCTGAAAATCTCACTGGAACCAACCCCGTGTTGCTGCTCAGGGAGTTTTCCCTAAGAGGGGAAAGGAGCTTTTCCTAAACTGGGATAAACAGGGATTTGCTGGGATTCCTTCAGGGCGCTCAAATCCAACCCAAGCTGCGCCTACGGCTCCAAAGCACCACGGAACACGGAATTCCTGAGGCAGCCACAAACCCAGCAACGCTCCAGCCACTCCGATCCCCTTCCCTGCAGTGCTTTTGGTGCAGCTGGATTTTAGCTCAGAGGAGCCTTTGGATTCCAACTGGTGCTGCAGAGACCTCTGGCAGCACCAGGCAAACTTATCCCTTGAAAAATCTTCAGGAAGTGACAATAAATGCATTTAATGAAATATTCTCCCAAGCCCAGCAAGCCCCAGGGTAATTGTATTTTCCTTTCCACAGCTCCTCTAGCTCAGAGGAGAAATCCAGGTGTGAAACCTGAAGTGTGAGGGACACTCAGCCACCACAGCTGCCACTGTTCAAATCAGTAGAAATTTCAGTGGATTTTTATTCAAACAAGCGGGGTGGAAGTGGATCCCACTTTTATTTACAGAATGGTTTGGGTTGGAAGGGACTTTACAGCTCATCTCAGTCCATGGGCAGGGAATCTCCCACTGAGAGACCAGAAACAGGAAGGGAAGAGCAAGGTAAAGGTGGGCTGGAAAGCTGGGATTAAAAATAGAAAGAAACCACAAATATTCTCCTGGATTCTGCTGTAACCTCACGGAAAAAGGGTTTGGAAAACTGTGGTGCTGCTGCCACTGCAGCTGGGAAATTCTCCCAAAGAGTTCTCTGCTCATTAAAGCTCAGATTTTAATAAAAACATTAATTTCCACAGGTGAAGCGCAACACTTGAGGCAGAGCTGGTTTCATTCAGGATGTTGACATAAAAACCCCAATTTATGGGGACCAAGCACTGAAAGCTCTGCTGTGGGGAGAGCCAAAGCCCATCAATTTAATTTATGGTGGAAAAAAAGGTGCATTTTCAAGTTTTATCCTGCTATTCAGGTGGCAAAGAAAGATCTGTGCCTGTCAGAAAGGCTGTCCTGGCTGTGCTCTAGCCCCATGTCCCTGGTGGAGCTTAACACCAACACTGTGAAGCATTTCCCATTTCCCAGAAAATCCCCCGTAACAGCTTTTCCAAGAGGATTTACTATTTCTTCAACTTCAGACTACTTTTTCCCCCCCCTTCCACAACACACTTTAGCAACTTTACAAGAGGATGTCAGGCTAAGAGGGGGATTAAAGCTGAATGTAGACTTGATTCCACTCTGAAACGACAGCTTTTCCTTTATCAAAAGAGGGAAACAGCTGTTTTTCCATGGTCATTTCCTTCATCGCAATTCTGAATATAAATTGGCTTTAGGAGATCTTTCCCCGGCCATGTGGAAGCACCAGCTCGAGCCCTGCAGACATTTTGATTTAATTACACCCAGAGCTGGTGGATTACTCCAGGATTGTGCCATCTGTGAGGGCTGAGCCAGTGATTTCCCCCCTCCTCCCAAGGACAGGCTTAATTAGACGCCACTGATTGCACCCTCCAGGAATGCAGCGATTTTCCCAAGGCCCCGTGGCTCCCACTGTCCTTTAACCTTCAGGTTTGGTGCCTCACCTGTGGGAATCGTGGAGCAAAACCACGGGGTGCTGCTGAACCCAGCACCCAAAACTCGGCTTTAACTCCCCCAGAGCCCAGCTTTGCCAAGCTCACAGCTGAGCTCAGATGCCCCACGCCACAGACACCCAGTTTGGGGAGGAGCAGCCTCATGCAAGGATGAAATCCTTGAATTCCAGCAGGAGTATCTAAATCCCTTCTCCCTGACCCAAAAAAAACCAACCCCAAACCACAGGAAAAGCCCTGCTCTGTCACTCTTGGTGTGGCAGGACTATGAACAGACTCAGCATTCCAGCCCCTGGAATTTGCTGCAATTCCATGCCCTTCTCCAAGAATTCCAACCCCATCCATCCGTGCTGCAGGATGCCAGAGGGGCATTCCCAGGAGGAGACTGCACATGAGAAACCCCAGAACCAAGGTGGGAATTTCCCTAATCCTGCAGTACCAGGGAACTCTGCAGACTTTTGTGGATTCCCAAATCCCACTCGAACCCTTTAAACACAAACACTCCCGTAAGGACAAACGAGGAGAAAGCCACACCTGATGTGCTCTGCTCCAAATAAACCTGGCATTTATTCAGATATCCGTGGAAAAACCTTGGGAAAAAATCCACATTGACTGAACTGCTGAAGGCAGGAGGAGCTGGACGTTCCCAAATCCCTTTTCCCACGTTTCTCCCAGCTCAGAGCTCCAGGGATCTGCCTTGCCCAGGTAACTGGCACATGGAATTTTCCTCCTCCCCCCCAGACTGGTTTGATTTTGCCCCTGTACCTCCATAGTGTGTGTTTTTCCTGATGAGGTCTGTCCATAAGCAAAGATTGTGCCGTTGTAGCCTTCCAGAACATCTGCAAGGAGAAAGAAAACAATTAAAACTCTTTAATGACATCCTCAAGCTGCATTATCAGCGTTTTTTAAGTCTTTAAAGTGTTGGAGCTGAATTAGGAAGTAGTTTGGGTGATAAAGAATGGGGAAAATATGAGATATTGAGTTAATTTTAAGCCAAAAAAAATTCATAATAAAATCTAAATTAGAGAATTGTAGAATTATTGGCATCTCTGTCACTCTCCTGGGGGGGAAAAACCTCTCTGGACATCAGATATCATCCAAAACATCTGTGGAACATGGGAAAGAAAAAGCTGAACTGCATTTAAAACCATCAGGCACCCTGGAGAAAATCAGAGAAATTCAGAGACATTCCTTCTTATAAACTTCCCATTCTATTTCCTGCTTCTGGATCACCGTTCACGGCCTCGTTAATTTCCAAGCCTGTCTGCAAAGCAAGAAGAAAATCAAGTGAACAGGAATTTGAGAACCAGCTTCTCTCAGGGCACAGTGAAGAATTTGATACGGGGTGCAGATACCAAAATATTGACTTTGCAGTGCTTAATGCCCACTCCCGGCAGTCTGGGAGGGCTGGAAATTGTGTTTGTGATGTTTCCCATCCTCTGGATCTCCATTCATAGAGGTTTCCAGGCAAAAAAAAAAGAAATTAATTAGATTATATTATAGATGAGATGTCATATAGATGGCATTTACATAAACACACAAATAATCCCCTTATTTGCATCTCCATGAAGGTGCTCCAGACAGGCAGGAAGATTGAATAAGATATATTAGAAAAATAGAAAAAGAATCTTGAACTCCAAGAGAATGACAAAGTTAGAGGCCATAATTGCTGTCCTTCTGGAATTAACATTTTTAATTAATTTAACGTCCTCAGCTGCCCACCAAAATAGAGCCACTGCTTATCCTTGCTTTAAGGAAACAAAGTTTAAAATAATTGATTATAAATAATTATGGAATGGATAAAAAAAAAATCCAGTTGTAGTATTCCATAAGGGTTCATTACCACTATTTCATCTTCCTGCCAAATTTGGTTAATTTTTTTTTTTAAATAGCTTGAATTAAAAACAAAAAAAGGAAAAAGAAGGGGAAAAAAGGGGAGAAAAGGGGAGAAAAGGGGGGAAAAGGGGAAAAAAAGGGGAAAAAGGGGAAAAAAGGGGAAAAACGGGGAAAAACGGGGAAAAACGGGGAAAAAAGGGGGAAAAAGGGGGAAAAAGGGGGAAAAAGGGGGAAAAAGGGGAAAAAAGGGGAAAAAAGGGGAAAAAAGGGAAAAAAGGGAAAAAAGGGGAAAAAAAGGGGAAAAAAGGGGAAAAAGGGAAAAAAAAGAGGAAAAAGGGTTATTATCTCCAGGTAAATGCAAGGTACCAACTGAGCTCATAGCCAAGGGGGAAAATAACCTGATTAATCAACTGTTATGTAAGAAAATTGCTCAGAATTTGCATCAATATTTGCATTTTGCTGGAAGAAGCACAGAGAAGTCATTTACCTTCTCAATTAGCAAAAAATACCTTCTCCTATTAAGAAAAAAAAAAATAGCCCTGTGCATCACCTGCAGTGAAAACAAGTCAGAGGTGTCAGCACTGAGGTTATTTTTGTGGGAAGATTTTCCACCTGAAGTCATTTATGGACCATCTGTGCACTGAATCCACAGAGAAACAGCCCCAGACAGAAAGAACAAAACTCCAGAGGGAGGGGGGAAAAAAAAAAAATCAGATTAACAAAGGGACTGAACCAAGATCAGGTGGGATTTTTACGTAATTCCCAGGAAAAAAAGGAAGTCTGAGTGGTTTTCTCAACTCCTGGTCCACAGTGATCCCCAGATTTTCCCCCAAATCCTCCTCTGCCCCTCAGCTGCTGCCTTTTTTCCTGAGGGTGGGCACGACAAACGCATTCCCACGGCCACATTTTTAGCCCTGTACTTCTCTTTTTCACCCATAATCTCCCCAATTCTGCAACTCAGCACTTGAAGCCTCATATTTATAACCAGGAAAGTCCCTCAGCTCCCAAGGAGGAGCAACCCCACCACCCAAAAAATCCTTTAAAGCCATTTTCCCCTCCTCCCAGGCCACGCAAACGTGCACTGAGGTGCTCCAGTGCTCCCAGACATTCCCCCCTCCACGGAATTCCAGGAAAAATGCAAAATCCAGGCCCACACATCCATCTGGGTGGATTCAGGAGATAAAAACTGGGTTTTTGGGGGCAACAGAGAGCGATGGGAAGCGAAGCAGAAGTGGTGGCAATCACACCCTGCTGTCCCCTGGCAGATTTGGGGCTGTTTGGGAGTTTGGCTAAAAAGAAGCAATCCCCAGTGGTGATTCCACACACATTCCCACTGCTGGCACTCCTGCCCTCAGGAGTCCCTTCCTCCTCCCAAAACCTCCCTGTTTCCCACGTTTCTCACGTCGGGAATGTGAAACACTTGGGCAGGGACGGAGCTGTTTGCTCAAACCTAATCCCAGGCCTTGTTTAGTGAAAACCCCCCGGTTTGGGTAATTCTGATTGCCAATAGAGTTATTCCAAGCACTGCTCCAGGGCCAGCTGGCATTTTCTGGGATGGCAGGAATCACAAGGGAGCCATCAGCATCCCCTGGGAGCGCAGTGAAACCTGAGAGCCAACGGGACCTTGGGGAGCTGCCTGGAAAACCCTCAGGGATTCACACGGTGCCCCCGAGCTGTGCCACACTCAGCCCCCCTTTCCATGCAGGGAATCACAGGGAATCCAGTCCACCAGCAACATTTCACAGCCTGCACTTTATTGGGCTTTAAAATGGAGATTAAATGGAAGGAAATCTAAGTCCAGAGCTCAGGAGCTTCACTCCAGGGCTGCTGTGCTCTCCCTCCCTTCCTGTCTTTTCCCCCTCTCCTCTTCCCCCTCTCCTTCCCATCCTTCACTTTCATGTTCTCTCCTTCTCTCTTTTCTCCCCCATTCTCTCTCCTTTTCTTCCAAACCTTCCCCTCGCCAGCCTTGCCTTTCCAAACACCTCGAAAGTCCAAATCAACCCACATGGAAAATACGCTTGAGCTCTGTTTTCAAATGGGATTTTGGGAAGTGTTTGCCTTTCTCTTTGGTTCATAAAGACAATTCAGTCAGCGATTCAGTTCTTCCCAATTCCTCTCGCAAAGGATTTTATTCCTCTCACCAGAGGAATAAACCAACTTTTAGGGGAAAACCAGCTTCCACAGGGGATATAAAGGCCCTCCACGAATTCCCAAGCAGCACACCCTGCAGGATTGCAACAGCCCCCCAAACCTCCAGGCAGTTCAGTGGCGTGTCAGCAACCCAAACTAACGATCCCTGAACTCCACAGATCCGGTTTTTATTAAAGGCTCACCCATCTGAGGGCAGAGCTGCTGCAATCAGACCCCTCTGAGAAGAGGCAGCCGAGTTCTACCTCATTTCTGCTCTCCAACATCAAATAATTTTCCCTCTGGTCCTTCCCCCCCATCACCTGGGCTGCCCCAGCTTGGGTTGCTCGAGGTTGTCTGAGGGAGCCAAACAAATTCCTGCACAGCTGCTGCCAGGGTTTGGAGCAGGACCCCAAAACACCAAAATAAAAACCTTGGAGGGCACAGGGACACCTCAGAAGGCCAGGGAACAATGAGGGTTCTGCTGATAACCCCTGGATGCTGCAGTGTGGTCACAAATCCAGCCCTGAGCTCCAGGAGTGGTTGGACAACATTCCCAGGCTCCTGGTGGATTTTTGGGGTGTCCTGTGCAGGGCCAGGAGCTGGACTGCTGATCCTGTGGGTGCTTTCCAGCTCGGCATATCCATGATTTTATGAATATCACCATGGATGGATCATCCAGCACCAGAACCAAGCGTGAGGGTGACTTCAGCACTGGAGGGGGTATGCCAGGTGATTAAAATGCACCCAAAAAATGATTTTGCAGTGAAAATCTTGAAACTTCAACGGTTTATGAAGGTTTTGTTCCAAGAACCAGGGTGTTTTCCAAGAGGCACCTGTGTCCTCAATCCAGGTTTAAATGCAAACTCTCTGCATGCAAAGCAACTCCCAAACCAGGGCCTTCCCCACTCTCCTTCAAAGATCCATCCTCCCACTCCATTATACAGACATTCCACCCTCATCCTGGGCTGAACAGTCTCACACTGCAGGAAGAACACACTTTTTGTCCCTTATATCCCAAATCCCAAGTGTTTGTGCGGAATAACAAGGAGAGAGTAAGGAACAACTGCTGCAATTCCTTCAGCATTGATGGGTTTGGTTTTTTCCACACAGACAAGCCCTCAAAAAAAGGAAATGCTTGGAATTACTAATTACTAAACTCCCCTTCAGACATCCAAACATTCATTACCCAGGCTTTAAACAGCTTGAGGGCACAGAGACATCCTTTTCCCTCCCCCCAGGCAGGGATAATAAACAAAGACAACACCTACCTTTGACAATCTGCTTGGCACAGGCATTATAAACTTGTTCCTGGGTTGTGTTAGGAGGTAACACCCTGTCAAAGACGTAGGGCTTCCCTTGCTGCAAACAGAGGAGAAGCTCCATGAGATAAAAGAACATTTCAACCCCTTAAACTCCATGAGCTAAAAGAACATTTCAACCCCTTAAACTCCACGAGAGAAAGAACATTTCAACCCCTTAAACTCCATGAGATAAGAACATTTCAACCCCTTTATCACCCCCATCTGACATCCAGAAATGCAGCATTTCCCACAGAGGAAGCCACTCAGTGCACAGGACAGGACAATGTTCCGTGGACTGAACAGATGTGACATTTTGGCTGCTCCAAACCCATCTTTTGTGTGGCTGGCAAATAAAACGTGGCACAGGTTCCCTGTGTGCTCACGGATGGGGGAGATGAGCAGCTGGAATGGCAGCAGGAGGTGGATGTTCCCTTCCCCTCCTGGGAATTGAGGGGGAATAGCCATGTAAATATTGGGGGGATAATCCTGCAAATATCAAGGGAATCATCCTATAAATTTTGGTGAATAACCTTGTAAATATCAGGGGAATAATCCTACAAATTTTGGGGGAAAAATCCTGTAAATAATGGGGGAATAATCCTGTAAGTATTGAGGGAATAAACTTGTAAATATTGAGAGAATAGTTATGTAAGTATTGGGGAAATAGCCATGTAAATATTGGGCGAATAATCCTGTAAATATCAGGGGAATAACCCTGTAAATAATGGGGGAATAGTTATGTAAATATTGGGGAGGAAATCCTGTAAATATTGGGGAATAACCTTGCAAATACCAGGACAATAATGCTGTAAATATTGGGGGAATTAACCCTGTGAATATTGGGAGAATAGTTATTTAGATATTGGGGAAATAGCCATGTAAATATTGGGGGATTAACCCTGTAAATATCAGGGGAATAAACCTGTAAGTATTGGGAGAATAATCCTGTAAATATTGGGAGAATAGTTATTTAAGTATTGGGGAAATAGCCATGTAAATATTGGGGCAATAGTTATGTAACTATTGGGGGAATAATCCTGTAAATATTGGGGGAATAGCCATGTAAATATTGGGGAAATAACTCTGTAAATATTGGGGGAAAAAACTGTAAATACTGGGGGAATAAACCTGTAAATATTGGGGAATAATCCTATAAATATTGGGGGAAAATCCTGTAAATAATGAGGGAATAATCCTGTAAATATCAGGGAAATAACCCTGTAAATACTGGGGGAACACCCATGTAAATATTGGGGGAATAACCCTGTAAATATTGGGAGAATAGTTATTTAAGTATTGGGGAAATAGCCATGTAAATATCGGGAGAATAATCCTGTAAATATCAGGGGAATAAACCTGTAAATATCAGCGGAATAACCATGTAAATATTGGGGGAATATTCCTGTAAATATTGGGGTATAACCTTGTAAATATCAGGGGAACAATCCTATAAATATTGGGGGCAAAATCCTGTAAATAATGGGGGAATAATCCTGTAAATATCAGAGGAATAGCCATGTAAATATTGGGAGAATAACCCTGTAAATATTGGGGAATAAACCTGTAAATATTGGGGGAATAAACCTGTAAATATTGGTGGAATAATCCTGTAAGTATTGGGGAATAACCTTGTAAATATCAGGGGAATAATCCTATAAATATTGGGGGAAAAATCTTGTAAATATTGGGGGGATAACCCTGTAAATATTTGGGGAATAGTTATGTAAATATTGGGGGAATAATCCTGTAAATATTGGGGGAATAATTCTGTAATATTGGGGGAATAGCCATGTAAATATTGGGGGAATAATTCCATAAATATCAAGGGAATAACAACATAAATATTGAGGGAATAATTCTGTAATATTGGGGGAATAGCCATGTAAATATCGGGGGAATAATTCCATAAATATCAAGGGAATAACAACATAAATATTGAGGGAATAATCCTGTAAATATTGAGGGAATAATCCTGTAAATATTGGGGCAATAGCCACATAAATATTGGCGGAATAATTCTGTAAACATCAAGGGAATAACAACATAAATATTGAGGGAATAATCCTGTAATTACTGGGGCAATAGCCATGTAAATATTAGGAGAACAGCCATATAAATACTGGGGGAATAATCCTGTAAGCACTGGGGGAATAGCCATGTAACTATTGGGGGAACAACCCTGCAAATACTGGGGCAATAACCCTGCAAATATTGGGGCAATAACCCTGGAAATATTGGGGGAACAACCCTGCAAATATTGGGGCAATAACCCTGGAAATATTTGCAGCTCTGTGGTTCATTCCCACAAACCAGTGAAAGCTGTGCTGTGAGAAAAGCCCAGAGCCTGAGCCCTGCTGAGCCCCAGGTGACCCAGAACAGTCCCAGTACAGTCCCAGTACTCTACTGGTTTCATCTCTTTGCTAAACGTGCAAATGTGTCACCAGAAGCACAGCCTGGGCCCAAAGCAGGCAGCCCACCACAGGTACGTCACCCTGAACTTGTATTTTATCCAGGAATTGTTGTGATTGCCATCCTCAGCACCAACAGATCCCCCGATGCTGTGTGGGAGGTGCCCCACAATGACATTTGGAGCGGGACAGGTGCCACCCCGAGCTCCCCGATTCCCAGGTGACACCAGGGCTGGCGTTCCCACACGGACACACGGCGCTCCCGGAAAACCTCCATCCCTCCTTCCAACAGCCGTAACTGCTCACAAGCCAAACACACACGGCCACCCCTAAAAACAGGCTCGTGTGACACCTCAAAGGCCAATCAACCCTCCAGACAGAGCTCCGCTCCCCCAGCTCCACCCCGAGCACGACGTTTGCATTTAAAACACGAATCCTCTGTCGAAAGCGGCATCCTTCTCATCTGCCATCAAAGCTCCTGGTGCTCCCCCTTTTCCAAGACACCCCTGACGAGGCCCTTAAAGCCGAGGAGGGGCTGGTGCCCCATGCCACGCTCAGCTGAGGGAGGTGGGACACCCCTGACAAGGCCCTCAAAGCCGAGGAGGTGCCCCATGCCACGCTCAGCTGAGGGAGGTGGGACAGCCCTGACAAGGCCTTCGAAGCCGAGGAGGGGCTGGTGCCCGGTGCCACGCTCAGCTGAGGGAGGTGGTGTCGCCCTGACAAGGCCTTCGAAGCCGAGGAGGGGCTGGTGCCCCGTGCCACGCTCAGCTGAGGGAGGTGGGAAACCCATGACAAGTCCCTCAAAGCCGAGGAGGTGCCCGGTGCCACGCTCAGCTGAGGGAGGTGGGACAGCCCTGACGAGGCCCTCAAAGCCGAGGAGGGGCTGGTGCCCGGTGCCAGGCTCAGCTGAGGGAGGTGGTGTCGCCCTGAGATTTGCAGTCTTTTGATGTTTTCATTTCTGTGATAAAGTTTCTCACACACTTTCTGTAAACACAGTTATGTTTGGCCAACCGCTCCTTTTTGTTTTCATTCCTTCTCCTGAGGCAGAGAAGTTTGATGGACTTTTCGTCTGACCGGTGTGGTTGGAGAGGCGGTAACCTCATCCTCCAATCCATGGTCATTCCTAGGAACATATATATATGAAGTAAAACAAACAGCCTGGGGCTTTTCCTGGCTTCTTTTCTGTCCTGAACTAAGCTGGGTCTGCGTGGTTCTTTTTGTGTCCAAGTGCAACAAGGTGGGACACCCCTGACGAGGCCTTCAAAGCCGAGGAGGAGGCTGGTGCCCGGTGCTGTCGCACTTGCACACAAAGAACCACGCAGACACCTTGTCAGGAGAGAAGCAAGAAAGAGAGCCGGGGTCAGAGACCCTCACCTTTATTATGTACGTTTTTAAAAACCACCGTGGATTGGAGGGAGAAATTACCACCCCTCAATCACACTGGTCAAAGGAAAAATCCATCAAACGTCTCCGCCTGGGAGAAGGGAATGAAAAACAATAAAGGACGGTCAATGAAACATGGCCATGTTTACAGAAAGTGCGTGAGAAACTTTTACAGAAAATGAAAACATCGAAGAACTGCAAACTCAGGGCAACACGGTGCCACGCTCAGCTGAGGGAGGCGGGACACCCCTGACGAGTCCCTCAAAGGCGAGGAGGTGGCTGGTGCCACGCTCAGCTGAGGGAGGTGGGACACCCCTGACAAGGCCTTCAAAGCCGAGGAGGTGCCCGGTGCCACGCTCAGCTGAGGGAGGTGGGACACCCATGACGAGTCCCTCAAAGCCGAGGAGGTGCCCGGTGCCACGCTCAGCTGAGGGAGGTGGGACACCACTGATGAGTCCCTCAAAGCTGAGGAGGTGCCCAGTGCCACGCTCAGCTGAGGGAGGTGGGACACCCATGACGAGTCCCTCAAAGGCGAGGAGGTGCCCGGTGCCACGCTCAGCTGAGGGAGGTGGGACAGCCCTGACAAGGCCTTCAAAGCCAAGGAGGTGCCCGGTGCCACGCTCAGCTGAGGGAGGTGGGACACCCATGACGAGTCCCTCAAAGCTGAGGAGGTGGCTGGTGCCACGCTCAGCTGAAGGAGGTGGGACACCCATGACAAGTCCTTCAAAGCCGAGGAGGTGCCCGGTGCCACGCTCAGCTGAGGGAGGTGAGGAGCCACCGGTGCCGCCCGCAGCAGCTGCTCCGATGCTCTGCTCAATTAACCACTTCTGTCACGCTTTGGTTCGACTCCAAGGGAGCAGATCAGGAGCTTCCACTCGCTCGCTCCTCCAGCTCCGGGGGAAAAGGAGGCACGGAGGGGTTTTGCCTGCAGGGTGTGCTGCTGTTTCCTCTCGGGGTTTTGGAGTTCCAGGAGGAGAAGCCAATTTCTGAGTGGTTTAATAGGTAATTCCTGGGTTTGGGGCCACCCACGCAACCCCTCGTAAGACACAAGCCTGGAGAGGTGATTCCCGATCCCAGATTTCCCCCATTCCCAGGAAAGTGGGGGGACCAGCCAGCACCAACCCCAAACTCTGCCTCCTCACAGCTTCCCACACTGGGATGCTCCCAGCCAGCCAAAGCTCTGCACTCCCAGCACGAGCTGCCCTGCCCTGCCCCGCCCCGAATATTCCAGAACCATTTCCCAAATGGAATTTCACCTCCCTACCCCCATTTTGCTCATCCCAAGCTCCAGGCAACGAGGCCCAAAAATCCCACAAGCTCAAATATCCACTGATCCCATTTATTCTCTCTGTGCCTGAGTTGAGGCTCAGAGAGCTGGCAGTGCCTCATCCCACCATGGCAAACACAGCTCTGGTGCCACCAATCCGGCCCTTCCACGGAGCATTCCATGCCTGGAATGCCAGAGAGCCTCAAAAAAGAGTAATTCCATAGTAACCGTGCTCCACGCAGCTGGAAGAGGCACTGCCTGCGAGTGGGATTTATCTGCCCGGGCTGAAAAGCTCCAAGTGCAAAGCAGCAACTCCTAAAAGTGCTCCACAGGCCAGGTTTCCTCCTCAGGAGTTGTGTTTGGGAAGCTGAAAGGCTGGAAATATCTGAAGGAAATAAAGGAATGCGGGGGATCACAGAGCATCTTCGCCGACTGCACGAAACGAGAGCAGCTGTGGGCTTTTGGGGAGGGGTTTTGTGCTTCACACCCACATCCATCTCATTCTTTGTTCTGGAGTTCCTGCCGGGATCTCTGATGTTGGAGAGATGTTGGGCTCTTCCTGTGTCACCCCAGTCCGGCTTCCTGAGCCTTCCTTCTGTGCCACCAGCTCCTCACCGCCACATCCACACAGCCCCGGGTTTTTATGTCTTGGGGTGGGGGGTTTTTATGTTTGGTTTGGGTTTGTTTAGGGGGTTTTTTTGTGTTCTTGTTATGATCTCCTAAATTCTCAGAGGTTTTCCCCAAAGATAACAAAAGCCACATCCACCTTACGGAGGCAACACCCTCCAGATCCAAAAGGTTTGCCCCAAACCAGAAGGGAGGGTGAGCAACCATGAATATCCCCAATTTTCAGCGTGTTCCCAATTTCTCCCTGTTGTCACCTTCAGAAGTGACATAACTGCTTTCATTTTATTTTTTCCAAATGTAGCTCATCCTGCATCAAACACCAAAATCAGGAGGTAATTCAAGGAAGCAATAAGCAGCCAGAAATAAAATGTTATTTTCTGAGCGATGCCAACCGTTTCGTCTGTGCACCTCCATGTATTATTTTCCAAACTCTCCCATTACACGCAGGTTATTATCTCCCATCCATAAATCACATCTCCCTTCCTTCCTCCAGTCCCCCTGACAATCTGTTCCATTAACTTGTGCCACTGCTGCATAATGGCTGGGATAAGTGCTCTGATCCACCCACACAATTCCTGCTGGAGATGTATTGACAGCCAGAGAGATTCTGCTCTGGCCCCTGGATAGCACCAGGAATTCTGTTCAGACATATTGACAATTATTATTGCACTTCTTTAGTTTCCTATTGAGTTAAAAGGCATTTAAAAAGAAAAAGAGGATTTCACAAGCACAAAAAGGATCTTCACCATAAATGCCAAATTTACCCCTCAGAGCAGCGCTGGCACCAGAAGCTAATGCAGTCTCAATTAAAGAAATTAAAGATAACCAAATACATTTCCTGGTTTAATAAAATAAATAAATAAACCTCAACTCCCCCAAATTCCCCAGAGAGAGGAAATGGGGAGAGCTCAGAGCTGCCTGCTAAGGGTGAGAAGCCCTAATGGAATTCCATGATTAATCCCCTGTGATCCTCAGGGTGGACTCCAGCCCTGGGTGTGCAGGTTGAGATGTGAAGAGACACCTCACCTTCAGGCATCTGAATCCACAGTTCCAGATCCATCTCCCACCCAAAAAAAAAAAACCCTCACAAAAACCATGGGCAAGGTGAGATGGCTCAGAACAGAATTCCCAAGTGCTTGAGCAGAAAGGAAGCAGGCAGACAACAAAATCCTGGATTTCTTTGAATTTGGGGGGCTGGGAGGAGGCATTGGAGTATGGTGAGGGATTTTAGCCTGAAACCACCCCCCAAAATTAGAGATTCTCCCAAGCCACACACAGGAGCACAAAACCACAGAGGCAGAAGAGGGACCCTGAAAAGTTTCCCAGAGCAGCTGTGGCTGCCCCTGGATCCCTGGAAGTGTCCAAGGCCAGGCTGGACGGGGCTTGGAGCACCCTGGGACAGTGGAAGGTGTCCCTGCCATGGCAGGGGTGGCACTGGGTGGGATTTAAGGTCCCTTCCACCCCAAACCAGTCTGGGGTGCTCTGACCCATTTCAGGATTACACAAGATGAGAGGATGACCAGGCAAGAAAAGGGAGAGATGGGGGTGATTTGAGGAGGAACCAACACAGCATGAAGGGACAAAAACCGAGCTCTAAGCTGCTCCCTGTGCTTGTCTGGCCACGGCCCACACTCCACCAGCACAGCCCCGTCCTCTCCCAAAATTCCTTCCTAACTCTTTTTCCAGGTGAGGGACTTCACGGGGCTCTAAAGCCCAGCCACCCGCGTGGGGCTGCAGGTGACAAGGTCCCCATGTCCCAGGTCACAAGGTCCCTGTGTCCACGCTGCCTGTGGTGCCAGGGGGTTTGGGAAGGGAGCAGGAGGGTTCTTCTCCCCCACACCAGGTGAAACAAAAGCATCCCCTTCACCCCCTGAACGGGCTGCCTGAGTCCTGCAACCACTCCGGGAGACTGCACAAACCAAAGTGCCAAATCAGCCAGCTCTGAACCCCTTGGCAAAGCCTGGCTGTGCCAAATCCCTGTCATTGTCCCCCTGGCTCCGTGCTCAGGCCAGGCACTTTTATTGGGATCATCTCAGAGGGGATTTATGGCACCTCACACGGCACCACTGCCAGCACAGGTAACGGAGCCACGTGACGTGCAGGAGCTTAATTAACGGAGAATTATCTCCCAGATAGTTTTTGGAACCCTGAGTGCTCTTGTAGGAGAGGGTTTATAAATAAAAGATGGATAATTGCAGGCCTGGAAGACAGAATCTTTTCAAAGCAAACCCTCACGGGTGGCAGAGGGATTGGTGAGTCGAGGCACGTCCCGCCCAGCACGGAGCTTCTCCCTCAGAAGGTGGAACAAAACACATCCCTTCCCTCCAGCCTACAGAGCAGGAATTAAAGCCTTCCCTCCCTTTGAAAAGGGAGAGGCCACATTTGCTGAATGCTGTCTCCATTCCCAACTGGATAAATGGCTGGCCCTGCAAATTCCCCCTGGAATTACAGAGAACTTTTCAGAGTGAAGGAGTTCTTCTCCCCACAAGTCACAGGGATGCTGCAGCTACGAGGTTGTTGCTGTTTTGCTGATGAAGCCCAAGAAATAAACAGGATCCATCCCATTCTCCTGAAGCCATTTGTCTCCACGGAGAATTGAAAACACGGTTGAAAACAAATGGGGAAAATAAAAGCATATTAGAAAACCAGCAAAATTCAGCTGTACTGACTGAGGAAATGCTGCTGCCATCCCCATCCATTTTCTGTGTCAGCTTGCCCTACAAAAGCATTGGAACAGCAGCAAATCACCCAGTGGGTGAAAATTCAGAATCCCTGGGTGAAAAAAGAAGGAAATTTATTCAGAATAACCTGAACACACTACAGAGTCAAACTGAAGTGTCAAAAACACCCCAAAAATCCTTAAATCTTGGTAATATTCCTAAAACTCATTTGGAAAATGAATGAAACCAAGCAGCCCTGTCCGAACAGGCACTGCAGAGCAACTGGAGTCAAACCCTGCATTACTTTTGCAGAGGGGGCTTAATTATTGATTTACTTTATGAATATTTCTCTGGAGCTGATGGAGTTTGGCTCGTGGCCAGCGATCCACTTCCAGCTCCCAGGGCCAGCAGAAAGAACCTTTAACTCCTTGCAACAAATCCCCCCCCTCAGAAAGCATCATTTTATTTTGGTGTAGCTCTGCAATTCAGGAAATCAGACCTCGGGGATTATTTTAAAGCTGTTCTTCCACCTTGATGCACGACCCGGAAAACAGACTCTTCCAGAAAGGAACTGGAAGTACAAAGATCTCCCAAAACAAAGGCAGCTATGAAAAAACCCTCTTGAGCAACATTTTTGCATAGTTCTGACACAGCAATACTCAGAGCAGCAGCTCTCTCATTATTATTGACTTGCACTGGTGCAACCAAGTCACTGCCAGATTCAAAATTATCCAAATTTTCTCCGGTTTTCACCAGGCTCCAGCATTTCAGCTAACCTAGCCTGCTTCCCTACAGCAGTGGGAGAAGAGAATTTGGTAATTTCTTTTGTTTAATTAGCAGTTTAGAGAGAAAAGTCAGAAAAATACTACTTGTAGAAGAAAAGAGAAAAAAAGGTGCCATAATTCATGAGGCCTGAGACCCCTCAAACTAAAGGTCTTGTGATTTTAGGGGCAGTTGAGATTGGAAAGAGAACAGTGGATACTAGGAAAAGTTTCTTCCCAGAAAGGGTGACCAAGTGATCAGGAAAGCGGTGGAGTCCCCATCCCTGGAGGGATTTAAAATCCATGTGGATGTGGCACTTGGGGACATGGGTCAGTGGTGGCCTTGGCAATGCTGGGGAAATGCTGGACTCAATCATCTTAAAAGTCTTTTCCAACCTAAATTCCATGATTCCATGATTTCTTATTTCATAAAAATTCAGTACTTCGAAGCTGATTTTAAACTACTGGGGTTTTATTGTTATACTCAGAGAACTTCACGATGTTCTTTGAACAAAACCAAAATCTCACAGCCAGAAAATAAAACCCATCCTCAGGCAGCTCCTGGAGCAGCCGTGGAAGAGGGGTCAGACAAGGCCACCCCAGGGCTGGGGATAACTCACGGGTGGAGCAGGGTTTAGGACATTCCAAAACACAGCGGAACAGGTGGAAGTCTCCAAACAAAGCAGTTTTGGTGAAAGCCCCAAAAGGACCTTGGGCTGCACCTCCAGAAGCCAGAACTCCACCCCAGCTGTGCCGTGGCAGTGCTGAGTTAATCTCTGCTTTGTTAAACCTATCACTGGCAGATTGATGGGGCCACGGGGTGGCTCAGCAGATTTGTAATGGGATCCTGAGCCTGGAGTCAAATCCAGCCCGGGGCAGGAGAGGTCACAGCAGCTCCACCGCTGGCCCCTGGAGCAGTTCCCTGTCAGCAAGAGCCAGGATGGAGAGGGATCAGGGCACAGTCCTGGTCACGGGGCATCCCAGCAGGGTGGCAGAGGGAGACAAGGGGGATCCCTGCACCTCCCTGCAGGGACAGCATCTCCCGAGCTCACGCTGCCACATTTGCTCTGGGGTGCACCGGTTCAGGGATTAACACAGAGCCTGATTTAGTGTGTGGCTGAATCCTGAGGGAGGAATTCCTGGAGGGTCTTGATCACGACAGCAGTGAGCCCCCGGGCACATCTCTGCCCCCCAAACCTCCACCTGTGAGGGGCCAAAACACCTCAGGACATCAGGACATGGTCCCTCACCAGAGAGCTTTGTTCTCATCCCATCACCACCAGCAGCAGCACTGCTGCAGGCAGATCATTCTCCTCTGCCCTCCAGAACTGCAAATCTCGAGTATTCCCAACTCCAGGGGAGAGGAAGATTCCAGCATCCACAATTTAACAGAGCAACCCCACCCCAGAGCTCAGGGAATGATCCCGTGGTTCCCTGCTGGTCAGGTGTGCTCCTGATCCACTGGAGACCAGTGACAACAACTTAAATTCCCTTCCTCACCTGCAAACCGAGGAGCTGAGTGCCAGCAGCGCTGGAAGCTGGAATGTTTGCGGATCTGATGCTGCAGCAGGGTTGCAAAAGCCCGGGATGGAACAGAAACGTTCTCCCCGCCCTGCTCCCGCCTCCAACCCCACTAAAACCTCACAAACTCAAAACACAGCAGAGAATCACGGAAGGGGAATGACAGGACCAGGAGTTCTGAGCTTCCCTGCACCTTTCCCATGGAAAAGGGATACTCCAAAGGGCTGGAGGGGCAGCACAGTGCTGAGCATGATTTTGTCTACAGACAGATTCGATGTGCAGCTGCCCCAGCATCACCTGGTTTGTAGCTCGACGGCGTCGCAGCCTTGACCTGCATCCCTTGGAAAAACTCAGCTCTGCATCCCAAGGACTGCAGGAACAGCCATGATTGGAGGGTGGCAGAGCCTCCACAGGCACAGCAATGACCCTGCAGAGCAGCTGCTGCTGGCAACAAACCTCTTCCAGCAGGGATGGAGCAGAGGGATCCATCTACGGAGGCATTCGCACCTGGCCTGGGCACCCCACACCTCCCACTGCTCTGCCTCTGTGGCACCAGGGCAGAGACAGCCCTGCTAGGGCCATGCCACAGCTGAAATACCTGCTGAAACCCCATGCCACAGCTGAAATATATCCTAAAACCCCATGCCCCAGCTGAAATATATCCTAAAATCCCATGCCACAGCTGAAATACCTGCTGAAACCCCATGCCACAGCTGAAACCCCATGCCACACCTGAAACACCTGCTGAAACCCTATGCCACCGCTGAAATATATCCTAAAACCCCATGCCACCGCTGAAATACCTGCTGAACCCCCATGCCACTGCTGAAATATATCCTAAAACCCCATGCCACAGCTGAAACCCCATGCCACACCTGACACACCGGCTGAAACCTCATTTAATAGGATCACGGAGGAAGATCAGCTCTTCCAGGAAGGAATGCACAGGAATGTCAGTGTTTCACACAGTGTTTGAGCCCCACTACAAAATCACTGAGCTCTTTTCCCTCTAACAGCATTCCACTGGTTCCTTTCACCTTCCAGTTCTTATCTCTTTGCCCAGTTTCTTCTCCTCCTTCCCCACTCCCAGTTTTGGAGGGGTGGGGATGGAGGACACAGGGCACAGCTCCCCTTTGGGCCAGGCACAACCCCAGTGCTCGGAGCCTCAGCTCCAGTTCCTCTCATCCATAACCCCTGGAGGAACCTGCTCATTCCCACCCATCACCTTCCCAACAGCTTCTGCTTCTTGCCTGATTTCCTTCTATCCCTCATTATCCAGAGAAAATCCAAAAAGCAGAACTCTGAGTTTTACTCAAAATGTCCAAATCTCACCATTTTGGCACCAAGCCTCCAATCCCCCTCAAGCACAAGCAGTTGGGGAGCAGGCAATGATAAAAAAAATGACGAATTTTAGTAATATTTTTTTAAAAATAAGGATTCTTCCCCTGATGTAGCAGGGTCTAGGAAAGCTTAAATAGGAAATTGCTAAGCAGAGAGCCCAGTGCTGTTGGGAAAACATTTGCATTTGTGGGAGCAGGGCCACGATGACTGCAGTGCTTGGTTTGGTGATACTCAGCAATCCTATCCCCGTTAATAAAATTGTATCAGGTAATTGGACAAGCAGAGACCAAAAATTCATCACAAAAACATTACAAACCAGAATTGCTGCTTCCTCCATTTCTGCACCAGCTATCAGGAGGAAAACAGAATATTTAATAACTTCTAAATTAATCCACTGCTGATAAATGAAGTCAAGCATCAAGAAATTCAGATTTGTTTAAATCTAAATCAAAATTTAAGGGCAATTGCAGCTGGCTCTGCATTTGGTGGGAAGAACATCTCCACCAGCTTGTCCCACCCTGAGGAGCTGTGGTGACCCACGCTGTGCTTCCCCGGACAGCTGGCAAAGGGTGCTGGGTGTGCTACTACAGCGACTGCAGCCCAAGCCCTCACAGCAGGAATAAAAGTGAATAAAAGCGGTATTTCTGAGCTGGTAAAACACACACAAAACACAGCCCCCTCCTGGGAACTCCGTAAGGACAAAGAGCTGCAGAGTTCCCTTTTTGGTCTGTGCTGCTTGGACTTCCTTTGGTAATTTTTTGGGGGGCTTTTTACGAGCAAAAATAAGATTTTCTGGCTCATAACCCTTCCTGCGCCCTCCCTGCAGCAAGAAAACGCATTTCAGCCTGCAGAGAGCTCATCTCCTACAGCACGGCAAGGAGAGCAGCAGAGCAGCCCCACTTTCTGCTGAATTATCCCCAAAGAGGCTGGAATCTCCCGGCTGTAATTCCATCGGCAGCACCGAGCGCTCTCCCCGGAGCAGGGAGCGGCCCCGGTCCCTCGCAGCTCCGGAGGCTCCGGTCCTGTCAAACTCCCCCAGCCAGGAGGGGAAGCTCTGCTGCTGCTCCCCGACACGGGGAAGAGGAGGGAAGCACCACGTCCTGTAAAATGACAGCCCCGTAAACACAGCACCTGCGGGCTCTCACTGCAAAACCTGCCTCATATTCTCATTTTTCTACAGCCAAACCTGCGAGACGCCGGGCTGGCGGCTAGCAGGGGATAAGGAGGTGCAAATCGTCATTAACGGGGTGCAAATCGTCATTAACAGGGTGCAAACCATCACTAACAGGGTGATTTAATATTCTTTTTTTTTGATTAGCATAAGCACTTGCTCTTCCTGATAAGCCACAAGCCGTTCTGCAGGAGCTCAGCCTCCAGCCCCCCTCAGCATTTGGCACTGTTTTAGGGGAAAAAACCCAAACAAAACAAAAACCAACGCACAGACAACGGGCTCAAGGTCCCGAGCACTGCAGGTGCCTCTCTCCAGCACTCCAGGACAGATAATTTGCTCTGAATTCCCACCTCCACCAGCAGCACCACGGCTGCTGCAGCTTTCGGGCTCTCACCCTGCAGAGAACCCCAAATGACTTCCTCAACACCAGCCTGAAGCGTGCACAGGCAGCTCCCACGGCCCCAAAAAATCTGAAATATCTGGAATTTAAACCTCCAAACCTACAACAGACCAGAGAGAAGCATGGGGTATTTCCACTGCACAAACGGGGAGCTGATGCTTGAGGTCACTGGGAAGTCAAATCCAGGTTAGTTCCGTTCCACACAAAGTTTGCATCCCAAACAGCCCAAATCCAAGCTCTGCTGAGGATAATGGATCAACAGCAGCACCAGGAGCAATTCTGTATTTATCTAGCACTGCTTTTGGTGAAACAGCACACGGATTTACCACAGAACATAACAAGGAATGGTTCATTTTAAGGAAAACACGAGTCTCGTACTTTGTGCCTCACCCTGACCCGTTCTGGCACACACCCAGCCATAAAACCACCTCAGGGGCTCCCATTTTCCCCCAGCTCCTCGCAGCATTCCCACCTTCCTCCTTGTCATGGTTTGTCATGGTGACTTCATGATGTGTATCCCCTATCACTGCTCTATCGCCCAGAAATTAACTTTGTGCCTGCTTCACTTTCTCCTAATTCTTACCTCACAGAAGGAAATAAGTAAGTGACAGATATTTCAAACCAAACCACTACAGTCCTGCACAGCCCCGCAGCTCCAGCATCACACAAGGCACGTAAATAAGTTTTTTATGCTGGCAGCAGCTTTGTTTGAAGTTTATGGCTGAGTTTACTCCACAACACTCAGAAAATCCGAGCTGCACACAAAGCAAGCCACGGAGAGAATAAATCCTCTATCACCAATGCGAGCAAACATTTTTTCTCCAGGACAATGCTCCTCCACGTGCTCCCGTGTAGTGAGATTAACTCTGCTTTTAAGGTTTGTTTGCAGCGCTGAAGTGTTTTGCTTTGAAGTCAAATTGTGAGAGAGATACCATAAAGTGAGAAATAATCGAGCCAAGCGACAGCAGTTTTCCACTGGGTATTTATGGGTGAGCCAGGAAGAGGGAAGGAAATACAAAAAGCATAGGGAGAGGTCCTGAGAGGAGAAAACCAAGCAAAATGCAAGATAAAAGGGGAGAGGGGGGGAGAAGTAATAAAGGAGAGAGGGAGAATTGAAATGTAAAATAAAAGGAGATTAGGGGAAGAAAGGTAATGGGAGAGGGAAGGAGAGGATGGATACGACAGGGGTTGCATGAACAAAAATCCAGGTGACTTTCCTTAGAGGATTTTTGGCACAGATCCTCACCCAGCGAACCACAGGAGATCCCCAAGCCCTGTGAGAAGCTGCAGCATTGCCCCCACCTCCCTGCTGGCCTAAATGCAGAGCTTGGAGCAGTGCAGGAGGGCTGTGCAGGCAGAAAAGAGATTACAGCTGCAGAAAAACCCGACTTCTGGCAACAGCTCGGCTAAAAATACTCCCTAACCCAGTTACCCCAATCCAGAGAACGCTCTCCTGCTCAGCCTCTGCTAAGTGGGGGAATAATTCAGCAGCCAGGATGATTCCTGGGTATCAGTGTGACTTTGAAATTCAACTTTCACCCCTCAGAAGCAGAGGTCTTCAGCTCGGGAGCTGCGACAACATCTTTTGCTGGCTGGAAAATGCTGCCATAGCAACAGGAGCCCAGCAAATTCGGGAATATTTTGTATGGCAAAAGGGTGTTGGAGGCCTTTGGGGTCATTGAATGTGTAACAAAATGTGGTTTTGGTATCAAATCCTCCTCGTGGAAGAGAAATGCTCCACAGCAGCTTCAGAACCAGCCCAGTTTTTCAAGGTTCACTCCATTCCCTGAGCCAGGAGAGAGATTTTTACACCATCCAAGAGCATCTCCTGTCCATCATCATAACTAGGTAGTGAGAAAGGAATTCTCTCAGCAGAGAGAGAGAGAGAGAGAGAGAGAGGCACTGAAAAAATGAATCACTTTTAGCAAAGACTACTATCAAATATTTAAGTTTTTGTCTCTGGATACTCATTTCTCATGGGGGGAAAAAAATCCCACATTCCTGGTGCCGATGAGAGTCGGTCTCACAGCTGGGAAATAGGCATTTTCTGAAGCTGTCCTGTGACCAATCATTGATATTTTAATGGGAATCTGATGACAATCACAAGCACTTCCCATAAAAAGCCAAGAACCAAAGAGGCCATAAATCCATAGAACTGGATGAATAAAACCAGGAATCCATCAGCAATCCCATGCCTGTGACTCCACACCTTTAAGGCTGGGAAGGATCCCATTTTGGATATCTTGAGGCAAATTTTTGCTGCTGTGTTTGCTTTGTTTTGCTGGGATTATTTAAATATGCAATGTTTCCACACTCCAAAACCCAATAAAACTGAATTAAGTCCACAGAGCCATCACAAACAAGCACCATCATCCCACGTGTACCTTGCAGGGGAGCTGGAAAAACAAACCTTGGCAACGCCTCAGCCAAATCCAAAGTGTCAAACAACTACTGAGCAACTCCAAACCACTTCTCTGCCTGCACACCTGGATTTTAAAAGGTTGCAGCAACACCAAATCAAGCAAGAGAGGGAAAATAAAGAGCCTGAGAGGTAACTGTGGGTGACTTTAAGATAAAACATGTCAAGCCTGAAGAACCCAACAAAAACAGACACAAAAACATCCCTGTACATGTTAAGAAAAACAAAACAAGCCACAAGCAAATCCCCCTGTCTAGAAGGGATCTTTTGAGGAAAAGATTCGCAATGAACTCCAAATGCACTGCTGCATTCAGCTAAACCAGCCAGAATTTAACCAGAAACGCCCCAGCAGCCAGACGGCCCCAAAGCCAGGGAAGCCGAGGTGGAAATGTGGGGTTTTCAGAAACACGTGGCAGGACCTGGAGACACCTGAGGCAGCACAGAGCAAGGAATTTTGGAAGAAAACAAAGCCCAAGTGAGTCATTTTCATGACAACAGGAAGGACACCCAGGATAATACCAAGGCTGTCAGCAGCCGAGCTAAAACCGTCACGAGAAACGAAATGAAATCATCTTTCCTCCCAAGCCTGTTTTCCTCACAGAAACTCCCCCAGAGAAAAGCAGATCAATATTAAAGACTTACAAGTGGCACTGCATCCTTAATTTCCCCTTTTCCCAACAGCTTTTGTTCTTCTGGCACAGTTGGAAGCCCGGAGCCAGAGCAGGGAGCTGCGAGCACCACCCGGGAGCTTCCCCCGCACACTCGGGGCAGGGAGCCTCGGGAAAAATCCTCTCCAGTGGAGCACACCAAGAGCTCCCACACCGCCCCAAATAACCCCAAATCTCCCTGCAGCAGCCCCAACAAACACTTGCCCAAACAAATCTGAGCCCCGGTGGCTGACTGGTGCATCCCAGGGGAAGGAAAAGGATTGGGACAAGCGGGAATGATGCTCAATGTTTAAACCTTCTGGTCCCAAAAAAAGGCATCCAGCAGGAGGTACCAGACGGGAAAAGACAACACAGAGTGGCTTGAAACTCCATTTTCATGTGGTTTGACAATTTCTCTTGTTGAAATCCATCACCTGTGTTTTAAGTTTCGAAGGTTTAAGTAGGAATCCATATTTCTGACAGGATAGGTTTGGAGAAGGATGCCCAGAGGGGATTGGGAAAAGAGAAAAAAAGAGAAAACACAAAAGGGAAATTGCCTGGGTGAGGAAATATGCTGTTTATTTTGAGTAAATCATCTTTCTAGCAGCACCATCAATAAATAGAAGCCATTTTCACACCTGAGTTCTCACCACTCTTTTAGAAAACAGAAGAGCAAACACAAGGGCAGCTTCACCCATAAAACACGCATTGATCCGTGCTGGATCACCTGCCCCCAGTTCAGCACTTACAGACAAGCCTGGAAGAGCAGGAATGTCCTTTCCAGAGGGAAAACAGCTGAGGATTCAGAGGAGAATCAAACAAAACTCCCTCAAACCTCTCTGTCCCCACAGGAGTGGCCCAAACCTGGCAAGAATGGGCCAGGCAGCCAAGGATTTTGCTTTGAACCTTTTTGGGAAGTACCCCTGTCTTGGGAACACCTCACAAAATTGGGTCAATTCCAACAGAATCCCAGGAGCTGAACTGGCTGCCACTCATCCCAATAACCTGTGCTTCTGGGATTAGACAAAGGCATGGTGGAAAAGGAGAATATTTGGAGAAATCCTCATCAACACTGATTTTTTCCACTGCCATTGTGGCAGGGTAATATGGCACATTTGCTTCAGTGCTTTCTGGGAGTCCCACTGCCACAAGAAATGAATGTGTTTCTTGATAATCAGCTCCAGAACAGTTCCATTCTGCCCCAACACACTGCAAAAACAGAACCAAACCCCTCCTCAGTCATCTCATCGGGCCCCTGATTCTCATCTTCCACGCAAGCTCCTGAAAATAAGTGTGGAGCACAGGAACTGCCTCAAAAAACCAACCACTCTTTAAATATCTTTAAACACCAAGCACCAGAGCAGCTCCCTGAATGGCCACGCCAGCTCTTCGGGAAATGAAGTTGTTTCTTCTGCAAGGAACAGAAAATTCATCCAGACCCAGTGGGATCACCGTGTGTTTGCTCTTTCCCAGACGAGCAGCAACGTGATCCACAGGCTTCTGCTTCTTCCCGAGGCACCTACAGAGCAACGTCACCCCGGAGCAAAAAGCCAGAGCCAGATCTGTCAGTCCTGAGCTCTGGAAATAGTCTGACCTGAAAGCACCAGAGCCACGGGGGATGAGCACAGCACAGCGCGGCTCAGCTCCTCCACGGAACGGGAAAAGCGGCCTCCAGACGTTATTCCAGGCTGCAATTTTGAAATTTTAAATCCTGGGGTGTGCAGGAACAGTGGGGACGCTTCTGAAACAAACAGCTCCCACTAAAGTGTTTGCCAGCTGTCTGAAGACACCAATCCCCCAGGAATTCCATGCTCAGCCAGGTATTTGTATCCCAAAAGTCCTTCTCAGAAGCTTTCAGGCAAAACGCGCTCGGTCCTCACGGGAAAAGGGGAGCTGGAAAACACCGGAGATGCTGGGAGAGAAGGCGAGGAGCAGCTCCCCAGAAGAAGGGATCTGCCAGGAGAACAGCACCCCACCATCCACTGACAGCCTTCACACCGTGGCAGAAGCCACAGGCTCCCATCTCACACCCAGAAGGAGCTCTTTGCACAAGTGATTTATTTATTTACAGACACACCAGGAACAAACCCTCCCCAGGCACAGGGGATGTGCCTTTGGGGGTAGAGATGGACACTTGGCTTTTGGGAAAAGCTGCACCCAAAAAACCAAAATCCCAGCAGCACAGGGCAGTTTTTTATTTTTTTTTTTTTTTTTTAAACTAGCCATTTATCTGTTATCCCAAGGATTTATTTATTTTTTTTTCAATCTGTTTTACCCACAGAGTGCCAAGTGTTTAACAGCACTCAGAGATCTCAGTACAGGAGGGATTTTGGAACGTGCTCTTCACTAGCACAAACTCTGCTGACTTCACTGGTATACATGGAATAAAATATAGAACATAGCCAAATATTTTAGGCATAAAAATAAGCGAGAACCTCTCCACAAGACATCCCAAAAAGCACTTATAGCACAAAGCATTAAAAAAAAAAAAAAAGAAAACAAAACCACAGCGCTGCTCAGAAAGGACTCAGCCATCAATCTTTGTTTCCCTTTCTCTCCCAGAATATTCCGAGCTGGAAGGGACCCACCAGGATGATCCAGCTCTCAGGCCTGCACAGGAATTGCTCTCATGGAACACGACGCTGCAGAACAGCAGTGACCAGGGCAGGGCCAGGGCACCAGGTGATGGTGGTGTTTGCCTGAGTTGTTTAAATGGAATATTCCACGGATGAGACAACAGAACTTCCCCCGTGTGAGAAAAGCCCAGTCCTGGGGGATCCTCCCACTGATCCCGGAGGTCTCCTGGATTTCCCAGGGGCTGGAGCCCCCCGGGATGGGCAGAGAGGGGAAGGGGGAGGCTGTGCCTGAGCCTGACACGGGGAGCACGCGGGGACTGCAGAGCTCAGCAGCTCCCGCTAAGCCGGGCTTTACAAATCCCTCCCGCCGCAGCGCCAAAGGCAGCTGACAGCCACAATGAAGAGCCTTTTATCCCTTCCTGGGAACAACATGAGGTTCCCGAGCTGCCTTTTGGATGTTCAGCTTCCTACCAGGAGATGTTTTCCTGAGCAACCAGCCCGGGATCAGCCCCGCGCTCAAAGGAAGCGGCTGCTCCAGACAAAAAAAGGGGCTGAAAACATCACCCCCTCCACAACTAAATTCCTAAATATTTCACACCAGGGCTGGCTGGCAGGATTCTCTGCCACAAACCCCAACCAGCGAGCATCCCAGCAGGTGCTGAGGCTCTGTGCATCCTCCCTTCCCAGGCGCTCAGGAGTAAAAGCACCCGCAGGAGCAGGGCAGGAGCATGCACCGGGAGCTGCCAGCCCAGCAAAGAGCTCCACGCTCTCCCACGAGCAGGAAGCCAGCTGGAAAAATGCATTTTTAGGTATGTCAGCCAACACAATCAATCAGAGAGTCACCTTGAGGCTGCGGAGGAGCAGCGAGAGAAAATGAAGCTGCAGCCTGGTGAGACTCCTGGGCGGCCAACCGCAGAATAAAGCCCTGGATTCATCCCCCATCCCCTCCTCCTGCCCTGCTGAGAGGGGAGATTCACCTAAAAGGCTTTTTGTGTTTTAAACTTCCTGGCAGAACGGAGGCACGGAGGGTTTTGTCTGATTTAAGCAAAGGAAAGTCAAGGTAAGACGTTCTCACCCTCCGGAGACGGAGGGGAGACACCAAATAAACACAAAACACAACAAATCCCAACTGCCAGGGATTTATCCCGTTGGAATAGAGTCAGGACATAGCCCCGGGGCTTCCCTGAGGAGCAGTTCTGAGCCACACAACCCCAGGCCCAGCCTGGGGAAACTCAGCTTAAGTGGATAAACTTTCCCTCTCTGCTGCTCCTTCCCAGAAACACCAAGTCATGACCTGCAATTTTTTTGCCCAAGGCCCCAGGGAAGTGTAACAGGAGATGACAGTGGGAAATTCAGGAAGAAAGCTTTTCCCCCGTGTTTACTGGGAAGAAATAAATTTATTCAGACTTACTAGTTAGGAAAAAAAAATAGATGTTTCCCTTAAACCAGTGATATTTTATTTTTTTCTTACGTGGTGACATAATTCCTCAGGGGGGGAAGCTGATAGTTGTGTTTGGTTTTTTAAATTTTAACAGAGCCCTTCTCTTTCCAATCCACGGATCAAAAATAAAAGCTGCATTGCAGTGTTTTCAAATGCTACAGCAAAACACAAAAAAAGTGGTTGGTCCTGGTTTATTTTTGCTCCTCAGGGCTTTTGAAGACTGAAATCCTGCTATTCCTCGAAGGAAGTCTGCTCTGGTGGTGCCTCCCCACGGATCAGGATTCCTTCCTTGCCCCTGCCAGGCGTTGGAGCAAAGCAGCCACTCTAAACCAATAAAATAATACTAAAAATACTAAAAATAATAAAATCCACCAGCACTTCCCACTCCTGCTGCAGTGGGATCCACCGGGGATCGAGTTACACCAGAGCCCAGCGAGCTCAGGGCTGCAAATAAAGAGGACAAAGAATAGGGGAAGGTTTTTATGTTCCCTTCCACTCAACCAAACCACAGCTATTCCCCCAGAACTCCAGCTGATGGCTCCTCCTTGGGAAGCAGAAGCTGGATTTGAGGACATATTGCATTAGCTGAGACGATTCAAATCCTAAATAATTACAATTTTTGCCTTAGGAAGGGAAAGGCAAACTCGAAGCTTCTGACTAGATTTTCAAGACAGCAAATACCACCTCAAAATGAGCTGCCAACCTGAATATCCACGTAAAATAAAGATCCATGTAAACAAATACGTGCACTTTCCTTGCTTCTCTCTATTTTTTTTAACTTCCAGAATAGAAAATGAACAGTTGCTGTTGGTTTTTTTCCTTTCTTTCCCCTCGCCAAAGGAATTATCTCTCGCCTGCAAGATACAAAAAGCTTTCCCAAAGCATCACAGCTACTGTTCTCCCAGACAACTGATACTTTATGGACAAAGACACATCAGGAGTGGGAAAAGAGAATTCTGAACTCATCTTCTCTTCAAAACACGGCGCTGTTAAAGGATTTACAGGAGCTGTATTTTAATCTGCTTTTAACATGTCTGAGGGTTTATTTCTTTGGGGGGGGAGGGGAACGTGCTGACATTGGTTTCTTAAACATCCAATGGTCCAGATGCATTTTCCCTCCCAATATTTGCTGGCCAAACCCAGCCCTCTGCTGCTGACCAAGACTGATAACCAACTTGATTATTCTATTGTTAACAGGCTGCTGGGGGTGCCACCGCTTTAACCTTCACAGAAAGACAATTAATTCGGCAGGACAGAGGGCATTTAATATTAAAAAAACAACAACAACAAGCTGGGTATGTTAGTCATTCACCAATTTTTTTCCCCTTGCAACTGTTCTGCAACTTTCAGGGGGGAAGTTTCTGATGACCTCGAGGCTTCGGTAAGAATTTTAACAAATTGTCCGAGGAGCTGTGCTGACAATTAGTTTTAGGGTCTCTTGATCATCACATGGAGCACGTTATTGGTTTAACCACAGGTGACCACATCGGAACTAAAGCACCGCAGCCCAGGCCGGCTGGACACTAAACCAGAAATCGGCGCTCAGGCCCCCAGCAGTGCCCGTGAACCCCCACCCGAAGCGGCACCGGGGGCTCTGAGCGCGGCCCCTGCGAGGGAGAGGGAGAGGGAGAGGGAGAGGGAAGATGCTGGGCTGTGCCGAGCCCCGGGATCAGCCACATCCCGACCCTTTGTTCCCACCAAACCCCCGGAGCAGCCGAGCCCCGGCAGAGCGCGGGGGGAGCGCAGGGCCGGCCGTGCGGCTGCTGCGGGCTCCGGGCGGTTTGGGTTCATTTCATTGTTTTAACCGCGGAAAAAAGCCCCAAACTCGGCTCGCGTCCCGCAGCGCTGCCCGGCGCGGTCCCGCCGCCGCTCTGCGGTGCCGCCCGCTCCGCGGGGCTGCCGTGCGGCCGCGGGGCGCTGCCGGGGACGGGGATCCCGGGACTGCGGCTGCCGGGATGCGGCTCCCGGCCCCGGGATAACTTCGGTGCCGGCGGCTGCCGCAGGGGCGCGGCGGAGGCGCGGGCGGCCGCCCCAGTCGAGCATGCCCAGTCCCCGGCATGACATCAGCGCCCGAGCCCGCGGCTCCCCCGCGCCCCCCGGGCCCCCCGACACCCCCGGCACCCCCGGGGACCCTCGGCCGGCGGGTTGGGGGCAGCCCCGGCGGGGGGGGCGCGGGCAGCGCCGCCCCCCCCCATCCCGCTCGGCCGCTGCGGGAACAATGGATGGGATGGGGGAGACACGCGGGGAGGGCCCGGGGGGCTCCGGCGGGCGCGGGCACCGCGGGGAGGGATGCTCGCCCCGAGAGCAGGGACGCTCGCCCCGCGCCGAGGGATGCTCGCCCCACCCGCGCGGGCCGGCGGCGGGATGCGGGATGCGGGATGCGGGATGCGGGATGCGGCAGACTCACCCCGATGACCACGGTCTCGTCGCCCTTGAATTTGGGGATGAATTTGTCGCCGCGCAGGATCTCGGCCTCGTTGAGGGGCCGGAAGCGGCACATCACCTTGATGCTGCACTCGGCGGGGTCCGCCATGGCGGCGGGCGGGCGCCGGGGCTGCGCGGGGCAGGTGCGGCAGCAGCGGGGCTGGGGCCGCCGGGCGGGCGGGGCCGGGAGCCCTCGCAGCCGCTCCGAGCCCGCGGACACGCCCCGGACCGGCCCCGCTCGGGCGCGGCTGCGCGGGCACCGCGGGCACCTCCCCCCGCAGCATCGCGGAGGGCGGGGGGGAAGCGGCCCCAAAGAGCGTCCGGTGCCGCCAGCCCCGCACCTTCTGCTGTCTCAGCGTGCTCCGAGCCCCATCCAGCCTGGCCTTGGGCACTTGCAGGGATCCAGGGGCAGCCACAGCTGCTCTGGGCACCCTGTGCCAGGGCCTGCCCACCCTCCCAGGGAAGGATTTCTCCTATCTATCTAAACTAAATTTCCCTATCACTCCACTTCCCCATGAAGAGTCCCTCTCCAGCTTCTTCCAGACACTGGAAACCTGCTACGGACTCCCCACACAACCTTCTCCTCCGACATTCCCAGCCTGTCTCCATAGGGAACGTGCTCTAGTTCCCATAGCAGCTTTGTGGTTTTCCTCTGGGTTTGCTCCAACAAAGCCCCCCTCAGCATCCTCCCCCTTTGCCTCTGGCACAAGCCGGATCTATAACCAGGTTAAAGGATATTTCTTTCTGGAATATCACTCCATGTCTCATTCCCGGGAGGAAAAGCAGAAGCAATGGTGCCTCTGGGCAGCGCTTTGACCTTGCTCAATTTACAAGAAGTTTTGTAAGGATGCAGCCGGTGAATCAGCATCTGGGAAAAGCAGTGTCTGGAGCCTGCTCCTCCTCATCAGGGGTGCTGTCCTCGTCCTCCTGCCCTAAAAATGCTCCTTCCTTTCTTGCTAAAATCACCTGCAACTCTCCCTCCTGGCTCATTTATTTCCCTGCATTCACATGACTTGAAACAGTCTAAAATACCATGGAGGAAGTCTCCTCCTCCTCCTCCATCATTTTCTCCCTACGAGAATCTCCTGCTTGAAGAAGAATCCAAACACCATTGATGTCTTTTGGGAAGCTGCAGACGTGGCCCAGGCCCCAGCAACTCCTGATCCTGATTTCCACCAGAGTTTTATTCAATTAGCCTCAGCTACACAATGAAGATGAGGGTGGACAACGCTCCAGCATTTTGATGGAAATCTCCTTTTTTTCCAGTCCTTACCTGAGGCGGATGTGAGGAGCAGCCTGGCTGCAAAGCCTCTCACACCCTTCTTGAAAGCAATTCCATGGGGGAGAGTTAGCAATGTGCAGCATGTGATAAGACATTATTACATAATGGGATTTATTCCCGTGGATTACCAATTATCCCTTTTATTTCTCTTATGTTTCAAGCTTTTACCCTGAATAGCAAATTTGTTAGTCATGACAAGTAGGGGCTTAGTCATAAAAGACAACCCTTTTGGATGAATTAATCCTCATTCTCCTCCATTATCGAGAGCTCATTTTGGAGTGAGATAAGCACAACTCGGTTTTTCTCTCGGAGCAGGTACAATCTGCCATCAGGAAGAACGCAGAGAGCCATCTTTTCCCAGCAGTTTTGTCACAAACAATGTGACATTGTCTGGAGCGCAGACAATTCTGTATTGTCACCCAGCTGCTATTTTTACTGCTTATTGCTGGATTAGGTGAGGCAGCCTGGTAGGAACATTCATTTCCAGGCAGATTCGGAGTGATCAGCACCTCCTCGGGTCTGTGAGCTGCTCCCAGGCTGGGCCGGGTGCCTGAAGGTGTGAGGGACAGCTTGGTGGGAACCTGCTTTATAAAAACATGAAGATACAGAAAAGCAGAGCTTAAATACTTCGCTCCTGCCACCTTAATTCATTTCTTTCACTTCTCAGTAAAAAATGCCATTTTTCAGCTGGGCACTTACAAGAAATCCACGCAGAGTCACATTTTTCTGAGCTTACTTACACCTGAACACAGGAAAATTCTCTTCCTCTCAGCACCATGGAAGTAAAACTAAGAGAACCTGGATGTTGTCTCCTTTTCCCACTTTCCCAGCAAGTTCTGCAGCTCCCCATTTTAGCTCACCCTGGCAGATCAGATACGGTTTGACAGTGAGTTCTGGTTTTTCCTCACTTCACTAAACATCCCAAGCTACCAGAGCTCTCCAAAAGGAGTAACAAATCCCCTCCTCAAGGACTGGGATCATAAAGGAATGACGAGATCCCAGTCCTCTGCAGGGAGCCTCCTGCACAGCCGAGGTGTTGAGGCTGCAGGAAAACCAAGGAGAGGACAGGACCTGAAGCACAGCAGGACAGGGATTCTGACAGAGGTGATCCCACAGAAATGAGGGAACATTTCAGCATCTCCTGTGCACAGAGCCCACTGCTTCCTTCCCTCGCTTCTGGGCTCCACGAATGGGCCTTGGAGCTGGGAGGGAGCTGCAGGAGAACGCAGCAAGGTTGAATTTCTGCTGTGCTGAACAATTCCGTGCGAGGAGCAGACACCAGTGCTGGCCAGGGGCGCGGGATGTCAGCAGGGAGAGCGCCTTTAATGCACATCCCATTGATCCCGGCGGCTCAGCAGTGGCCAGAGGCAGGAAATTTGATATGTTGGTGTCATCAGTGCTCAGATGTGGCTCCGGGGAAAGGGGTGCTGCAGGATTTCTCCCAGGAGGAACCAGAAGGGGTGGGATCCCCGTGACAAAAGGCAGTTTTAAATGTCACCCGTAGTTAATGTCCCACAGACACCAGGAGACACTGCGAGTGCACCGGGGAATGTTTGCAAAGGCAGAGGATAAAAGTGTTTAGCAGGAATAAAAATAAATAAAGGCAGGCTGGAGAACAGGCAAAAATGGGCTGGAAAGTGCTGAGAAGGCAGCCAGGAGGAACTGAGGGTCAGAAATAATCTAATCTGCATCCCCAGGGATCACCAAAGGCACGGAGACACATCCCCAGCTCAGGAGGGACTGGGCTACAGGAACTTTGGGCCAGGCAGGGGAAAAATTCCGCAGCAAAATGTCCAGGATTGGCACAAGTGACACTCCCGGGGCGATTATCCCAGACCCAGCATCTCCTTGGATCACACAGGTCAGGATTTCTTTGGGATCGGGGTCACAGTGGTTCCTTTCTCACACCTCCACAGAAATTTGGATGTGGAAATGGGGCCCTGGCACTCCAAAGATGCTCCATGAGAAAGTGCTTGGGCTGTGCTGGCAGGAATTGTTTCTGATTTGCAAGACACTTCGATATATGCTTACTTTAAAAAATGTATGTTAAGTACACACAGAAATCTCAATCTCCACATAAATTATTCACGTCATGCACAGTCATAGATTTCGTGTTAACCCACCTATAAAAAAGGGGGTTGCCCAAAATAAATAAATCGATTTTACCACTGTATAAAACAGCAAAACGTTTCAGTTCATTATTGAGTACACAAAATATTTTTACCAAGTTACCAGCTTTTCATTTGGGTTAATAAATCACCTAAATAAAAGGGCTGTAACTTGGAAAAAAAAAATGTTGTCTTTACGTTATAGGAAGTTATGAAGCAACCATAAAAATACCGAATAGGCTAAAAAATACCCAATCCCAAACCACAAAGGCTCCGTGGAGATGCAGAAAGAGTTAAGGAGCATCGCAGGCAGCTGATGCCATCTTCTGGTGTCACTTACAGCGGGGATTTAAACCCCCCACGCGGAGTCGAGTCGGATCAGCATCAGGAGGATGGGGGACGCCGCTATTTTCGGCATCCCTGGTCCCCAGGGCAGGGCTCATTAATTCGGGAAGGGGCGCTGAAGCATCGGGAGCCCCGCTGGCACAGGCTGCGGCTGCAGCGGCTCCCAGGCAGCGGCTCCCAGGCAGCGGCCACCAGCGCGGCCCCGGGCAGCGGCAGCACGGGGGGAACATCGGGGGAGCGGCAGCACTGGGGGGGACACGGCAGCGTTTGCGGTGTCACAGATGAGCCCGAGCTGCTGCCGAGGGTGGGAGCACGGGGGGACACCGGGCAGCGGCAGAACGGGGGGACACCGGGGAGAGGCAGCACTGGGGGACACACCCGGGAGCGGCAGCACGGAGGGACACCCGGGAGCGGCAGAACGGGGGGACAACCGGGGAGAGGCAGCACGGGGGGACACCCGGCAGCGTTTGCGGTGTCACAGATGAGCCCGAGCTGCTGCCGAGGGTGGGAGAGCGGCTGAGCTCTGCCCGGGTCACTCGCTGCCGTTCCGCTCCGTCGGCTGCTCCTGCGCTCCCCGGGGGAGCCCCACACTCGTCAGGCACAGCGCGGTGATTCGTACCGACGTTCCCAAATTGATAACGTCTCGCCAGGGTGTGATAGCACAGGGATGGAGTGTGGGCAGGCAGAGGTTGCGCTCTCCCACCAGACAAAAAGATTGAGGCTGATTTATCTGTTACAGATTCTCTGTTATCTGCCTCAGTTATTGCCTCCCTCCTTCCTTTGCTCCTTGCTCTGATCCTTCTCCATTATCCTTCCTGGTTAGTTCCCCTTGTGTTGGAGTTAAACCAAGGTCCCATGGATTGAAGTTAGGCTGGACTAAACAGATTTTACTGTTCTTAGTCATGGAAACAATCTTAACCTCAGCAAATTTGTAAGGCTGGGACGGTGGGCAGGCCCTGGCACAGGGTGCCCAGAGAAGCTGTGGCTGCCCCTGGATCCCTGGAAGGCCAGGCTGGACGGGGCTTGGAGCAGCCTGGGACAGTGGGAACTGTCCCTGCCATGGCAGAGGTGAGTTTTAAGGTCCCTTCTAACACAAACCATTCTGGGATTCAGAGACTCCAAAAGTGATTTGGTTTCCTCCAATGTTACTCCCCATTAGTTTTCAGATTTTAGTCCTCTTCCAGCTACATTAATTTATTTTTATTTAAACTGGAGTTACTGGGTGACAATCCAGATGGATTAAATGAGTTAAACTCACAGCAGAATTTAGCTTACATGTGTGCTCATTAATTTTTGGAGATCATACCACTAAAAACCATCCAAAGGATGAGATTGCATTTAGAGTAGGTGACTAGGAAATGAGTCACCGAGAAAACAGGGAATGCATCTTGAAACTCCCCTTTCCTCCTGAAAGGCACTTCAGAAGCAAATGTTCAGGTCAGCTCTCACAAGGGAATGGCATTTTGGGTCCTGTCACTGCAGCAGGACGGCACCACCCAGGCAGTGCAGGGCTCTCCACATCCCCTCACTCCAGGCACCGCCGCTGGGGTCCTGCCAGGAGCACATCCCATGTTTCCCACGTAACGAGCTGCTTGGAGCAGCAGTAATGATCTTCCACGTGCCTTCCTTCAGATGGGAACACTTGGATCTTCACAGCTCACCCAGCTTCCTCAGGAAAAATTCCCTCTCCCTCATCTTCCTTCTTTCCCAAGCAGCAGTTTGCTTGCTTTAATTTACAGAGGTTATTCCCAGTCTTTCCCATTAAAGTCTGAAAGTTGCAAACCCTGAGAGCAGCAGAAACATGGAAGTGAGCTTTGAAACTGTTTCTCTCAAATCCAGGGAGCCTGTTGGGATGACAATTAAACACACACCAAACTCCAGTCAGTCCATAAATAAATAGATAAATCTTATTAGAGAAAGAACCAGCATTTTCTAGTACCTGACATTTAAAACTCTGCACATGACATGAAGTCCAGGAGAAACTGCTGTAGACAAACCAGGATTCCACAATCTCACCTGAATGAATTCCCAATACACGACAGAACAGAAATCCCTATGCCAATCCCTCTGCAGAGATGCACAAAGAAGGGAATTAAAATTGAACAATGTCATATCCTCAACATGTTTAAACAGCACAAAACCACCTCAGTCAGTGGCATTCCCAGCTGGGATCAGAACAAAGAATTTTATAGCAATAGTCCCTCCCTTTTCTTTCTTTTTTTCATCTTTTTAATGAAGATTTCCATGGCCTGCAGCATCATCCACCACTCGCTTTTTCCTGCACTTGAGGCACACAGAAATTCAGCAATGACTCTTCCAGTTCTGCTTCACAGGAGGTTTCAGCACCACCAATCCTTTAAACAAAACCCATTCCACATCCGGCACTTAGCATCAGAGCCTTGGGAGTTTATGGAATCCTTCTCTGCACCTCACATTTCCCCAGAATCCATTAAAAGTTCGAAGCTCCAGCTAAAGGTTTTTTAAGTAATTAGATGAGGATTAGACTACACGAAATCAGAGATACACAGCAATCTTAGAGACATCTTCTGGCCAATTTTCCCTGAAAATGATCCACTGAAAATGATCTTTGTAGTGAGAAGAGTCCATGCTAAGTGTACAGCTTTCAATCTGCAGAGGAAATTACTTCCCATTTTCATTAAGCCTCCAAAGGGTTTTGGGGATGGTAGTGAAGCAAGGTTATTTCTAGATATCAAGGAGAATAATTTTTTTTCTTTTACAGACTCAGATTTTCAACAATTCTTTCAAAAAAAATTTCATTTACACTTCAGACTATCAGTCATTCCCTGAAATGAGCTCAGCTCTACAGAAAGCCCGGAAAGATCCCAAAGAGGAATTTTCAGGAGCAGCAATCCCAGTGAAGGCACAGTGCAGCCACAGGTGCCCCCCGAAGCTGCCACCACCCCTCACCTGACCAAGGCAGCGCCGTGAGCTCCTCTATTCCCAGCAGGAATAATCTATCCTCACCTCTCCCTGCAGACATCATATGGAATAAAAAAAACAGAGTACCAGTTAAGCAAAAACCAGGTAATTTTAGACATCTGAGCTTGTGACGAGCTCCCAGGATTTAAAGCTCTGCAAGTGTTTTTAGCTGCCAGGACTGTTAACGCACACGACGTAAGACAAAGCAGGTTTAAACACAGCCTGGATTAAAAATAGTTCTTTATACAGAAAGCTAAGAAGGAAAACACACTGACTGCATGACACAGGCAAAGCATACCTTGACTTTCCTGGGAGGGTGGGTCAGGACTAAACAACAGCTCCAGGTTCCCACCTCAGTGCTGGTGGGATTTGCAATACAGAAACATCCAAAGGTGGAGAAGAAAACAGCAGAAATGATTCACCCCATTTCCTTGGCAGGGCAAGAAACTCTCATTCCCCGTTTTCCCAGGTCTCAGCTCCCTGCCCGTCCCTCCCCTACCACAGAATTATCCCATAATCTGCAGCATTCCGGAAATAAGTGCATATGCTGGGATCAAAGCCACCAGAGCTCCCAGAACTCCTGCCGTCCCTGCTTGCACACTGTGAAATAACCACATATGCACCATGGCCAGGTTTTGATATGTATTTTTATTTCCCTGCAGTTTTCACTTATCAAGAACAAGTAACAGGGAAAGTTGTCTGAACTAGTGCATAAACAAACATTCGGAAACACCACTACACGTATCTAATGTACAAGAACCGTATAAAAAAAGTCACTAAAACACTACACTACGAAGGTGTCCAACGCTTACAGTCAGACTTTTTCCAACCCGTTACTTGCCTTGTAGCCACAGGAAAACTCTCCAAAATTGAAAAGACAATCTTGCCACAACCCTCCCTCCCCCCCCACCACCTGGGATGGCTCGATAGCTAGACATCCAATAATGAATTATTGCAATGATATAGAATGCAATACATACCTGGTAAAATATCCTTTATGTGGTGTGGTACAAGTTTGAAAGCCGGTTAAAATACGCAGTCTTCGGATAAAATGGCATCAAGGTGAAAATTTTCTCTGATCTGCACAATTGGACATGTGCCAGATGCATAATTTTCCTAGTCAGTTTATTTTTTTTTTCCTCTCCTGTGTAATTATTTTTTATAAACTGGTATTATAAATAGAAATATACATTCAAAATATATGGAAAAGTGAGTTACTACATTAAATTTGCATGTATCGATCCATCCCTTTCCCCTGCACAGTAATAGAAAATACTATTTTGCCTTGAACTTCATATTTGACAGTGAAATGCCACTAAAGTATTTACCAAAAAGTCCATCTAGTCAAATTGTGAAACAAAATGAACCAAGTGAAAACTTTACATTTCCTTTAGAAAAAAATTACAAGAATTTTGTTTCCTAGCTATGAATCTTTAACTTTTTTTTTTAGACACAAAGTTGCATTTATTTGTACAAGATACAAAATGTAAACATGGCAAAATAAATAGTTTAAACAAGTGATGCAGGATCCCATGTCATGCTCATGATCCCATTAAAGAATTATTTTTTAATCCATTCAGTTGCAAATTCAAGTGCAAAAGCATGATGATGAATATCTACTATTCAAGTAACAGAAATAATATTGATGATACAAATAAACTATTTTACAAGGTAGTGATTTTCCCAATTTTACAAAATTTACATTATATATCGACTTAATACACGATATAATTGGAGTCCATTCAGGTCTAGCTGAGTTCTCTGTGATCCACAGAGTGCTGTGTTTGCATTCAGTTGGAACAGAAAGGAGCACACCATGAGCACAGCTGGGGACACTGCCTGGAGGTTATGTCACTTCCATGGCCACTGTGGTCTCCGCGATGCCGTTCAAGCCCAGGCGCTCTGGTTCATGGTTCTCTCTGCAAGGGAAGCAGATCCCACGGTTACAGCCACAACAGGACATTCCCTCACACAGTTTTAGTCATTTCTTTTGTGTTTTCACACAGCTGTCAGCTGGACCAGGGAGAAATCTTAATAACACACTGCAAACATTATTTAAAAGTAAATACTGGCACTCAACAAGTGCAGTAACTCAACAGTGCAGTCCCTTCTGCAAGATTACTGCATTTAACTGTCCATTTCCAGCCTAAATTATGGATAAAATTACTAAAAGCTCTCCTGAAGGAACAAAGTCAAGATATTGTAACTCACTATCAGTTATTCTGTTAATGCACCAAGTGTTGTTGTAATTCCCCCTCCATTCTGCTTTAGCACTAATTTTTTACTCATTTATTAATACCCGTTTTTTACTTCTCCAAATCACAAACATGACTTTGTTTTTTGAAGATCATATAATCCAGCAGAGACTTCAAACAAAGCCCAAATATTGCCCTTTTCAGAAAAATCTGCCAACTGCAAAGCTGCTGCCACTCCTATGAAACATCATCTAAGTATCCTGAAATAACAGTGCTGTTCAATGAATAAATATCTTAAAGGTAGGACTTGATGACCTTAAAGGTCTTTTCCAACCTAAACAATTATGAATTATGATTTTGCATGTAAGATGCAGGCTGTCACCTTTCTGGTTTGTGTTTTACATAAATATGTAACACATATATCCATGTGTAAATATAAAAATATGTGTGCCAGCCTGTACCTTCCAATATTGGTACACAATGATTTAGAGGGAACGTGAGGAGAGTTTGACAGAATCTACCTGAAAATGCTGCATGAAAAGGGACAAATGAAATGGCTAAAATTCAAACAGAAGTTGACCAAAACTACTGGTGCCTAAAGGCAGTGCACATTATTTGAGGGGTTAATTTGCAAAATGAGCTCTTGTGGTTTGCCATGGCCACGCTGAAGGTGCTGAGGGTGTTCCTGGGAGGCTGAAGGTGCTGAGCAGCCTCTTAGAGGCGGAACAGATTCCCTCTAGTGCAGATTTGGGCGTGACTATGGAGAGGACACAGCCTGAAGCTGCACCACGGGAGGTTTGGGTGGGACACAGGAGGAATTTCTTCATGGAAAGGGTTGTCAAGCACTGAAACTGCCCAGGGAGGTGGGGGAGTCACTGCTGAGGTGGCACTCAGTGCTCTGGTCTGACGAGGTGAGGATGGGTCCCAGGCTGGACTCCGATTTTGGCGATTCCAACCCAAACGATTCTGCGATTCCAACCACAAGTGGGAGCTGCTGCAGCCCTGTCCCCACTCACCTTGCTATACTGCTGATGGCACTGCTGGGAGTTACCTTTGGCACTCTGTCCATGCTGGCAGCAACTGTGGCAAGTTTTAAGGCTGTTGGCGAGGGCGCTGAAGTCCGTGTATTGATATGAACATTGACTGGAGACACAACACTGACGTTGTTGAGGTGCACCGCGCTCGGCAGGCAGGAATTGTTCATGGGGAGAGGCTGAGGGCTGCTCGTGCACAAGGCTGGGATTAAGTGGTTTGTGGTGCTGTGGCCAACTGTCCTTACGAGCTGTACAGTTGAGATCCCTGGGCTGGATGATAAAGCCATGTTGGTGGAGTACAAAGTTCTGGAGGTTCCTGTTACACGGAATAAATGGTGGGTGTTAAAAATGTGACATTTCGGAGATGAAAAGCCAAAGATTAAGCGCAATGCTTTGAGTGGGTATGACATTAATGTCTGCATTTTACGGATTCACAAGATGGAAAAATTCCCAAGTGGCAGCATGGCACACTCCCACTTGCCTGATCTTCCACCCTCAAAGCACTGCCCTCTTGGATATGAACTCAGACAATTACACACAGATCTCTCTCTCTATCCTGGAACAGCTCCAGTTTATTGATTTTATTCAGTCATGTTTTTTCTCCCTCTATTCATTTCATATTATCATTAACCCAGCCTGGCAGAAGGTCTATAAAACTAATCACATCATTAGCTGCTAAAACAACAAATTACTTTAAAAGCCTCTTCTTCTTCCTGTCAGCCCAAATCCCATTTGCCTCTTGGCATCGTGGAGACGGCACCAGCACAACCAGCACCACAGGAGGAGGGCTGGGAGGGGGCACTGAATGCCAGTGGCTGCACTTTTTGGGACAAATCCTAAATGCAGTGAAACTTGAGGCTCACAGTGATGTCAGAAGAATTGCCAGTAGAGGTTGCTTAGTACGTTTTTGGCTGAACATACAAGTGAAGTAACAACCAAATAATGCATCTTTTCCATTCCCTTCTCTAAGTACTTAATGTTTTAAGCAGTTGATTTATTCTTTCATTACACACTCACACGGGCTTAAAATGCTGTCATTTAGATTTTTGATCAGAACACGTTATTAGAGGATAAAGACTACCAAAGGAAAAGCAAACAATGCTCTTCAAGGTCAAGAGCAGTTAGTAGTTTTATATCCATTTTAACAACATATATTGGATCTCAGGCGCCGGGTGGGATTCTTGGGGCTGTCCTGTACAGGGCAAGGAGTTGGACTTTGATGACCCTTGTGGGTCCCTTCCAACTCAGGATATTCCACGAATCAAACCATTGCTCCAAAGTACTTTAGAGAACAATATTTAAAACGATCACAACTAATGTATTTTTTTGTTGTTGCTGTCGTTTATTAATATTTAGAAATCAGCAATAAGATCAGTTGATAATTAAGACCAGTTGATATTCTCAGCTCATTCCAGACCAGGATTTCTAAGGGCCCCTCACCTGAAGGCTGGACAACACCATTGATATTGTTGTGGCTGGTGTTCTGCTCCTTCGTTCCCTCGCTGCGCCCGGGGGCAGGGGCACTGACCACTGCAGAGGCAGCAAAGTGGGCACTGGCTGAATCCAGGGTTTTGGACATACAGTCAGAGGTGCTGGAGCCCTGCAGGAAGAGGAAAGGATGGTTCTCATAATCATCCAAGTACAAAATGAAACACACCTTAGGATTGCTACAGCGCACAAGCAAAGCACATAAATAAACACAGCTTCTACATGTGGCCTAATGCACCACAACACTGAACATTTCTGTGTCACCAGGCTGATGGGAAGTTGGAAATCTGTGTCCAAATGAGTGTTAAACAAGTGCCCAATGCAGCCAGGCCATGGCCAGTGCTGTTCTCAGCACAACAAATCATTTCTCTGTGTGTTGCTCGGCTTGGAGAGGGGAAAGGCTCTGGGGAGACCTTGGAGCTCCTTCCAGGGCCTAAAGTGGCTCCAAGAGAGCTGGAGAGGGACTTTGGAAAAGCAATGGAGGGACAGGACACAGGGAATGGCTTCCCACTGCCAGAGGGCAGGGATGGATGGGATATTGGGAAGGAATTCCTGGCTGGGAGGGTGGGCAGGCCCTGGCACAGGGTGCCCAGAGCAGCTGTGGTTGCTCCTGGATCCCTGGAAGTGCCCAAGGCCAGGTTGGACATTGGGGCTTGGAGCAGCCTGGGACAGTGGGAGGTGTCCCTGCCCAGGGCAGGGGCTGGAATGAGCTTTAAGGGGATGAGCTTTAAGGTCCCTTCCAACCCAAACCACACAGGATTCCCTACGTTTGGAGAAGTTTCCTCTAAGAAAACAACCATGTCTTAAACCTCCTTGTCTGTTCTACCTCCAGGCATCAAATGCTCTGCAGCTGCAAATCTCAGGGATGTTCAGTATTTGTGGTACATCCATTCCCAGGGAGTGACTTGTGCCACAGAGTAACTGCCCAGCACATTCTGGAATGCCACTCTGTTAGTCCAGTTCCTACTGGAAACACTCACCATTCTTACTGGAAAGAACATTAATTCTGCAATTTCAATTTATATTAACTAAGAAAATGACTTTGCACAGAAGCTTCAAGTGTTTTAAAGATCCAAAATTCATTTGTTTTGTTTAAATATTTTGGCATCGTGTCTTTACGCTTACAAAAAATGTCATCAGTATCTGCCAACACAGAATCTCTGATTAATTGAAGTAGAAAGCACTGAGGGGAAGGGACAATCAGCACAAGCAATTAGATATAAAATGCTCCAAGTAATATACATCTGCCTAGTAACAAACAACAGCAACAGCTTTTATGTTTTATTGGGAAGAAGCTAACAGAAAACTAAGTGCAATGGAAAAACATTCTTCCCTTGCAAGGGATTCCAGAGGAAAAATGGGATTCTTTTAGAAGCCAGACTATGCAAATACGCAAAGCTGTCTTTTTCCTCTCAGAGGTACCAATTTTTAGTGCTCACTGAACATCTGTTCATAATAGAACACATTACCTCAGAAGGTAATTTTAATAAAGTCCCTTCAGAGCGCCCATAGGAAGACAAAACCAGCGAAAATAGGAAGAGCTGAGAGCACACACAGATATTTTTACACTGATAACTCTGTGGATGCAGGCAACACGTTCAGCTATGAAGTCTCTTACTCAGCTTGTAAAATGCAGCCAACTTAGTAAAAAAAGCCCTGAGCAAAGAGTTTTACATTCCCTCTAAAATGTCCCACGTTCGCTGGGGTGTCCTATTTGGTGGATAAGAGATGAGCAGCACTGCAAACAAAAGGAAGGGTCAGGGCGTGGCAGGGTGGGAGCAGTACCTGTGCTTTCGGGTGTGTCTGTTGGGAGGAATGCTGAGATTGCTGCTTCTGCTGCAGCTGGGCCAGCTGCTGCCTCTGCATCTGCACTAACTGCTGTTGGTGTGTCTGGAACTGCTCCTCTGTGATCCCCCCTGTGACTACAGGAAAGAAAGGAGCCACAGTTACACAGCCGGCACAAAACACACACATGGAGAAGGCAAGAGCGCGGCTAAGGTGGGCAACAAGTGGGTGAAGACAACAGAAATCACGTCAGATGCACCCAAAATCTTCACATCTTATGTAAAGGAGAGGTCAAGTTGTGTTTGTTTGTTGTGTTCTTTCAGTGAATCAATTGGTAACAAAAGAATTCAGAGCTTTTCGTTGCTTTTAAGCAGTTTCTATCTTTGGTGGTTTTTTCTCCAGTAGCTTTAGGCAAAAGCTTAAGAGAAATTACTTTCCTGGCTTTCAGAAAAGCAGCACAGCCTAAAAATCAGAGTTGAGGACAAAGTACCCTGGGCTGAGCTGGGTGTCTTCTTTCCCAGTTAACATTGGGAGCTGATTCCTGGACAATTTCCTTTCCTACAGTCCCTTACTGTCCCTTTCTCCAACACCAGAATGGATTCTGAGGGAAGCACACCTCTGGCATGGGAGATTTTCTTTGCCAATTATTGTTTTAAATGGAGTAAGAATTTAGGGGTGCCACAATAAGTTCATTTTTGAGAAGCAGGTTAATGCCACCCCAGTAATCTCACAGGCCCAACACATGAAGGGAATGAAGTTAGAAAAGCTGGTTTTAATATTCTTCCCCTGAAGAACTGCACACTTGGTAAACTGGAAATACTGACAAGGGTTTCATGCTAAAACCTGAGTTGTGTGCAGGTAACCCAAGAACTGAGTTCTCTTGGGAGCAAGTAAAGAGAGAATTCACTTATCAGAGGTTCCCATGAATACATTTCAGCACGTTATGCTCAACTCTGTTTTTCCAAGACTGAAGCTGTGCTGCACCTCAAACACCTGGATTCTGCAGGAATATCCTCCTATCAAGAGCCACTGAGCTAACATTAAAACACACAGTGATTCATCTTTCAGGGTTTGGCTCTTCCATTTACCACTTGTAGTACTCGTGGTTGTCCTGAAATTCCATTGTGGAAAAAATACCAGAATGAGGACTGTGACTGCTTAGAAATTAGTACTGAAGCAACTTCTTTACTGCTACATTTTTAAACCAGGTTTCAACCATGTTAGGAGAGCACTGAAAATCCAATTACTTAGAAGTTATTCATTTTAAACTCTGGCAATATTAAAATTTCCAACCTAAGTTTATTTTGCATTTACTTTGTTCCTCTTACAGATTCTTACCTAGAATTCAATTCCAAGTTAAATCAGCTCAACCTGCTACATTCCCTCACAAAACACACGGCATTGCTGAAGGCAACAGGGCCAAGAACAGCATTATGCAATATTACACACATTTCTATTTTGAAGTTCCGAGGTAACAAATCCCAGAAAATGTGTTTTGTTTTATAGAAAGCTGTTTAAGAACAAGGTTAGATTTCATGGTTTCAATCTCCCTTCCTTCCCAGTTTGTCACAGATCACAAAGTCATGGTTTACTCTACTACAGGATCCAGGGAAGGTAACTCCAGAATTCAGTATTCCCTCACTCTGCCTTTATGTGCCTGAATTTCAGGTATTTATTCAGTGGTCAGGCTGAGCTCGGCTGTTCACCTTGTTCTAAACCAGCAGATGTTCATTAGCACATTAAATATCATTTGCTTCTGCCAAATCAAACACGTGGAGGGTCCTAGAGAAAAAAAAGAGCAAACTTTCACCGTGTCCCAAGGCAGCCTCTAAGGCCAGGGTTAAGAGCTCTGCAGCTTCAGGGGGGTTTTATTTTATCAGAGCCTGACTGGGCTGAAAAACTGCACCACAACAGGGTAAAAAAAAGTCACTTCAGCTTTCACTTGCAGGCTCCTCTCCTCCTTGGAAGATTTGCATTATTATGTCACTTCTCTCAGGACCTGAAGGCTTTTATCAAAGATCATCTTGCAGGCTGCCCCAAAAGTGGCATTGCATTAATTACTCCTACGTGGTATTTAAGGCTGGGGAAAAAATACCTCTAAAAAGTAAAAGTTTGTTCCACAAGCAAAATCCTTCAGCTGGGAACAGCATCATGTGCAGTTGTGCTCTCTCTAGGGACACACTTTTCCCATTTCCCATTTACAACATGAGCAAGAGAGTAATTTAGCTCAAAAAACTGGTTCTTGATTCATGCACTCATTAGGTATTTTGAAGAAAAGTCTAGTTTCATACTTTTAAAATAAAAAAGATTCTGTTTGTACAATGCATTTGAGGAAATACCAGAGTTGCTTTACTAATACAGGGAAAAATATAACACAGAGGTAATTCTAAATATTCTTGTGCACCAAAAATCAAAGCAACTCCCCAGTCTTCTCTAAAATAAAATAACAAAAAAAAAGTCAAAAATAATCAATTTAAGTACTGCCATGGTTTCCTCTGGAGGGAATATCAAACCAGCTGTAAAATTAACTGATTCCAACCATTACTTCCCAAAGAGAATGACTTCAATAAGTGCAGTGACAGTGCCTGTGCTCATTTAATGCACAACAGACTCTGGTCAGCCCTTCTAAAATGTATTCCCTGTTTGCTAGTGAGAAAACCCAACAGCAGTGCCTCTTGCTGGTGCAGTTATTTGGGGAAGAACTCTGTTGTCTGTTGTGTCTGATCCTGTTCCAGAATTGCAGGATCTGGTTTGTAATTTAAATCTGTGACAAAAAAGGTCCTCCCCAGCCATAAATTTCATGCATAATGTACTTCAGCTACTGAGGGATTTCCATTTAATTTAAATGTATTCCTCAGATGATTTCTAAAATTATACCACAAGTTTATTACTATTCCTCCAAAAAGTGGCTTAGATCCATCAGATTTGGTTTTATTCTTTTTTCAGCTATTTCTTTAACAGCTCTTGGTGTTCATCAATAATCCCATCACACTGAACTGCCCCTTTCTGCTACAGCTGTGACTCCCCAGTCAAGTTCTTCCAAGAAATAATTACACAAAATATATAGTACATTCTATCTGTTCTTTTCATGCAGCAGAAAAATGCTTCTGTGCCAATCTTTTCATGGGAGAGAAAAACCTGAAGGTTACAGTGACCACACTGAAAAACTGTGTAAGTATTGGGCTGGAATAAATACTCTGCCTCTGTCAGAACAAGACATTTGATAGTACACAGGAGTTCTAGAGCTACATTATTGCAGATTAAATACCCATTCCTGCAGCTTTGAGAGAGACGGAACATTCCACAACCACAGAAATTATGGAATTCAGAGTCAATTCTATTATTGAATTATCCTGCTTTACAATACAGGATGGAGCAAGGATATACTCAGGTGTTGCTGTTGTAGGAGATCTCATTTGCTGTATCTCAAATTTTTCAGATTTTTGGAATACCATCTCATTATGACCCCCTTATGATTATAAAGAAGTGACAATGTTAAAACTTGAGCCATTACAACTCTGGCTCATGAAGCAAGGGATGTGAACACTGCTCAATTTAAGCTTAAAGCAATTTTTCCATCACTGGATGCCTCCACTATCAACATTTTTATCATTTTCAGACTTTTTCACGCCTGCTCAGGGCACTCAGGAACTTCCTACGTTTTTTTGAGTCAAAAATGAAAACTGACAACAAAAATGAGCCACACCCACCCTCCCCAAGAAACCACCCGTTTTGTTTTGCATTCATAATGAGCATTCTTCTACCCTTAAACAAGGTTACACCAATTAGTGCCATTAAGACTCAATTAGACCTAAGCAATTCTTAATATTGAGCAGAATCCGTGCTTTGAATAATGTTTGAATCCAGCACTTCAAATTCTAATGGCAGCAAAGCAGGAGGAAGAGCACTGTCTGCGGGAAGTTTCTGTTTAAGAAATATAAAATAGTCAGGTTGTATCCGTGGCTGGAAGATCTTAGCAGCCCAGTGCTGAAGATCTTATCAGTCCAGCCACAAGGAAAACCCCCAAAATTCAGTACTTTCAATCCCAGAAGCAGCCAAATCCTTGCCTACCTGATATGCCATTCTTGCTGGTGTTCAATAAAGCTACAGACGCTGCAGAGACTCTTTTATTATTCACAGTCTGCCCTGCTTTCCTTGAGGTACATTCTTCACTATCACTGTCCTGGAGATTGAGTAGCCTGGGCTGGAAACACTGCAGTCGACATGATCTGATATTGCTTAGGATTTCAGGAAGGGACAGTCTGTTTTCACAATGTTTATTGGAAGCATTGGTCCGTGAAAAATTAGAAGAAAAGTCTAAAGTCTGGGAAGAGCTTGAAAAACTGTTCAGCATTTCCGGGTCAATCTGCCTCAAGACAGGATCATGTTCTGTGGATATTCGGTCCATAATAACCCTGATTAAAGAGAGAGGAGGAGGAAAATCATTAGTTTCGTTATCTCTTTTTAATACTTTTATCCTTTGAAGGCGAATGAAGAGTAAAAATAACCCAGCTGTACCTTCCACCCCTGCCAATCCTCCTCCTTGCAAATCCTATACATCTCCTTGGGATTGTAAGGGTTGTAAGGCAATGCCTGAACCTCAGTTTGTCCAATTCTGCCAATTCTGGGCTTTCATACGAAGAATTCGTTTGGTCCAAACGAGGCTGTGAAGAAAGAAAAGGCAATTTTATCCTCACTCAGAGGGTGCTTTCATTGGGGCAGTGGTTATCATGCACGGGCTCCAGGACAGAACACGAGGTTTATGTTGAATTAACCAAAACTCCAATGGCTTCAGTAGTTAAAAATAAACTCTAACACTAACATTGAGGTTGTTAAATACTCTGCTTCTAACAGCGAGGGAGAAATAGGAGAAAATGAAAAGAAAAGTTTTCAGTCATCTCAATGTCTTTTGGCAAAGGAATTAACTCACAGGCTGAGGGAAAAAAGAAAGGAGGATAAATTCTAAATAAGAGGGAAGCTTCAGCTTGGACCCTTCAGAGCCAAGGAGAAAAGGGGATGTTCTGGCAATTGTCTCTGGACTCACCAAAGCATCAAAGCTGTGGTGGTGAGAGGGGGAGCAGAAGAACTCCAACATTAGCACTATGCCAACCTAAACTGAAAGAAACCACCACTACACCCAAGAGCACAGCCTTACAGCATAATACTGGCATCCTGCTCTTCTCCTGAAAGCACAAGGTCCATCAGGATCATTTTCTTCTTCTGCTTCTGACACTGGTGAGGGTACCTAGACCAGAAAACAACGTCATTGTCCCAGCTGCCACATTTGTATAATTTTATTATAAAAGTTTATGCTTATATAACATGAACTGCCACGTTTATATATCAAAGCACAGCTTGGAAGGAAAACTCAGTTTATACAAGGAGCTTTTAAAACTATTCAGACCTGGGACAAGCCAGCCTGGCCAAATGCCAGGTAACTGAAATTTCTGCCTTCTGTACACTGAGATTTTGGTGGTTACCTGTGGGAACTCGTCCTCATCGGAGCTGTGGAAGTCATACTGTTTGATATCACTCTTGCTGAGCACAGGCAAGGGCTCAGCCAGGGGCTGAGGGGTCACCACACACTCCAGTTTGGGCTTCTTCAGGTACTTCTTCTTCTGACGGACAACATCGGACACCTCCTCCTTCAGAGAGGAGTGGTGAGGATGCTGTTGGGGAAGAACAAACAGAAAATGCCAAAAACTAAGGCATGAGAACAGAAAATGTAATTACTTTAAGACATGACTGCTTGTCTTCCAAAGGCTCTGCAGACATTTGAGACACATCATGCAAAATCTACTGAACACATTAAACTCCAGACTTTGCCTCTGATTGTTTTTACAGGTATTTATCAATAAACAGAGAGCTCTCAAGCCATGTGACTCCCTAAGAGGCTCCTCACTCTGCACTACACTCAGTATATTGTAATCGCAATTCCTCTTCCAATTATTTTCTGAGATCTCATTTTTCCACGGCACTTTCAATTTTCTGAACTGCTCAGACATGTTCAAAAGAAACAATTTAATTTGTTTCCTGTTTCTCACAGAGCTGACACTTTTGAACAGATGTGATGGCATTTGGGTTGGCTATTTAAGATTTTTCTCACATAAGCGCTCTGCAGTGAGTAACTCCATCGATATTGAACTGTCCACTCGAACACAAATGTTATTAAACTTCAAAGCTCCCATTTGAAAAGATTATTTCACTTGCAAAATTCTCCATTTGAAGGAGAAGCCAGTGCAGTTTTAAAAAGTGTTTCAATTTACCCTGAATTAGCACTCATCAATAACAGCCCGACTGAAACTAACTCCAGTAATGGAGCTCGGCTTGGGAATCGGAGGAGAAACACTACAATGCCAAAATTCCTGGAGAAGCAGGCATTCAGGGGTTTGTATGGAATTCTGGGACCACTAGGTGTCGCAGGTGCTAAATACAAATTTCCAAAGGTCTTCAACTCCCAGCCTCGCCCCCAAGCATTTTAACTCGTAATATTTCAGAGGTTATTTCTTCAAAGACACGCTTGAATTTGAAGTATATCCAAAGGAATGATGATCCCAGGAATAAGACTCATAGCAGGAAAAAAAATCTTACCTTAACTTTACATTCTTGAACTTTGTGGTGGTTCCCGTTGTGGAGAGACGATGGAGTTGTGCCCATCTCTTTTTCGGGTCTGTTCAGCTTCACTTCATTGAGGATTTCACCTCCATAATCACCCAAATGGTACCTGAAAAAACAGGATCAAAACTACAGTGCTGCATTTCCACTGGGAAATGTCTGAAAGACACAAACCAGTGTCTTTCAACTGTCTACACAAACCCCTTCTCTTTTAGCTTCTGAAGTTCCTGGTGCTATAATAAATAAATTCTAAGAGATGATTTCAAAGCCATTCAATGAAAATTTAAAACCTTGGTTTTTATAAACTGGAATTTTACCTTTTCTCCACAACTTCCAACGTTAAATGCAACAGCTCCCGTTTTGTTTTCTCTCTCCTCTTAATCATCTCCAAAATTGTTATGGCTCTGCTAAACTCCCTCCTTAATTTCAACATCTTCTCATAAGATGCTTCATCGTTCTTTCGGTTCTGTTGAGAGATGAAACAAATCTTTAGTCAAAAGCAAAAGCCATGAGGCACAAACTAAAAAATAAAGTTACATAATGCTGCTGCAAATGAGGCTCATGAGGACACTCCAAAGTAGCTTTTTCTAAAGCAGATCCCACTTGGCAAACAAAGCCACAAAAAGCAAACAAACCCAAGTTTAAGAGTAAACTGAGAAGAACTCTCCAGCCATTTTCCCCCATGTTTTGCTCAGATTCCAGATCAACCCAGTGCAAGTTTGTCACAACAAGGAATTCAAGCTTTCAACACTTTCCTCACCTTGATTCCACACACAGTAAGGCTGTACAAGTGTACAAAGCAAAATGCTGAGTGATTACACATCTCCTGGTTCAAATCACTCCATGCTACAAATACAAAACCTGGGAAATTGTTTCCCCTTTTCTCACTGAAAGGGAAGCTTCCAACCCAGCAGGTTGTTTGTGTGCCAGGCTCTGAGCTTCAGCTCAAAAAATGCATGGATGGTAAATTGTCCCCTGCAAGATGCCAGACAGGGATCCAAATTATTCCTACCAAGGGAGAAATTTAAAATTTCAAGCAGTAAAATCTGCCAAGTCACCTTTCTGGTCTGCATCTTCTCAGTTCTCCTCCGGAAGGCCACGTAGGGGTCGTTGTTGGTGGAGCCATCCCTCTTCTCCTGCTTGATCTGGGGGATGAGGGAGGGCCCCCGGCAGTTCTTGCGCTTCCTCACCCAGTAGTCATAGACAGCCTTGATCAGGTAGTCATCCTCATTTAGCAGCAGCTTCGCCTCCTGGAGGGTTACAAGCTGCAGGGGAACAGGGGAAAGGTGCACTTGGGATGGGGGTGCAGGGAAAGTCACCACACACTCACACCTCTTGTGCACTTCCTGGGTAAGCTTCATTATTTTCTAGCACCAGAGTAAAAGGATGAAAAACCATTGATGGAAATTGAAGCCACCGGTTGTTCTTCCCAAGTTAAATATAGAGTTCCCAATTTTTCTGAACCAGCAGCAGCATCTCTTTCATCCAGTGGTCTAGAACTCCATCAATCTTTCATGAAGAAAAACACTGTTTGAAACAACTACAAGCACAGGATAGAAAAACTTACTACAGTCTGCAGATCATGATTTGGGAATCACTTTAATTTGACTACTTCCCCCCCCCCCCCCAAAAAAAAGTTTCTTATTGGTTGACCTTTATTAATGTGTAATTCTTTGCAGGTGAATGTTGATTCCCCTAGAAGTGAATTTACTTCTTAATTATTTCCCCCCAAAACGTTTACTTTGTGACAGAAAATGGCAATGCCCATCCCTGTTTATTCCAGCCTGGAGACACAAAGCTGTTCACTTGTTTGCTAAGTTATTTCTACACAGGTAATGTAAAGATAAAAATTAAACCTATGTTCAGCTTTTTATATAGAAATCAGACTAAATAAATGCAAAAAATCACTAAGTAGTGCATTAGTTTAACAGGCTTATATCATCTTGAGCCCGTTCATTAAATAAAAAGAAAATTGTATCTCTAGTATTACTTAGAAGGAAGTCAGGCAGCACTTCGTCTTTCCCATAATTTGCAAAATATCAACTGAACAACTTAATTTGCACTTTTGCAACATGTCAAAATTAATTCTTGTCCCTACGTTAGGAGAAGCAAAAAAAGGAAACAACACATTTTGGAAAACAAGGAAATCCTAAGTGTAACCATGGCTACTCTGGAAGTGTTAATTCCAGTCAGAGCAGAATAAAACCTTTGCAATCTATGGCAGAATTAGAAAAGCACTGAACTGTTTTTAAAAGAAAGGAAAAAATACTGCTTGTAAATCATTTCAGTTTTGTTTGTCTTTTGCTACCTTTTTTCCACTAACATATTTCTTCAAAAAAATAAATCAAGTCTGCCTTGAGTGCACAGCTGGAAAAGTTAAGCTGACCCTGTGGGCTTGTGTTTGCTTGCAGATGCAGAGTCCTTGTATTCCCTGCTTAAACCAGGTTATCAGAATGCCCAGGGGGAACACCTGGAACCCCCTCCTTGGCAGGGAAGGCATTCCCAGCAGCATCCTTTAATATTGCAGAGATAAGGCATGCAAACTGGGAATTGGGAGGTAGCCCCAGGTGGCATCTGAGAGTACTCAAACTCCACCAGCCACTTCCCTTCCCAGGCTCCAACAACCTGCAAAAGTTGCTTTTATCTACAGAGGAAAAAATCTGTCTTCTTGTAACACTTTATTTTTGAAGAGCATCTTTCAAATCTTAAATTTAACTTTATTACTGCAGCAATGAAAGATAAAACCAGCATAAGAAGGATGAATATTAATCATGAAAAGTCATCACCAGAATGGCTTGAACTGAAAGCCAAAACAGGGCTGTCTTTATCAAAGCTCTAACAAATCCATGTTCAACAAGTATCATCCAATGTATTCCCTGTTTTTTCCCTTCATTCCCATTTTCCTAGCATAGTAAGAAATCTCTGCCTTTCTGAAGTTGCTCTAAGATGGAGAAAATACAATATTTTGGCCTTTTAACTGAACTAAATCATATCAAGGAACTGAGGCAGAGCCATAGATCCCACAATGGATTTTTCACTCTCACAAAGCCTCATCTCACTGGGAAAGAATTCCACCTGTTTCAAACTTCACTTGCACAAACTGACCCCTCAGATGGAGTTTTGGAGTAATATTTTGGGCTGTAAGACCCTTCTCCAGACACTGCCCTCCCAGAACACCTCAGGGTCTGATTTAACACTGATACATGGTTAATTCTCTGTCTGTGCTTCTAACCCTCAAAAACCAAACACAGTCAAAGTCCAGCAGAAACAAGTGTAACAAAATTTGGACTCTCATATATTTATAGCCATTTCTACACCTGCTGATCACCACAAGCTTGTTCCATACCAACAGTGGTAAAACACACTGTAAATTGTCCCTCTCTAACACACTGTGGTCAGGAATTAAAATTTAAAATCAATCCCTGCAACCCCAAAAGCTCCTTCCCCACCTGTTTTATCTCAAGTTACCGATATTGACACAAGAGACCGCAATGTGATTTCTGTGGAACTGCAGACTCACACAAACACACTTCTCCTGTTAGCAGGAAACAAAACCAAGCACCCACCCAGAAACCACCCCCCAGGAAAGCAAAGCCTCTCAGTGATTTCTTCACGCCATACCTGACTAGAACTGGCTTTTTCGAGTCTGTCAACCATTATTTCAAACTGCAGTGGCTTGATTTCCATCTTCCTGTTCAGCCTGTTCAGTAGGGTCTCATCCTCAGAGTCCATATCATAATCTGGCTGTTCATTGTCCAGATTAAAGGCTGGAACACAAGAAATTGAAATGTTGGGTAAGCAACACACTCTGGACATACATCTGCAGTAAGAAATCAAAAATGACTGATAAAATTCCAGACCAGCACTTCTCTGCCAGAACACTTTTTTTATGCTAAAAAGTTTCCCCAGGTAACACACAGCAGTTAGAAGTTGCTTGTCTCCAGCTTCCAATATGAAAGGAATCCAAGAAGTTTCCTTTTAAGTGACTTGAAGGACTGATAGGCACAGAAAGTTTAAAATATCTTTGCAAATCAGGAGCAAAGATGCTTGATAGTACTGATATAATACAGCTCCTCCAGAATATCATGGTAGGATTATTAACAACTAAGATAATTTTCAATCAAATTGCAGACTTGGAGAAAACGCATTGACACTGAAGTTCCAATATCATTTCAGTTCCCATTTTTAAACAGTACACCAAACCTAAAGTGTTAAAACATTTAACAGACTAAACTTTTTCTTGTTTTATGTAACTGTAAAAATCCTAGACCAATGCTGTGGGAATTGTTACTTCTTCTCCAAAACCACCTCAGCTGTGGATGTACAGCCTGACAATTCCTTCAGGCTCTCCTAATAGTCAGTTCTCAACTTCTCAAAAAAGCTCATGTCTTTATTACTAATTGTGCTAATGAGTTTCCGTACTTGACAAAGTTCCTGGTCCTACTAAAAGCAGAAGGAAGTTCTCATCCAGGTAACACAGCAGAAATTCAATTTTACAACAAGTATGAGTAAATTGCACATGGCAGTAAGAACTGTTAAGAGAAACATTAATTGTATATCTAATAAAACCTGAGGAGGTGACACACCAGGTAAACTCTCCCAGTAATTCCATCAGCACTGGAATAACAGCAGTTAAGAGGTCTGATGAAATATATTCTGTTCTTAATAGACAAACAGCACTATCTTATCTCTGTGCTCTAAACTCATGGCTATACCAAGTGCTAATTTAAAAATCTCTGAGCTGCCCTGTGTGCTTTGAGAGCACCTTAAAACAAAAACTTGGGAGACCAGGAGCAAAAGAAAACCACAAAACAACATCTTTAAAACAAATCCCAGTATTTTCTTGCCCACAGGGAGGTGGTAAGCAGTGCCTTTCCACATCTCAGCCTTGCCCAAGTCCACCCTCTCTGTAATCCAGTGCAATAAATGAGCTAAACCACTACCAGTATTTATTTATTTATTTGGTCAGGCACAGAAACTCAGCCAGATGCAGCTGGGAGGGGCTAAAAAGCAGCCCCTCAGCATCTTCAGCTCAAGCTGGTGCCTCTCAGAGGAGACACTGCCCGACTGTACCAACTGTGACAACAGCACTTGGCCACAAGAGTTCTCTGACCTGCCACACACTGTAACAATTTATTTGAGCAGGAATTAATAACAGGCTGTAACTATGTGTCAAGAATTGCTGGCAATATTAATTCAGTAATACAAGTTGCACGGCAAGTTTATTTAAGACACTGTCACCGGGCATGTGACCAAAAGCTCTCCAACGATTAACTGTGTCTTAAACTGCAGCTTTCAACATCAGATCTGCCTCTCCAGTAGATCACTGCTCACATGTGGACTGAAATCCATTAGAGTCCACAAAAGGCACTGCTTGTTTGCCCTCAGGCAGATGTTGGTCTCACACCAGAAAGATGTCAACCTATTGCCTGTCAGTAGATAATTCAATAATCCCCTGTGGACAAAATGTTTCCAGCCAGTTTTTCCAAGCCAGAATATCAGTGAGCAGGAGGATCTGTGACAGGGAAGACGTGATGTTCTTCACCTGTAAATTGTGAGCAGTGCCAGCAAACTTCCCTTCATTTCCACAATGGGAAAAGAAGAGTCACTAAAAGGTCTTGAACCATCAACCTTCCAGAATAAAATCAGACAGGCTCAAGTAACAGGCAACCAGGAGACACCAAGACCAGCAAAAAGAAAAAAAAAAAAAGCCCAACCATTCCATCAAAAAGCATCTAAAACCACCAGTCACCCTCAGGAACACTCTATGGATATCAGTGATGGGTCTCCAAGAGGGAAGGCAGGTTACTGCACTGCCAGCACCCGAAGTGACCCCATGATGCACCTCAGCTGGAAGCAGGAGGTCCCTCCCTCTCTCTGCTCAGTATTTTGATTAATATTCAAGATGATAAGATAAAAGGCATCCAACAGGCACTTGCCAGGATCACCACACAGCAAACAAATCCAGTCTCATTTTCTTAAACAAACCCCCATCATTCCTGTGACAACAGCAGTAGCCCTTTTCACACCTGCCAGCAACGCTTCTCTGTTATCAGCAGTGCACTATTTGTCATGGCCTGTAGCCATCAGTGTGGCTCCCTTTCAAATAGAGGCGGTTTACATGGGGGGGGTGCAGGTTAATGACACTGAAGGGATAGAAGCAGTACCTGCATTTCACCTGTTTCAGTGCAGACAGGATGGCCACAAACTCTCAGCAGCCTAGGGAGGTGTGAGAGCCTCAGGATATGCAAGGCTACCTCTTCTCCTTTGGACTTAATCAACCCCAAGCTGGCTTGTCACAGCTCTGGGACACCCATGCAAGTGTCCTCCTCCCCTGATGTTCATTTACCCCTCCTCAAAACACACTTTCAGCAATATCCGTAATTACCAGTATTATCCTTTTCCCAAGCACTGAGTGAACTGAAATTGTTCTAGAAAAAGCCATTTTTCACCCTGGAGCTGGCCTGCAGCGTGGCAGCTCCCTGGCTGCCAAAGCCATCACAAGACCCAGGTGTTTATGTGCCATGGATGGAACCATCCATCACTCCCTCGGTCCTGCCCCTGCCATAGCAGCTGGGGGAGCTGCTCCTGCAGGAGCTGCTGGAGAACCAGCCCTGTGTTCCAGTCCACATGGACACCTCCTGCTAAATCCTGGGACATTCTCCTGACTCAGGATGAATCCAGTGTTTCTCCTCCAGAACACCTGCATTTCTACAGGGCACTGCTGGACAGGATCCCACCTGGAAAGTTTCCTCCAGGAATGCTCAGACCTTGCTGGTTTGCTGCTGCAACCACGACATTCCCATGATCCCACCTGGAAAGTTTCCTCCAGGAATGCTCAGAACTTGCTGGCTTGCTCATTGCTGTTGCAAACACAACACCCCAGTTCCCATCCTCTGCCACTCCACCCACTCCCAGCAGTACCTGCCCAGAAGGATTTGCTTCTGTTTACTTGAGCTCCCCTAGGAACTAAGTTTGTACCAACTTAAACAAATGCAATTTGTTTTTCAGCGAAGTTACACTGGACTGGGTTTAACTTAACTAAATTGACTAATCTCATTTAGCTAACTAAATTAAGGCTGTGGTTCCACACTCATTTGAAGCTGCCACAGGCACGAGTTACCACTGAAACAAGTGGTTCCACTGCCTTCCCTCCTCAGCAAACCACGGCCCTGCCACCCTCTTGTGCCAACACCAGCAACCAGGCCTGAGCCAAGGCAGCAAATTGATCAATACAGAGGGTCACCTAACCAGAAAATGTCTTTCTGTCAAAAACTTCACCTTTTAAGGATGGTTGGAGTTCATTCCCCACTTAATGAACATGGTTTAATTGTTCCCGTGAGGGCGACTCAGGTCACATCCCCTCAGCTCTCTAATTCTAGGTCCAAGTGTACCAACTTAATCTCTTTGCTAATAATCAGTAACTTAAAATGCATCTCCATGTTATTGATGCTACAAATACTCTTGGAAAATTATTAAGCATGCTGGAATAATTAGAATAGTTCAAGGTTTTTTCTTTACATTCAGCTCAACATTACCTGGGTTGGTGCTACTGAGGTCAACTAACACCTGGAACCTTGCTTATTCCCAAATTCCAGGCTTTACAAAGAAATTAACTTTTCTCTGCTTGGAACCACTGATCTAAATAAAAGAATGTAAAAAATATTAAAATCTCAGGCTACCAGAATCCCAGCAAAACATGATTTTCCAGAAATACCCACCAGTAAGCATGAATTATAGTATGTGCCCTCCTGGCATTTTACATCAGTTTACATAACCTCCCTGGCCAAAGTGGGTATTGTTGCTATTTGTGCTTTTAGCATTAAAACAGATTTTCTAAGCAGTTTATGTAGCATAAAGCTGCCTTGTATCACACCTACTCCATCCAGAATATGTGGGAAAAATTATCTTGGAGCAGTATCTGATATTTATCTTCAGCTCAAATACCTTCTGTAATTCTGTCCAGAAAGACTGTGAGTCTCAACAAGACAAAGAAAATTTTGGCATAATATACTTAACATTTTTAGACATGTTTATTAACAGTATTCACAGTGTTTCTGGCAGTGTCCAACAAAGAACAGAATAAAATACAGCTCTCAATCAGCAGCTTGGTTTCAGTTCATTCAGCCTGCCTTGCTTGCAAGTTTGTTTCTTTTATTAAGGAGAGAAACAGTTCCTTTTTGTTAATTTTTCACCATCACCTCCTTGGTCTCTGTTGCATCACAGAGGACCCTGAGCACATTATTTTCAAAATCTCCTATTTTGAAAATAAATGGGAAAAATTGGACACTTCACCACGTTGGTGAGAAATGATGCAATAATTGAATCAAAGGTTTTGCTACAAAGGTAACTCCTGGGAGGAATCCAAGTGACCAAATAAACCCCTGAACCACATCCTGCAAAGGACAAACATGATTTGTGTGCCAAGGAACAGCTGAACTGTAAGAGTGTGTCACTTGTCAACAGAACATCAACCAAAAGAAGTGTTAAAATTAATCCAGAGCCCACAAATTTAGATTAATGAGATCTTGTAAGACATAGTAAGCTAAGATCATGCAGAATACTTCGTTTTATCTATAAAATAAACTCAGAGTTCCCTGCTGAAATGGAATTCCTCAGTTGTAGCCAAACTCAGAGAAAAGTGACTGTTACCCAGAGCAGCCTGAACTCCAGTGGCAGCACAGCTGCCCTGCCCTGCCAGAACTCTATTGTGAGCAGCAGGACAAAGGCTGATTCCATTACAAAAACTCTTCTGGTTTATTGATCCGCACTTACAGAGAACTTTGGAGTTAACAGGTGAGCAAGACAACCTCTCTCCTGCTCCCTGCATCAGTATAAGCAACCAGGAAGCAGGCAGGCAGGTTCAGTTATTCCTTCTCAGGACTAGGAAGGAAAAAAACCACAAGAAGAGGGGCTGGACCAAGAATACTGGAAGCCCAAGAGACGGGTGAGGTTCAGCAGCTACTGCACATGGACAGAGCATCAGCACAGAGCCAGAAACAAACCCAGCAGCAAAACCCCCACATGCACCAGTAACCTTCAGTCCTTCCAGACCCTGAGAAGACACTGGAATTTACAGATATAAATGGATTTCTGTCTTCCCACTTTCTGACCATTGCAGCAACTCTGACCTCAAGACAAAGGTTACTCAGGTTAAACAAGGAGGGGTTGAACAAACACCACAACCCACAAGAAGCCCAGTGTTTGTAACTTACGTTGGATGTGAATGAACTGCTTTGGTTGCTTGAACTCTCCTTTATACAAACGATTGTAGTAGTTGACATTGCTCTCTGCTTCAGGGACTGGGATAACCATGCTCTCCTTCTTTTCTCTGAAAACTTGCTGTGCTGAGATAGCCCGTTGCAAATGATGTTCCTGCAAGGGGAAAACGGGAGAGTTTATTTAGGTCTCAGTGTACAAAGTGCATATAAAGTCAGTCACCCTTTTCTCCCACTGCTTTCCTATAGGGTAGCAGAGTGGAGGCTTTGCTGGGTTTTAGAGGCCAGCAGGATGCTTGTTCCCAGGATGGTGACAGGATGCGTTCTCCATCATTTAGTGTTCCATGGGTTCCTAACTGATGGGAATCTTGGAGCTGCAGTGAATGAGCTACAAACAGATGAAGAGAACCCTTTGTTCAGACAAGAGCCCACACCTTCCACCAGACTGGGAAAAAGACAAACATTCAAACTACACAAAATAACCTCAGCAGAAAATTAGGGCTGGGGAAAGCCAAACCCACCCAAACCTGTCAGAAAGAAAATGTATGCAAGATCGGGCCTTTAAAGGATTATAAAGTCAAAAGAATAGCAAATTTCATCATTCCTGTCTACTCAGCAATCCTTACTGGCCTGCTTTTAGAAGTTCAGCAAGTTAAGAGCAACAGGAAGAAGAGTTCTCACAGAATAACACCTGAAAAGCAGGGACTCCCCAAACAGGTATCACTTCATTTTATTCTTATGGGACAGAAGTCACAAATTCCACAGAATCACTTCAGGTGAAACAGAGATCACAATAAATCTAGCAGCTCACAAAGATTTTTTCCCACATAATTTTAGTAGTTAACTCAGTGACAACCACCTACTGTTGCAAGTGAGAGCTAAGCTGTAACTTCTCTCTTAAAAGACTTTTCATGTTAAAATTCAAACCACTAAAGAACTTCTCAGGCTAAGACACCAAACGGCCACGCTGCCTTCTGCGTGTCCAGTGAACAGGAGCGACATTCCTCACCAGGACAGGACCTTAGATCCACACACAGCCCCTGGGAAAAGTTAAGTACCAAGTTCTCCAAATCCAACATAAACCAAGCAAGCTGCAGTCTCCCAGCAGATGAGCTACTGGTGGAAACAGGAATGAAAATTTCATTCTGCTTTTACTGCTCTTCCCCAAAGCTTCCCAGATTTGAGGGGAGGGAGGGTGGCACAGCAGAATATCAACTTGAAATCCAAGCTCAGCTCTGTCACAGATCCGTGTGACCTTACTTTGCCTGTTCCAGGGCTGCAGGTTATCCTCCAGCCATTCCCACACACCAAACTGCTGGGATAGCACTTGTTTCAGCAGGGAAAAAAACCACACACACACAGAGAAAAGGTTTGCTGCTCTATTTTCCTCCCTTTGGCTTTCTAGGGTGCCCCTCCCCACAGTTAACACTCCCAAGAGGCCAGGATCAACACCAGGAATGGGAACGTGCCAGCATTCCAGTGCCTGGCTGGCAGTGCAGCCTGGCACACACGGCAGTCTGGCACTCACACACTCTGCTACCCACTTGGAAATTCTCTCAAGAACAAGAGAGAATTAAAGAGAGAAACTCTTTAATTCTACAGAACGGTATTTTTAAAAAGGAGAGTGAATGAAAAACCTTTAAAAATATGTAAATGATATTTAATAAATGATCCCCTTTTAAGTAATAAGATTTACAGAAACACAAATAATGCAATTCCTGCAAAATGAGAGCAGCTTTGGGAATCTCCTGCAGCAGACGAAGCAACATTAAATCAATCAGGCTCCCAAGTGAGTGCTATTAGAATTAAGACAAGCATGCAATCCAATAGCTGGTGTGATGTGCCTGAGTTACTCCACACTGAGTAAATCTGTCACTCCACCATTAAAACGTGTCTTGGAGAGCTTGGCAGTGCTGAGTAATTCAGCTGCACAGAAACGGTTTCATTACTGGGTTGCTTTCAACTGAAGTCCCTGGAGCTGTGCACCAACAGTCCACAGCACAGAACTGCTGTCAGGAAGGGCTTGATCTGTCCAAAATTCAGAACACCTTTCGCCTCTGCAGCCCAATAAAGTGTAATTCAGATGAGTAACTCAGATTCTCAGCTGTTGCAGCACTGTAGTAAGCGCACACAGAGTTCCCAAGGAGAGGCTGACAATAGGTGTTAGTACTCATTTCACTATAAAAAGCCTTCAAGCATAACACAGCTTTCAAACAGAGATTTCAGCTTTCAGCAGTGCTGCTGTCACTCCTCAAACAGCAGAGCTCCAAAATAGACAGATAAACTATGTAAATTTTAAAATTAGGGGGGGGAAACCCCTCAAATCTTTCTGCTGAACATCGACTACAGGAAAATTTAAACTTTAACTCCTGAAACAGTTCTATTCAAACAAACTCTGAAGATTTTTACATGAAAGCTGGGTTAATTAACTGGATTTATTAAACCTCAAAAAGTGTTTTTACAGATAGATTTATTACCTGGTATACCAGTACAACTTTTGGTCTAGTTTTCACTTTTTTCTTATGGTTTTGAAAGACACAGCCAGTATTTTAAGCTCACACTTTGTTCTGCGGTGGGGCAGATCCAAAGGTCTTACACAAAATAAGGGAGCATTAGAGAACCAGTGATGACAGCAAACAGAATGTGCTGCCATGGGAATAAAAAGGAGTCCCTGACAAAGAGTGATTACCCACTAATTCCTTAAAAAGCACATCCAGACCTTTCTCTCCAGTACGACTACAAAATCTCAAACAAACACAGCTTAGACTGGGCTATTTCTTCAACTAACAGCATTAGGAAGATGTAAATGTTTAGCGTGTGTAACACCACAGCTTGAGCTCATTTACACATTAAACCAGGACTGTTCTCTGAACCCCTTCCGACACACCGCAATCCTGCCTTCCACTTTTCCTCAGAAGGGAAAAAAACCCTAAAATTCCTACAATCCCGGTACCTAAAAATACTCAGCTTTGGTTGCAGACATTCAGAGCCAGGTACCTTCACTGCCATTCCCTTCATCCCTGAAACACCATAAATTTCATGTTCTCCCTAAACTTCCTGTCTGGGAGTTTCTTCACTACAAAAGAGAGTTCAACAACAGTACTAAGTTAACAGATAAGAGTGTCCTGAAGATTATTTTTGTTAAGCTTTAAGGGAAACAGTGATCAATATTGAATGTTACTTTTTACATATTTTTCACCAATATTACTGAATCACAGAACGGTTTGGGTTGAAATCATCTAATTCCAGCTCCTTGCCATGACCAGAAATGCCACCCACCGCACCTACTTCCTTTTATCCCACAAACCACAGCACTCGGACCCTACAGACCAGTTTGGGTTTTCCTTAACCTTTAAATCCCCTGTTGCCACCCCCCAAGTAATCTCTGAGAAACAGAGTTTATCAAACTTTAAATAACTGCAAGTTTTTTGGCTGAGCATGGCTGGAGATGCCCAGGGCTGAACACCATCTTCACACTGAAAAGCTGATCTGTCTTAATTACCAAACTCCAATGAGCAATTCCATATTGGATAGAGACCCCTAGAAAACAAACCTTCAGGATTAAATGTACCTGTTCTCTTCCTCATACCTTAAAACTACACCATACAAGCAAAGCTACAACTTTAGAAGGTTGTTTCACTGCTTTAACCCCACAGCCCTCAATGCAAGTATGATGGAACAGAAAAGTGAATTTATCAACAGCTTTTCCTACTCAAAATAAGTCATTTCTAGGCCAACCTGGAGTCAGCCTTCCAATCTACCTGCACCAATAACAGAATTAAAGCAAAAAAACCCAATTAAAATATACTGAAGTCTAAATATCTCACTTGTTTAACATTGTATTTGAATTAGGAAATTTAAAACAGACATTTTTATCTTTAACACTGAGATTCAGAAGCTAAAAGTACAGAACTGTAGTTGGAAATGTGCAGACTCATCTTGCAAAGTCTCAACCACAGCGAGTAACACCTCTTGACAGCACTTCCAGAAAGAAGTGTCAGGAAGCTCAAAAGCTAATTTGGTCAGAAGCGTCCCTGCCGTGGAAAGCCTCAGCCCCATCTCCTCCCTCTCTGCACACAGACACTTTTTTTAGAGAAGATTTCCAAGAGCAAAAGTGTAAACTCAAGCACCAGGTTTTGTTTTCTTGTGCAGTTAACTCTTTCAATCCTACAGATCTGTTTTCCTTTCTTCCCCCTCCCTCTGCTCCGGGATGGAAAGAGAACGACTGAAATAAGGAGTCACATACAGAGCAGGAAATCAGCCTGTGCACCACAGAAATTCCCACCCTTGAGAGCTCAAACACGCTGCTTCATTTCCAATTTATTTTGAAAAGCAAGCACTTCAGTGATTAGTAAAGTTGATAATATGCATTTTTCTACTGATTTGATAAAGACTTCATCTAGTCAGGAATCAGAGCTGGCTCCTCTTGCCCATTAAAACATTGTATTAATTATCAAGTAATGCAGGGCACTGGACAAACCAGAAAAATCCAAACATTGAGTGGAAACCAACGCACCCAGACCAAGGCTTTCGAGGACAAACTCCTCTCAGCTTCCCTGAGGAGTTTCCAACACTCAGTGGAAGGAAGCTGAAGAAAACCCACAAGAAACAGAAGACACACAAATGGGAAGGGCTCATGGAACCGCTTCTCAGTTTCACTTTTGGCCATATCAAGTTTTTCCAACATGATATCCCCCACCCTTTCTTAAAAAAAAATAATCACAAGAACCACCTGCCCCACACTTGCCTTCCAGACTGCTGAATTATGACTACAGGCCAAAAAAACGCACTAAGGGTCAGCTGCTCTTACTGGCTCAGTGAGGGGACGCAGGGGAAAGCGAATCAAACTGGGCTGCTCCATCCTAAAAATTTACACGAGTCCCTAGAATGGGTGAAATTCCCCACTGTGAGGGTGGGGAGGCCCTGGCACAGGGTGCCCAGAGAAGCTGTGGCTGCCCCTGGATTCCTGGAAGTGCCCAAGGCCAGGTTGGAGCAGCCTGGGATAGTGGAAGGTGTCCCTGCCCATGGCAGGGGGTGACACTGGATGGGCTTTAAGGTCCTTTCCAACCAAAACATTCTGGGATTCACTGACTTTTCCATCACTTTCTTCCTTTTCCCAGTTGTTAAACAACTGGAACTTCCCAAAGCAGCCCCAAAGCCAAGCCAATCCGGGACTACTTTACATCTGAATCCCGGGATTACAGCCCATCACCTGAAGGCCATCTCTGGAATGCTGATGTTGGATCAACCCAACAGAAGGGCTCCCAATACTCCCGAGCCCAGCAGTCCTGGATGACACCTCGTGTCCAGGTAAACACGTCTCCAGAGGAGAGGAGATGTGAATCTAAATGAGGAAAAATCCAGTTCGGACCAAAACAATGCCCAGGAATGCCTGTGTTCCCCCTCTAGCAGTACCATAAAGTCGACTGAAGCACTACAGAGCACTTTAGGAAATAAGAGTGGCCATCAGCCCACAAACCCTGATAAAGGGATAGGGACAGTGAGATGAGCACAGATCACAACCATTTTCATGTTTCTTTCTGCAGCACCAAACAGAATAAACCAAGTAAAAAATTCTCTGAATAACTTTAATTCAGAAAAAGGAAACAATGCAATTTCAATCATCTTATGTCAAATTGGACACAAAACAACCGTAAGATATCCCAAGTATTACCCTGAGTGGGACAGCAGTTATGTATGAGAACATGAGCAATCTCTCATCCCTAAAAATAATGATTATTCACTATTTATGAACATATGGACACAAAACTGTCACTGCCTATGAAATGTCAAAAAACCCACAGCCACTACAACTCTGTATTTTAAAGCTACATTTATTTACACAAGTTCTCAGTCTACCAAAACATGACTACGAACTAATTGTTAAAAATAAAATTACTATTACAACAAACAATTGAGTTATTTAAAAATCCTTTTGGAAAAGCTGTTTCTGGTACTAAAAGAGAAATTTCTGTTTACAGAAGAGGGGGATTTTTTTCCCAAAAAAGCTTTATGAGAAAATTGTTACAAATAAGGTAACATGTAGTCCAAAGAGCTCCTTGGGATACACTGGTATCACTCACAAGGTAACAAATGATTCAATTAGGAATCCTGATTATCCCAGTCAAAGCAGGATGGCAAGGTCTGCACCAACACATAGAAATACGCTCTCATTTTTCATGTCATGAACCCCACGATGTATTTTTAAAGGCTGAGATTCCCCACCAACGAGCTTTGCCCCTTATTGAATCCAGTATTATCCACGGAACCCAAATTCTGTTTGATTGCTGGCTGCACACACGAACACCTCCATGTGACCGTGAGTCACAGAACCGCTCCTTGCAGCGGGGAGGAGGAAGAGTCACCAGGAGGGAGAACTGGAAATTCTCCAGCAGGAGCTGACAGGGGAGCACGGCACCTCTCCCCCTCCACCTGCACTCTGCATTTAACCTCAGCCTGTGGGGAACATTTTCATCCCAGGATTAATATCCAGGGTTCTTCTTTAACTGAGGCACACACACCTACAGCAGGGAATTTGTATTTTACAGAGTTTTTAAACAAACGGTGTTTTCATCACCAAAGTGATGCTACCTGGAGTGCTGGAGACCTGATGAACCACACAGAAATCCCTCATATTATAATTAATCATGTCAGAGATTGGTTCTACAGTTTGGACAACTTAGGAAAAGGCGACAGAAATTAAAACACATAAAGCAACTGACAGAAATGAAAATTATTAAAAATTATCTACAAAACTCCATTTTAAACCAAATACCTTTAACTCAAGAAACATCTATTATTATTATTTTTTCAGCTTTCTGTAGTGTCAGTGCCTCCCTTAATTATCCAGTCTCTGGATACCACTACAGACACCGAGTGTTTTGTTTATATCCAAGTCTGGCACAGGGAATCCAACATCACCGGGATGCTTCAAAGTAGAAACAGTTTTTGTTATGCAACACAGACTGGTCTAAGATACACCAAGTGTGAGCTGCAGCCAGAGAAACGGCACACAGCTGAGAAAAACAAATTATAAATTCCAATGTAAACACGAGAAAACAACCACGGCAAAGGAGGGAGGAAGTGTTTATGCTGGCTCAGAACTGATCCGTGGATGAAGCACTTTGTGTCTCCCAGGGGGCAGGAGCAGAGAGGAGTTTACTGATACGGAAAACTGATGGAAAAATGGCATCTCATCGACTGGGAAAAGAGCCTCACAAGTGAAGCTGAGCAAATCTTCACTTCTTGCAATGGAAGATGACACAAAAACATCTTACAGAGAACAATTCTGCCAATGGGGAGGTGTTGAGCACCCAAACTTGAGAGACCAGAGGTGTAAATGTATTAATCACAGTTAGAATTGCACCAAAGCAAATCGGGGAAATTAAGAACTGGGATTTTTTTCTGCAAACTTCTGCTCCCTTACATTTGCAGCACTTCACCTGCCATGGACAGAGGTGTTTTAATCCAACACCTTCAGCCCCACTACACTGTGATTATTACACATTAACAAGTAGGAATTTGCAAAATGGATTAAAAAATCAAAACTTTTAAATAGTATATTCTCAAATACTTTTTTTTTTGACTTAGAGTGAACATTAAATGCAAAATTATGACAGTCTATACTGATATTACTTTTAGTTTCATAAAGTTATTTTTGGTACTTCTTACACCCTTTTATATACAGGAATTCAATTCTAGTTCCATTCTTCTCTACTTGGTACAGAAACTTCAGTTCTACAATTGATCTTCACTACCACTGGCTTTTAGGACACCCAAGGTTTATGTAAATATAAAATGAGTTATTTACCTTTCCAAAAGTTGAACTGTTAGAATGATAAATATGCTGTGGCATAAACAAGGCATTGTTTACTAGCCTTGTTGGCAAAATAAATTACAAATAACCTTTTGAACATCTAGCACCAGTCAAAATGATCTTTCTGATGAAAAATAATTAAGAATGGAGGTTACTATAAGCAGTTTTAATGTCTGTTGATCCGAATTATTCAAACAGGACATTTCAACTGGTTTCAGTCAAAACAGAAATCGTACCAAGCCACTCAGTTTTGCCAAGCACAAATCTGGCACTCTGTAAATCCAAGGAAGCCCGAGGTATTTCTTTCCAAGGTTTCCTTAAATTGAAGGAAAAGGAAAGACTGCTCCCTACGTTTGAGACATCCCAGAGCTGAGCCCTACAAGCTCAGCGAGGCAGATTCCAAAGTGCTCTCCTAAGCTTTTTGTCATGGAATTACACCTCCTGCCGAGGAACCCTTCCTACAAGGGAAAGTTTCTGCATAATGAGCCGAGGTGTGCCACAATTAGCAGCCCGGCAGCTCCCATTGTGCTCGCAGGGACACGGGCACCCAAACCCGCCTGGGCAGCTTTCCCAGCCCTGCTCACTGACCCCACGCAGTCTCTGGCCTGCAGCAAAAATGCAGCTTTATCTAAATTACCAGAGCGGTGTTAAGATAGGGCTGAACCCATGTAACCTCGGGGTGACACCGATTCTCCATTCCCATCTCTATCCTCATGTGCTCCTGGTGAAAGGAAGGATGATCCTCTCTCCCATAGTGGGCTGTCACCACCCTTTATCAAGGCCCCAAAAAGCAGAATGTCCCTTGTACCTGCAGGTCGGCTACTCTGGCTCAGCTCTGTGTTAGCACACTCAGAGATCAATGACATTTGTCCCGGGCTAAGCTGATATCCCAAGCACTTGTTACACGTTCGCTGATAGGTGTTAATGTGATAAGCCCTAATAAACTGCTCGGGAGGTGGAGACTTCAGAGCAAATCTTGGTCGTGTTTAATTGCAGCGACAACAAATTAAACCCGAAGCTCGTCAGTTTAACAGCTCCCCAGTGCTCAGCTGCTCGGGGTTAACTCTGATTCACCGTTATCAAACGGGACATTAAACAGGGACCAGAGATTCTGCAGGTGAAGGCACAGGAAGGATGAAGGATAAGAGCTGAAAACTGAAATAATGGCTGGGAAATGGAATTGAAACGTGCACTTGGGAGGAACATCACTGCACAGGGTGATGGGACTCGGAGGGAGGGAGAAAAGTACAGGAGCTCAAGGCAGAGAAAGACGTCAAACAAAACTAAAGTTCAAAATTCTGTGAATAAAGATCACAACCCAGCATTTTGCTGCCTAATGCCAAACATACTTCAGTAATCTCAGCAGTCTCCAAATACTCCCAAAGTAAGTAAATAAATACAGGTGCTTAACTCAAACTGAGGAGTAACTTACACTGGGAACTGTATTTCCCCAGCAGATAACCCAGTTGATTTTAGTCAAACAAACCCAATTCCTTTCCTAAGCAAACTGTGCTGTCTTGATTTCACCTGGTTTTGCATGGAAATACAATCCTTGGAGTTTCTCACGTAGATTCCCATGAAGTCTTTCAGAGGGATTTCTGTTTTACAGAATATTTGCATTGTTGGAGCTGAAGTTATCCTCTGTTGACCTGCTGTTTTACACACTGCTGTCCGGGCTTCTTTGTTCTACAAAGCCTCTCGTTTGTGAGGAACTTTGAGGGTTCAACCACAGGTTATGAATGCACAGCCCACACACAAACATCCAGTTAGGAGCAAGTTCGGTCCACGTGGGGAGTGATTTACATGTATTTGTGTTTTTAAACCCAGACCTGAGTGCATCAGACAGTAACAGGTAAGTACTTCTGAACAGCAGCTTAAGTAAATCCTCACACATTTGATACTCTCCCAGTTCCCTGTATCAAAAGAAAATATTCATTATGGATATTTTTGCTGATACAGTTTAACAGGAAAACGAGGACTTGTGCAAAGCTAAAAGCTTCCTGCTTTGAAAGGAGAATGTAGATGCTGTTCCAGGAGCATCACCAGCTCCAGGACATCTCAAAGCTGGATGATGAGCACTTCAAGTTCCAGTTCATTCAACAGAAATTGAATGAACTAAGAACTAAGCAGGGAAAAAAAATTCAAGTTAACTACTTCCAGTCAAAATAATCAGAACTGAACGTTGTATTTAACGACCAGAGAAAGCTAATCCCGAGGTGATCCCTGAAGGGCTGAGAAGGAAAGTCCCTTCCCACGGGTACCGTGTCAGCATTTCTGCACCGGCAAACCACGTCCTTAACTTGCCATTCCTGCACTTTTCCTCTCTAACCTCAGCCCTGTGATGCCATGCCAAGCCGAACTGTAAATGAACGGATGTTCAAACAAGGATTGAGATGAAGGCTCAGATAGCTCTGACCAGGCAATCCCGGGATCATTCATTACGAGCACATTTTCAGCTTCCTCACACCTCAGGTAAATTCACTTCCCAGAGCCTTCCGTGTGAATGTGCCTCATTACTAAGGGGGATTTCACCTCGCAGTGTGCAACTCAGCAATCTCCGATAACAGGTATTCAAATAAAAACACAGTTGTGTGATAAGAAACAAAACCAGGGCTTATCTATTCTGCAACTTTCTCCCTTTCCAGTCAAAACAATTCATTAGCATCAGGAAATACAAGTCTTACTCATCAGAAAAAAAAAACCAAGTGTCCCTGCTCAGTTTCTGAACTCACAAAAGGACACCTTCCTGCTTCTGCTTAACAGTGATCGCTCTCTCACGTGAGTTTAAAAACAAACCCACACAATCTTCTTCCTCAGGTTTAATTTAGAGTAAATTATAAACATTTGTAATATAAACATGCTACAGAAGAGAAACCTAATTCTTTCACAGCTGGAATCTCCAAGTGAGAGAAATGAGCTGCTGATTTGCGAAACGCTGCGAGTAGATATAAATCTCTGAGATACTCATACAGAAACAGTTCCAAAATATTCATCAAGAATAAATGGACCAAAATCTGCACTTTTGTATGTACAAAAGATCAATCACCAACTAATTAAATGACATGCCTGCACCAGCGAGGCTGGGTTGTAAAGAACAGGGCAGACATGTCGCTCAAGCATTTTAAATCCTGCAGATCTGTAAATAATGATGATTTCCTGTGGAATATATCCCCGAAGGTGATGTCTGACCTCATAACACACTGTGCTACAAGACCTTTCTGATGCCACCGAGGCTTCCCAGAGGGTGGCACCGGGAGGAGAGCGGCGTCCTGGGGCCAGAGGAACACGAGGTTTGTGGCTCTGTACAGCAAATGGAAAACAGCAGCCACCCTGAGGCTTCAAACAACTTTCACTTGGGAAGAAAGGCTCTGAGACACTCTAGAAATTGAGATGGCAGAAATGAGTGTGCAGAGATTTCTCGCGCCCTCCAAAAAGTTCCTTCCAAAATACATCAAATCGATCACAGCAGTATTTGCTATGAATTCAAGCCGTTTAGTTAGTTTTCAAATATTTAACTCCTGTCATCCACAGCAGCCGTTCCTAGAAGGGCTTTCATATAATTAAAAAAAAAAAGTGCATTAAAGAATTATCTATGTAACACTGGGAGAATGACAAGCCATGAATGAAACCATCACCACATGGCAATAATCTGAATAATCTAAGAATAGCAGTTTATAATCTTGCCTGGCTGATGCATCTCGCACTATGTTTATATATTGCTTCAGTCATTTCATTTTGAGACCATTACATAATATATCAAACAGAGCCACATGTCGGGCCAGGGAAAACAAACCTCACTCTCACAGAAAAACAAATTTTTAGGACAGCACCAAAGTAGTTTTATTGAAGTATAAATCTAATCTTCTCAATCATTTAAGCAGCCCATAAGCAGCTTGTTTGCTTGAACTCTTACAGCAATTTTCCATTAACAACTTTTATTTTAAACATGATTTATCAAAATAACAGCCATTTTTAAGAATTCATTTAAATATTAAATGCAAATACAGCACTGCAAGATAGACTTTCAAGGCTGAGAAAACCAAATTAGTCTCCAATATTGCTTCATTAGTACCCCAGTGTTGTTCCTTTTAACTACAACCCCAGATTCTAGCAGAGTTACTCTTGGGGAATTACTGAAGTTTTGATCAGTGTATTATACATAGTAAATTAAAAAATAAAACCCCGCCATGATAAGACAGAGGATTCCTTTAAATACCAACAGTCAGGTGAGAAAAAGCAATGAGGAAAGCATGGAGCCTCCTTTGACAGCTGTAACCTCGGAAAAGCCAATCCACAGGCACAGAGGTTTGGCTGAGGCGGAGACACGGATTCATTGAGGAAATTCTGGAGGGTGCATTTACTATCGGCTCTGCAAGTACAGACACATCAGGCGACAGCCTCTGTCTGAGCTTACACAACTCCCAGGAGCACAAAATAAACTTTGCTCTTACAGAAAAATGTTTCAAGATCAGCAAGACAAAGCAGTACATTCGGAGGAGACCAGAACTGCGGGCAAGCGTTTTCAAAGCTGTCCTACTGCTCACCAAAAACCCCAGAAACTTATATTTACCTAAGCGGACAAAAGCTTTTCCACCCTTTAACACTACAAGCAGAACACACATCACATGCCCACGCTGAACACTGGATGGTTGATTTGGAAATAACATTTAAAGCTCCAACACTTCATGCGACGCGTCCAGCTGACGCCTCTGCCATGCGATGCACACCAAGCAGCACAAACCATCGGTGTTAAATAACTCCGAGCAGCACCAGGGGCGGCTGCAGGAACAGAGACACTGTCCCACACGGGGAGCCAAAGCTGCTGTGCGTCCCTTCAACCCCATATGTGAACAGTGTGTGTGTGTGCCGGGCTGTCCCCCCAGCCCCACATGTGCACAGTGTGTGTGTGTGTGTGTGTGTGTGTGCCAGGCTGTCCCCCCAGCCCCACATGTGCATAGTGTGTGTGTGTGCCGGGCTGTCCCCCCAGCCCCACATGTGCATAGTGTGTGTGTGTGCCGGGCTGTCCCCCCAGCCCCACATGTGCACAGTGTGTGTGTGTGTGTGTGCCGGGCTGTCCCCCCAGCCCCACATGTGCACTGTGTGTGTGTGTGCCGGGCTGTCCCCTCAGCCCCACATGTGCACTGTGTGTGTGTGTGCCGGGCTATCCCCCCAGCCCCACATGTGCACAGTGTGTGTGTGTGTGTGCCGGGCTGTCCCCTCAGCCCCGCATGTGCACAGTGTCTGTACCCAGCACAGGGACTGACAGCACCACACACCGCGAAACGGAGCTGCCGCCGGGCTCGGGGACACCCGGCCGGAGGAGACGGACAGCGCGTCCCGCTCCCGCCGTCCCTCGAAAAGAGAGAAGCTGGCCCGGACCCGCTCGTTCCCTGTGGAGTGGCACGGCACAGCACGCTGCACCCAGCACTTTCACGCCGCCACCACCTCCCCAGCTCCAGCCCGAGCGACTTGACAGCCACGCACAACAGGGTTGGCAGGAGTAGTATCAGCTTCAGTCCACAACGCGCCAAGCACCCCGAGCCGCTCCAGCAGCCCGAGTCCGCTGCAGCACCCCGGCATCCCCAGCTGCTCCGGCACCCCGAGCACCCCGCACCGGCACACCCCGAGCCCGCTGCGGCATCCCCGAGTCGCCGCTCCAGCATCCCGGCTCCGATACTCCGCTCCGGCACCCCGCTCCGCTCCGCCGCTCCGGCACAGCGAGCCATCACCCCGAGCCGCTTTGCCGCTCGGACATCCCGAACTGACACCCCGAACCACGCCGGTACCCCGCGCACGCTCCACCACTCTGACATCCCGAGCCGCTCCTGCAGCCGGAGCCCGTCCGGCAGCCCGCCCCGCTCCGCCGGGCCGGCGCCCCGCTCCGCCGCTCTGACACCACGCTCCGCCGGTCCGACACCCCGCTCCGCTCCGCGCTCGCCGCGCTGCTGCCGGCCCGTCCCGCCGCCCTCACGCCGAGCCCCCCCCGCTCACCCGCGCCCCGCGGCCGGGACGCGCAGCAGAAGATGGCGGACGGCGGCAGGGCCCGCTCGCGGCGCCGGACCGCGGCTTACGCTGCGCCGTTTGCGCAGCGCCCCGCGCGCCCGGCGGCAGAGCGAGCGTAGCGCGCTTGGTGAATACCGGCGGCCGGTTCCCCGTGCGGGGGGTGCCTGTAAACAATGGTGCCCCCCCTGCGCCGCGCTCCCTTACCGATTCTTCCTCCTTCTCCATCCCCGTGGGCATCTGCGGCACGGCCCGGTTGATGGAGACGCAGTCGTTGAGGTCGGGCATGTCCTTGCCGCGGTAGATGGGCAGCGGTTTGGCGGCGTCTAGCGCCCGGGCGCGGAAGGAGAGTTTGCTCATTGTCTCCCCCTCACAATAACACCCCGGGGCGGGCGGGCGCGGGGGGGGGGGGCCTTCAGTGCGGCCTCGCCGCCGCCTCCCAGCCGCTCCCGCGCCGAGCCCGCGCCACCATGGAGGGTCCCGCCGCCCCGGCGCAGCTCCCGGCGGGGCCGCCCGTAGCCCGCAGCGCACGCCCCGCAGCCCTAGATCCGCACCGGGCTCGCTCGGTCCGCTCCCTGCGCCATGGCAAACATGGCGGACATTAACCACAGCCGCTCGGCCCTCCCGGCAGCCCGCGCGGCGGGAGCGGCGCTGCGCGCGCAGCCGAGGGCGGGAGGCTGAGGGAGCCTCAGGGAGCCTGAGGGGGGCGGCGGGACCGGGCGGGAGCGGAGCATGCAGAGCGTCCGGAGTGCGCCCGCCGAGTGCCTGCGGTGTGCGCGGGGGGTGCCCAGAGTGTCCCTACAGTGTCCTTACAGTGTGCCCGCAGTGTGCCTACAATGTCCCCGCAGTCTCCCCACCATGTCCCCACAGTGTCCCGGCTGGGTCCCCACTGTCTCCTCACAGTGTCCCCACAAAGCCCCCGCCGTTTCCCCCACAGTGTCTCCACTGTGTCCCACATTGTCCCTGCCGTGTCCCCATAGTGCCCTCCCTGTCTCCCCCACAGTGTCCCCACCGTTTCCCCTGCGGTGTCAACACTGTATCTCCACAATGTTCCCGTTTTGTCCCCACAGTGTCCTCGCAGTGTCCCCAATGCCTCCCCATCTGTCCCCACAGTGTCCCCACTGTCCCCTGATAACGTTGCCCGTGTCCCCACAATGTCCCCACAGTCTCCCTGCCATGTCCCCACAGTGGCCCCACAGTGGCCCCACCGTGTCCCCACTGTCTCCCCACAATGTCCTCACAATGTCCCTGCTCTCTGGACAAACCAGCGGTTTTCTCTCCTCCGTGTGTTGGTCAATGTGGGCTTAAAGTGTTCCAGCCATGAAAACATCAGGAGGGTTGACACAAACCAACACTTCAGGCACAAACTTGTGCCTGCACAAGTATTTGGTTTTTCCCCCCCCAGAATCACAGAATATTTAGGGTTGGAAGGGACCTCTGGAGACCATCCAGTGCAAGCAGGGTCACCTGAAGCAGGTGAGTTTGGAATGACTCTGGAGACTCCACGCTCTCCCTGGGAACCTGTTCCCATGCTCTGCCACCCTCATGGAAAATTCTTCCTCATGCTGAGGTGCAACTCCTTGTTTCAGTTTACTAAGCTCCTTCATCGCTCTTTCCATCAAGAGCAATGTCCTGCAACTCAGAACTTAGTAATCCCAAATTCTCACCCGAACAAAGCCTCAGTCCTCTGCCCATCCAGGGTTTCCTGCAAGAGTTGACATTAGTGTGCAAAACACTTCATCAAAGACCTTTAGTACCTCAAATATCTCCTCACTTCCATTTTATTTTGGCACCCTGAGACCAGGCAGCTTCTTCTCTCACCTCCACCTTAGAGCTCTCACAGGAGTTGTCAGTGTCACCCTCTGAAATAAACTGAAACTCTTACTCAAAGCTTCACTGTTTGGATCACTGTGCCAACTGTACCTAATTTCCTTTTTTTTTTTTTAATTAGAAAAAAACAGGTTCAGTCTTTGAATTGCCTTTTATTTTTAGTTACTGTTGTGCTTTTGATTTATGTGGTTTTGTATAGCAAATACAACTGCTGTTCATGACAAACACATGATTTACAAAATGAAGAATAAAGAATTGTGTCAACTAGAGAGAGAGAGAAGAAGATGAAACAAGCACAGGAATACACAAGAGGGAAAAAGAAGCAGCAAGAACATTGTGTTCATCAGTCACGGACCCAAATTAGCCTGGGAAAGAGATCTGGAAATTATATTAACTACTCCTGTGAAAGCATCAGGTGAGTGTTCAGTCATGTGAGCAAATGAATCTTTAAAAATATGAGAAAAGAAACAGAGAACAAAACTGTGTTAGACTGCACTTATTTATAATTCTCTTAGAATATTTTTATTTCATAACATAGACAATTCTTGCCTTGGATTAGAATTAACAGGGAAATATTTAAAATTTGTATGGTTTCGTTTAGAATTTATAATTCAGCACTGTTTTAGGAGTGGCCAAACTTCCCACACCCCGAATGGGTTTGGTGCCCCTAAAGCGATTCAGGATGACTTGGCAGCAGCGGAGGGCTGGCGTTTTCAAGCAGTGATTGTGACACCATCCTGCATGAGCTGAATTTTCCACCTGGATGCCATCACCTGGAGTGTGCTGGGGCCCAGCTGCACAGGTGACATCCCCGTGAGAGGTGGGGTGGCTGCTGGAACAGGCAGTTCCTCCTCAAGTACTTCCTCGAGTTAAAAGACACCACGACTTTCCTCTTTCTGCTTCTGCAAGAAAGAGGCATTTTCAAACTGCTGTAAGATTTTTTCCCCCTTTCAGTCAGCACAGCTGAACAATAGATAATAATAACCTTTTCCCTTTGTGTGCATGTTCTGCTCTTTTTCACTGCTTAAATAAAAAAGAGAAAAGTACAAAAATGAAACATGTTTACCCTCCAGGTGGCTCTTAGTCCTAAACTCATCCCATTATTTTATTTCTCCAAGCAATGTAATTTTTTTTTAAATGATGCCCTGTAGGATACAGAAGAGGGTTTTTATGCAGTCAAAACAGCCATTGCACAGAACTGAACATGGGCAGAACTAAAGTTTCAGCTTACATTAGTTTAGCTTTAAGCCAGAACCATCCATCTTTTAAGCACATAATCTGATCTCTTCCTCCTGTAAAATCTTAGAGGTTTTCTGAAGAATTTTAGCTGTAAAAAATTATGAGCTGTAACTCACCTGTAGACAAAATAATTTACTTTTCATGCACAAATCAAGGAAACAATGTCTCAAACGAAATTATTTTTTCAACAGTAGACTTCTGACTCTACTTCATAGAGATGATGGAATTGAATATGCACATTTGAACACTGGAGAGACCAAAAATCCTCGGATTTTATTTAAACATATATATCAGTAGAAATGTCAGAGTTGTATAGGCTTGGGGGCTTTATCACATCCTTGCTCTTGGTTCTGCTTCTCCATAGTGACATTTAACACAAGGAATCCTTGTTCTCACCGTAGCTGCCTAAAGCCTGGGATATTTTTGGAGGTCTTTTTTTACAGATTTACCCTGTTTATTTGTTAGTTTGGGGTTTTTTTTCTAATAGGACATATCTCACTGCATTAATCTTCTCCAAGCAGAAGCATCACTTTTGAATAATTAGCTCAGTGTACCTTATTGCAACGTGATACAGCAGGAACACGTACTACTTCTTTTCTCTGTGTTGTTACCTTCTAAGTACAAAAAGTAGTTTAAAAAAGGCTCAGTGAGTGTAGAAACAGAGTTTCCAGAAGTGATAATGGCCCCTGCCAAGGCACGGTGCTGTCCAGCCTTGTGGGGTGTCCCAAACCTTCATTCACTGTAGGGTGTTAAAAGAGAACTGGAATTTTTAGGGTGCTGATGACTTGAGTGTAAGTACACAAAAATAATCAAAATATGAAGTGTACAGAGGAATCACCTTCTGCTACATGCCAGGCACAGGCTCAGAAGGTGCAAGCAGGAAAGCGATGCTGACAATCCACGCCACCAAATATTCCCGGTGTCGCTGCTGCTGTTGTTGTACATCCCGGATTCCAGCTCATTACAGAGGGGTTTGAGCTCATGTTTAAGCAAATCTTCACTAGAAGGAAGCCTGAAAGCATCCAGCGGGCTGGCTTAGTAACTTCAGCACAAGGGAAAGTACTGAGCTTTCCAGGAGATCCATGAATGGACGAGGGGAGTCTTTTTAAAGGTTATGAAGTCCTTCTTTCTCCCTGTGTCTGAGAACTCCGATTGAAGTGAAAGGAACCTCTGTCCTATTCATTTCAAAGGGGGTTTTGTCAGGAAAAAAGAGCTTGATCAAAGTAGCCAGTAAGCATGCTTAGTGCCTAATGTTCAGAGTTAATGTATCATTCCCAACCATTTCTATTTCCAATTATTCCAAGGGTTTAGGGAACTGGCAGCCTGCGCATTTTCCCCTCTAAGGTCACCAAAACCTACCAGCCAAACCCTGAAATCTAGTATGGAGTAGCTTCCTGGGAGATTTAAAGCTCTGCATGAAAATTGTAAAAGTTGAAAATGGAGTTAAAATCTCGAGCCCAACGCTGAATAAAACGAAATAAAAGGGCAGCTATGAAAATAGCAGATTCCCCAAATTACAGCAGGAAGGGACAATGATGAAAAGCAGCAGGAAGCTCCTGATTTGAGAGTTTTACATCAAAACTATTTGTGTCAAGAAAAAGGTTTAAAATGAAAGGGAATTGTGCTTTGTGTGTGGAGGTTACCACAGACATCGGGAGCTCTTTAAAGGAACCTGCTGCAGCTGTTTCCTGTGGCATAAAATCTTGGATTCTGACTCAAAAGATAAATCTACTCTTGACTGTGCCTGGGCTCTTTCACAACCCAATTCAACCAGTGAGTTAACAATAATGCAGATATGAAACAGATGAATTTGGTTTGGAATTATCAAGTAAAGCCATTGGATACCTGCATGAGTGCAGCTCAAAACCACAGAAATCTGGGATTTTACCACCAGGAAAAAGGTAACTTTACAATGCAGTGACCAGTGAAGAAAATAATGATTATATCTGGAACTAGAAAAGTAGTGCTAAAATCAGTACGTGATAAGGATGGTATTTATGCCCTCTCACTTTGGAAAATAAGAGTAGAGAGATTTACTCAACTGTTATTTAGAAAAAAAATAGCAGAAAAACTCATGAAAACCAAGTTTTCAATTGTAAACAAATTTATCCCAAAATCTCAGGAGGCAAACACAAGATAATTTTAGGGGTTTTTTTTTTAATCAATGTGTTTTGAGGCACTGGGAGCTCCCCAGCTTGTGTGAAAAAATTAAAGCGTCTCCCATCCTGCATATTAAAATATCAATAAAGTAAGGCTCATGGAGCATTGAAAACTGTGTTTATTTTTATTCAGATTTCAGAAGGCAGAGCGAAGGACTTGCCAAAAAGGACACTCTGGAAAACTCTGTCCTGGAAGTAAGAGATGCTCCCTTTCCTCCTCAAAGCTCTGTAGTTCTGCTGGATTTCAGCACAAGGGTACAAGTGGGGCTGCTTTCTAAAAAGAAATTCTCAGGCAACTGTAAGATCATAAAATCACAGAATCCCAGAATGGTTTGGGTTGGAAGGGACCTTAAAGGTCATCTAATTCTAACCTCATTCCATGGGCTGGAACACCTTCCACTAGATAAAAGCAAGAAATTAGGAAATACACCAAATGCACCTTTTATGAAAACAAAAGCCACCTAAAAGCTTACCTTAAAAACCCCAACAACCCCTCTTGACAATTGCTGTCTTCTGGATTAATGGCCTGGATATAACAATTTTTCTTACTGATTAATAATGGCAACATTTTCCCTGCCCACCTTGCTCTGAGGTTGATGCCACTGCTTTGTGCTGATGTGGAGTGGCAGCACCCACTGGAGTGGGAATGTTTAATGACTCTATGCAAGGAAAACCCTTAAAACCCCAAAAAATCTCCCGAGTGCTTGTCCCCAGCTGGTGTAGAACCATTATGAGAATCATTTCCTGCTCATGCCCTCTGTGCAGAAACAGCTCCTCAAAGCCTTTCCCTGTCCCAAATGGCTGGTGCCTATTGGAGTCAGGAGATGTTTCCTTAGAAAGGAAGATTTTCCTTTTATCTGACTGTGATGCAAATCAGAGGGAAGCTTCTTGTCACTTGTATGGGAGCAGTGTCATCGTGTGCTCTGTACTTCCCCCCTTTTCCTGCAAAATGGGGCTGAAAGCCATCACAGCAAAACCAGAGTCTCTCAGCAACGTTGCTGTGCATCAAGAAACCAAAATATTTGCTGGGCTGCAAGAAGAGTCAAAAGGAAAATGAAAGTGTTTCATTGACAATGAGGAGTAGGGACAATGTTTGCAGTACTCTGTGCACACATTTGTAATAACAAAAGGAAGTTTTGAGCTGTCGTGGGGAGTTATGCAATCAACATGCAGATTTAAAGATGTATTCAAGCTTCACATTCCTGTACTTCCTTGTCAAAGGGTTTTTGAAGAAAATAGTGTAAAAAAAGGCACTTTTACTATGCAGACGTCAGTCACAGCAAAGCTGATGCAGTATTCCCACTTCCAAATTGCTATTCAGCCCTGTTCATTGAGATCTGCTGCTCCATGTCCAACCAGATCTTCATAAATACACAAATGCTCTGGAAGAGCTGCTCCAGGAGCATCGCACCTTTACAGCAGCTCCTGCTTCCTCAGGAACAGTGGGAGCCATGCTCAGCTCAGGGATTTCTTCTCAAATAAAGACTAAAGTTTCCCCAATGCTCCCTGAAAAGAGCAGGGAGGTCTGCCCCTTGGCACATCCAGCTACTTCACTCTCGTGCTTTTGGTTCACAAACTCTGTGGAAAGGGGAGAAGTGAGTTTATTTTGGAAGCTGGAGAAGGGCTTTGGACAAAAGCCTGGAGTGATAGGACACAGGGAATGGCTTCCCACTGCCAGAGGGCAGGGCTGGGTGGGATATTGGGAAGGAATTCTTCCCTGTGAGGCCCTGGCAGAGGTTGCCCAGAGAAGCTGTGGCTGCCCCTGGATCCCTGGAATTGTGTGGTACTCATGTCCCAGACCAGAGCATGAATAGAGCAGGACTGCTCATAAAATTCCTCTGAACTTCACTAAGAAAAAAAAGGAAGAAAAGAGTGAAAAGTGGGAACTGAATTGTGGGCACAGGATAGAGCAGACAGGGCAAGAGGGCACTGCTGAAAGTGAGGGAATGGCCATTCCTTCAAGCCATGGTTTTTGCATGTGAGCCTTGGAAGCTTGAAAATTAAAATCATGGATTACTTGAGGTAGTGACAGGATGAGAGGACACAGAATTAAGCTGTGCCAGGGGAGGTTTAGCTGGACATTAGGAGGAATTTCTTCACAGAAGGAATGATGAGACGTTGGAAGGGGCTGCCCGGGGAGGTTTGGAGTCCCCATTCCTGGAGGTGTTAAGGAAAGGACTGGATGTGACAGTTGACAAGGTGGTGGTCACTCATAAGTTGGACTCAGAGGTCGTTTCCAATCAAATAGATTCCGTGATTCTGGAATATTTGTGGAATATTTGTAGCTCTCAGGGCACTGCAAACACCCAGCTTCCAGAAGCCCAGGTCCTTGGGAAGAGGCAGGATTTATGGGAGAGCCAATGAAGAGAGGAGCAGGAGCAGCTGAAAACTTCAGAGAGCTGAAGAGGTGCCCAAACCATGTGGGACCAGTTCTGTGGAGCCTGCACAGACATCCCGTAGGAAAACCAGGGAATGTCACAGGTGTGATGGGAATTTCTAACCCTGAAATCCTAAATAATCCTATGAGATTAAAAAAAGGACATTGTTGCTTCTGGCTACTCCAGGTATAGGAAAAAAATCTTCTAAAACAAAAGAATGGCTGAGTTTGGTAATGTTTCTACAGGCACCTGAGTTGTGTCACTAATTAATCATTCTTGGAAACAAAGGAGAAATAAAGGAGTGGAAAATAATGCCATTCTATAATAGGAAAATTGCATCAGGGTTTCACTCTTCAATTGAAAAAAAATGCCAGTGCAATAGATAGGTTTTCAAGGAGCCCAAATTAATCCATTCCCATTTTCCCCCAAGTATTCAGTGGTTGGTTGTTAATTAATTTCTTTGCACAATTGTCTCTCTCTTTTAAACACACAGATATTTTGTGAGCTTTTCCTGAAGTCACAGGTTAATCCTTTCGAGGAAAATGATCCATAAAGCTGCAAGGAGCTGTAATCCCAACCTGTCTGGATTATCCAAACTCCATTTGTAAGGTACCAAGCTTAAGCAAACAGTGACCTCAGGTCACCTGGGACACATTAAAATATTCTAACTTGGGAAGTTATGGTTCCAGGCCCAGCTTTCCTTTCCTGCTGGCACCTCTTTAATAACAGGTTTTGTTCTGCTCCATTACCAGCTGGAAAGGGAACAGGTTCTCCCCATGACAGGACAACCACAACAAGGAGCTGTAGGTCTTGGCACAGCATGGAGTTATTAATTTCCTGAGGAGCAGCTCTCAGGTCTCCGTTTGGCTGTGGGAGAGACTTGGTGGTGTTCAAGCAGCACCACCAGAGCTTTTCCTTCTCCCCAGCTCGGGGTGGGAGTGGAGCCGTTGTCTGCTGTGGCATCAGGAGATTGGATGATCATTTTCCCCATGGATCCTGCTGTGGTTTGGCTGCAATTTGCCAATCTCATTTCTGCATTTGGCTTATTCCCATGGACACATCATCATGCAGGGCATGCTTGGAATATATTAAATTCCATTTTTTTCCTCTTTTAGCCATAGCTGTAATGTGTCAGTGCTTACAGGGTTCATTTCACTGTGATGTTCCTGCACGAGGCAGGGAGGAGCTGGAGCTATGGATGCATCCAACCAAACTCTGTTTCCATCTGCCATGTGATTGATAATCTATAATTTATTATAACCATCCCCACCTCAGTTCCTGCCCTTCCTTTCGATATAATTTCACAGCTGTTTTGTTCTATTTTTGGAAACGGTTTTATTTACATTGCCTGTTTTGTGTTTAGCTTTTAAATTATAATTTCAGGTAAATTCCTGTTATCCCCATTCAGGGAAAATTGGCCTCGTTAATGTAAAGAGCCATATGGCATCAGTTGAAAAGATTCAGTGCACATTTGATATTGGCATAGGAATCAAGCAACATAAAAAATTCTTTGGGAAAGGTCAAGTTGGTGTCAGCAGTGGCAGAGCAGAGGCTGTGGTGACACTGAGCCGTGGGGGTGGTGGTGGCATCACTACATCCAGGGCAAGTTTGCTACTCCAAAGCCTCCCAATATTTAAAATTCATTTAGAAACAGACTTGAGAAAACAAGTTTAATTTCATGTATGTCCAGCAATTTCTTTAGGTCTATTGCTGACAACATAAATCCATGTTTTAACTCAGAATTAAGAGAATTTCTCATTCTCTAGTTTTGCTTTGACAAGTTTGCAATATAAATCTTATCTATATAAATCTGATGTGCAAACTTTCCTGAATGTATTTTAAAAGTATCTTATTTAAGCAAGTGCTTAATTCAAGCATGACATGTGATTTGCCAAACAAACTTATGACTAAGGCAACACAGAGTGAGTTCAGTAGGACCAAAATTTGCTCCAGTGTGATTCATCAATGAGTAAGAGTGATGCTATCTGGAGTTTTAATCTAAGCACAGATTTGAATAATGACCTGAATTTTTTGGAAGAGCAGCTAGCTAAGCAAGAAAAGGGGGAAAAAAATCTGTAAAGAATTCTGTGCTTGATATCACCACCTATTTTCAGCTGTATGAGTCAGTGAGCCATCACATGGATTTGCACAGAAATATCAAAGCAAATCCCACTTCAAACCCACACTACTTCCCAATATATACCCTCACTCATCGATCCCAACAAACCAGGGAACGTCTGTTTGTCTGAAATAAAAGAGAGCAGGGCTACGGGAACAATGAATTTTCTTAAAACAAAGCCCCTAATTTTCTGTGAAACTCCTGCCTAGGCTGATTTACTGAGAAGAAATAGGCAGTCCAAAAGTGCCACTTGCTGAGCTCAATAAGTGGAGTTGTTCTGATGTGTGCAGAGACCCAGGGAGGGAAATAGTTTTGCAAAATTGCAAAAAAAATTGTCTAAACTGGCAGAGATGGCAACGTGTGCAAATATTCCTTAATAACAATGATTGAGAGAGCTGCAACTGCCATGCAAGATGTGAAACCCAACACATTTCTTCAATATTAGGAGCTTATTGGGATATAAATGGGAGCTGCCTCTGGATCCAGGGGAGGAACATAATTTGTAGTGGTTCATATTATGAGACATGAAGGCAATTACTTGCTCAAAGAAAACACAACTCAGTCTGTTACGGAATAGTCTGCCCAGTCCCATCCTAGAGGAAGATGAAGCTTTGACAGACTTTCATTTTTTTCCAGAATATTCTGCAATGTTTTGCAAGTTGCTGCCAGTTGTGAAGTTCTCTGGAAATTAAAACAAGGATTTAGGCAATATTTTAATATGATATTCAGAATGGCAACATTTACACGCCAGAAGATGAAAAAACCAGATTATTTTGTACTTTTATTTCTTTTATTGACCAGAAAATCCTCTGTGGATTTGTAAATCCTACCGCCTTACGACGTCCTACTCTTCTCCAACAGTTTATAAACCCCTGTAACTGAAGATTTTTAGGATCTCCCACTATAAAGAGGATTTATCTGTGAATTAACAAGCAAACAAAGAGGAGAAATGGAAAACAACACGGGGTCATCTTGTTAGCTGGCAAGGCGGGGATCAGTCACAGGTTGGACTTGATGATCTTGGAGGTCTTTTCCAACCTCAGTGATCCTGGGATTCTGTGATTCTTCCTTGCACAAGTTGAGTGTAACCTTTAGCTGGGAGCCAGATGAACCAGAACAGGCAAGTACGAAACATTCAAACACAATGAGAAATTCCTACTTCAGGCACCTTAAATCCATCCCATTCCACCCCCTGCCATGGCAGGGACACCTCCCACTATCCCAGGGTGCTCCAAGCCCTGTCCAACCTGGCCTTGGACACTTCCAGGCATCCAGGGGCAGCCACAGCTTCTCCAAGTCATGGATCAGGGCTCTGTGCTGTGGAAAAGATGCTTTCAGAACAAAAAGACACTCAAAGCCTTCAAAAGATGGGAAATGTGAGTGAGGAAATACACGTGCCGTGTTATTCCAGGACAAAACGGACCATCCCACACAGGCTGTTTAGGAAGCAGCTGGAGCTGCTGTTCGGAGGAGTTCTGCCTGCAAATACATTTCTCTGACTTCCATGGGCAAAGCCACACCCTCAGTGAGGGGCACATTCCTGCAGGGAGCAGGAATCTGACACATCACCAATCTGACACTGCCAGCACTGGCAATATGAATGGCACAAGGAAGTCAATCCCCATCCAGCCACTCCTCCATCACGGGCATGAGGGCACAAACCGTGTGGCACAAGCTCTACCTTATGTGTCTTCTTGTACAGCAACGTTAATTTTATCTTCATCTCTTTTATATCACTGTTTTTGATTTTGAAATCCAGTGCCACATACTAATTCTAGTTCTTAGTGTAAACATTGTGAAAATCATCAAATCAAATCAAATCAAATCAAATCTGATTGACTGGAAACAACTAACAAACAGCTGCACACTTTAGTTGATTCCGACAGGAGCACAAACTCCAAGTATGTCTCAGATGATCTGAAGGTGTTTAGGAGAGAAACAGCCACGTCCTGCTGAGACTACTGAGAAGTGCTACTCCTCCTCCTCAAACACTGGGGTAACAAACCTCCCCATCTGGCAATGAACAGCTGCCCAAACGACCAATGAGTGGAGAAACAATCGTAGCGAGAGAGAGGAGAGGCGTGTGCCCTGCCTGCTCCGACGGAATGAAGGCTGGAGAGGGATGTGATTGCTGGCTGGAGAGGTAGCAGTGATCACTCATCCCGAGGGAGAAGCTGAACAACTCTCAGAGCAGATGAAAACCAACGCTGAGGTTGGAAATCAGCAGACAATTGCTACTGTGGGGTGATGTCCCAATCAGAACAGGAGGAAAAAGTCAAATCCGCTCTGATGGAGCTTAAAAACTTCCAATGATTATTCAGTGCTCTGCTTGGTGGCACTGGCTGAGGCTTCCCCACAGGCAGAGCCCTTGCACCACTATTTTGGGGCTGGAATTTTTGGGTTTAAGCAAAACATTTTAGCTTCAGTGATGCAGAAAACAAGCAAGGTCTCCTCCTGGCAGCAGGAGCCAGAGCTGTGGAGCAGTTGGGAAAAGCAGTGCAGTGAGATTGAGGGGAGAAATAAATCTCCAAATGTCTTTGGGAGCCTTTGTGGAATGGCAATCCAATTTTCATGGAGCATTTAAGCCCTGACCCAGACGTGTGAGCAGGGAACTGTGGCAAGAGTCCTCGCCAGGGTGGGTGGGAGCAGAGTAAATTTAGCTGGGTTTGTTTGGAGATCAGACTGTGCTTCTCACACTCTGCTGAGGAGATGCTCTAGAAAAGATTCCAAACACCCCCGTGTTTCTGAACTCTGGGAAGTTGAATAGGTGCAATTGTCTGCAGGGCTGAGGGAAGAGTTCTCTCTGATTTCAAACAAAAACCACATTGTGCGACTGGAGTTAAAAGCAGCAATTTCTGAGACAAGAAAACTTTAGATTGGTGGTTATTTACCTGATATGATGGGTCTTGATGCCCTTCTGCAGCACCACCAGCAGCTGATTGAAAAGAAACCTTGCTTTTTAACTTCCCTTTTTCTGAGAAGTGGAAATTTTGAGCCATTTTACTCTTCCTTTGGTTCCAGAAACAAGTAGAAGAGAACACGAACTTCTGATCAGTTGTGCCTTACCAGGGCTTGGTTTTATGGAATAAAGAAGTAGAAATAAACTTCCTTGAAGGTTAAGAGTTAGAAGTTAAGAGGCCTCTTAACTGAGGGACGTTTTTAAGAAGTCTCATTCCAGCTTTTAAGGATCATTAAAAAAACCCATGAACCACTCCAAGGGCCTGATAATTAAAGGCCATCTAATTAGTTACAGCTCTGGAACACACGTTTTTAATCACATTTTGGGAAGACCCTGGATACTGTCCATTCAGATCAGCTGAACGGTGCCCCAAAAGCTGCGCTCAGGGAAACTCCCACTGATGTCTGAGGTGAAGGGATAACCCTGCTTTCCCTGTAAATGGGAACAGGTCTGGCTGAAAGAAGGGAGCACAAAATCCATCTTCTATTTTCCCCCTTTCCCAGGGTGGGAATGGTCCCTCCTTGGCCTGGCCCAGCTCGCACTGAGGAGTTTCCTGGCTCGGATCAGCTCGTGGAAAAAGGACATTTGCTCTTCTGATAACACTTGACATCTTTGAGATGTTCATCCCCTAAAAGTTTTAAGATCCAAATCAATAACCTATTCCACTTTCCTTTCATTCAGTAAATAATTGTGCTCATTTTGCTGCAGGTCCAAAGATCCTCGGGATACCCTTCATGCACTCTTGCTGTTTAATCCATTGTTTTATTGGATACTTAAGTCATCCTTCTCAGGCAGTTAATAAGAGGGTCCTTGTCAATAGCTAATGGCAACGTCTTCCTCTGGAAACTAATTAATGGAAGTGCAGCATTCCTGTCCTTTGGAATGTGGCTCAGTTCAAAGCTCTGGCTAACAAAGCATGAGAAATCATTACGAAATATGCCCAGGTGCTTTGGGGTTTGTTAGGAAATGTCCTTTGTCCTTCGGATAGTTAGGAATTGCTTCATATTAAATTATCTTTGAAAAAGTGAAACTCTTTCAGCCTCAGCTCTGGAAGGTGTTTTTAATCACCCACAGTGTTCCACAGAGCTTGACCTTCAATGTACAGAGATGTTTTTACAAGGCTGAGGCCCCGACCAGGTGATGGGAACGTTCCTGCCATTGCAAGGACACCTCCCACTATCCCAGGCTGCTCCAAGCCCGGTCCAGCCTGGCCTTGGACACTTCCAGGGATCCAGGGGCAGCCACAGCTTCTCTGGGAATTCCATCCCAGCCCCTCCCCACTCTCCCAGCCAGGAATTCCTTCCCAATATCCCACCCAGTCCTGCCATCCCTCAGTTTGAAGCCATTCCCCCTTGTGCCCTCCATTCCCTGTTCCTGTGACACGGAGGATGCGGCGCAGGCACAGCAGAGAGAGCTCAGTTCGGGGCACAGCCGTGATAACATCTTGTTGTACACATTCTGTAATTAATTTTAATTTACTTAATTAAGAATTGAGTCTTTGGGGAAGGAAGATGAAAAAGTTCCTTCATAAACTGACAATGGGCGATTGTTCCCAGCTCCTTATCCTGGAGGCACAGGGGATAATGGGAGCTATAGAAATCCTTGGACAGATTGATTATATGGATGTGATAGGAATCCCCCGGCACTTGCAGAGTAATGGGCACCTCTTCGCTCTTCCCTCACCACTCCCCATCTTCCCAAGGAATTCAACTCGGGTTCAAAACACGGAAAATTAAAATTTCTCCACAAAAGAACATCTTCATTTGAAGACTCATGGCTTGGGATGTTACTGAAGTGGGCACGGATTTAACCCTTGCCAGAAAAATCAACCAAACATTAAATTGGCGGATGACAGAAGCTGGGGAAATGATGTTATTAAAATTCGAACGTGGATATTCCCAATACTTTTCCCCGGCATCCATAAAAATAAAATGATATAAAAGAAATCCGACAGATGTAGTGTCATATGGAGTTGCTTAATGGCAGCGCTCAGCCTTGCAAAAAAAGATTTACAGCCACAGTCACTACTAAAACTTGACATTTGCATTGAATAATTCATCATTTGCTGCTTGCCGGGCTTTGTTGCCTTTCTTTTATTCCTCAGTGATATCAGCTCTGCTCTCAGCAAAGCCAATCAGTTGCAACAAATGCAGGTATTTTGTTGTTACTCCCAAAACTTGACTCTGTTTTTAGCTAAACCCGGCTTAAATCTGCCCTGGCGAGGACTCCTTGCCTGTCACAGATTTGATTTGCACCATTACTGGGCTGCAGCCTAATTCCCCCCCAAGTATTCCAAGCATTTTAACAAGGATCACATGTGGCTTGGACATGTGTTTCCATGCCTACGTGTGCCTCACATTAGGACAAACTCCTTCCACCTCGCTCTTTGTATGGATGCAGCTGAGGACGCTCCTGATCCGAGGATAAAAGGTGTTGGAATCCAGAGCTGGACCCAACATCTGCACAGAAACTTGTCAAAGTGGGTGTTAATGCAGGACTTTATGAGCAATTTTATAAAGTCCCCTTGCTGGCTTTAGGGTGGTAAATACCACACTTGAGCTTCCATTAATCTCCTGAAGTTTCTCCAAATTTGTAAAATATATTTATTTATTTATTTATTGTCTAACACTTTGTTGTCTGTTTTTTATCGTTGTCATAACCAAGTTGCAAATGACAAAGGTTTATTCCTTCCCAAGATCCCATTTGTTATCCCCTATTTGTTACTTTGGTTCATGAAACTCTTTAAGACCAAGTCTGGGAACTACAGATTCTCCTTTTGGTCCCAATAAAACCAATGAGGGATAGGATAGGATAGGATAGGATAGGATAGGATATGACAGGAATAAAGTTTTATTTTTCAGATGTAAATCTTCACTTTTTCCTGGGAAGCAGAGAGCTCAATCTCACGACTGACAGCAGATAATGACAACCCCCAAAACTTTGGGTTTTTTATGACTTTTTCTCTCTCTAGAGAAAAATCATTGAGAGAAGCAAGAACTTATTTTCCTGGAAGTGAAAAGGAGCTGTATTTCTGCTGGGAGTTCGGAATTACTTCTCCTCACAAAGGCCTCAGATGATTGTGGTTTGATGAGACAGAAACTTCTGAAGTGGGATTAAGAAAATGTCTGTTCCAGGATCCTGTTTTGTGCCTGGAAAGTTGGCTCCTCTCAGCACAGACCCTGCAACCCACCCCCAATCACCTGCTGCAGGTCCAAGTGAAGCAGAAACCAGCTGGGTAAAAATTCTGTGGTTTTGTGACCCAAGGAATTGATTCTTCAGATATTTAGGGAATTATCAGTGAAGGACTTCCCACTTACCTGCACCATGGATGCGGATGTGGCTGGAAAAGCCTTTGTTCTCTCATCCCACTCTGTACCTGGTTCACCACCCCATGGCTCAGCCCAGGATCACTCACTGGGATCCATTCCTGCCTGGAATTTTGGAACTCCAGCTGACAGTGCTCGTGCACAGTGCTTCTCTTCGACTTGTGCCACCCTGTGCCAGTGCTTGCCCAGGATTTTACACAGGAATACTTGAGGATGCTCCTGCTCTTCCCTCCCTGCCCCACTTCATCCAGCGTAAGTCAAAACCCTTCCCACTTCCCAGATCTTTCCCAAAGCAGGAATTTCCAGAAAGTACTATTCTAAATATATGTAGGTTTTTTTCCAGTTCTAAATCCTACCCCTTATCTCCCTTTGGGATGACACTCAATTACAGACAAATCCTTATCTCACAGCAGGTAAAAATGTGGGAGATGGAATCTCTCCAGGATCTTCTTTCACAGGGGGGGATTCCATATCAAATCTTGAATTTTTTAATTATTATTTTTTTAACAAAACAACAAAAATTGCTTTGAACTGTTCACAGCCAAGACCTGTGGGGGTCTGAGCTCCCAGTGCTTTCAGATGACAAGCCAGTACAAAGTGTCACCATTCCCGGCTAAAGGAGAGGTTGTAATGCAGGGTCCACGGGGCTGGTGGGAATTTTTGGGAGCTGGACACTCAGGCAGCATTTATGGCATCACCACCAACCCAGCCCCAGGCTGCCCGTGAGTCTGAGCAATATTTAAGGACATACAAGAGCATGGAATTGCTCTTCATCCTCGGGAGCACAAGGATAACCAGACACCAGGAGTGGGGCAGGAATGCTTGGTGGGGTTCTCTGGGCTTGGAAGTCCCTGCAGCTCCCAAGCTCATGACCTGGGGGGGACAGCAGTTTATTTTTTGTAGGATTTTTTTGGTTTTTTAAGCCTATAGGTGTTTTTCCATCACTGATTTGACCCCGGTGTGAACGGTGAGTATTGAACCGAAGGGTCTGTTTGGTGATCGGGATCCGCTGGGTGTTTTGGGGGCAATCCTGGCCCCTGGAGGCTGAGCTGCTCGGTCAGAGGGGTGGGATGGGGGCGGATGTGCCCGGCCTGGGATGAGATCCTGCCTTGTGTGAGCAGGAGCTTCCACAGCCGCCGGCTCCCCGAACTTACCCGTCGGATGCGGCGCCGACGCCGTGGCCGTCCCGGAGCACACAAACTATGGACAGGCAGCGGGATTTGCAGGCTGAACTGGGAATTCTCTTGGCTCTCATGGATTTAACTCAGCCTCACAGCTGTGGGTTGCTATTTTAATTTGATAGCGGTGCCCGTGGCCCCGTTTAAGAGTGGGCATCCCATCGTGGCATCGAATAATCCGTCGGAAGACAAAGTCCCTGCCCCGAAGAGAACAGCACAGGAACTGTTTTTTCTGGTGATTTAATCATAATATTGACAACTTTATCAAAAATTACAAAACTGATATTAAAAAAATCCTCTAATTCTTAGTAAGACTAGAATGGGTTTTTTTAAAAAATAGAAAAGCACTTTTATGCTACGGCTCTTCTGGAATTCTCACATTACAACCCTACATAGCAAAATACAAACTGTAGCTAAGAAAGGTAATTCAGTCCTAAGGTAATTCAGTCCACCACGAGCCCTCTAATATCTCTAGACCATCAAACTCAGGGACTCCAAAAGGATTTCACATGACTTATAAACCTTCTGCAAAGATGATTTCGGAAAGACCTTGGAATTTGACGTTCCTTTTAACCCCTAAAACCTTAGACTGTGAGGATAACAGACCTGGGACATCAGAGGTGGGGTGGGGTTTTTTTTTTCTTTTTTTTTCCTTTTTTTCCTTATTTTTAAACTATGTGGATATTATTTTTTTTTTTTGCAGCTGATACCAGCCAGAAGTTGAAAATATGAAGAAAATCCATCAAAAAGAAATGAAAATATTTTTGTTTCGTTTCGTTTATGGTGTTCACAAAATGCACCATAATAGAAAGAGGAATATTTCCTTTAATTTGAATGTCATCTGAATGACTCAACCACATCGTCACCCACTTAAGCAAAAAGAAAGCATAATAAATAAATAAATAAATAGACAAGAATATGCAACACTTTACATCCTCAAGGAATCACGGCGTTCCCTAAATCTACCGAGGTCCTGATCGGCGTCGTGGGCTCGCTGTACTCGGCCACTTTCGGGTGATTGTGCCATGGTAATGACAAATCCAGTGGTGTTCCACTTTCCACAATGGAGTATTTTTTTTTGTTTTTGTTTTTTTTTTTTCCACCTTTTAAATATAGGAATTCTCTCTTAAATTAGAAAGTAGGCAAAAAGTACTTCTTTTTTTTTTTTTTAAATTTTCCTTTTTAAGTCTTCTATTAGAAAAAATAGAGATTTATTAAACAAAAAATAATAAGGTAGAAAGAAGGGTTGGGCCTCCATCAAAAAAGTAGATTATGCTTTAATGCAAAGAGAAAGAAATGGCTCTATGGGCAAAATTCAAGTATGAGTGACCAGTTTTTTAATCGTAAAGTCGGTGCAACATTTCTTAAAATGTTACAACACTGCATGACCTGTAATGCTCACAATATTTACATTAACTGCTTACATGAAACCATAAAAACTCTAAAAGAGAAAAAAAAATAAAAATTGGTATGGACTGAAACAAACTACTCCTAGCACCCACATCAATGCCATTATTAACCAAGGAAATCAAGTGCACGAGAATACTTTACATAATCTTAGGGATGTAAAGTAAAACAGCGGGGAGGGAGCACAAACCTAAGGGCCAAAGGAGACACAAACTCAGCTCTGGGACACGAAGCAGAGGGAGAAGCAAAGGAAATCCCGAGGGAGGAGGGCTCCAGCGCTCGCCCACGCGCACACGGATCGGGATCGGGAAGAGCCAAGGGCCACCAGCGACGCGGCCACGCGCAACGGAAAAACGGGAGCCGGCGGCCCCCGGGAACAGCTCCGGGAAGCTGCCGGGCCGGGCACGGCTCGGGGCTGCGTGGAGGACGGAGAAGACAAATGAACCTGCCCCTGGAAGGAGGGCTCCGTGCCAGGCCCTGCCAGGGCATCCCGCCCGGCCCGACAGGGAGCGAGCCCCGGGGAGCCCAGAGGTAGCTGCGTGCCCGGCACGGAGCCCGGCTGGCAAACGCGGGCTCCCGCCGCGCCGGGCCTCGTCCTTCGCACGCACGAGGGGCGCTCGGGCACGAGGGAAGGAGCTGGGATCCCTGGGAGCCGGGGCTGCAGAGCCCCTGCCCGGGGTGCTGATCGCTGCCAGTCCTCAGCCAGAGAGCGACAGGCGGGACGGGGGGACAAGGAAATCTGAGGTAAGCGGTGGTCCCGGCCCGAGGGGTGGGAGGTAAAGCTCCACCCTGGCACTGGGAATAGTGAACTGAGAGTTATTTCGGGAAGCCTCGGAGACAGAGATGCCGCGGCTTCCGTCACCATCGCCACCGTCCGTGTTACAAAGAAAAATGAAATCAAATGGAAAGAATGTTGTGCTACACTTCCGTTCGTTAATTTTATAATGGCTCATAGCTTTAGACTTTTAAATCTGTAGTGTATTAATTTTTTTTTCTACATATGTTTCACATTTCTCACTTAATATAACATAAATAATTTGGTTAATAGATTTAACCTGCGCATTTCAGCCACATTAATATATATAAGAATCTGTTAATGGTATAAATAATTCTTTTTAAATAAAATAAATCTGATATGTTACATAATACTGATAAAAATTACTGTTGCTAATAGTTTTGTAAGCCACCCTTAACTTTTTTTTCTGTTTTAATACTGCGAGATGGATCCCGGGATTACTTTTCCCGGACGCTGCGGAGCATTGCCCTTTCATCCTACGGCCAAACCAAAGGTAATCAATAGCAATCGATCCTGATCACTCCTGAAAGCAGGGCCTCTGCCCCCCTTCTGAGGAAACACCATGTTAATGACGTTAGATAATTGGAGCTAATTAATCTAGGGGGTGGTTGGAGGGGCTCAACGTTACGGGGGTATCGACTCTTTAGTTCCTCAGGTGGCTATGAAACTTTTCCTACAGAAATGGTTGACTAAAATAGTCCTTCTACTCTTTTTTTTTTTCCTTTTTAATCAAATCTACAGCATTCTACGTTCAAAGCTAAGTAAATAAAAACGCAACCGAGGGTTGCAGCCTTTGAATCCTTAATTAGAGCTGTGATCCCACATCCCGTTGGGAATCTGCGAGGCTGCGCTCTCCTAAGAGGCCTGAACTGGAGTACAGCACTTCCAGGCAAGGTTCATTCCAAACAGACATAGCAATGAACACTCAGTGGCGTGAAGTGGATGTCATAATTAAGGTATTACATAATCATGCCTTCTCTCTGCTGTTAAATACAAAAACAGCATCTTTTACATTATCATATAAAAGCATTTAGGCTGTATTTTTATTTATCACTTTACACTGGTAGTCTCTTGTATGTGTACTCAATAGAAACCAAAGAATTTTGTACACTATTTTTTGTACAATAAAAGATAAAGTGTGCATTAGGTACGCTTGTACATGACAATATTGTACAATATTTACAGTTCAGATATCACCATGAAATTCTGTATTATCTATATACACAATGAAAATTTCTCAGAAACATTTGGACTATTTCTTATAATCACAATTTTTAGTATTATAGAAAAAAATTTCAGTAATCATCTGATATTGTTACTGCAACCTTTCAAGATTTCTGATTGGCTTATCCAGCAACTTCTACCCCTCCTAATCACCCAAAATCTGGTACCACTGCTCCTCGTGGTGCCCTGCGATGGCAGCGAGCTGTCTCCACAGAAATATTGACAGACCCACGTCTGGATCAATACCTACAGATAGACTCATGTGCACGTTCACTGTGATAAGTACTGGACCAGTAACAAAGACATTCAATGTTATCTAGAGATCTTCCTCCTCTTGAGTTTTGGAGGCTTCACTTGTCTGTCTCCCTGCGGGATTTGGTGGACCTAAAAATAAGTATATTCACAAGTTAGCAAAGGACAGTGGTCAGAGGCATCGAGGAGCTACAGGAGGGCTCGAGGTGCTGCCAGGAACCAGCTCTCAGCATTTCACAGCTACACGGAATAAAGGGACTTCACCAGCTTTGAGGAACTGGGAGCAAATGATTCCATATCCTGTGCATCCCAAACCTTGGAGAGAGGCAGCAGCTGCAGTGGCTGGGAAACCACCCAATCAGGGACTGAAACCACCCAATCAGGGACTGAAACCACCTAAACATAAATAAACTGATCCCAAACTGCAATAATGGCAAATTTAGTGACAAACTTTTATACATTGTAGTGACCAGAGCGATAAAAAGTGGGAAGAAGGTGGTGAGAAAATGCAGATAACAGGAGAAAATTGGGGAAGCCCAGCTCAGGGCTGTTACTGAGGAATGAGGGATGTTCAGCAAACTCTCTGTGTTTAAAAGGAAACGTTCAGTTCCGAGCTAATGCTGCATGGACTGAGAGCCAAGGTTTGCCATCGCTGCCTGCTCGGGAAAAAACAGTGGGAGAGGGAGGAGGAGGAGGAAGGCTGAGCCTGGTGTGGAATTCCACCACCATCTGTCGGCGGCAGCTGCAGCTCCCAGCAGCAGGAACCGATCCTTCAGCACTTCCTGGGCTCCTTCCCGAGCTCTCCAGCCGCTGACATTCCCTGCCTCCACTGGCTCCTGCCAGCAGAATTCCCTCTTGGAGCTGAGGACCCTGCTGCACATGTTTCCCATTTCACACTGACTGGGACTGAGCAGCAGGAGCTGCAAAAGCTGCAAGTCACTAAAAAGAGAGCTGCTGATTCCCTGGGAGTGTTCCTGGGAACGAGAATCCTCATGGAAATCAGCCCTGCTCCCAAATTCTGTGCCCACAGAATTAGAATAGCAATCAAGGCACTGCAGGTCCATCAGTTTGTCTGGGTGACAGAAGAACCAGAGCAGCAAATCCAACCACAGCACTTGCCCTGAGCCACCTCCTGCTGCTCACAGTGCCCAGAGCAGGCAGCTTTTAATATTCCTGGATTTATGGGTGGGAAAAGGTGGCAGCGGGATGGGCCAGCCCAAACCCCCCTCCCATATTTATTTGTCACAGACCTACAGTCACCTCCTGCTTTCCTTGGCCTTCCAAAGGAGGGAAACACAACAACATTGTCTGAAATCAAGGCTCAAACCTCCGTTTGTAAAATTCAGTTTCAACAAAAGATTTGCTTGGGTTGTTACTTAAAAGCTACTGAATAACTTCTTTACAATTTCCTGGTGGTTCTGAAATCAGCTCTGGATTTATATGAAGCCTGCAGTTCTTAATATATATAAATATATATAAATATATAAAAATATATTTCCTTTTTTATACTCCAAGCACTCCCTGAAGTGTTACTGTCACTTCCACATCTGCACATCTTCAGTCCTGAGCGCTGAATATCAGCAAAAAACTTTTTTCCTCCTGTGTTCAAACATTTTATAATTAATAATTTGAATAATTAATGACCAAATAGAAGATGTGGGAGGTTACATGTGCTGTGATAGATTTGGTTTTTTATTTTTAGGTGGGCTGCAGTGAAATTACAGCCATGTTTTAGATAGAAAAATGAGGATATTTTATAAACCAAACTTTTTATTGGAAAGATCCTGGAGTTACATAACAACAGGGTAATTAGTGTGGAGAAGCCACTCTTGGGTGTGATATTAGAAATACTTTTTTTAAATAAACTTACCTTTCATGACAATCTTTCATTTCTCATGGGGAAAACTGAATTCCCAGAGTTTTGCACTCAAAAGAAAGATGCTTTCAGATGAGGTTTCAATACCTTGCTACCCCAACTGAGAAACAAATGAGCTGATTTTGTGTCATTAGCCAGAGGAGCCCCGTGGAACACAAGCAGGACTGGAACTCACCCAGCTATTACCAGGCTGGATGGGTAAATCTCTTTTAAAAGTAATCAAATTTGCGATGCACCTAAAATCCTACAACTTTTCCCGTTTTTCAGAACCATCAGACATTTGCAAACAGTTTTTAATGCAGGGGAAACATTGAAAACTCCCCATTAGTTCAGAAAATAAACCCAGAATTTGTTAGAAAGCCACCCAAACCAAGCCTCCCTCCAAGGGACACGCATGCAGAAACACCGAAAAGGAGAATATTCCCAAGGAAAAGGAACTTACATTCCCAGACATTTTGTCTAGTTCACTCATGGCCTCGTGTATAGCAGCTTCTAAATGGTTATTTAGCTTTCCACTTCTAGGGAGAAAAGATGAAAGCCATCAGTAATTTGTAAGGACAGAAAGAAAACTTGAAAAAAATTAAATAACAAACAGATGAATTCATTGGGAATGTTCTGAGCCTGGAGCCTCCCAGGCTGGGAGCACAAGGAAAAAGACCAGACCTATAACAGTGTTATGGAAAGTAAAGGTTTGTGTTGGGATTACAGAAGAAAAGCTCAATATCCTTCTAACTTCTAATAAATGGTATTAATTATCTCAAATATTGCCAGTTTTACCCTGGAATGGCAGCACCCCTCAGGCTGTGGGAGAGGTGAGTGAAGGTTTCCTTCTTCCACCCCCAAACTACTGCTGCCATGGGGCAGCTCCAAGCACATTTCCTTTCACAGTGACAATTCCATGGATGTCCATTTGTTCCCCAAGGACTTTCCCCACCTGGACACAGTGACAGGTCCCACCTTGGAGAGGAGGAAATGGGAGGAGGGGGATGAGGAGGAGGATGAGGAGAACCATCTCTGTCATGTGGGACGCTGATGGCAGAGACAGGCAAGGAAGCACCTTGTCCCCTGCTGGGACACCAGGACTGTCCCTCGCAGACACTTCCCATAAAAACCCTTTCCTTTTAATCACAGAATCCTGGACTGGGTTGGGCTGGAAGGGACCTTAAATCCCACCCCATCCCACCCCTGCCATGGGGACACTTCCCACTGTCCCAGGCTGCTCCAAGCCCTGTCCAGCCTGGCCTTGGACACTTCCAGGGATCCAGGGGCAGCCACAGCTTCTCTGGGCACCCTGTGCCAGGGCCTGCCCACCCTCCCAGCCAGGAATTCCTTCCCAATATCCCATCCAGCCCTGGAAGCTGGAATGGTGGTGGAAGAGATGCATCAGTTCTTCCCTTGCTGGAGATCTGCCCAGCCCTGCCCACGGCCGTGTCCAACAGGGGGGACACCGGAGCTGTGACTTCAACCTGAAACAACTGAGGTGGGGATGGCAACGGAGGGGATGGGAAGTAGCACATTCCTGACTAAAGAGGAATGTGGGAAATAACAGCCAGAGGAGCAGGAAACCCCAGGAGAAGGAGCCACTGGGATTGGGGATGACCCCTGGAAGATGCTCTGTGTGCAGTGGGGCCGGGAACGCTCCTGCTCCGAGGGATAGGGATAACTACGGAGCTTGGGAAGAGCAGAGGCTGGATCAGGTGAGGGAAGGGAAGGGAAACCTCCAGGAGACCACAGCTGGAGAGGTAAGGAATGCTGTGCCAAAGGGACGTGGCTCCAACAGGAACGGAACGGCTTGTTGTATAATGTATTTAAACCCTGCTGGCATGCACTAGCCAAACTCTCACTCAACACCAGGATCCACACCAGGATCCAATTATTGGCTCATTAATGTCCTAAAAACAGCTGTGGCTGCAGGGTGGGCACAAGCCCTATAAACCAAGCCCTGGGAGGAGCCAAAGGTGGAGTTGGTTGTTCCTGGTTGCTGAGTGCTGTGTGTTGCTGGAGCTCTGCTCTGAGAAATCATAATCCAAGGATCAGAAGACTGCGAGCTCTGGCACAACGGCTGAGCCGAGACGGAACTGAGACACAAAGAACTCGTGGAGTTCTGGAATGTGAACGTCATTTCAAGGACTTGGATACCAATCCTGCCCTGATGAACCAGCTCTGGGCCTGTGTGATGAGGACTCTACGTGCAGCAATTACATTTCATGCTAATTGTTGAAAAAGCCTGGATGAAAATCCAATACCACATCACAAACCAGGAAAAACCCCAGGAACTTTGCCAGATAAACCTACAGCAGGACATGGGAAAACCAGGAAATGTCCACCAGAGGATCTGAACTAGGAACTAAGTTGAAATACAGAGAAAAACCTCTGTAAGGGCTGTAAAGCAGCTGTTCATGTCAGCGTTAACCTCTTTAAATCTGCTGCCCTTGAGTCACTGATTTCACTTCAGGGAAGTTGCCAAAAGCCCTTCTGTGCTCCCTTAAAACCCAGGAAGGTATTTTGAGGATGATCTTGGAAAAAACAGCCACCACCACTGTGTCATTGGCACAAAAATTCCTTCTCTTTGGTCCCTGGGACACAGAAATAAAAACAAAGCTGACCCCTTAAGAGGAGGAGAAGAGAGAGAATTAGCTAATCCCTTTCAGCCTGTGGACACTCAGAGCTGAGTTTGAATTCTCACAGATTTAAGGAATATCTTTTCCCTGCCACAGTAAATAAGGAGCAGCATCATAGAACAAACCCAATCACAGCACAATTCCTACTCTACCATCCTTTTAAAGATGTCCAGAGGGGGTTTTTTCCCCCAAAATTCAGTACTTTTCCTCTTGTTGCCCATCCTGATGCTTCATGCCCCACTATTTGCTGTTTCACAGTTTTTCTATCCTGTGTTTGCCACTAAGAGGTGAAAGTTGGATAAACCCCAGCAGCTGGCACAGGTGGGACCCAGAGCTCTGCCAGCCACACCCCACAAATCCTGCAATGCTCCTCAGCAGTGGGAAATGAAGGGAATTTCTCTGAACAAACCCGTGCTCAGCTGCCATAGGGAGAGGAGAGAGGGGCAGGTCTGGTTAAAAAGTGTGATTTGGTCAGGACAGTTTGGGTGCAATGACTTTGTATTGCTGGAGCTTAGGAACCCCTCCAGAAGCTCCCGCAGGTGGGACATGTTACAGAGAAGATGCACTCAAAACTCATCAGATTCCAGAACCAACAGGAGGAATGCCAAGGAATGACCCCCTCGGTTCGGCTGAGCTGCCCCAGAACGGCAGCAGAGAAAGGGAATGATTGGATTTGGTGGGGAAGAGGGATGGACTCACTTCCTGTTCCTTTTCCTGGCGCGGCTGAACGCCTCCAGCCCCTCCGTTAGTGTCTTCAGCTTCTCCGGCTCCACCTGAGGAAGGGATGGACACCAAACCTCGTTACCCAGAGCAGCAAATCCCACCTTTCCTGCACTGCCAGCCCGGGAATCCCGCTGGCACTGCCTCCCCAGCAGGGCAGGAAAAACACCTGGATCTCCCCACCCCTCCCACGTTCATCCACGCGTTGGAATTTCTCACCGGCAGCACCAGAAACGCAAATCCGGGGCATTGGAGGCACCAAAACTGAGGAAAAGAATCTTTTTAGGGCCCTTTTAAACTTTGTGTCTTTAAAATGAACAGTGCTGGTGAAGTCTCCCACTCTGCACTCACTTTCCCAAATGGATTTTACACCTGGAATGCACCCCTGGAATGCTGAGTGCCTGGGACTGATGATCCCATTTTTACACCAAAGTGTCCCCATCACCTGCAGTTCCTGGGTGAAGAATTCCAGGTCTCTGTTCAACTCATGGCACGGCCAAATTCATTCCCATTCCAGAAGGAAAATCTTTATGTGCCTTATGAATCCAGGACTCTTCACTAGAGCTTTCTCCAGCTTATTTATTCATCTTAAAATCAGTTATTTTCATTATTTTTTATTTTTCTTTAGCGATCAGGGATGAATTTGGGCACGTGCTCAAGAGAACTGGGAATTTAAATCTTGAATATTTTAAACTTAAGCAATTTCAACCACTGTGTGGGCACCAGTCAGTCCCAGTGTAACAACAAAAGCAGAAAATTAATTATAACATCTCTATAATCTCATCATTTGCATCTCAAAACATGAAGCCACTTCACTCTGTTATTTTGATCTGGCTCAGTCATTCCTGCTGGTAAAAACAACAAAATCAGATATTTATAACACATCAACCTCAAGGAAAGGAATGGTTCAGTTCCTGTTTCTTTGCTACCTCTTACTTGACATTTCACATAAATACAAATTTACTGAGTGTGCCTGGACACAACCTGAAAATGAAGTGGGAATGCAAATTCCCTCTGGATTCAGCCTTCCAATGAATCAATAATTCACATTCACCACAGATCTGACGTGTGGACATGACAAGGTGGAGCAATGAGCGAGCAGCTGCCAAAACCTCTCCAAATAAGGCCCAAAATGACACGTTTAGACCAAATTTCAGTGTCTTGAAGTCACACCTGTGCTAAAGAAATTGGGAATGTGCTGATCCAGGCACTTCCTGGAGTCTTTAATGGAGAAATCTGCACATGGAGAGCTGAGATTTCAATTTTCACGAAATAAATTCAATTATGCCACAAATTGTAGAGTTTTCCCCTTAAAACCTGCTCACTTTTGATGCAGATACTTCCAATAATTCCTCCCCTCATTGGAGTTTGGAAGAAACTGAAAACCTGGGGAGCTTTTCTAAGGACAAACATGAGAAAAAAGGAATTATCCCTATCCATGATATAAATGTGTAACTAAGGAACAAACTGCCAAGGGCTGCCAGGAGAGGAACAGCAAAGTTCCACGTAAATAACGTTATCAAGAATTAATATGTTTGGGAAACAAAGGACCTCTTAAAGTAACAAGAACTCTTCATTATTGGCATTTTGTGATGGTTATACATTAAAAACCACTTTTTTGGGGGAAGAAATATCAAATTGCTACAAAACAGGGTATGGACAGCAACTCGAACAGAAATAACAATTAATAATATCATCAGTATCAGAAATAACAACAGGCCACTGCAAACCACACACAGAGAAGGGAGAAATCCTCCCTGCTTTACCTGCACAACCAGAACAGCCCAGTTTAACCAGCCCAGTTTAACCAGCCCAGTTTAACAAGCCCAGTTTAACCAGGCCAGTTTAACCTGTGGAAAGTCACACTCAGAGCAGGATTCGCCCTGTTAAAATTCACCATGGAAAGCTCCCACAAAACCTGTTTAGGTAATTAATGTGGATAATGATCAAATGAATTGCTTAATGAAATACAGCTCCTCTGGTTTGGGGTTAGACTCAGGCTCGTTCCTCTTCTTCCCAGACATTTCTGCTGCACTTCCTTGGGCTCCTCTCATTTCCAGCAGCCAAAAAACAAGAGAAGGAAGGTGCAAGATGCCTCCTTCTCCTCTCTGGATGCTCCACACAGACCCATCATTCCATTAAATACCTGAGTGCCCAAAGTCTTTTAAATGGGAACAAAAATCAAATAATGCATGATCTAAAGACCAGAGAACATACAAATCCCAACAGCAAATTCATGCCACAACACAGGAGGGTCACATTTGGTTACACAAAGACTTCAAAAGACGTTTTCAGGAAGCTCCAGAGAAAAGGGAATTTTCCCAAGTGCTGCAGGTCCCTCCCACCACGGGCTGGTGCAGAATTCCCAAAGAACGTTTGGTTTTCGAGGTTGTTTCTTTTTGGTTTTCAAGGTTGTTTCTTAGTGGTGATTTCTTCTGGTCTGGTGTGGGTTTTATCCTGTGGATCCCTCCTTTCACCCTCAGCTCCTGCCCTCTGGAATGGCCGTTCACTCTGCACTGCTTGATGAAGGAATTAGACACACTTCTTCTATTTTTAAATTTAAAATGATCAATTAAAGGTGGTCCGATGCCAGAGGTGATCCATGATGTGGGACTTCCTCATGCAGAACTTGGACTGGTCTCCACCTTGATGTGAGCATTCCAAGGATCTGCTTCCCTGGTTTTTGTGCTTCAGTACCCAGTGAAATCGGTGCCACTGGATTTAACATCACACAACTCCCACACAACGCACAGAAACCCCACCACAAGAAAGGAGCTTTGCACAGAACCAGCAGCACCTTCTGGTACCGACAAATTAGGGAGGAAACACGAAATTGCTCAGGAATGCAGACAAGAAAATTCCCCTCTTTACACAAGTTCTGAAAAAGAAACCCTTCAATTCTATTAAACATTCAAGAGATCTGGACAGCCAGGTTCTGAAGTCAATCCATCAAAGCACACTGGGAATGGGAATGTTGTTCCTGTGTTCCTGATTCCCACAGACAGGGATACTGGACATGGAATTCTTCCCGTTTCGTTTCATCCCTAAAAGTTTGTGATCTTCTCCCGTGCCTCCACTTCCTAACCTGATGTGTAACTTGGGGATCTGAGCTTCCTAAGGGATGGGCTCTGAGACATTGTCCTGGTTTGGGCTGGGCTGGATTAAACCATGGAAAGCTCTGGAATATTCAGCACTCTCAGCTGCCAAGGGAGACTGAAGTTCTCCTGCTGCTGGGGTGAAACCACTGTGGCCCAACAGCATCCAGGATTTACAGCTCCAGTGGGAAGGGACTGGCAGATTCCCAGAGAAGCTGTGGCTGCCCCTGGATCCCTGGAAGTGCCCAAGGCCAGGCTGGATGGGGCTTGGAGCACCCTGGGATGGTGGAAGGTGTCCCTGCCCATGGCAGGGGTGGAATGGGATGAGCTGCTCATCCCCTCTCTCCTCTGGATATCTGCTCTTGGCTGAATTTTGGGGAAAGGAGCTCTTTGGTCCAACCCACTCTCCTCATTTTAAGTGATTTGATTTCTTTGTGCCCCTGACAAACCCTTATTTCCTTACATCTCTCTTTTCTGCTTATGCACTTTTTAAATTGGCATTTTGTAAAATGGCACTTGAAAATATTTATAGGTGGAACATGTGAGGCATCTTATAAGAACTACAAAGATATGACGTTACACAAGTAGTGGAGAGCAGATTTGGGAATATTTTTCATAATAAAATAACCAATAACTCCTTGATAACAGCATTTCCTGTATGTTCCCCAACAAGCACACGATTTGTTGACATGAAAAAAAGACTGCAGTATGAAAGAGCAAATTGGAACACTTTCCTTATTACTAAATGATGATCAAAATCTCCTTTAAAGTTGGAAATGTGTGTGCATTTCCTGTGAGGAGTGTGTGTCAATCAGCAAGATTTCACTCATTACAGATTCCTCACTCTGATTAGGCCACTTCTCCTTTCTGCAGTTTCAACACTTTCAGGTATTTCCATATCAGATGCTTTGGACACAGGCAGGAATTTGTCTGAACACACCACGGAAGTGAGAACAATTTTTTGTTAACACCAAGAAATCATTTAGCAAAACCCAAATCTAACCTGTCTCATGGCCCTGGCAGAGGTATCTCAGGAAATTAAGGGGAAATTCAGCTCTACAAGCTACAGCTATGAGCAAAAGCCATTTGTGCTGCTAAAAGAAGAGACAAAGATAAAATAAAGAAGACAAAATTTTCACAACCATTTGGGTGCCCGTGAGGGGAGAGAGAGAAAGAGAGAGATGCGCATAGAGATATAAATATACCTTCCCCTCCTCAGCATTCTGTTGACATGAATTGTGAACCTCTTCTTCTCTGCCAAGTTTGCCAGGCCAGGCAGTCAGTCCTTTGATCTGGCCCCAGACCAAGTCGCCCACGTTAAACGTCCTCGGCCTGTAGTGGATGAGCTCGTGGGACGAGGGGGAGTCGGGGTTCCGCAGGTCCTCCTCGCTGCTGATGCTCTTAGCATCCGAGGGGCTGGGCACACACCCGTTAATGCTTTTGGCATTAAAATCTCCATTGTAATGGATGTAGTCTTTCACTAAGGAACTTTCCAAGCTATTGGAGGAACTGGGAGATTGCTCTTCCAGGATCAGGTCTTGTTTGGAAGTGTTGAGCAACTCCCCGAAGCCCCTGTTCTGCTGCGGGCGGTTCCCGTTGATGTGTGCACATCGTTCCACAGTGTTCTCCAGTCTTTCCTTGAAACTCATCATAGTTCTTTTGTAATTGTTATACCTGAAATTCTCCTCCAGCATTTTCTCGCTCTGACAGTTCCGCTGTGCCAGCAGGGCCTGGTGCTGCTCCCCCTGCAGCAGCGGCAGCGTGGAGATGTTGTTGGGCCTCTCGTGGCACGGGCTGCCGTGGATATGGGCGGAGTGCTCCAGGAACTCCTCACATTTCCACCTGTTTATCTCCCCCACGGGGCTCTGCTCCCCTTCCCACTGCTTTTTGGGCGTGTTACAAGTGGCTGATTTGTAATACTCGTACCCATCCCCTTCGCCGGAATTCTTGCCGTGCTCCGAGTTCTTCAGGACCCGCGCGCCCCGGGCGTTCCGCACGCGCCCCTCGTGCTCGGCAGCGGCGCCGCGGCTGTGGATGACGGCGCTGACGGCGCTGGAGAGGTTCAGGGGGTCCCCGATGGAGGCTGTGAAGGCACTCATGGCACTCAGGGCGGGGATGGGGCTCGGCTGCGCGGAGCTGGAGCCGGCGGTGGTGATCACCACCGGCACCCCCTTGCTGGCAGCGTCCACCACCGCCTTGTAGATGGCGTCCACCGAGGCGTCGCCCGCGGCCGCGGCGGCGTTGGGGTTCTCCTTGGCCTGCTGGCCCAGGGATGGGTCAGGTCTCTGCTGCAGATCGCAGGGGGGCTCCTGGAAGGGAGGAAGGAGAGTGTTGGAGCTCTCGGGAACCGGCGCCATTCCCATCTGGGTGATCATTCTTTTGTTTAGGACAGCGGCGTCTTCCTGCATCCTCACCTGGGGAGAGGAGAGGAGAGGAGAAGATGGGAATTGCTGTTTGAACTCAAGCTGGATTTCAGCAGTAACTCTGTGATTATCCATTACAGCACATTTCTTTTTGTTATACATCAGTTACAAATTTTCACGCTGAACAAGGTAGAGAGCCTAATTCAGGAAAACAAAACCACTGTCTCAGACTTTGCCTCATGGATCCAAGTGGACACCTCGCACGACACGACACAACCTCCCATGCACTGCTGGGACAACACTGTCACCTCCTCCAGAGCCTGTCAGGAACTTCCTCTTGTGACTGAGGCACAGCAGCCTCCTGTTCTCTCTCAGGTCCTACACAACTGCACCAAGGTCAGTATTTCTGGTACAGAGCCACAGGATGGTTGGAGTTGGAAGGGACCTTAAAGCCCATCCAGTGCCACTCCTGCCATGGGCAGGGACACCTTCCACCATCCCAGGCTGCTCCAAGCCCCGTCCAACCTGGCCTGGGACACTTCCAGGGATCCAGGGGCAGCCACCACTTCTCTCTGGGCACCCTGTGCCGGGGCCTCCCCACCCTCACAGGGAACAATTCCTTCCCAATATCCCACCTAAATCTCCTCTCTTTCAGTTTGAACTCATCCCTCACCCATCCATCCCTCCTTGTCCTGTCACTCCAGTCCCTCTCCAGCCTCCCCATAGCCCCTTCAGACACTGGAAGTTGCCGTGAGGTCTCCCAGGAGCCTTCTCTTCTCCAGATGAGAAGATCTAATCCAGCCTCCTGCTGGAGCACAGGATCACATCCAGGTGGGATTTGAATCTCCAGAGGAGACTCCACAACCTCTGAGTTCTGCTCTCACCTGTCCTCTTTCTTCCCTTCCCGGACCCCACTATTTCGTCTGCCCTCCTTGTGTGCTCCTCACTGAATTCCTGAATGCCATCACTGTGCTTTTGGAATTGGTCAACATTCCTATTTTCCCCTTTGCCGTGTGCCTCTCCCATGGGATCTGATGGACTCCAGTCCCCCACATCCCACATCTGCATCCCTGTGCTCTGAGCCAGGCCCTGCCACAGCAAACTGGCACCTCCAGATTCAACCACCTGAGCTTCTCCTGCTCCTTGTCACACCCACAGGCAGGGAACACGGTATCAACAACAGCATTCCAACAAAAACTGTAAAAACCAAGGGGAAAATACTCCAAAAGCCCTTTAACTGCTTACTCTGACTATTTATATAACTGGGAATGGGACACAAAAAAACACTGGGCTAAAAGGACCAAAATTCCTACAAGAGAGGGAACAGGCAGAGAACTGAGATTTTCCAGGGAAACTTCTCCACAGCTCCTTTTTCCTCCTGGAAGGGTGAAAGCACTGCCTGGCCCCACCTGCATTCCCCTCCTCACACCTGCACTTCTGCAGCAGTACTGAGGAACAACAAATCCCTGTCTGCACTCTGGGTTTGTCACCGATTTTTGCTGTGTTAATTAGGTACCCAACCTGCATTAGGAATAATTGTCTGTCACGTGGAGAGCAGGGAAGTCTCATTTTTGCCCAGTTTGCCATTGTTTATTCACTCCAATCCCTGTTTTTTCAGGCTGTACAATCCCCATCCCAGCTCCTCCATCCCATTTCAGTGGGAATACAAGCGGACTGCTGCACACAGTCACTTATAACAACTTACAAAGTTTCTAATTCCTGCAAAGTGCTATCGGCATTTCTTTCTCACTGCTGAATTATTACAATGGGCTAAATGGGAATTTAGGATCATTTCTGTGGGACGGAAAAGAGTTTTGCTAAAATTCTGCAGTGATTGTTTATGGATGCTGAAAAAGCTTTAGCAGAGAATTTCCCTGAGAATTCAGGGAAAACAGCGACAATTGTCAGCACATCGAGGAACTGCTTTTCAATACATGCAGCATAACTCTTTCCAAAGGAACTAAACCCAATTCCTAAGGAGAAAGGGATAAAATTTCAATAACAAATGTTCCTGACTTGCAAAATCCATGAGCTACTGAAAGAATATATTGTATACAGCATCCATGTAATGATATAAATCAGATTGTCATAACCAGCAAAGAAACCCCAGCTCTGGAGGATGGAATTTTACCTCCCGAGAGCTGCACACTTGTTGGAATATTGATTTCATTTTGTTTTCTACCTGGAAATTCTGGAACAGACACGCCATGGGGTTTGGGTTGTTGGCTGGGCCAGGAATTTGGGGCTGGCCTTGAAAGCCCTGCACGTTCTGGTAGCCCTGGAGAAGGTGCTGCTGCTGCTGCTGCTGCTGCTGCTGCTGCTGCTGATTTGAAGGAAACATCTGATTGTTGTTGAGGAGCGACTGGAGATGGCTGAGCTGATGGTTGTTCAGAGTAGTGTTCAGAGATGACATCTCCCCTGCAATGCAAGCACAGGCAAACCCTGCTCAGCAGCAATTCCCTGCACTCCCACTGGCCTGACTGCCAGGAAAACCTCTGGAGAACAACCCTGCTCCCTGCCATCCTCTGCAATGGGGCTCAAGGGGTGTTTCTCCTGCTCTGCAGTTCTCCACTGTTGGGTCTTTTGTGGCACCTCTCCTGACAGGAGTCCTGGGACAGCCAGGAATGGCAGGAGGAGCCTCTGTGGAATTGCAGCCCTTGGAATCTCCCTTCAACAGTGCTGGGGTGGTGAGGGGGATGAGGAAGGGAGACAGACAAAGAGACAATCATTTAAACCCCCAGCAAAATGGGTTTTTCACCAACTGTGAAGGAGGAAAGGCTTTTTGGCTCAGCCATGTCACACAAGACTCTAAACAATTATTTTTTTGCATTCTAGAGTAAAAGTTGAATTAACATTTTCTACTACATGAAAATTGCACTTTAAATGAATATTTTAGCTCTAAAAAAAATAAACACACTGTCGAACCTGACTTTATGAAATAATAAAGCTTAAAATACATCAATTTCCTAGTTTGTTTATTTTTTAAAGTTAAAATTCCGTGTTTTCCTGAAAATTTCCATTTGAGGAGTCACTGTTAGCTGTATTTTGTATGGAAAATGCCAAGTAGGTTGAGTTCACTGTATTCATTTAGAAGGTCATAGTAAACACTAAATTAATTATTATTTAATTCCTACCAGGAGTAGATTACAAACAGAGAAGTACCTACTCTATTGTATGTTTTTGCTAAAAATAACCACAAAATCATCACCCAGGAGGGAAAAACTTTGTATTTAAGGGTTTTTTCATCACTTGTTTTGGGATCCTGGTCGTTTGTCATCTCCAGCACAGCTACTCCCACTAACCCTGTGCTGCCACAGGCACTCACAGCTGACCCAGGGATGCTGCTGGGCTGCTACTCCTTGAACAATGAAATAAATCCAATTGCTCCCACAGTTTTCAGGTGGATTTAGTAAGTCTAGGTGGCAGAATTAATCATTTCCAAGATCAATATTAAACGTTAAGGAATGAAAGTCGAGCGTGCTTGACACTTCTCACAAGAACAGTGAGGTTTTCTCAATGAACCAGCTGCAACAACACAAAGCGAAAAAGGAAGAGAAAGTGGAATTTTTACAAATTAAAAACCAGAATCTGAAACTCTCCCTCCCCGACCCTGTCCAGGTTTCATTTTTTTCCAAGAAACTGAACTTACCAAGCAGGCCCGTCCCCAGGAGAGGGTTGAGGAGCTGCGGCACCACCGAGTTGTTGTTGAGCTTCGCCGGCCCCGGCGCGCTCGCGGCACCGCTGGATATGTTCAGCAGCGTCTCTGCCATGGACACCACGGCCGTGCCCCCGCCCAGGGCCGACACCGACAGCGCTGCCACCGCCGAGGACGTGGTGGTGGTGGTGGTGGTGGCCTGGGAGGAGGTGGCTATGGACACCTCGGGGTGGCTGCCGGAGCTCAGGACACCGCCCACCAGCTGGGGGTTCAGGGCCATGAGCGCCGAGGCCCCGGAGGCGGCGGGCAGGAGCAGGGGGTTGGAAGCGGGGTCGGCGCCCGGAAAGCCGGGAATGGGGTTGGACAGGAGGCTCTCCACCCTGCTGCTGTCGGGCAGGGGCTCGGGGGGGGCCGGCAGCTGCGTGACCGAGGGCACGGGGGGGTTCTGCTGCTGCAGCAGATCGGAGATGGTCACGTTGAAAGATGGCACGGGGAGCATGGCAGCTGCCTGCGCCTGGTTCTGGAGCAGCGCTGCCAGCAGCTGGAAGTGCACGGGCTGCAGAACCTGCCCGTCCACGTCACCGGAGAGGAACGCTAAAGCAGCATTGACATTCGGGTTCAGAAAACCTAAAGGGTTGAGGTTGACCTCGGACTTGCCTTCTCCTGCTGAAGGCTGGAGGATATTTAAGAGATTCTGGTTTAGGAGATGTTGCTGATTCACCGGCAGAGAGAGAGGCAGGGAATTGAGGAGGTTCTGATTCAGAGGATGTGGCAGATTGTTGTTTGAAGAGCTGTTCTGCGGGAAGTGGAGCGAGTGTTCGTGGCCAGCGAAGGGGAACTCGCCCCCCATGGGCAGCTGGCCCTGCTGCAGAGGGGTCCCAGCTGCAGTGGTGACAATGACACCATCCTGGAGCACAGATGTGGTCTTGGTGATGGCAGCTTGGCTGGTGCCAGCGATGGCTATCGATGACGACGGTCCCGAACCCGCTGGAATGGGAAAAGCAGGAATGTTAACGGGGTGCTGCCTGTTGGGACACACCACCAGGGGCACACAGCACCAGGCTCAGCCCCACCAGCCACGGGACACCCACACACTGGGAAAAGGGGCTGGGGAATCCACACTGGAATGCTTTAAAATCAGGAGTGGATCTGCCATGAGCTGCTCGGGATGCTCCGTGCCACGGCCCATCAGAGGTTATGGAATTGGGCACTTGTACTTCCCTTAAAGTTCTTGGAGAGGGGATACAACAGCATTTAATTCACACATAATCACAGATTTCCATCAGCATAAACCCAAAAGCAACCATAATTTAATAGCCATGGACCAGGCTGGAATCAACTACTAGGAAGAAGGATCACAAGAATGATGTTGGGTGAAAGACTGAGTCCACGATCCACTTCCAGCTTTAATTCATTCACGGGGTTTTGGATTTTAAATTATTGTTTAAGGCATTATTTTGGACTCCTGAATTAAAAAATACATGGCAGGGTGAGACTGTTGCAGGTCAGTAGGAATTCACAACTTGTAAACGAAAAACGTGAATTGGGGTGGTCTAAAATCCATCACTTGGGATGAAAAGGAAGAGCAACTGGGTAAATTTACCATGAGAGGGCTACAAAGAAAGAGTAACAATGTTTATTTGGGTATCTTTATGCCCCTTTACCAAAGCTGCAATATAAATTATTATTATTTTTTATTTAAGGCAGAGTCTTGAACTGACACTGGTCACTCCTACAGCTCACAGGATGAGAGACTGAAAGGCATCAATGATCACAAAACATCAATTCCCATTTCCCTCAACAAATACTCTTTAAAAAGGGATTTGCAACCACACTCAACTGATGAGAACTGAGCCAAACCTTTACACCATTTTTAACTAAAAATATCATTTTGGAAGTGCTGTAATGTTGTGACAACTCCAAAAGGCACAAACTGAACACGGAACACTTTGCACGGCCCTGAACTCAAGAGAACAAAGCTCAGCCCTCTCTCCCAATGCCATTATCACGTTTCAGAGTAGAAATTGAATAATAAAGTAACAAAAGGTGAGGTGAGAGCAAAGTGCAATCGTGGAGCAGAGGAAATCCTACTCTGGGTGACTGGGTCAAAAACCTTCTTGCTCTCAAAAAGCCAATTTTATTTATTTACTTTTAAAAATAAAATCAGCGTTCAGAAGTAAAGCTCCAAGGATTTAAAAATCATGGAAAGTCCCAAAGACCAACCTGCAGATTTAAGAAATTCCCAATGGAAGAATCAGCTGTACCACCCCCACTGGATGTGTTAAGGAGCACACGGAGAGATTTTCAACTCAGGCATGAGGAAATAATTCTATTTAGAGAGTTCTCCTGAATATCAAACCTAGTCTGGGTATTTTCCAGTGGACCTCATCTCTGTTTGTAATTGATTTCTGCTCCTGTTTGCCATTCTGCTCACGTAAATGACCCCACGGAAGAGGATTTGCTGTGCAGCAAATCTCAAAGTTGGAAAATTGCTGCCAGGTTTTCGGGAGAAATGGCTCTGTTTTCTCATCCCCACCACCCACAGCCTCTGAGAGGTCCAAAGTGCATTCAGCACCTTTCTCCAGATTAATTAAGTAATTAATTAATTGCTCCTGAGGAAAAAAACAAAGTCTCGATGGATACTGAGTAGGAGGCAGAAAATGTGTCCTTATTTCAATCCAGACTGGAGAAGCCGGGACTCAGAGAGGGGATGAGCAGCCAGACCTCAGCAAGAAGAGAAAAACCAGACAAATATTCCCCTCCAGCCTCTGTCCACCCCGACACAGCAGGAACTGGGCTGGAAAAGCCCTGGATTGGGTGCATTTACAGTATTTAGAGCTGCATTCAGGGACCAATTCCTCTGTGCCACCAGAGAGCCAGAACACCATTTCTGGACCAAAACACCATCCCAACAAGTCAATATTCCAGGTGAAGGCATCCACGCACAGCCATTCTCACTGGAATATGGAGCTGTGAGAACTTCTCAATGTCTGGCCCCAGGACAGAATGATCCCAACACCCCCAAAACTCCCAAACCCCCAAAACTCCACCACCCAAGGGTTTGCTGTGAGCACTCCCAGGCTCCACGATGACACCTGGGAGGTTTTGGATGAGAAATACAAACAGGAGTTGAGTGCCAAAAGGAAATCCCAACTTTGACTCCCAGTTCCTTAAAAAAGTGGTATTTTGGAGCCTGGAAACCCAAGTGAGCTCAGTAAATAATCAGAATAAACAAGAGCTCTTAAGGGTAAAACAGAAGGAAAAAAGATGAAGGAGTCAGAGCAAAAGCCCTAAAAGCCCAGGCCAAACTCAGCTCCTGCAGCCACAGACTCTGCCAAAGGTTCTTCTGCCACTTGTTGAGAAAAAGGAACTCTTTGCAACGCAGCGAAAAGAAGAAATACCCAGAATGCAGAAAAAGCAGATCTGTTGGTCTCTTACAGGGTCAAAGAAATGTTTTGGGAGCAAATAAATAGGATATCCATTTTTTAAATTATTACTGATTTTATTTATGACCATTTTAAATTCTGATTTCTTTCGAGAGCAGGTTCATTTTCCTGTGTGGATTTTAGCTGTGCTCCTTTTTTTAAAGCATTGCTGGACAGGTGTTCTTAAGCAAAGACAATCAAAGAAATGGGTATTATGGAATCAGTTTGTGTTCGAGAAGATTCACTTAAAATAAAGAAATCAGAGTGGAAGATATTCATCATTAATATCTCAGAACTGTCCTTCCTAACTATAGATGCATTTTTTCCTAAAGGATTGCACTTAGAGCACACCAATCAGAAAAGGATATTTATTGCCAGTGCTATCTTACAACTCCTTTCCCTGTAAGAAACTCTCCATTACACATCCCGGTATTTAAATAGTCTTGAAAACACAGTGCTGGGACTTGTGGAATAAAAATAGGCACTAAAGCAGGTGTATGAAGCACTCAGCAGAGTGAAAGTGCAGAACTTGCTCATCAGCCATTAACAGCTGAAACATTTTTAGAACTGAGCACAAATGAATGGTACAGGTTCCACTTTCTCAGGTCTTGCTGTTCAGAGAATCCCACACTGGTTTGGGTTGGAAGGGACTTTAGGATTCTCCAGTTCCACCCCCTGCCCTGGGACATCTTTCACTGCTCCAGGCTGCTCCAAGCCCCATCCACCCTGGCCTTGGGCACTGCCAGGGATCCAGGGGCAGCCACAGCTTCTCTGGGCACCCTGTGCCAGGGCCTCCCCACCCTCCCAGCCAGGAATTCCCAATTCCCAATATCCCATCCATCCCTGCTCTCTGGCACTGGGAAGCCATTCCCTGTGTCCTGTCCCTCCAGGCCCTTGTAAATCATCTCTCTCTGCGTATCCATTAAAACCACAGCCAGCTTTGTTTTGTACTGGACATTTTCTTGGCTGCTTTTCTAACTTAGAACCTTGCAAGTTTTGGAAACCTTTGTTGGAATCTCCCATTTCTCCCCTTGGTCATTCATTGAACTCCTCACTCAACTCTCCACCACCTCCATCCTCTCCTGGTGAAACTCCAGGCAGAAGAACTCTGCAGGATCCTCTCCAATGTGTGAGTGGAGAGAGTTTCCCTGCACGCCTGACCCTGAGATCAGGAGGGTGTGGAAGCACAGAAGATCACTCAGATATTTTATTAATTACTACCACAGCTCAAAGGGGCTGTGACACCTTGGCCACCACGGGGTCACCCAGCCACGCCCGAGGTCTCCCGGAGCTGCTGCAACACCAGGGGGAAATTGGAATTAATAACAACTCAGAGATAAAACCTCCCAGTTTGCATTAGTGGGGAGATTGTTTAATTAGTGATTCCCAGAGCCTTCACTTCCCAGTGAAACTGCTGATGGAAAACACAACCTCAGAGTCCTTAAAGATCCCAGACAATGAGTTCTTGCTTTAACTCCCTATTCCATCCTTTACCTGCACACTTACAACCAGGAGCTACACATTTTGACAATTATATTCTCTCTTTTCTTCCTGGAATGGAAAACATTTAAGATCTGTATCTGATATCTCCTTTATTACACTGCTTCCAATTCCAAAGAAACCATAATTCAGCAGTGAAGCACAAACTGCTGCCGCTCGTTCTCCTTATCGAGATCCTGCAGCGCCCTGAGACAGCACAGAAATCACCAAAAAATGGGCCAATCAATAAAATATCCCCCTCAGCCCAGCAGAACCAGTTAAAAACCTGCACTGCCCTCGTGTGCAGCACTCCATGCCCATGGAAAGTGCTCTGCTGGGAAATATTCACCTGCCCACAATCCCTGCGCTGCCCGTGGCACCAACGCTCCGTGACCACAGGGGTTTTTCTCATTCACAACAAAGCAGCTGAAATCTTGGCCCCTAAAATTTTGGGGGAAGGCAAAAAAGCCCAGAACTATTTCTAGGACGACAGAAGTCCGTAAAATTCGGCTTTTCTCAAATTTAATTTTGAAAATGGAATACCTGACCGAATTTCAGTCCTGGCCCTTCTCCCTGCCCCTCTGCTCTGATTGCTGCATTCTCCCAGCACGGCTGGGTTGGAGACGACTCGGAGGGAACTGCTGGGATGTGCTCAGCTGTTAGCAGGAAGCAGAGCAGTGTTTGAGCAGAAAACTGTCAAGACAACAGCACACGAGTGCAGGAGCAGGAATTCAGGATTTTCTCACTTGCTCTCCTCTCTCCCCACTCACAGCTGTGGCAGATGCATTGCAAATGAAGGAAAACACTCGACTGCAAATTTGGGAAACTAAAAATGCAATGAAAAGCCTTATTTCCTTCAATACTCCCCACTCCTCCCTCTAGCAAGGGCTGGAGCTGCCCACTGGTTCCATTTTCAGATGGTGAGAGCTAAATACGTGTGGGAAATCCCATGCAATTAATTCAGTTTTTCTCTGTACTAATATCTTTAATAAGACTCATCTTTCTACATTTATCTGTTATTATTTTTTACAAATCCCCTGACTTTTACCAATATAAATTCCTAGGAAGTTGCACGGCAGTTAAAACACCAACCAGGTAAGGGTCTGGTTAACTCAAACACTGTGAATTGTTGGAAAATTCCAATTTTAAGAGGTAAAACAACACCAGAAAACCCCAAGCTGTGTTCAAGCAAGCACTGAACATTTTCCATATTCTCCACAGTTCTTATGTGAATAGAAAAATAATAATTTTCCTCTCCCCAAAATAATATCAGGGGAAAATAAGGCAGAAGGGGAAAAAGAAGCTGGAAACTGAAGTAACAGGGATTCCTTCTAATCATTCCCAAGTAGGGAAAAGTCCCTCTGGATGTTTCTATGAACCCCAAATCAATGAGATATTTCAATTTGCTTGCTTTCTTTATTTATGGGATATTTCTTTGCTTTAAATCAGAACAGTTGGTGCTTGCCATCCTGTCTAAGGGTGATTCCAGTTTAATAAGAATTTTTTTCTCAGACACAAGACCCAAGAAGTTGCCAGTCTGACTAAAGTCTTCTGAACAAAGTTCTCCTGATTTTGTAATTCTAGGATATATAACGTGATTTTGGGGAGCAAATCCAGACTTGTTTGCTTTAATTTTTGCTTTTAAACAGTTTGCATTGATTTGATTAAATCAAAGCCTCCTAAACCCCTTCTCCTGGGGGGTCTGGTTTTCCAAGGCCATGTTCCATTCCCAGTTTTCTTGGCTCTGTTAAAACAAATTCCTCTCCTCACCCTCAGTGATTGCTGTCGTGCTCCTCCCTATTTAATTATATTTCACTATTTCTATTCTGTGCCTTTCACCAGGAAAAACTCCCATTCCAGGGAAGGAATTACAGCCTTTTTTTTTGCCAGATCTGCCCATTTTTTGTCCCTTCTTAACTTCTAGACCCAGAGTTTCTCCTATTTGATAATGTTAATATTTGAGACCACTGATCATCTTTATTTGCTGTGGTTATTGTGGTTCCCTTAATTTCCCTTCACAGCCGTACAGAGCTTTTATTCCCAAATATTTTCACTCATTTCCATCCATCCCATTATTTATGGATGTTGCCTTCTTAGCAGGATTTGGATGTTGAATGTTCAACACTCAAACACAGATTTCCTACCCCGTGAACCACATGTTAACAGCAAGAAAAAGGTAAATAAATAAACCCCTACGATCAAATCTGTCACCCATTGATGCAGTTCCATCCCAGAAAAAGAACAAATTCCACCACACTCACCCTGAAAATTACCTGGGAACTAAAGATATTATCTGTGGAAGAAGAAAACAAAAGCTGCAATAACAAAACCTGGTCCATGTGGTTAAAATATAATTAAAAGCTTAGGCAATAACCAGCTCGTTGTGGGGATTCACAGGATTTTTTCCTCTCAGGAGCTATTTCTGAGGAGTAGCTGCTCTGAATCGCTGGCACAGACACAAAAAACAGATTTAGCAATTAAAATACTTCAAACCAAAGGGAAAAAACAAGCCACAAACTGAAATATGAACATGAGAGGTTCCTTGAAACATCTTCCTCAGCTGAACTGCTCTTGAAAATTCAGTGTACAGGGGCTTTCAGCAGCTCCATCCCTGAAAGTAACAGAGGAGAATTCCCAATATTCCTCTTCCCAGTTTTGTTACGGAGCTCGATGCAGGCTGGCAACTCACTTTTACTTAAAAAAGTTATTATTAACACAAAATACTCAGCATTTCACAGGAGTTTCGTGGAAAGAACATTCCCATTCTCCTGGAAATCCAAGAGAATTCCCCTCTCTGGGTGAAACCTCACCCCTGAGCCCTGTGCTGCTGTGAGGGCTCAGGCAAGAGGCTCAGCGAAGGTTTGTGCAGAATTTTAGGGAATAACACAAAGATAACACAACCTGAGACTTCACCTTCAAGAAGAAAACACTCTCCAGGCTTTATCATGGATATTCAATAAATAATTAAATGCAGGCTGTGCATTCTGCAAGCACCAAACTACAGAAACAACTGCTTCAGCAGCAGAGAATGGAACATTTCACAATTTCCCAGCCTTTGCCTGCACGGAATTGCCTTTTATCTTTTAGATAAGGACACAAGTGTGACTTGAGGCTCTACAATGATATGGTTCCAATCCTCTCAGCCATCCCCAGGGGGTGGGAATGCCAGGGCAGAACAGGAGTCCCCAGGTGGGGTTATGCACCAATCCCTGTTCCTCCAGGGATGAGAACCAAACTGGTTGTTGAGGTTGGGACCTTTCTCAGGGGTTTGACTCATTTGTTCTGTTGCATTTGTGGTTTTGGGGAGAAATTCAGCTTGGAGCTGAGTGGAATTACAAGCACAGACTCTGATTAACACAGGAACACCACGGGAGCCTTTGGGAGTGGTGCAAACCCAGCCAAGGTGGGAACCCAAGGGGTTCCTGCTCCAGGGATTGTGTCCTGCGCTCAGTGGGACAGGGAAGCAAATTCCTGAGGCAATCCCAGACCTTTGTTCTGTGCAGAGAGTACAAAGTCTCAGGAACTGCATCAGGAAATTCCCCCTGTGTCAGCATGATAAGGCAAAAGAGCCACACAAGGACTGAGAGCTGCTTCTTGTGGCCACTCCAGGCAAGAAAAAAATCAAACCTTTTTATGCCAGAGATGGGGAGAAACCCTTAAAAGTCACGACAAACCATAAGCAGAGTAGTATTAGAACATTATTTGTCTATAACTCAGCTTTTCTGTAATTCCATTCTGGATTTTAAAGGAGGAAGCTGAGGAATGCAGAGCAGGTTCTTGCTTGGGTTGAGGAGACTTGAACACTTTGGTGTGACCTGGGTTTTCATTCCACTTCAGAAATTTACACCAGTTCCATATTCTGATACTTTGTTCAACCAGCAACAGTCAACGAAATTCACATTTCTGAGCTGTTTCCCTTCTCTCTTTAAACCCCCCGGAGATGATAACAGCAGCAAACCCATTTCCTCTCCAAATCTTCCCTGTGAACAAACCAGGAAATCTCTCCCTACACTCCTCCTACAGTTTATTCAGCCATTTAATTACCACCTTTGTAAAATTACCCCAATAAAAGCAAACACAGGCTTGGCATTCCCTCCTGCTGGCCCTGAAAAGGGTTGTTTTGTACATTTTGGTACTCCTAGGATCTGCTCCAATCTCTGACACCCCCTCTTTAATTCCAGCAGTAAGGAACCCATGGATCACCTGGACATGCACTGCCAGGTGAGCCACAACACCGGAGCAGGACAGGCTGCAAAAGAACTCCAATTTATTTGGAGAAGTGACAAAAGAGGTGTGGGTGTGTCCAGAAGTGAATGGATTTTATTCAGGAAGAGTGTGTGGAAGTTAGCAGAAGCAAGAGTTGTCACAGGATGGTTTTGTCCAGAAAAAGGAACATTATGTTTTAGTTTACCACTGTTTTTTTTCCTTTCTGTTTTATTTTAGAGCGGCTTTCAGCACGAAACAGGTGCACTTTTCACCAGGGTAAGCCTGAGCTTAACAAGGAACATTTAAAACCAGCCACCACGGATTTCCAAGCACGGAGACCTGGGAGAATCCCCTCAGGAGGCCACGTACCTGCTTCAGGACTCGTTTGATTACAGCTGCTCCCAACGCTGTTTGGGATCACTGGAGTGGAGGGTGCCTGGAGCCTGGCCTGAGCTGGGGTGGGATGTAAGGAGTTTCCTAAGGCCATTCCCGGCTGAGGGAGCATCCCGCAGCTCCCGCTGGCCTGCATCTGGTTGAGGAGCCCCGCCAGGTGGGTGGAGGGGGCCGGGCCGGCGGCGGGGCCGAAGCCGGGGTTCGTGCTGGGGCAGGGCAGAGCCTCCCCGCGCAGGGGCAGCCCCGGGGCCAGCGGGGCCAGGCCGCCCGAGCCCAGCGCGGGCTCCGCCAGGTGCAGCTGGGCGCCGGGGCAGGGCAGGGCGCTGCTGGAGCTCCCGCAGCCCGAGGAACTATTGCTGCTCCCGTGGGAGCTCTGACAACTCATGGACTGCAGGAGCTGCGACATGGAGCTGATGGGGAAGGAGCTTTGACTTGGCTTTCTTATCAAATCAGACCCCGCTTTGGAAACCCCAGAGCTGTCCAACTGAGACTGTCTCAGCAAGCTCAGCACCGTGGTGGTCGGCTGCTTCCTTTTCCTCAGAGGATCCTTTTGCTGAGACATCAATTTATCTCTCAGTGCTGCCCGGCCACTCTGCCCTTCCGTGGTGGGGAGGAGCACGTTGGCAGCAGGAGGGAACATGGGATTTAAAGTGCTGTGTCCTTCGGTGCTGCCGCCGCTGGCAACAGGTCCAGAATTGCTACTGCTGTTATTGTTGTTACCAGCAAGTTTATTTTGATTTGCTAGCTGTGCTTTGGCTGCTGCTGAGAGTAAACTGCTTGCTGGAAAAGAGGCAGCGTTGTGCTGGTTCAAGATCTGATTTAAAGGCATTCCCAGCAAACCAGGCTGACTCTTCAAGGAACCACTTCCAGCCGATGCAGCGGGAAAAACTGCATTGTTTGGAGGATTTAATACATTACTCATTCCAGCAATTAATGGGTTAGGGATGTCCTTGTATTGATTAAGTCCATCGTGCTTGGTGGAAGGGCTGGATGGCATAGACGGCCTCGGTGACCCTATGGTCGACCTCGGGGACCTGGGAGGGACTTTGATACCACTACAGGACGACTGTGGCCCTACTGGAGGCAGCAGGAAGTTTCCGTGATCGGACGAGGTGGAAGAAGAACGCGATCTTTGGGGAGAAGCCTCGATCCTTCCGATGCCGGATGCCATCATGTGAACGGGGGACGTCACCGGCGAGGGCGACAGGGACGTCGAAGCCGAGTGCTGAACCCTTTGGACGTGACTGCCATGGTTCATGTGGGCGGGTTTGACGGTGGGCAGGGGCAGGTTGCTGGGCAGGGGCACCACGGCGGGGGGCATGCTTACATTCATCACGGGTACCTGAGAGTGGACACTCGAGTGGAAAGTGGTGGGGTTCATGATCACGGGGTTCTGGTTCACCGGTTTGCTGGGAATCGGGTCCAGTATGCCAAGAGGATCCTTCTCGGATGTTAATGGCTTTTTCTGAAGAGCACAAGAAGGCGGTGGAGGGGGTGGGGGCGGGCCTTGGGGGGGTTTATGGTGGAACATTGCTCGTGGTATTTCCATACCAGCTGAAAAGTTACACAGGGGTTTTTTCATTACTGGGCTCTTGGTGGTCAGGGTGGGGGACAGAGGTATATTAGTCCTTCCAGCCATTGCACAGGATGACTGTATGGGAGAGCCGTGGAGCATGACTGACGGCGGGGACAGAGGCGTCCTGGTCATGTGGATAGGACTGGAGTTGGGTGCTCCATGAAAACTGGGATTGTTCCTTGTGAAGACATCGGGGCTTCCGAGCGGGTCAGTCCTGGGAGAGATGGAGCCGTCCCCGTAGATCTGCGAGCCCGATGACGCCGGGCTGGGCATCCCCCCGTGACTGCCGCGGTACGGAGACTTCTGCCCCAGTTCATTGCTCCCCAATCTCTGCCTGGGATAGGCAGGATGGAGCTCTGCTTGCTGGCTTCCAGCCATTTCTTGCACATAAAGCCTACCCATGGCATTAGATGCCCCCATCATCAACTTGAAAGGAGTCTTACATTCCGGCATCACAGAATTTGTAATTCCTTCATGTGATTTATTCCTCATCGACCGTGGAGTTGCTGCTCGAGTGGGAACTACCGGCGTTGCACCTGGTATGGGAAACACACGACAGTTACTGGTTGGAAATCCAGTGTCCCACGTTTCAGGGCAAGGCTACTGAGTGTGGAAACATCCCCAAAAACTCAGGGAGCCTGTGGCTAAACTTCTGCTTCAGCAGAAATAAACCCTCCATCGCCGAGCGGCTGCTGGAACGGTGCCTGTTCCCAACGACACAGCTGTACATCCCATACCCCACAGAAACATGGATCATTTTAAACCTTTTCCCTTCCCTTCTGCCTTTTCCAACCACCACCTCCAGCGTCCTGCATCTCCAGCATCCCCCCTCTGGCAGGAGGAGCGGGATCGCTGTGGCAGGGAAAAGGAGCCTCTGGCACCATCTATTGAGGACAGGAGGAACAAAGCCCATCCAGGATTTGAGACTCATTTCCCACAGAAAAGGTCCTGTCCCAAATGCTGTCCCTGAGGAGGGATCCAGAACGCTTTCTGTTTGTTTGCAGGATGAAAGCCTCGGGAATATTTGCACATGTCGACATATAATGGAAAAATTCCCTGTAAATCCCACTTTTGAGGCTACACCTTCCCACAAGCACAAATCATTTTCCACCTTTATTTAAAAAGATTTTTTTTTCAATGTTTTACTTCCAGACTAGAAGCACAAGCAGCTCCAAGTCTGGGGGACTTTCTGCCAGTTTTGCTGCTCTGGGAATTTGCAATTCAGCTCGGAGTGCTTGGCGTGCAGCCCCTGGATATGCAAAATTCAACTGGAACTGGGAGCTAAAAATTCCGTGTTCAAATGAACTCAGAAGTGCCTTGAAATTCCTCTACTCATCTTCCCTTCAGCCTGGTCAGAGGGCACTGACAGGCCTGCCTTTATCCTATTTGCTCCAACATGAGAGAAACAAACATTTCCCCTGTCCCAAAATACAACCAAAGTCTCATTTAGAGGGGAAAAAACGAAAGGCTGAACTGCAAAATAAAATAATTATGAGAGGCGTCACCTTGAGTGCTGGAAATAAGCAAATGGTCACATGTCAGTGTGCAAAAATGAAAAGATCTTTTGCTTACAAAGGGATTCATTGGGGAATTTTCTTCTTTGCTTATGCACAAAAGTCTGACCGGCAGAGAAGGTAAGAGCACATAAATATACAAATTACCTCCTTCATTTTGCTAAGTTTTTGAAAACAGGAGTGTAATTTAAGTACTACTCATAAAAAAAAATGAAGCAGGGAAATGTATAGTAACTTGGGAAACTGCACTTTTAGTTAAAAACAAAATTACACTGAAAAAAATTTCCAAAGAAGGTTTTAAATCCTCAATTTCAATATGAAAATGCAAGGGCACCTCAGCACTACGAACAGCATGGGTATCTGAGCATTGTCTGTGTATCTAAAATTTATTATTTCTTGATTTTCTCATAGTTTTTCCACTTTGAAGTGGGAAGAGCAATTGGCCAGGTGTTATCACAGCAGTGAAGGGTGCAGAAGAGCTCTCAGGCCTTTTCCCAGGAGCTGTAACACCAGAGTATAGAAATATAAACTCAGCACCCTTCCCTCCTCTGTCCTGCCCACTGGGATTTGTAGTTCTCCTTCAGAACCTGTTCCCGTGATCCTCACCAAGTCCCTAATTCCAGATGAATTTCTGGGTTTGGGGCTGTTTCAGTGCCAACTCTGCTTTCACTCCAGGTCTCAGGCAGCCCCCCAGTTTTACATGTTTTGATCTTTCGTTTGGAGAATACCTGTCAACTTCAGGCACCAACAAATTTCCTCATTTTTTTATTGATGGGGATAATTAAAATGCTCATCCAGGTTGGTGGCCAAAAATAATCCTTGAGAAATGACAGTGGAGATCTCCTCTTGCTGTCTATTCTCCTCGACAATACAATTTCCCATTTAGCCAAGTCCTTAGCCACATCCTAATCCCTTCATAATCACTTTATTCTGCTCCTCTAATTTCCCATGTGACAGAATATCAGACATATTACTACAGTTCCAAAAGATGAGAGCTAATGTATTTTCTTTGTCTAGAACAATCTGATATCTTTTCCAAGAAAATCATGCTCTTAGTCTGGGCTGACCTGCTTTTAGACTCATTTTCTATCTACCTTCACCTCTGATTACTCCCATTATTTATTCCTTCAATCTGCTTATTTTTGCACTCCCAGTAAGACTTTCGGGGTGGTTTTGCATAGTGATTATATAGATAAAAAATCAGATTATGAAATGATTCTGCGTGATTTCATTTTACTCACTTGTTCCACCACCAGGACTAGTTAGAACCAGTGAAGGATGTGGTGCTTCCATGCTTTTATGAAGTGTAGCCACAGCAATGATTTTCCTTTTGTGAATGCATAGTTTGGTGACATCTTCGTCCGCTTTGACATCTTCAGCAGTTCTCTGCTTCACAGCAGCTCCAGGATCAAAATTAAAGACCTGGCGGTGAAAATCGCAGCGTTTAAAATCATGACTACAGGCAGCAAAGTCACCAAATTCACAGAAATGAGGAATTTTATATGGAGTACAGAGGAATTTTCCTCTGTTCCTGGCTACTCCTACATTGCCCAAGAGATTCCTTGACAGGATGTTTGGAAACAACAAATAAAAAAGGAATATATTTATAATAACTGAGTCAGATCCTCTCCAAGAGGGGCCAAGGCAGAGGGGAGCCGAATTTTGTATTTTAAGGTCTAACTTTGGGTGGACACCACTTATTTTAGAGAAGATCTGAACAGAGATGGAGTCATCGGCATGGGCAGCTCATAAATATTATGGCACAGAGATCCAAAATGATGCTGTGCTTTACCTTGGGAAGAACAAGAGGACATTCTAGGCCACACTTGCACGTTCCATCAGTCAGCAAGTAAGTCTTCACCTGCTCCAAGCAGGATAGTAAAGACCCACTGGGACTGTAAAGGAACAGAAATGATGAATACGAGCTCTTTGACAGGTCATGACTTGTATCTGCTCATGAGGACAGTGGGGAAAATCACATTTCATTTTTTTCTTCTCATAGTACTTCTTGCTTTTACTCAAGAATTGAGATAATACTGACAAAACCCTCCCCAAACACATTCTAAAAGAAACGAAACGGTTGCAGCCGGGTCTCTTTGTTGCACAAAGTTTGGTTTCACTCAGCTAAAATTTCGATCTTTGCACTGGAAGTGAGGAATATTACACCAAGGAGCCAGGCCAGTGAGCTCCTGATAAACTGCACTCGGATTTCTCCAACTCCCACCAGAAAATCATTATCTCCACATCCCAAAATAGGGCACTGGAAACTCTGTTATGGCAAAAACACTAATTCATAAGATGAAAAAGGAGTTCTCGTGTCCCCAGCCTGTAACTTGCAGATTGCTCTTTATTGCTGGGCCAGCTGAACTGTTTATCTGGAATAAAACACTGCTTATTAATGGCAGCTGTAAATAGCCCTCATTCAAACCAAAACAACTCAAGTGGAATAGTTTGGATCACGAAAACACTCATGACTCAAAATTCCAAGCTATGATGAACTTTGGTACTTAGAATCCAACACATAAACACCTCATCCTGCACGAGAACCGAGTCACATCTAAAGCAACATCTGCAAGTGACATTTCAAGTTCTGCTGACAGTTTAAATAAGTAATTTCTTTGCCAGACATGCCCTGAAATAGTTATTTTTGGGAGAAGTGCTCAGGTTGAATATGTGTGACAGTGACAGTTTGGAGGGTGAGGAAGATGAAAGAGCAAGCTAAAAATAAAGGCACAGGTCTGGTGACCGGTCAGGAAGTCAAACCTTCCCTGTCTGAAATCCTTGGGGAGCAGGGGGAAACTGCTCTTTATTTTTATTTATTTTAATTAAAGCAGGATCCTGCCTGATCCCTTTGGATGTTCCCACCTGCCCTGATCATGCTCAGCCCAGGCAAACTCCACACTTGAGGATGTAACAGCTTCCCATGGGAGAATCCCAGACTGACATTTGCTCTGGACCATCCCATCTACATCCAAAATCTCTCCAGACGCTTTCTGTGATCTTTACAATCTGTTAAAAGGCTTTCCCAGGAACATGCTCTGGAGTGAGGATGCTGTTTTATTTGCATTGGCTAAAAAAGGCTGCTTTTCCTGGGATAATTTTAGTACAAAGAGATTTTAAATAACCTTGGTGTGCTGTTTGCCTGGGCACACATAACCAGTGCAGGCTCCAGGAGATCCTGGAGCCTGGAAAAAACAGGAGTGTGCTGACAATCAATGAGTGTGAAGGAAGGTCAATCCACTGAATGTGTGGGATGTGGGATGCTGCATCCCCACTGCACACACAGGCAGGTTATTTGTCCCCAAAACCCAACCCAATTTTTAAAAGGGCCATTTTTTTTCCCTGTTTCTGCCTTGATCCTGGGCAGAGCTGTAACTCTGCAAAGTCTCTTGTGTGTGCACAAAGTTCCTGACACTTCCGTAACACACAGGATAATCCACAGCTTCCTTTGGAAGAAATTACCACAAAACCATGGAATTCCAGACTGGTTTGGGTTGGAAAAATCAGCTGATTCCATCCCCTGCCATGGCAGGGACACCTTCCACTATCCCAGGCTGCTCCAAGCCCGTGTCCAACCTGGCCTTGGACACTTCCAGGGATGATTTAGGCCCTACTTAGCAGCACTGTTCTGCTAAGAAAAGCCCTGAGAGTCAACTCAGTGCTTCTACCAGGTAATGAAAACCAGTTAATGAATGGATTTAATCTTGATTTAATCCAAAGCAACTGCTGACAGCTGACAGGAGAGCGTCCGTGCTTTGCAAGGAGGCACAAACAGAGAGTCTTTATTCAGCTGGGATCATCTATTCCACTTAAATCATGTCAGATCTTAATATATCCACTAATTTTCCCTGGGATAGCTGTGGAGTCAATATTGTTTGACCTTTCCTCGTCTCCACAAAGGCTGAGCATGCTGGCAGGGCAGTGAGCAGCTTGTGGAAACTCAATCCTGGAGGATTCAGCTGCCCCGACGGAGCCCTGTGGATGCTCCATGTCATGGATTATTGGACTTCCACCCTTTCCAACCAACACGTCCTGCTCTGTGCCTTGCACCAAACAGGAGTGTAAAACACTTTGCTTCATCAGAACAGCTCAGAGAAGGCAACCAGAAAATTCACCAAAAAAAAAATACATTGGAAAACTTGGGAAAAGGGCAGGAATGAGCTTCCCCAAAGCTGTTGAAAATGTGTAAAACTTGTTAGAGCTGTGGAAAATGAAGTTCAAAAGCTGCTGGGATCATCAGGTACATAAAAATACCAAAGCATTATTTTCCTGATGTCTGGATATAGAGATTATTGGGGAAAAAACCCACTAATCCACGACTTTTCCTTTCCCATTGATCTGTGACTGAGGCAGAGGCCCAGTGAATTACAGCTGTAATGAGAAATTCAAGGGCAAGGTGGTTTCTCTTTGCCATGGGTATCACTGACATGGGTTGGGTTTGATTCTGCTAATTGAGAACACAAAGCAGAAATCCTGGAATGCATCAGATCCTTTATGGTGGTTTAGTGTAACACTGGAGTGTGCCTTGGCTCATTACAGACTTTGGTATTGGTAACACACAAAATGCTGTGAGAAGTGATTATTTTAATCACAGAACAGTGGAAGAAATTTAAGCAAATAACTGACTGATAATCACGTAGACTTGTGTGATGCAAACCCAATGTCCCCACACTTTATAAAGCTAACTTTGATCTTTTTTTCCAATAACATTTAATTTAGATTCTCTTTGTCTGAACATATTTATTTCATAGCAATTTTGATGCATTTCTTTGTGCCCGTTCCAGGGCGAAGCAAAAAAAATCCAATCAGCTAAGAAAATAAACAAATAAAGTACCTAAAATTTCGGATTTAGGTTTATGTTCCTGGTTTTTTCTCTACCTGAGAAATGTGAGGGATCCATAGAAGTTGGAGAACATCAGTGATAGTGAACACAGAACCCTCATGGGCATAAAAAAACGGCTTTGGAGCTATTGAGTAGTCCCATCACTTAAACTTACTTTGAAAAGAATCACAAAATCATGGAATGGGTTGGGTTGGAAGGGATCTAAAGCTCATCCAGCTCCAATCCCTGCCCAGGGACACCTCCCACTATCCCAGGGTGCTCCGAGCCCCAATGTCCAGCCTGGCCTTGGATGCTTCCAGGGATTCCACAGCTTCTCTGGGCACCCTGTGCCAGGGCCTCCCCACCCTCCCAGCCAGGAATTCCTTCCCAATATCCCACCTAAATCTCCCCTCCTTCAGCTTCCCAAGACGCTCTTGCACTCGAAGAACAATTTCTTGACGTTTTTGAGCAGAAGAAACGAGCTGGGTCAGCAATTTACTGCACATTCTGGCCAAACTCCACCGAACACCAGCCCAGCCCCTGAGGTGACCTTACCTGATGTAGAGAACTCCACTTTGGTCCACCCTCCGCTGCCAACCAACGGGAACTTGCACTGCTGGTGGCCCTCCATCCGTGTCCCCTCCGTCACACTCCTTCCCACCATTCATTTTCCTGTTTCTGGTTATGAGTCTTCAAAGATATCAACAGTAAGGTGATATCCTTTTACTACATGTCATCCTGGCCTCCCAAAGCAGGCCCTGCAGCACAGCTTTCCCCAGATCCTACAAAGTGCATTGGGAGGCTCCAGCTCAGTTTGAAACCAAGTCCTTAAAAGTGGCCATTTTGGTTAATGAGTCACTTTCCCATTATAATCCACATTAAATATGCAATGTTTAACTCCTTATATATTCATAAGGATGAACTATATAGATAAAAATTAGTGCTTCCAACTTGGGAAATTCATAATTCACCAATCCTTTGTTACCTGTCAGAAAGGAGAATGGGGAAAAGGAGAATTTCTAGTTCAACAGCATGATGGCTCCAAGCTTGATGACTGTCTAAGATAACTTGTATTTTGTGAAAGCTCGTCTCATTTTTATAAATATGAGTCAGATCCAATACCTCCAGGTATTACACCCTTTATATGCCACATTCTTTTTGTTTTCTTTTTATCTTCTGTTCATGATCCAAGTTGTCTTCTGGAGTTTCTTTCTTGACTCCTTGGCTCCAATCAAACAGCCTGAAAGATACAGATGTGGGAAACACGTGAGCCATTCTCTCCAGCCTTTCAGCCCAGTTCAGTAACTCAGGGAGATGTTTACAGCTGCAGCCATTTCCAGAGCTTCAAATCAAAATTTTAAATGTCAATGGAACCATCAAAACAAGGCTCAGAGCAAAGAGAATCCTGCCAGCATTTTCTGTTTATACGTGGATGCAATTGAGCTACATCTTAAAAGCTACGAGAGTGCAACTGCTGGTAAATAGTTCATGTACAGTTTGGGAGAATTAAGGGATGCATCTTTTCACGGAATATTTTCACACATGCTTCTGTTCAGAACTATCAGCAGATAACTAAATTAATGCCCTTTAAAAATTGCTTAGAAAACTGAATGAATTTCGTGTGAAGGAAGCTGCTTCTAGGCTTTGATAACATCCATAAAAATGCAAACCTCCCGCATTTCGACTGAATTAAAATAATCATCTCACCAAACAACTGGGTAATAAAAAGGGAAAAGCCAGCAGCAGTGACTGATCTCTGAACACCTATGAAACAATCTGAATGTCCTCAGCAATAATTCCCCTCAGAGATTTTCTCTCATGACAGAAGTTGTGTCATTCCCCCAAAACAGTTTTTTCAAGCTGACCAGGTGAGACTTAATTCTTGAGACTGGACATTTTATTGAGGCGAGACAAACACGGAATATGGAATTTAAATAGTAAATACACCAGAAAAAAAAGCGACAATCCTAAATTCAAATATAGGATGGCACTGATGACTGCTGTAGTAACAACATTAGGAAGTTTGATTTGGAATCAGGTGTCAATCCTGCCTTATTCCCAACACTAACATTATGCCAACATGTTAAAACATAATAAATGTTACAGACCTGACTGATTTTAATAAGAAAAGGGGTTTTTTTTAAAGCCAGAAATGGAACATAAAGACATTTCTGCAATAACACCACATCACATCTATATTTAACAGTAATAACAGCTCCTTCCTTCAAGACCACTAAAGGAAGACTACAGAGGCATAAATATAGTCCTGGAAAATGTTCCCTTAAGTACCCTCATGCAGAACATTCCCTTTAGAAGTGCTGCTCAGAAATGTAAAGTTCTGAATGCTCCAAAAAGGAAAAAAAAAAATCCCTCACCAGGGTATTTCCAAGAAGGCTGTGGATAAAAGGAGCTGGTTGGACAGACCCCCTCGAGTGACGGGCTGGAACCTAAAGAACAGGGAATCATCCAAAGGTTGGAATCCGTGATCTTGGGAGGCTTTTCCCAACCTTAACGACTCTGTGAGCTCAGCTTTTCTGCAGGATGAAGGCTCCTGGAATGGGCTGGCACTGTTCTGCAGGGATCTGGTTGCACTCTCCCAAGCATTCCAATGGGATGCAACCCTTGGCCAGCCAAATCTCAGGAAGGGACGAGGGGCCCGATGAGCTCCTGCCCCACAGAGGTCACAGCAGATGTCCCACAGACACCCTGTCAGGTCTCCTATCAGAACAATCCACCCTTTAATCTCCCAGGCTGGAGCACAGAAACAGGATTTGGAGAGCTCTTGGCAACAGCTCAGGGCTCGCTCCGGTTTTGGTTCAGAAATTTGGGGGTTGGAGTGGTTTTATCCTGATTAAGGAGGGAGCAGATGAGGTTTCATCAAAAGCAGGCCAGAGTTTAGCTTTATTGCTGAAAGCTGCACTGGCATTTTTCCTGTAGGTCCCATGGAAGGCTGAAACAGGTAAAAAATGTCCCTGGTATAGTGAATTAAGTGAGAATTGCCCTGCTGTAATGCAATAAAATCAGAATATTTATAAAATCCTGGAAGCACCCGGTGCAGGGGAAGTTGCTCATGTCTCAGCCCAGCCCTGCTGTGGCTCACGTTGCTATTTAGGGCCATTACGAGCAAATAATATCCAGGAATGTGGTTTTTTTTTGGAAGAGAGACCTCAAAGTAACTTTTTATTTCTACAGCTTCTGCAGGGTCCTGCCTCAGCTCCCACTGCACCTCCACCACAGGATTATCACCATCTAATCAGATAAACCTTTGTCTGGACTGCACCTGGAGTAAAACAGGACCGGAAAGAGCTAAAAAATTCACGGAACTGTTTAATCTGTGGAAAGTATTCAAATATTTTTAGGAAAAAGAGCAGGGTTAGGTGGGATATTGGGGAGAAATTGTTCCCTGTGAGGGTGGGGAGGCCCTGGGATGGAATTCCCAGAGAAGCTGTGGCTGCCCTTGGATCCCTGGAAGTGTCCAAGGCCAGGTTGGACGGGGCTTGGAGCAGCCTGGGATGGTGGAAGGTGAGGATTAGAGGATCTTTAAGGTCCCTTCCATCCCAAACCATTCTGGAATTCCATGGTTCTGAATTCCGTTCTCCTCCAGGTACAAAATTACTTCAACCCCCACACTCCCCTAAGCAGGAGCAGTGACCAGAGCTATTCCCAGCTCCCAAATCTGACCTGTTCTGTGCAATTTTCTGTGCTGGGAGGACACCCTGAGGTGCCTGGGTGTGATGAGACCCAGGAAACCAGGCTAAGGTTCCCTGGGAGTTTCCAAGGCACACACAATCCATGTTTTATAGGAAACGCTCATGGAATGAGATGTTTTTCCCTAAAATCCAGCACAGTTCCATGTGGATTTCCACGAAGTAAAGCCCCCAGTGCATGCAGTGATCTCTGCATGCTGCTGTAGGCAGGAATGGCACGGGTCAGAGGTGCCCATCCATATTTCCACGCTGAAATCCATCGTAAGCTACACGTGGAAAGTTCCTGGGAGTTACTTGATTTCATTAATTTAATAACACCACACAACTCAAAGCTCTACTGGTCCAGAGATTTACAACTCTACAGGACAAGAGGAGACGGCCTCAGGCTGGGCCAGGGGAGGCTCAGGTTGGACATCAGCAGGAATTTCCCCATGGAAAGGGTGCTCAGGCCTCGGAACTGCCCAGGGAGGTTTGGAGTGCCCATTCCTGGAGGTGCCCAAGGAATTCCTGGAGGTGGCACTCAGAGCTCTGGGCTGGGGACAGGGTGGGCATCAGGCACAGCTGGGACTCCATGGGCTGGGAGGGCTTTTCCAACCTTTTCCTGGGATTCCATGACTGCAGAACCCCCAATCTCCTCATGCACCGTTCACCCCTTCCCCATCCACGCACTCTCTGAAGCACTTTGGACTGGGATGCAAAGGAGTTGGATTTTGGACCAAATCCAAAGCGTTCTGGACACTGGAATGACTCCAAAGGCCTGATTTCCATCAGCCATGTAATAAATGCCTCTCCTCAGTAATCTCCTCACAGCTCCAGACAAGTCCTGTTATCTCACCACGAGTAACACAACTTCCCACATCCAAACCAGCGAGCGCCTTTTGCCGGGTGCCAGCACACGATGTTTAGATTTGTTTTGCAGTCCACTTTCATTACAACATCCTTCAAAATATTTCACTGGAGAACTATGTAAAAACTACATGGAATTCTTTCCCCCCCTTTAGCCCCCTCGACCCCTTTCCCCCATGGAAAATTTCTCCTTAATTTTCATCTGCCAGAAGTGTGGTTTCAATATTTAATGGTGCTCTCTCCCTTTTTGAAATGTTGGGTTTCAGGCAGCCTCTTTGCACACTCAGCTGTTAATATTTACTTTAACAATTTTTTTTTAGGCAAGTGGGAAAACAGAAAACTCGATAGGATGTAAAAAGAAATTTAAATTAGGTATTAATTGTCTGGATTCCAGTCTGTTACAGATGATATGAATGATATTCATTTTGTTAGTAAGTGGACCTTGAGCCAGTTAAGACAAATTTTGACAGGTTGATATTGGAAATCATGGAATGGTTTGGGTTGGAAGGGATCTTAAAGCCCATTTTGTTCCACCCCCAGGGACACCTTCCACTATCCCAGCTTGCTCCAAGCTTCTGAGTAATAAATGTTTTCCTTTTAAAACATAATTTAAATCTCTCCTCTTCTTCTCCCTTGTCCTCCAATTACTTTTGATGCTCCATTACTTTTTTCTTATATAAACTTTTAAGTGCCCAACAATTCCATGGATCACAAAGGGGCTCCACAATCCCTGCCTGGCTCTCTGAGGCCCAAATCCCAGCTCCTGCCTTTGGAGTGGCCACATTTTGGATATAAAGCTTTGCAAATGCTTGGAACAAACACCAAACACTGCTTAGAGACACAAATTACAATCTCATTTTCGAGGCTTTCCTTCCTAGCACTGAAAAACCTCCAAAATGAGAAATGCTCTCAAAGCACAGTCTTGGGGTTTCAGAACTAATAAGAAATTTTAGCTTCTTAAAAAGCATCACTTTCAAAGCACTCAGCGAAAAGGAGTTTTTATTTAGTTACCACTTGCACATTATTAATCTGTTTAAGTCTATCAAAGCAATTAGCCAGGATTCTCCGGTATCATCTAATTAGATACAAATGTTGCATCATTTTTTGGGAATGCTTTCCCACTTTGAAAGGCAGCATTCTCCTGACTAATTAGATCAGTGGTGAATACTTTATGAGGGCCTATTTTTAGGCCAGTGATTCAACAAACAAAAGGGCCTCAAGTAGGAAGGAAACCTTGAATCCTTCAGGATTCTTTTCCTTGGGTTGGTGTCCAGGACAAGGCACAGCTCTACACATGATTTACTCATGATTTACTCATGATAAACATGATATACTTGTGATTTACTCCGGCCTTCATGTTGAAAACACATCTCACTTGTAAATACAGAGTATTAAGAATATTTCGCCACAGCCAGAAAATTGCTCTGCACTGGATGACTTAATTAAAATGAGCATTTTAAATTGCCCCAGTGCCAACTCACTTTGTACCAGTCCAACCAGCTCTGACATCGAGTTATTTCCAACTTTTAAAGCAGTTTTATATCAATAACAAGGTTTATATTCTCTTATTTTAGATCACTTTTGATGCTGTGGAATTTTTTTGGATTGGAATTTAACCAATAACAAAATAATTCCCTGGAGGTGTCCAAGGAACACCTGGATGCAGCACTCAGTGCTCTGGGATGGCGACAAGGTGGGGATTTACCACAGGCTGGAGTCAGTCTTGGAGGGCTTTTCCAACCTGGATGATTTGGATGAATTTACCCATAAATAGCAAAAAATCCATGAAGGCTCCAGGCCCCTGTCCCTGTTCTCCACACCCAGGAGCCCCTGGATGTTGCCCTGATCCCAGGCTGCTTTCCCAGCACGTGGCTGGGACAGAACCCTCTGGCATTTGTTCTCCCAAGCATCCAAGACCAGATGCCCAAAGCAGCCACTTCAGCCCTGCTATTCAGGGAGCTGCACTAATAAAACAACAAGGAAATGATTTTCATGGAGAAAGGCTGATTTATGTCCATGGAATCCAGCTGATTATTAGGAAATACAAATCCCTTTCCTTGGAGCGTTTTGGCTGAGGGTGGTGTTAATTAATCAGATATTAATCTGATATCCTTCCCAGCAGTGTCCAGGGAAAAATCAGAGTATCCTCGATTTCGGATTAAAGTCATGCAAGGCAATGGACAACTGGGCTGAGCTGGGAAGGAGCAGGATTCTCTCAGCAGTCCTTATGGACAGCACCAACCCCTGAAACCTTCTCCCAGGAGGACTTTTAACCCATCCTTCTGTGCAATTCCCAGAGCTGGGAGCACCTGAGGCTGCCACTTCCAATGAAAGAATGGATAAGGTCCAACCTCTCGAGATCCAGAGATCTCCGAAAGGCTTTGCACAAAAAAAAACAAGAAAAAAAAGGCAGGAAACCAAAGGATTTTGTTTTTATCTCTCATCCCTGGCTATTCACTAGGGATTTATGAAATCCACCCCATGGAAGGACAGCCAGGAGTTTGGATGCTCTTCCAGGCCTTGCACCACATGGATTTTTTTCTCTCCAAGGGAAATAGGTCAGAAGTGGGCACGTGACACAGACCTACTTTGTGTCAGAGGGATGGCAGCACTCAGATATTTACAAAATCAAGGCTGATATTTGGTGTGCACCAGAAATCTGCTACGAATGATGTCACTGATACCCAAACTTTTCCTCGGGAATATTATTAAATGGAATATTCCCGAGCAATATGGTAATGAGAAGTGGAGAAACTCTACATCCACTTTATTTTAAGGGAATTTGGATAAAAAAATGAGGAGTTTTCTTTCTATTCTCATGTTTCAGGCTTCCAAAAAGCTGGTATTATTCAGCAGAGTTCTGCAATGATTTTATATGAATTTCAGGAATCTTTGATAGAGAATGTTTCCAAAATATCTAATAAACAGATGCAGAAAGTGGGGAGGAAATAACTATTTGCAAGTGCTCAGTTCTGCTGCACATTGTTGACTTAGAGGTTACCAGGGAAATGGAAATTTGGGAAAATAAAGATTTAATTTAAAAGGAAAAAAAATATTTGAATGGAACTCTTTCAAGAACTGACCAGGAAAATTCAACTCGATTTTAGACAAGCAATTAAAAAACAGAGGAAAAAAAAATCAAGATTCCTGGAAATCTGGGGAAAGGCTCCAAGCGCCAGAATAGCAATTATTGAATAGCCTCAGATCTCCATTAATTTTAGGAGCAAAAATTAAGCAATAAATGGCAAAAATGAAGCCCACCCTCCCATATTTTCACTGCAGAGGTCTCAATACAACACAACCTCCTTTGTACCAGACACCTGAAGTTGAGGACGGAGCAATATTTCAATAATTTGAATAATTCAGCCTGAGTTCCTGTGCAGGAGAATGTCAGAACTGTAGCAAGATTGCAAATTAAACCCATAAATTATGCTTTTGTGCCAAAGTAGTAATCACGTGCCTGTACTATTTTTAGACCCTTGGAATTTTTTCTCCAAGTGCTCTTTTTTCAACTGTTTATTGAATTACGTAGCTCTGCTCAGCAATTTCCCTGATGAAAAGACACTTAAGGTATTAAAAAATAGATGGGAACCATAAAAATCAGCTCTTCAGATACCTCAATGCAAACCCTCCTGCCTTATCTGGAAGAAATGGAATAATATTGGAGAGTCTGGACTGCCTCTGGACCCTGGGATGCTACAAACCTGATTAATCTCTCCATTAGCAGATAATTACTAACTAATTGAATGTAGAAGTATTTGGAGAATTTGGCCCCACTATTTTATTTGAGAGAGTTTTCTCTGTTTTCTAAAAAAAAAAAAAAAGGATGCAAAAGTTCAAGGATATTTAGGGAAAAAAAGTGTTTTTAATCCTTTTAAATGCCAAATGTTTCCTTCTTGCTACAGGAGAGATTTATTAGTTACAAGTTTAATCATTTTTCAATCAATCTTGATGAAGATTTGTATACATGACCTTTCCTTCTCCAGCCCCTTTTTCTCCTCACACTGCTCTGAGTCAGCTCTTTCCTCAAATCCCCATTTGATTTAAAAATATTCCTGCTCACCCTGCCATTAAAACATCACCTTTGTTTTGTTACTTAAAAGCTGTGAAACCAATGAAGGCCATAGAAAGGATTTTTAATGTATTAATGAAGAGGAGGGAAAGGGATTGAAATAAAAATGAAAAAAACCCTGACCTTTTTCCTCATTAAGCATTAGATTGAAGGTGGCTCTGTTCATCTTGTTCACTCCAAGCTGGAAAATAATCAGTTAAAACAGAAAATGAGCAATAGTGAGCAACACACTGCACTCAGGACATCGAGGTTTCAACATGGAACGGTTCTTAATTATTTCTTCATATTTATAAACACTTACAAAGGTTCCTTAGGATATTATTTTTCCTTTGAAATGCTGGAAGAACTGTTTCCACTTCTTGTTTTGCACACATTTCATTTCTATCAAACATCACAGCGTGGAAAAAAGAATCTGATATCTAAGAAACTGCTAATGGATGATTTCTTCTAAAAAAATCAGCCTTACTCCAGTTTAATCTGAATTCTGGCAACACAGATGAACAAAATTCTTGCCTGTACACACACCCCCCACTACTTTCAAATAAGAGTTTGTGCTTCAGGAGTGTCTGGCTGCCCCAACCCCTTCACTCAGAGATTTACTTTTCAGCAAGCCAAGGTATTTTTAGCCCACTGAAAGGAGCAAAGTGCCTCAGTGTTGGTGTCTGTGTATTTTGGGGAGGAATTCTTATATAACAATGATCAGATGTGTTCACACCAGCACCTTAATAAGGATAAATTTCCTTGGCCAATGAAGTGTGAGGAGTGGAGTCTGGTTCCTGGGAAACGAAACAATTGATTTTAGGATAAAACACACCCTGCTTTGGAGCAGGGGTGCTAAAACATTCCTTGGAGGGGATTTGCCATCCAAACACAACAAATTTATGTTTATTGCACAGCAAGGTGGCACCTGCTGGTGATGCTCAGCTCTGCCCTGCCAGGAATCCCTGGCTTTGCTCTGGAAAACCTGATTTTCCTGCAGCAGAAATACCCCAAAGCAGACAGCAAAGGTTTGATTCTCTTCAGAAGGAGCTAAACAAAAGGGTGAATCACAGTCAAGCCTGACAAGCATAAGAGAATTCCACCAGCTCATCAAAGCAGGGGAAAGAAAAATGAGAGTAAGGCCCACAGGCACCCAGAAATTAAAACCAGGTGGCCCTTTAAGGATGCAGCACATCCAAAAGTTTAAGAACAAAGCTCCAAAAAAGATAAGAGCCTGGGAAATGCATTGCTTCATCCCAGCTGAAGGACAAGATATGGAGCCAGATCCTAACTTACAACTCAAACAGTTCTTTATTCTCTGAAAGAGCCCCCCAAAATGGCTCTGGAATTGTCTAACAGAGATATCGAGGATGTTCTGCTCCAAAAAATGAATTATTGGGGAAAATGGGGGCAAAGAACCACTCAAACAGCTCTTTATTCTCTGAAAGAGCCCCCAAAAATGGCTCTGGAATTGCCTAACAGAGATATCGAGGATGTTCTGCTCCAAAAAGTGAATTATTGGGGAAAATGTGGGCAAAGAACCCCTCAGGCACCTCTTCATCACAACATATTTAACATTGTGCTGCAGGTATTTATTTCTCACGTTCCACTGCACCATCTCCTGGACTCCTGAATCCAAGGAAATCAGTGAGCAACTTCCAAAGGCTGCTGAACCTGAATTTCACTGTTTGAAAGAAGAGCTTTTCAAAGTATTTTATTGCAGAAAATAAAGGTCCTTTGGTTCATTTTTACTGCACACCTTCAACTGAAGTGTGTTGTCAGGAGTACAAAAGGTTTGCAGGGAAATGAGACAAAGTTAATCCCAAAATTAAGATGACAGAATTAGAGAAACTGAGGATGTGAACGAAGAGGGATCTCAGGAGAGCAAAATGCTCAGCCCATGGCCAGTGGGGAAAGTCAAAAATACTGAAATTGTCTCTGGAAGCTCCTTCCTTGTGTGTTTTTAAAAGTTTCCTGACAGTTAGAGGTAAAATATCCCAGTTTTCCATCCATACTTGCAGTCAGATATGAGGAAAACCAAAAAACCCCTTGGCCTGTTCTCTCTTCCCATCTATCCTAAATCACACGTGGTGCAAACTGAACTTACTTTTTTTTTTTTAAATCTACAGAGCAACCCCCACCATTGCTTTGATAAAACCCTCTTATCTCTTCTTTCTGCCCATCCTACAGTGTTCCCTCTTTTCCTACAATAAACAAACCCAACCCTTTCAGCTGTTCTTTAGGAGCCCTGATTCCTAAATCTGGCACGGGCTGGTTGCTCTGCTTTGCATTCCTCTGGCTAATACCAATTTAAATGAAATTTATTGATTAAAATTTAATAAATAGACATTAAAATGTCTTTTAAAATATTATTTTTAAAATACATAAAGAATAAACATTTTAATATTTTAATATTCTTTTTATAATATTATTTTTTAAAATTAGAAGGGCAGGTCCAGGATTACAAAACACCTCCTGCCTTTGATCTCACCAAGAGCAAACACACCCCAAGAAAATCTGGGATATTTTTAAGGAGTGAGGAGATTCCTATGGAAGGAGAATCCCAGACTGGTTTGGGTTGGAGGGACCTTGAAGCTCATCCCAATCCACTCCCTGACATGGCAGGGACACCTTCCACTATCCCAGGCTGCTCCAACCTGGCCTTGGACACTTCCAGGGATGAGGAATCCACAACTTCTTTGGGAATCCTGTGCCAGGGCCTCGCCACCCTCACGGGGAACACGAGATCTGCATAAAATTCCACCAAGGAATTTGTGTCTGCTCTCCCTAACCAGGGACAGCTCTCAAAAAAAGGATTCCAAATGAGTTGTGAACATCAAGGATTCTGTGGGAACGTTGCACACCTCAGTTCCGAGGTGATCAGGCAGAATTCCACATTTCCTCTGAAGAAGGAAGTCCTGAGAAGAATGAAAATGTGCTTAAAACCCTTCTTTTGGTCCAACAAATATTGCACAGCCACGCCAGTGACTCACTGAGATGCCCAACATTCTATTGTAGATCAACCTAATTTCATTTAAAAATAAAAACACACACATTCCTTCAACTGGGCCACTTCAGATTAGGGATCTCTTCAGCCTTTTCTGGAGGGATTTAAAAAAGCTTTGGAGAAATCTTAAAGCTATGGAATTAGCCTGGTATTTATAGCTCCGTTTCCAAGAGTGTTCTTTGAGCTTCCTAGGACGTTCTTTTCCCCATCTGCTGGTTGTTGACATGGCATAACCTCGTCTTTTGATTAGGAAAATCTATAAGAATAAGAGCATTTGATTTGATATTGTGCTGGAGAGCTCTGGCTCCATCTCAGGCAGCGACACTTTGCTACTCCAACATCATCCAGGGCAGGAATGGTGCTGCATTTTCCAGCACGGAGAACTGGAGTCCTGTTGTTTGATTATGTCAAAATACATGACTCCCAGTTATGACTAATGCTCCACGTGAATCACAGCAGCACAAAATGGTGGTTTCCCCCCCATTACACTGCTGTGCTGCACATGCTGCTTGGATGCCATCTGGTAAAGTGAGGTCAGGGAAGTTTTTTTCTTTGTTCTCTTATCAAAAAGTCCACGTTTGGGTGCACTGTCTACCTTCCACCAAGGCATGAACTGTTTACTTCTCTACTTCAGCACCATCAAATGTTGAAGATGCCTGAACTTCTGGTTGTTTTTTTAATGTTGCCTCCAATATTTCATCTCGGAACTTCGCCGCCGCAGTGTAAAACTACAAAAACCAAAATTCAAGTTTCTCAGCTCAATAAATGCATTGATTTACTTTGCAATACTCACCTACATTGCTTCTCATGGTCTTGCTTCAAGTTATCTTGGGGATCTTTTGGGCTTTTTAAAATTCCTGCTGCACTTTGAGCTTTGCTTTAGACAGTCTCCTGTTGTGCTCTCGATGATGGGCTATGTCCATTGGGGCCGGCTCCTTGCCTCCCTCCACCCCTCATCTGAGGAACTCCTGCACCCCACTCACATCTGCTGAGATAATCACAGTATTGCAATTAAAACAATGAGCCAAAGGTTTTAATTCCACGTCTCCTGATTGCTTTGTAAGCCCTACACAATTACTGTGCAGCACAAACAAAGCAAGGTTTGTTTTTAAGGAATGGCTTTGACTGGAACTGAAGATGCCTTTGAGTTGTCCTGATCCACACCAAACCCTCCAGCTAAAGACAAGAAGCTGAGTTTTAGAGTTGTGATGCTGCAAAAGGCCTTGGTGAGGTAGAAGGTTCCACCAGCACCACAGATGAGCTATAAATGAGTCCCGGCTCAGGCACAGGACACTGGGGAACCCCTGGCTGAAACAGAAGCTGTTGGATCATGGAATCCCAGAATGGTTTGGGATGGAAGGGACCTTAAAATCAGCTGATTCCAGCTCCTCCCATGGGCAGGGACACCTTCCACTAGTCCAGGTTGCTCCAAGCCACATCCAGCTTGGCCTTGGCTCATTATTCCCTAACATCTGCCTGTTCCTGAGCCACTTCCATCCTTCCTGTGCTGCTCCAGAGGCTCAGTCCCTCCAGCATTGGCTGCCCTGCTGGAACCCCTCCGACCCAAGAGGAGCCAGCAGCCTGCCCAGGACCTGGAGTCAATTAATTGGATTCTTCTAGAGGTGAAATGGATTGGAGCTCATCAGGTTAAAAGCATATCCCAAAGAGTTAATGGGGCCTTTAAACCCTTGGATCCCAGAGCCTGAGGACTCGGCACAGGCACAGTCGGGCATCAAATTCACAATTATTGGGGATTTCACGTTTTTTCCAAAAGAAATCTTCATTAAAACCAAATGCAACATTAATGATCTTCGAATCCTTCAGAAAATGGAAAGACTTAGTTCTGATTTTCAAATCACCTCTTTGGAATCTCTTTAAAAGCCATTCATCGTCACAGTGAAGGTCTGGGTTGTTGTTAAAACCTTCCCCTGTCACAGAAAACCCTGATACAAAATGGGAATGAAAAATTTCAGATAAGCCAAACAAACAGGGTATAACACAAAAGTCACAAAGTGCACTGGCTGTGAAAACAAATAGAGCATTGCCCATGATTATTTAAATCTCTCAGTGAAGACAGAAGCAAAACCTGCAGTTTGGTTTCACTGATTTCAGCAGTATCCCCAATTTAACTGAGTTTTCAATTGATCTTCCCAATTTAAGTGCAAAATTAGGGCCCAGCATTTTGTAAAAATGGGCATTAATGACTCCTGGTTGTCTCAAACTTCATTTCCCAACCTGGCAGAGCCTTTCAGGAACAGGCTTTTTTCACATGCAAACACTTAAAATAAAAACGATTAACTCTGCAAAGTTCGTCCCCAACCAGTATCACTTTAAAAATGACACCCTATAAAATGATGAATATTTATTTAGATTTTCTTCAGCACTGGGGCACTAGAGAACTTCCATGTTTAAGCCCTACCCAGGGTTTACCTGTTCTTAATACTGAGTACTAACAAGGAACATTCAGCCCATGATATTGAATACACAGATATTATTGAATGGAAGTATTTCAAAACCTGACCATTTAAAGCAGGTTATTCATGTAATTATAATTTATCTTTACAGAAATAAAACAATCAGAAAGATGGTATAACCTGCCATTAAAGTATTTGCATAAAAATGTATTTTAGATCATAATTCCACTATGGATGCAACGTTCTTCATATAAAATTATTTATTAATGTTTAAACACATTGAAAGGTATTGATAAGAGACATTTTTATGAAGAATTCCCCGTGGAGTATAAAGTGCTAATCACAGCAACCACTGCAAAACTGTAATTTACTGGAAACAATTCCAATAGATGGATGAAAGAGCCCAAGAATAAAACCTAAGTCACAGCAGGGCTTAAAAAATCTGGGTCACATGGCCAGTGCTAAGGACTGCAGGAACATCAGGGAAAGGAGCTTCCTCCAAAGGCCTCGAGAAATCTCCAGGAAAGCATCATAAGAAGTAATTTCAATGAATAATCTGATTTTTAATTTATCAAAATTAAATAGCAACAATAAATTAATGATAAAATTGTCTGCACTGAGTGTATGGAAATGGACTTACATAGTGACTACAGAATTTGGGGTTCTTTTTGATTCCATGCACAGCCCTAACAATAAACTTCCCAAAAAGTTGCAGGAATCCAGCAGTGACTTTATTTCTGGGGAAGACACATCTGTTTTTTCAGAGCCTTTTGCTGTCTCCTTCCTTTGTGAGCTTCCTATTTACATAACAAGTCTGTGCTAACAGATTAAAAAAATCCTGTCCCCATCTAATCTCTCCAGATACAAACAATATTCTTACAACTACAGTATCTGCAGGATCTAAAATTAAAGATTTTTTTTATGAGGAAACATGAAAAATACCACAAAACTGTTATTCCAGTAAGAGCAATGAACTGAACTTTTTAATTGTGTGCTGTCACAAATGAGTAAAAAGGAGTGTGGCAGTCAGCCAGTTCTCTTTTTACTTCAGCTGTGATTTAAATGCATTTCTTCTAAATCAAACAACTTGATTACTGGCTGTTTCTCAGGTTATTTTTCTTATTTACTCTGTGCTAGAACTGAAAACCTCTCCTCCAAACCAGTTAATTCCAAATTAGAGCCATGAACTCCATGCTGGGAAATAGCAGCAGCAGCTTAGAAACCTGTTTGGGAGCATCCAGTTCCGTCTGATTTTCTTTACAGTAACTGTTATTTTTATTTTGGTGAGGGAAAAAATCACATAAAATTATATTTATTAATTGCATTGTCTTTCATTTCAGAGGAATCAGAGAATCCCAGACTGGTTTGGGTTGGAAGAGGCTTTAAACCCATCAATCCCATTCCTGCCATGGGCGGGGACATCTTCCACTATCCCAGCTCGCTCCAAGCCCCATCCAGCCTGGTCTTGGACACTTCCAGGGAATGGGAACCCTCAGCTTCCCAGAAAGAGAGGCAAAGAGAGAATTCACCTACCTGAAATCAGGAAGACTGGTGGGTGTAATCCCCCAGGATTTGGTGGGTCTTGGAACTTTTGGGAAGAATTAGAGAAGTGCTGTTTCTTCAAGTCTTTGTGGTTTTTGCCCGTCTTGTTGCGATAAAGCCTCTTCTTCCTGCAATAAAATACACATTGTACTAAAAGGAGATTTGCAGAAAGGCAAATTATTCCTAATTTCCCTCTGGAAGGATCTCTGTCTTCACTGCCCATCCACACAGAATCAGGAGAATTCCCTACAGCCCAGGAAGGGTCCAGGTCTGGCTGTATCCTCCCCTGCTTTACACTTGTAGAGAATTTAAGGCTGTAAAAACAGAGCCCACACAGCTGGAGAATGGAGACAAGGACTTCAAAATGAGATATTCTTGAGAAGATCCACCACAAAACTTCAGAGAACTAAAATAGCAAAAAGACGCCCAGTTTTGCTTATTTATATACACATCTCTTTTTATACACACTCACACACATGGACATTTCTATAAATTAATATAAAAACCCCCAAAGTAGTTTAGAACCACTGAAAGTAGGTTATAGACTTGTAGACTTTTTTCTTCCCTAAAATGCCTTGTAGATTTTCCCCCTAAACCAAACAGAATTCTGTGACTTGAACACGTGATGGCAAATCATGACCTGGGCCTAAGCAGGGCCTTGTATTTCATTTTATTCATATAACCAGCATAAAAAGTGGGTGAAAATATGCACGATATGTGCATGATTATGCTTGGAGCAACCACAGGGCTCGCAGGATTCCCAGGTTTCCCCAATTCAGACTCAATCCAGAAGGCCTGGCCTAAATCAGGGCTCTGCTGTCCCCTCAGCAGAAAGCCTGAAAACTCCGGCGACACCAGGTTGTTTTCCTTACTCCTCCATTCTCGTGGAGTTTGAGGGAATTCCCGAGGAGGGAATTCCTGAGGTGTAGCCCCTCGCTCTGCCAGAGGGCACAACTCATCGCCCTGCTCCAAGGCTGCTCCCTCTGTCCCTCATGGATCAGCCAAGGGAGCCGATTTGTGTATTTCTGCTGGATTAGTCTTAACCCAGATCCTTCCCTAATCCCTGTGGCTGCAGGAATGCTTGGGCTGGAGCAGGAAGGAGTGGCACACGGACAGGAACGAGAAACTCCCAAGTGGAAAGAGCAGCAGCCACTTGGAGAAATCCAGGATGTCTGCTCATTTTATTTCTGAGGCCTGCAGCGCTGAAAATCTTCTCTCCTGCGTTCATGGGAGCATCTCAGCGTATTCATTGTTGAAATAAAAGTAATGTTTATCTGTTTACAGCTTCCTAAGTCTACATTTTAACTGTTATAATGCCAAAGAGCAAAGGAAACGTCTAAAAAAACCTGAACACCTGACTAAAGCCACCAGAAAGCTGCTGGAAACTATAATCTTGCTTCCATACTGATCAGAATTCCCATCTATTATCCGAGTATTTGCTAGACATGGTATGTGGAGAAAATGAAGTTAAAGCACAACAGATGGCAGAAGAAAAAAGAAGAAGCAGCTATCCCACCTTCCAAGGCTACCTTTGCAGGAACATATGGCCTTTTCCTGGGCTTTTGTGTGACAACAAGTTGGCCAGATGAACGTAACTCCAAAAACGAACTGTAGCTGCCTAACACCACCACGGACCACACGAAAAACACGACAGCTCAAAGAGGTACCAGTAAAACAGGCAGGTCCTTCTGAGGAGCTGATTCAAAAATCAGCTGGAAGGCCAACAAACTATCACATTTCTTTAAATGACGTGATACATCGTTATAAATGTAACATACTGATCTATTTCCCTTATGTATGTGATATATATATAAGGCTAACATACTAACATATTTACTTTACATATGTGATATATAGATATAAGTAGCATTTTCCAAAGGTTTGGCAACGCTGTCATTTGAGTGGCTGTTGTTTTGAGCACACAAGATGGAAGAAGGGATATTACCTATTTTTTGCGTCTTCAATTACAGGAAAAAAGAAATGGAGTTTTAATTTGCAAGAGGAAAAAATCAGACATCAGTTAAGTCAATATCTCAATCCTGTAAATCCTGAGTAGCTGATACTTCCATGGAAAGGCTCTGCCCGCAGTTTGGACATTAAACAATTTCATGTTCTCTGCACTCTCCACATCTTGATGAAGTTCATACTCAAGATTTAGACCCGTAAAGTCTGGAGAACAAAGGTCTCTCCAACAATCACACGTTCCAATTTATTTTGGTTTTCTCAAAACATCTTAGAATTAAATGTGAAGAATAAATTACAAATTATTCTCATTCATCTGTAACACAGCACTTTGAAAACTTGATTTGTTCCCCTCAGCCCCTCTGCATACCTGGTGTACAAACATTGCTGTTTTCTGGCTCACAATGGAAATGTAATCAACTTTTCTCCTTCACTGATCTTTAATTTAATAAAGAGATAACTGAGAAACTGATGAGAGCTGAGAAGATAAACAAAGAATTGGAGGTCTGTATAATGCCAATTTGTCTTTTCTCCTATTTCTCCTAAACAAATGTTGCTAAGGTACAAAAGAATGAGTTAGTAAAAAAATTTAGTAGTTATTACTCTGAACTAACAAACCATTGATTTTTTTTATCACAGAATCGCAGAAGTTTGGGTTGGAAGGGACCTTAAAGCCCACCCAGTCCCACCCCCTTCCATGGCCAGGGACACCTTGCACTGGACCAGGATGCTCAGGTTCTCTCTGCAGGTGTCTCCACCTCAGCCTTATCATACAAAATACAAATATTCCCCCAGAAAGGGAAGACATTTGGTAAAATAACCCAAACAGGAGACAATTGTCACAATTGTCTCCACCCCAGTGTCCACTCTTTCCTCCTGCCCCTCCAGCTGCTCCTGTGCTCCCACACTGCTGGAACTCATCTTCCACAGGCAAGAGTTAACTCAGCCCACCAGAATATCTCCATTTCTATCTCCTGACTTGGATTATTTTATAGAAATTATTTGTGTTGACCCCAAGATCAGAACTTTTTCCATTTCTCCAGGAACACGATGTCCACAGCACTACCAATACTTGGATAAATACACCCACAGCATAAGGAGAAGAAAGGGATACCTGGACTTTCAGAGGAATCTCTTATCCCAAAACCCCAAACTCATTAAGAGAGAAGAAATTTCACGCAGCAAGCACACCAACAGTTTATATTTTTGCCTCATGACACTTCATCATCACATAATAAAGTGTCTTCTTTCAGCCACGACATTATGCCATTGTTTAAAATTAAATCCTCCCCAAAGAAAATAACATAAACTTCTCTAAACTGTGTTACTTCTTATTTAAAAATTCTTGGCACAAATCTCCATAACTGGCAAATCTTGATTATTTTAAACTCTCTTGCAGGGCAGATGCTGCCATGGGAGCAGAGAGGAGACTCCAGCAGACTCTGCTCTGGATTCAGGCTCCAACCGGTGGCAGAGAAATTATCCTGGAACTGGAAAGGCTGAGAAAATTCAAAATGAATTTCCACGGAGAAGGAATTTCATCCCAGCCCCATCCCTGCCTGCTCCAGGCCGCCTCTGTTGTTGTCATTCCACTTCCTCCAAGCAGTTCTTTCAAAGTGATGCTGCTAATTAGTACAACTAATTGTCCAATTCATTGATAAAAGTATCAGGATGGTATTTGAATAATCCCTGGGCACAGGGCTCCTAAAGCAGAAATCCGTTTCTGGAATTCTGATTCTATTCTTGCTAAGGTTAATAGATGGTTTCCCACTGAGTTTCATATAATTCACACTGGATCACTCCTGGGTCTATATTTATATAAAAATGCCCTACTATTTCAATCTGTTTGATCATTTAAAAAAATCCATCTTATTTATGCAGAAATAGAGCTCAAAATTCCATAAAAATTTAGCCTAGGATTGAATGAGTTTTCAGAAAGCTTCCAGAGATTTTATAAAGTCTGCTTTTAAGGGTTTTTTTAAGTAAATTGTACTAAATAATCAAATATTCCTCTGATTTTTAGAAATATGTATCACAACAGCATTCAAGCCAAAGAGAAATATTAAATATTATTAATGACAAATGTACCAAATGCCACTGGGGAGAAGCACAGTACAAACAAGGATTTAAAGGTGTCAGGGTGTTTGACAGCAAATCAACAACAGGAATAACTAAATTCCAGACTTTTAAAGTTAAAGACACGAGTATAAATTGAAGGATTTTCACATCAGCAGAGCACACACAGGAAAAGGATCTGAGAACAAGAATTTTAATAGCAGTCAACAGACAACTTGCTTAAACCTAAATTTGCTTTTTTATTACATGATTTTATATGAAGTTTTCTCTATGACCAAAAAACCCCCTTTCAAGCCAAAGAAACTTCTAATATACAAAAAGTTGAATACTTTAAATTGCTTTGCAAGTTACCTTAAGAATTAAACAATATTAATTTAATAATTAAAATGTAAGTGTAATAACAGCCTTACAATTTTGTATGGCTCTAAGAACAGTGAACTGCAAAATGTCAATTTAATGACTGAATTTTTCCTCCTTCACAGACACCACAATTAAAGTGCCCCAGTTCCTTCATTCTCCGCCTGTTTTTTACACTCTCTGACTTCAGGCATAATAAAAGATGAAGTTTCTGACCCCTGAAGCTTTTGTTTCCTCTCCTGCACTTGCAAACTTCCCTAATTCAAAGGTCTGGCAGGAAGGAGTTAACGGGAGCTTCCAGATGAGAGACTCCATCTCCCAAAGAGAGTCTGAGACATCCGTTCAGGGAGAAAAACCTGAAATTCCTCCAGAATTATGTGAGATTGGAATTGATGGACAATCAGATACCCTGGCAACACTGATCTGGGAGATGAGAAGATTCCTACTCCATCCGAGCGCTCCGGCACCGACGGTGAGCTGAGAGTGAGGATCCTTCAGCTTCCTGCAAAGCTGAGCTCAGTCTGGCAGCTCCGAGAGAACTCTTCCCAAATTCTGGGAAGCAGCCTTGGTGTGATGCATAACAAGGTGGACATGCCAGGTCCAGGTAGTTGGATGTGACCTGCCAGGACCTTGAGAGGCAGGAATGCCAGGTGTGGCACTGGGAATGTCACCAACTACTGGGATCTGTATTGGGATCTGTCGTCTTCAGGGGGAAAACAGAAACTCCAATGTCTGGACATGTGCTTCACCCAGAAACTTCTTCCTTACCCTACACAGCCCCTGTGAGCTGCTGCTCTTCAACCAGCCTCTCCTGTATTTCAGTATTTTTGGGCTCTGTTTTTTTGAGCTGATCCAAACCAAGCCCAATTTAAAGGATCTGAATGGTCCCACCACCTCCAAAAAGTTCAAAGCTGAAAGTAATTCCACACACAAAGAACTTGGTTGGATTTAAAAACTGCCTTTCAAGGGATGGCAGCACTACGCCAGGGGAGGAGATGTCAATCTGCTTTTTCGGAATGTGTGAATGTGCAAACGTGGCAACCAAACCTAAACAAAACTGGGACCTAAAATAACCTCAAATTGGAATTCTCCTTTTGCCCTCTCTTTGGATGAACGTGATCAACAAGTGTGAGGAACGGGACCTTCATGTGAGCAACCAAAGTCTTAGAGAATGCCAACAGAACATGGTTTTGAACGTAAAGATAAAATGAAGCCATTCTGTAAATGGCACCAGAGCACAGAAAACGCCGATTTTAGCTCCTGCTCAATTGCAGAGAACAGATGGAAACATTTCGTTTGGACAACAAGAATTATTCCTTAATAATTCACTAATTTCTCCCTAGCATCAAGACAGCCTGAAAACCAGTAAGAGCATCTTTAATTTTCCATGAACTGAGATCTGTGCACCTTTAATATCATTAGTGATAAGATTTTACATCAGCTGAATTCCTGCTCCGTGGCATCATCCAAAGCTTTTAGCAGCCTCATAACAGATATGTTATATCACATATACCCTCGATATTCTGCATTAACAGCTACAAATAACATGCCCAGGTCTTTCCTCAACTCAAGCCCTTGCAGGTAACAGGTAACTGGTACTAAGTGGAAGGACTGAATTAGTAAACCTTAAGTAGGGTCACAAAAAGTCAACACAAGCCAGATCCAGGCTCCTGAATTATTTATTTTTTGAACTATAAACATGTCCTCGGTTAAACCACCAGAATTAAGAATTGACTCGTGCAGATAGATGCTCATTTTGCATATTAGGGTTTCACTACAAAGCGGTGTAAATTTACTCAAGGTAAGAATTTATCCTAAAACAGGAAAATGTAGTAAATGGACACACCAAATAATTCGGCTGTAAGTGCTGCAGGTCAGCCCAACTGAGCACACGACGGTGAACACAGGAGGGTAAAAAAAGTTTGTACCTCAGAGCCTTCAAGTATTTTAGGCAGCAGATAAAAAAGAGCAGCTTAAACCAAGATTTTTCCCGAAGAGACTTTTGGTTTATTTGTCCAAAGAAACATTAAATACAGAAAATATAAATTCATCTGCACAGAAATAACACTGTATTCTCACATTGCTCAAATTATCATCAAGGGCTATTGTTACACATATTTACCAAAATATTTTATATCAGTGTTTCTCCCCACTTGCTGTAACTACGTCGTTTTATGGCAGAATTAATGTGACAGCACAAACATCCCTTCTGCTTCATTAATTTAATTAATTGTCTTGGTCCAAACCCCAAACCCACAACAAGCTCTAAATTTGTTGCAACCACACCCTAAATGGCAGCCTGGGCTTTGCAAAAAAAGTCTCAAAGCTGAAAATAAAAAAATTTAGGAAGGAATTCCTGGCTGGGAGGGTGGGGACGCCCCGGCACAGGGTGCCCAGAGAAGCTGTGGCTGCCCCTGGATCCCTGGAAGTGCCCAAGGCCAGGTTGGACGGGGCTTGGAGCAGCCTGGGACAGTGGGAGGTGTCCCTGCCATGGCAGGGGTGGAATGGGATGAGCTTTAAGATCCTCCCAACCCAAACTGTTCAGTGATTCCATGAATTACTGTACAATTCTTTCCAATTTCTGTACCTCTGGATAAATTCTGCCAATAAGTTTGATAAAAATCCATTTCTATAGCACATTTTCCAGCTGCTCTTTCTGAATACAGAAGACATAAAACCAATAAAAAGGAACAGAAGCTTGTTTTAAGCTTTACTTCCAAATTTTTGTGTCATCAGCAACAGAAGATGACTCGGGAAGAGCCATGGATGTAACGAGGGGTGTGGAGTCATCCTGAGGAACAGATCCAACACACCTTCAGAGTAATGATTTTCTCTGCCCAACATGATTGCAGACTCAGGCAGGGACTCGAGAGATGATTTTGGAGAAGCTGAGCCAAACTGAAAAGTCTCTTCACACGGAATTGAAAATTGTTTTTAAAATTCCCCACTCTTCAAGAGTAACACTTTAAAAAATTTAATCCATGAAGCTTTTTGGAACTACAGCAAGATAATTTAACACGTTGTGCTGCTCTGAAGTTAAGGTCACACATTCTGCCATCATGTTGTGCATGAATTTTGATTTCCCTCAGCATGACGGTATTTGACATTCACGGAATCATCTCAGGTTAAGGCAAGTGGTGAAATGTTGCATCAGGTTGTATTTTAATAACTGGAATTGAGGATTTCAGGTATTTTGTACTGTTGCAAAGGCACCATGTGTACATTTACATGCAGTGACTGTTGTATCCAAGGAAAAGCCATTCAGTGATTTACAGCCACAGCACTCAAGCACAATTATCAGCTTTGAAACCCATCAATTTCATTTTTTTTCCTTTCTTTCTTGCTTTTAGCTGGCACTAGCACAAGGAGTTCTGGCATAGATTGTTTTCAGTTTGTACACATTTCAAACCAGTGCTGATTTCCTGGGACAGAAGATTTAGAATTGCCACGTTCCCTTTAACTGAGCAGGATTTGCAGTAGTGCAGGATTTCTTGTATTTTTAACTGTTGGGCTTCCAGCACCCAAAGCAAGGCTCATTTTCTCCTTCCACTGAACACTAAAGTGACTTTTTCTCTCTCAAACCACTGAAAAGTCCAACGGGGACAATGTGTCTCCTTTCCTCTCTATCCCTGCTGGATTTAATAGAGTGCCAGGGATAGAACATAACTCTAGGCTTAGTTTTTGTTCCATGGAAGGCACAAAAAGGAACAGGCATCCCATTTATTTTTGGTAGCTTTTGGTGTAACAGCAATGCAATTTAACATATTCTTCTGGTTTTTACACAAAAAGTGATATTTCTGCTCAGCTGCATTCCAGGAGATGCCAGAGAGACTTCTGGAATGTTAATTGTCAAGTTATCAGCTATTAAACTTCTTTCTGGAAGTGTTCTCTGGAATACTGCAAATCCTGGTGTTTTTAACCATCTAATGAGCACGAGTTTTCCCAGACTGATTCCCTCATGGATGACTCCTCCTGGATAAACACCTGTTAGGAGCCTTGGTATCTTCCCTGTGAGGGTGGGGAGGCCCTGGCACAGGTTCCCAGAGAAGCTGTGGCTGCCCCTGGATCCCTGGAAGTGTCCAAGGCCAGGATGGAGCAACGTGGGATAGTGGAAGGTGTCCCTGCCGTGGCAGGGATGGAATGGGATGAGCTTTAATGTCCCTTCCAACCCAAGGCATTCCATGATAATGAGGGATGTGAAGCACTGGGAATCACTGCCCACACCCTGCTGGGGTCCGTGGTGAAAGCACACGTGGGTGTCCTGCTCCCAAACATCCCAACGGGACTTCCCACTGAAGGGAAACCTTCTCCTGGGGAGCCACCAGGCACCAGCAGAGCTCTGGGTAATTCCAAGGGAATCAAGAGACACGAGGAAAGCTCTGCTCCCACCTCCCGGATCCCTAAAGCCGTGTTTGAACTGGCTCTCGTGAACCACTGAAACACCACCAGATGAAGAGACAGTTTGATTCCTGCAAAGGACTGGCCAAAGGCCTTCAATCTCCTACTGCTGTCAAAATCCATCCTGAGGTACCATATGTGAAACCCACTGAAATAAAAAATTCAATCACCCTAATTAGGCAGCCAGCATCAGGTGCTTAGGAAATGTCAAAGGGAAAAAGCATCCAGGCCCTGGAGATCACCAACATTTGCATTTGAAACCACACCAAGACCAGGCCTTTGAGTGAAAAGGAGATAAAATGCAAGTTTTTCTAATGTTCAAAGGGCGCCTCGAAGGTTTTCAGCTATTTCAGTACATTTTCTTTAGAAGCACAGATCAGGTTTGTGGGGTTTTTGTACCGTTTTGCTTTCTAGTCTTGAAAGCAGCAACTCAAGCGTTCTGAGCTTTGAGCTTCCAGAAACATCCTGTGTTTTCTTTTACTGTCAGGCCTTGAGCTGCTGTGGACAAGCTCAAGATCCATCTGGACAAATCCAGATGTGCCACAGGTTGTCCCACCACTCACTTTTGTTGGCCAAACCCTGAATTAAGTAATTTATTAAACTTAAACCATCAAGTCGCAGACGTTATGGCAAAATCTACTGACAGAAGAATTCATGTTTATTTGCTCTAGATCTTCACAAGAAAACCTCAGCAGAAACATCTTCAATACTCGTCCAAAATCTTTATTTTTTACCTTTTATTGGAGCTATAGAATCATGGAAATGAGTGACAGGGATGGCTTCAGCATTGAGTGTTTCAGACGAGTTCAAGGACAGGTAAGAAGAAATTTAACTGGTTTGGAATCGCTGTCCTAGAGCTCATCTTGCAAAACCTGACGAAGAGTTACCTAAATGTCCGAAAGGAGGAGAAGAGTCAGGTATTTGGAGTGAGAGGCCTATCCAGCATGCAGGGATGGAACACTGAAATTCAGGAATGGAACAATGAAATTCAGGAATGGAACACTGAAATTCAGGAATGGAACAATGAACTCCAGTCATCACAGAGCTGTGCTTGTGATTCTGTAATCTGGGCATGTAACTGAAATGCTTTTTCAGATCTGCCATCAATTCCCAGAATCAGGACTCCAGGGTTCAGCAATTGCAGCTGGACAATCCTCAATCTGTCTGCTTTAAAATCACCTTTTTATCACCACTAAATCACCTCATTTAGTTCACTGCTAGGACATAGTTCAATCCTAGATTCATGTTTTATAAATTTCTATTTCCACCTAAACAAATAATTTACTGTTGTGTCAGTCCAGCAGATCTTTTGCATGTTGTGGTTGGGGTTTTTTCCCTCCCTTTTCAGTGAATACATCCCATTATTGTAAATATTCCATGAACTTGAATCTAAGCTAAAATTTAAGGAGCACAGCCCTGCTATTCCAACAAGTAAGGAAGAGTCTGTAATCCTTGCAACCTCTCCTTGCCTCCCTTCCCTTCATCCCACTTTTCAAGTTCACTTCCCAGGCTGAGGGGCTACACTGGTTTCAGCTTCTTACATACTTACTTCTGGATTTAGGGATTGATCACAGAGGAGGAAGTCAGACCCTTCTTTCCCTCCAGCCAGCAATGTAATCCCCCTGACCTGAACCCAAAAATCACGTATGGTTTTAGCTCTTCCTCCAGAATTTCTCTGTAATGGGAGAGGACAGACTGTGCTGGAATTCTGTCAGTCCATACCTGGAGTGCAGGCTCTGAATACACAGCAGTGCCAGTTTTTCTCCCTCAGAATTTGGTGTTTAACTATTTAAGAAATGTTTCAGCCTCTGAAAAAATCTCTATTTAAAATCGCCCACATTGTGTCTACCAGGAATTTAGGGGATAAAAAAACCAAGGCACACCAGGAGCACAGCTACAAACTTAGGACTTTATGGATCAGTTTTATGCCACAGAGCCACAGCAGGAGGACACCAGGCTGTGCTCTTCAGCTCCCTGGCTGGGAGATCATTTCCACACAAATGCCTTGCACAAACTTTTCCCAGTTTTTCCTCTTTGCAAGTAGTGCAAGGAAAGGCTGAAACACGTGTGCAGCTGAGGGAGGTGCAGGAAGAATAATGGACTGCAACAGCAACAAGCAAAAGTACAGCTAGGAAGGATTTAAGATGTATAAAACACAGAGAAAGTAACTCAGTCCAGATCATGGAATGTTTAAAGTTGGAAAAGATCTCTGACATGATGAAGATGAGAGGTAGAAGAGCATTAATTTTATATAAAATACAATTTGTTACTATTATAGGTAATTAATATGGAAACCATTTCCTAGGTGCCATGGTGAGCTCACTGTCCCTCCCAGGCTCTGAAACAAGATCAGGGAGCTGTGACCCAGGGTCTGGGAAAGGTGATAGCCCAGGAGCTGCAGGATGGCAGGGAACAGTCACTGCTCTGTCTTCTGGCCTTTGGCTTTTTACATTCACACAATCCCAGAAGGGATTGGCTTGGAAACTCATCCACTGCCACCCCTGCCCTGGCAGGGACACCTTCCACTATCCCAGGCTGCTCCAAGCCCCATCCAACCTGGCCTTGGACACTTCCAGGGATCCAGGAGCAGCCACAGCTTCCCAGCCAGGAATTCCTTCCCAATATCCCATCCATCCCTGCCCTCTGGCACTGGGAAGCCATTCCCTGTGTCCTGTCCCTCCAGCCCTTGTCCCCAGTCCCTCTCCAGCTCTCCTGGAGCCCCTTTAGGAACTGGAAAGTCACCCCAGAGCCCTTCCTCACTCTCCTTTGGGTGCCTAGGAAAGGAAAAGGACCTGTCTGGGGCAGGAAATCAAAAGCTGTAGGGAGCAGCTCCAGAGATGTCAGACACAACCACACAGCCCATGGCCAGTGAGGGCCCCACTCCCATCTTCACTCCAGGACAGCTTTCCCAACAAGTATTCCTGGTTTTGAAAGCGTTTTATCATCCATCAGCCACACTCCCCTCTTCACAAACTACTCAAATACAACTTTGGGCACTAAACACGGGCTCTCAGAGTCTGTTTTTCCAGGGAACAGGTGTGTGATTCCCATCTCCTGCTCCAGTCTCATCAGCGTGTCCTATCCCTGTCCCTGCAGCTGCAGCCAGGCTGGTCCTTCATAATTACAACCCATCTTTAACTGGAATTTTAGCTCCACATTCCTGCAGCCCAAATCAAAACTATTCATGGAGAATGTGTAATTTTATATTTTAAATATGTTTAGATGGGACCATCACGATAATCTGAGGGCACTGGCCCTCCTGCAGAAACATCTGTGTCAAAGCAGGGACTTGTCCCCTCCTGTAGGTCTATTTTTAAAGGCTTGAAATGTATTTTAGATTTTAGATCATCAAGGAAATGCAATTTAAGACAAATCAGAAAATCGTTTTTATACATGACTAGTTCATAAGCATAATTTCCATCGAAAAGGCATTAGAAAGAAGCCTTTAAAATGCTAAGAAAGAGAAAAGCCAACTGAATTACGGAAAAACGTTTGGTAGGAACGCCCAAATTTTATACCCTCGTGCTCAGGAAGGTGCCTTGGCTCACTTTTAAACCCTCACAATCCTTTCCAAGAGGACACATTGTAGAAGAGCTGGATTTTACAGGATTGCAGGGATGCAGACCAGGGCTACCCACAGCCTCAATAACATCCCTGACAAATGGCAAAATCAGCCAAAGATTGATTATGTGGCTTTATTTTTTTTAAGTAGCGTCACCTGAATCAGGGATTTGCTAACTTCACTGGAAGACACAAGTTGTGCAGTTTCCTAACAGCAGTGAATTTGCAGGGAGTTTTGAAGTGCCCTTTGCAGGAACAAAGTGCTTTCTCTCCCATCACCAGTTCCCAATAACTGTTTTCCAAGGATCACAATCAAAGGAATAAATATTAACCTGATGGAGGCACGTGCATATCATCCTGATCCAACACTCAGAGGCAGTTTACTCAGCTTTTTGCACTTTAAATGGTATTATAAGGCAGAATGATAGCAGAAATGGTGTAAAGAGCCCCAGCTGAAGCCTGTGTGTGATGGGTGTATATTGAATTCTATACCCTGAGAATACAATATCACTGAAAGCTACTCCATGAGAACTTCATTGAACACAAAGAGGATCCTCCAGTCGGAACACCCACGTGTCAGACTATTCCTGAGTGCCATTGTGCCTCCTGTCACCTGCTCATTTGCCTACAGGATCTGTCCTCTGCAAATGTCACTCGCTGCCACTCAAACGCTGAAATTGTGCTGCAGATAAAAAGAAAACTTAAGGAAATAATAATAATAAAAAAAAAATATATATATAGGCCTGAGCCAACATAAATGTCTACACTGGCAAAGGTAAAAAACTTCCAAACAAAAATTAGCAGCATTAAAAAAATGCTGTTAGAATTATCTAGGAGAGGTTAAATACACATTATAATACCTACAATATATATGATACTGGTTTTCCTTTTATTGAAGGGGCGCCTGTGGCCAGGTTTCCTTCTCCATTTGCTGTTCCCTTGTTGGGACAGGAATGAAACAAGAATTCACTCCTGGAGCTACTTCCTCATGAACTATTTATTATCAAACACACGAAGATTCACCAGTGAACACTCCCATTTGTGTGGTATGAAAACAAGAGCATTTTGTTTCCTAACATCTAAATGAGCACCTCAAATAGATTCCTGCTCCCATGGAAAATTCACTCTAGGATCCATGTCCTAAACACTTTTAGTTCCTGGATTAAGGACCGATCAAAAAAGAGGAGATATTTTAACTTTTGATGAGTTTTGGAATAGAAGCTTTAGTTCACCTTCCCTTCTCCTAAACTCGGCTGCTTTCGCCCCCACTCTCAGAACGGCACCAATAAACTGAGGGTGGACTTGGGCTGGGTTTATGGTTGGACTCCATGACCCTAAAGGTCTTTTCCAGCCTAAATACTCCATTATTCTGTGATGAAACCTCAAAGAAATGTGATGAATCCTTTGAAGTGATCCAAACTTAGTTTGGGAGGCCGAGCCAAAGCCGGCCGTGGCAATTACTGACCCACCTTGGTGAGGATCTTTACCTCTCAGGAATATTTTTCAGGAATGTGGTAAAAAATAAAAATAACCCTTTTTGTGTTCAGCTCCAGAGCATCACCACAGGTTTTGAGAGGAAGAGAGGCTCTTTTCTTCAGAAACTTGGCGTGTTTGATTTTAAAAGCGTCCCTGGTTTTAATTTTCAAGCATTTCCCTGGACTGGGATCCTTCTAGGAGAAGGCCAGTTGAGAATCTCAGAAATGATAACGCCTTCCCTAAGCATTTCAATACATTCTTCACCATGATAGTGGCCCTCCAAGGATGTGAACTGATAGGAAGGGGAAAAGAAAATAAAACTGAAGAGCAAAATGAAAAAAACAATCTCTTCACAAATTTTCAGGCCACATTCATGTAAAAAACCCCAATTTTTTTTAGGTTTTAATTAACAGCTACATTTTAAATTTGCTGCCCTTAAGCTTCTTTTTTTTTTTTTTCAGAAGGAATTATTAAAACAAAAATCAAAGATCTGAGTTTGGTTTGGTGTTTCAACAGAAAACAATAATTCAGTTTATCTTAAGTACTACACTGTACATTCTTCTTTTAAATATTATTTACAATTAATAAATAATGACAGGAGCTCTCATCTGTTATTTTAAACCAGCAGCACTTCCAGCAAAAAGATGTGGCTTTTACTTCACAGAAATTTCTTGTGATATTACAGGAAAACCTAAGGATGGAGATCTGTAACATTTTCTAATACCACAGACTGAAATAATCAAAACCCTCAACATTTTCTGGAGATATCCCAAGAACCTCAAAACTTTCTCGAGGTATCCAGGTTCCTGGGGCTGTAGGAAGCCAATCTTTAGCTTTGCTAAGAAAAATTAACTATTAAAAAAAATTCACTGTAACAATTTTGCTATTTTGTCTTGAATTTTAAAGAGAGAGCCACGGCAGGATCAGAAAGTTCTGCATTACTTAAACATTTAACTTTGAAATTACAGCTAAATCCCTGAGCTTGATTAATTTGGTTACAATAAAAGAAGTGTTGGGAACATTTCTTTTTGTTCAGGGTGCCTGCTGCTCCAATTTTTCAAAATGAAAAGCCTTTGTAGTGGGTGAGTTTTATTTACAATATCTGTGTAAGGAAAAATTCAAAACGTCAGCCCATGATTCAATTTCAGAAGGAGCAGCTGGAAGAGAAATGGGGATCATGGAAAACAAACTTCTTGCTCTGTGCAAAAACTTGGCAGAAGCGGTACAAGAATTTCTGCTCAGGCAGGGAAGAACTTATCAAATCTATTACATTTAAAATGTACTTTGAAAATTTGGCTGTAAAATGCACCTAAAAGTTGTGATATTGAAAAGCAACATTAGGAAAATGTCTTTTTTTTTTTTAACCCAAATCCTTTAAATAATTTCTGTCGAAAAAAAAATTCAAATTAAGTAGGTCTCCTTTTATTAAATTTAAGAAGGTAGAATTCGTTTATACCTTGCTTTAGAGAGAGTACCTTGGGAATTTCACACAAATCCAAGCCTTTCATATGGAAAGAAGACAGAGCGAGACAGAAAATTGATTGTTCTGAGAAAAAACATCAGGGCTTCAGAAGAGGCAACCGGGCTCCTTGCTTTCCATGGCAATTCAGGAAAAACAGGCTGAGGAGAAAACTGATGGAACACAACCCTGCTCCTCGTGTGCCTTAGGATAAGCCCAGCCCAAAGCTCGGGGATGGCACAGCTGGGAGCCAGGCTGTGCAGAGAGCAGGGGGTGGGCAGAGCCAAGGCTCGGTGTGTGCCGCAGGCTGCACGGGAACCGAATAGTTCCATGAATTCTGGTGTTTGGACACTGCTACATCACGGTGCCGGCATTCCACGGGTCAGGAATTCCTCAGAGACAACAAGGCTCGGAGCTGGGGGTGGCACAGGGCTCAGCACGTGGCTGTCAGTTATTGTGCTGCCAGAATTTCTCCTGTTTGAAAAGATAAACAGATGCAAACCCCACTGATCCTCCCAGCTCTGCAGAGCCAGGGGTCCGTGTTATTAATGCTGGATTTGCCCTCAACACAAGGAAAACATGGAGCTGCTGGAGAGAGTCCAGAGGAGGCCATGGAGCTGCTCCAAGGGCTGGAGCCCCTCTGGAGCCAGGCTGGGAGAGCTGAGGGTGCTCACCTGGAGAAAGGAAGGCCCCAGGGAGAGCTCCGAGCCCCTTGCAGGGCCTGAAGGGGCTCCAGGAGAGCTGGAGAGGGACTGGGGACAAGGGCATGGAGGGACAGGACACAGGGAATGGCTTCCCACTGCCAGAGGGCAGGGATGGATGGGATATTGGGAAGGAATTCCTGGCTGGGAGGCTGGGGAGGGGCTGGGATGGAATTCCCAGCGAAGCTGTGGCTGCCCCTGGATCCCTGGAAGTGCCCAAGGCCAGGCTGGATGGGGCTTGGAGCAGCCTGGGATAGTGGGAGGTGTCCCTGCTTTGGAACTGGATGAATTCTAATGTCCTCCAACCCAAACCAGGGTGGGACTCTCCAAAAATTAGCACCTGTTGCTAAAAGGTGCAGTAAAGCACGAAGGCAAATTGGGAATTCCATCTGCAGGGAAAGGCCTGGACCTTCCTGAGGAAGGAAGGATTGAACAATTAAAGCCAGCGGATCGCTGGTTAAATTCCATCTATTTAATGGAAGGGTTTCCTACGGAGGAAAATAGCATGTTATCATATAATTAAAGATAATGCACGAGGTCTGAGTGGGTGAGGCAGGGTCAGGAAGGTTTGGGAGTATTGGACTCCACAGGAACGTGGATTCCATCCACAGAGCCCCTGCTTTTAAAAATAGATCAAATGGAACAGCAGCAGTGGCTGCAGTACCTGTACAGCGGTGAGCACTTGAGTGGGGGAAAAAAAAGAGTTCAAAATACAAGCTAAGATGCTGAGAATGAGAACTAAATGTTTTCTTGGATTTCACTGAAGTATCCTGAGGTTTATCCACAAGTACATATTAAAACTTTCAGGAAATAACCGGTACAACACGAACCTTACAGGGAAAACTACTTTCCCTGCCCTAGTTTTTCACACAGAAAAAATGTTTTTTCAGAACCCAAACACAGACTTTGATAATTATTCCCCCAAAACATTTGGTTTTCCTTCACCAACTGGTGTAGATTCCCATTTTAGAACAAATAAAAACATATGCAAAGGTCTATCCTGGAAGGGAAGAGTGACAACAAAACAAACCCAACCCCTCAATAAGGCAGAGGTATAAATAACCTCTATCAGCTCTGTTTGTCTTTTAAATGTAAAAATCTTCCTTCTGAGGGTCAAAAAAATCCCCAAACGAAGGGAAAATGAGAAGGGAAGAGTACTGCCTTCATTTTTTAACTTCACTTTCAAAGACTCCATAAATGAGACACTTAATTTGTCTGGGCTAACGAAGCACTTCCAAGAATTCTCTACTGATGCTGCTTGAAAATAGAGATTATATATATTTATATATTAAATATGTATTATAAAGATATGCACTATAAAGATTTGCAGAATGATCCCTTTCCCAGCAGATCCAGGCATGAGTAAAAGAAGAAAATTAATTACAAACACTGAATGAACTTTGTGTTTAAATCAGTTTTAACAGTGCTGCATCAGAGCATCACCTGGGCCTCAGCACCCTAAGAACAGTGGAGGTTGTATTCCTCAAATCCCCAGCTCCCAAGAGCCACCCAAAGTTCAGATTTGAGAATTAAGGAGTTTATCCATGAATTTATCCATGCCCTTATCCAAGAGCATTTTACAGGCTTCACTTTGAAAAGCCTCAGCTCGAGTTGGTGCCTCCAGAAGTTCAAAACTGAAGCTGTAGCCTCATTTTGGACCTCTGTGCTACAGCAAAGAAAAGCAAATATGTAAATTCCCAGTGAATTCAAGTGCTCCATTAGGAGCTCAATTATATTCTGAAATGATGTCTTAATTGGTTTGCTCATAGATGAGCTGTACTGCTAACCAAAAATCTACTGCCATAATCAGCACTAAATTTCAGATATTGCCACACATTAAATTAACAGCAGATAATGAGTGGGAAAATTAGCTCTATTTCCATAACAGAAAAAAAATGGTCCCATATTACCTACAGTGTTATAGTGAGTTAGTTTCAAAATAGGAAAAAATGATACATAAACAAAACTCTCCTGAATATCCTCACATTTATCTGGCTCAGAAGACCACATATTGATGATAAATAATACATGCAGAGAAAATAAATGGCACAGGACACACCAGGTTTGTGCTTTCAAGATTTAATTTAAAGAAGTCACATTTTGAAATTCTCTAGAAATCTTCAAGAGATTTACCACTGTTTTACCCTTTTTCCACCTAATTTTTGTCTTTTTGGGCGTAAGGCCCATCCTCAATTACTCTTCAGGTTTTAAGGTAGTGCTGGGTCTCATCGGTATCACAAAAATATTGTAACTGATCTGCAGGTGAGAAAACTCATGAGAAAAGAAAAATAAAGAAAAGCATTACATGCAGGAAAAAAGAGAAGCTGAGGAAGGACTCATATCCTTGTGACTAAAAGGAGGAGAAAAAACAGAGCTCTTCCCATGGAGATTATTTTTCACTTTAGAATAAATAAACATCAAAAAAGAGGTTAAAAGTTGGCAGAGTGGTCAGATTCCCAAACTTCAGCTGCTGTTCAATTTTGGAGGTCAAACGCAAACTCATTACTTCTAGACAAATGCATAATGTGGATTATTTGAGTTACCTTTGCTGTCTGAAGGAAACAGATTTCAGAGATCTTGTCTGTAAATGAGATAATCCTCAACAGTGCTGCCTCCAGCGACCACCATCGTCAACAAGGATCTGCAGAACAACAGCAGAGCACAAAATCAGCCAGGAGACCTAAATACTGATTGATTTATTTATTAAAAAGGCACAGTTTCATGCAACACATGAATTTAGGAGCTGCTGTTAAAAATAAACAATCAAGCACCAGAGTCACTACATGGGAAGGGATTTATCTGCTTGAGGAATATGATAATTAGTCCGCATTAAGATATTTAAAAATACACCTGACTTGGGGAATTCACTGTTACACCAAAATAACAACAGCAAGGATCCCATGAGTTAAAATTTAAATTAAATAAAATTAGCAATTAGTATTGAAATGTGACATATTATGAGCACTAATAAATTATGAGACGTTAAATCACCTCCCTAGACTGAAATTAAAGGTAACTTTAAGACAAGGTCACTATAAATGGCAGTTATGCTTTTAAAAAATAAAATTATTCGACAATAAAACCGCACAGCATCATTTGTTAGTGCTGCTTTCATATCTCAGCCCTGTAACTACAGAAAGATGAATATGAAAAATTAAATCACTACAAAATTCATCAGGTCCAAAAGTTTTTGCCTTGTAAACAATTTTTCTTTTTTACTCAGTCAATTCCACTTGGTTTAGACTTTCTCAGACCATGGAGGAATCCAACTCTGAGCAAAGGAAAACCCCCCTGACTTCCATCACCTGAGAAAAAACACCTTTCAAACCAACTTCTCCCAGAAACAACCAAGTTATGGAATATCTACACGGATACTCTGCTCTTTCCAGAGCTTCCAAAAACGTAAAATCCTTGTAGAGGACATAACTCACACCAGTCTCGGAAAAAAAATTGCCCACGATTATGTTCCCCCTGTTTCTCATGCAAACCTGAGAAAGCACCTGGCTGTCCCTGCACCTCCACGCCTGCCCAGCTGAGAAGTGATGGAGCAGCGTGGGGAAAACATTCCAGACACAAAATGAGCCAGTAAAATCCCGAAAAGCTGCTGTGCAGGCACTGGGAGCCACGCTGCCCCGGCGGATTGGTGCTGAATTTCAAGATACGGTTCAAGACGAGGTTGAGGGCACGAGAGGAACACAAAAAGGTGGTTTTCGTAATTGAAGGCTCAAGGAATACCTGGAAGTCACAGAATTTTCTGTGAAACAAGAGGTGAGAAGGATCTGGTGATGAGCTCAACATCACTGAACAACCCAACCCAAGATACCAAATGTTGGAGCACTGAGGTCCAAGGAACACCTGGAGGTGGCACTCAGGGCTCTGGTGACAAGGTGGGGATTGGTCACAGCTTGGATTCCATGGCCTTGGAGGGCTTTTCCAACCCCAATAACGCTAAACCCAAACCAATCACCTTTAAATCCACGCCTTGTGCAGCCAAAACCTACAACCCCTTGGAATCAGGAGCAGTTAAGGTTGGAAAAAGCCCTGAGGATCATGGAGTTCAACCAGGGCCACTTTTTGACAGCTCTGTTGGTTTTGGTCTCCTTTATTTGGTCTCTAAGCCAACCCAGTGAAGTCCAAGGAATAAACTGGTACAGAAGCCAAGGCAGGATCCAACACCAGATTTCTTTAAGGAGTTCAGCAGAGAATTTGGATCAGTGGCTCCAAAGAGGAAGGCTCACCTGCTGAAAACTGGAAAATGGACTGAGAATTGGAGTGAAAAATGGCATTTTAAAGGGAAAACATAATGTGGAGCAGCTCTGGGATGAGAATGCAGTATTTCATTGTGCCACTGTAAACAGCTCTTGTTTGGAGTCTCCGGAGTGGTTCAGAGTCTGGGACTTGTCTTCCTTAAAAATGACTTTGTTCACATAATTTGGTGTTGAGTTTTTCTATCAGCTGTGCTTTAGACTTCCCATTCAGTTCTTAATCTCCCCAGATTTCTTTCAGTGCCATGAAAAGATCTGTACTTTATTTTTTTGCCTGACAAGTAAATCATTCTCACGTTGCCTTTTGTGTTAATAGATGATATTTTCTATTTTCTTTGTGAACCGCACAACCACAATCCAGATATTTAAACTCTGCTCCCACTGCAGATGTTATTTCTGATCGGATTTAATCATCACTCTCAAACAGAACAACTGCAATAATTGTAAGGGTATCATTAATTTTGTTCTCAAAACCTCTAAGCCTTCTCCAAGGGCTTGGAGCATCAGAGCACTGGGAAGAAATTTCTTCTGTGTTTAACCACATCTTTCAAGGGAATCTGCTGAATTTCTTGGGACCTGTTAATTTTGCTGAATGGCACCCAAGTGTTTAATTTTTTCCTCATCTGATTTTATGATCATCACCCTAAGACCAGGAGGAGTCACTCTGATCTCACCTTCAATTAATGGGAATTTATTGATGAGATGAAATGTTTTCTGTTTAAACACACATGATGTTATTTACAGTGTGGATTCCTGTAAGACATTTGATACAGACACCAATAAAGACACAGCTCCACAGAATTCCAGGATGGTTTGGGATAGAAGGGACCTTAAAGCCCATCCAGTTCCAGCCCCTGCCATGGGCAGGGACATCTCCCACTATCCCAGGTTGCTCCAACTCCCACCCAACAGATCCCTGTGGATCCTGAACACCCTTTCCTGAACACCACAGCCCAGGAGCCTGGAGAGCCTGGAATTAATTTGCGCTGCTCTTCAGGTGCTCCCCATTCTTCTTTTTAAATTTTTCTCGTTTTCTTATATTCTCCAGCACCTTATTTTGAATGTTGTTCCTCTAAATATCCCAGAGTATGAAGAGTTGGTTCTACAGGATTCTGCATCCTAGTCTGGTGCCAACCCACCAAACATATGTCTCTGCTCAAATGGAAGAATCTGTTTTGATTTCTCTTTTTTTAAAAAAAACATTTTCCTGGACTGGGGACAAAACATTTCTTTAGATACAACTCAACGTTTAGTATCTTCTGAGATACGAATCTTCCTATAAATTTTTGTTAATTTATTCCCATGCAGCAACTTTGAAGAAGCTGAACTATGTGAACACACGACAGTAATTATTAAATGTTTGAAAATTCATTACTAAATCAAAAGTAATTTAGAAATTCTTGGCTGTGAGGGTGGGGAGGCCCTGGAATGGATTTCCCAGAGAAGCTGTGGCTGCCCCGGATCCCTGGCAGTGTCCAAGGCCAGGTTGGACGGGGCTTGGAGCAGCCTGGGACAGTGGGAGGTGTCCCTGCCCATGGCAGGGGTGGCACCAGATGGGCTTTAAAGCCCTTTCCAACCCAACCCATTCCAGGATTCCATGATGATTCTTCAATCTCATGGGTGACAAACACGCCTGAGCTTCCTAGAGATGTTTAGGAATGGAAAGAAACCCATCAGCTCAGACAGGTGCAAAATCTCACATCATTTTCTGTTAGATAAGGGAATATTTGGGATGCACCACACAGAAACACTCCAAAGCCTCTGCAATCTCCATCAGCCGTTGCCTCTGGGAGGTGTTTTTCTTGTTTGTGAGAAAAAATCCTTGCAGTCACATGAAAATTATTCCACAGCAAGATAAATGCACAGAGGAAAGAGCAGAAATTTTCGATGCATAACACAGTCTCTGCACACAGAGTTAGGGAAGTATTTCCTAATCTCTTTTTTTTTTTTTTTGTAAAGGACCAGCAGACTGGAAAAACACTGAAGGGATCTTTGTTTGTATTTTCACACCTGAGGGGTGCAGTGTAGGAGGAGGACAGGACCAGGAATATGAAAGAATGAGCAGGGCTGGATTCTCCTCCGAGCTCAGAACCCCCACCATGATCCAGCTCAGTTCCAAAGGCTACCACTGGAAAAGAATGAGGAGGAAAACACATGCGTGTTTTCCTTTTTTTAGTCCACAATAATGCTGAAAAGGCTGCCTCAATCTTTCTTTTAAATTAATAGTTTGAAGTGAGAAATAAATAAAGCAGGTCGGCTTGTTTTTGTCAGAGATGAGCGAGCAAGGACTAATGAGATCACATGACAGATGAGTCTTCTCCAAGATTGTCCTAAGGAAGAATTCCATCCTGCTTTCAACTGTTATTTACCATTTTATTGACACCAATGGAACAGAATTTTCTAATTACCATTAGAAAACAAGAAGATATTGTAGCTAAAAGGAGAAAAGCCTCACTAATTTTACTCATTTCATTTCTGGTATTCTGGGGAAGGGCAGTTTTGGGGATGCTGTGGTGTGGGGCACTGCTTCTGCACCAGATATTTGTCTCTGTTTATTCATATTTTACTCATTTCATTTCTGGTATTCTGGGGAAGGGCAGTTTTGGGGATGCTGTTGTGTGGGGCACTGCTTCTGCACCAGATATTTGTCTCTATGTATTCGTATTTAAGTCCAACCCCCACATTATATATAAGCAGTATATGTACATAAATATATAGAATAAACAAATGTGTTTTCTCTATGTCTATAGACAACAGATACTTTATTTTTTACTACAGGCATAATCCCAGTGCTATCAAAATTTCTGAGAACCAAAATATTTCTGGAAGAAATAAATCCCCCAGACCTCAATGAGACACAAACTACATTAGAAAGAAATCCCATTTATCTTCCAAACACGAATATCTCCATTTTCTTCCTTTCTGGATTACTTCTAAATACTTTTTTAGCAGCTAATCTCTCCTTAAAGCTGAACAGTGTAACGGAGCACAGAAGAGGCCACGGGGTGGGAGAGCTGGGAATGTTCAGCTGGAGAAGAGAAGGATCCAGGGAGACCCCAGAGCCCCTTCCTATACCTAAAGGGGCTCCAGGAGAGCTGGAGAGGGACTGGGGACAAGGGCTGGAGGGACAGGACACAGGGAATGGCTTCCCACTGCCAGAGGGCAGGGATGGATGGGATATTGGGAAGGAATCCCATGGACTGAGTTAACTTCCAGGAGTCTTCCTTTCTGAGTAGCCCAGAAAACAAGGGATGGGAAGAATCCCTCATTCATGGAAATTGAACAGGGAAAAGTAAGCTCAGTGCCACGCTAAGAAAATTATCATCCACAGCAAACTAGGTCACAGGAGTGAGTAGTTTACTAAATATAAACTTTCTTTGTAGTCAGGCAACCACTGTCAGAGTAATGAGATTTACTCATATTTCACCCAAGTGCTCTCTGAATTCAGACTCATTAAAATAACCACCAAGTGACCACTCACACGTCCCTCACCTCTCAGGTGACGCAGCAGCAAATTCAAACCGTCTCTAAAAAAAGAGGATTTGAACCTTTTATAATTTCTAGGTATAAAAGAAACCCCTTTGCATCTACACTGCTGCTCACCCAAATGTCTCCTGCATCCAAAAATACACTCCCAAGCGTAATTCGCTTCCTAAGTCACGTGGAGGTGACAGAGCCTTACTTTACTCCCAGAAAACCGTGGTGGCACAGTGAGTTTTAGTGACCTCCTCAAATCCCTGCTACGGTGGTGACACAGTTGGAAGGGAAACACAAAATTCCTGTCAGCTGTCACCCAGTGCTTCCAACCCTGCGAGGAGCTGGGGTTCTCCCAAAAAATATGCAAACCAACCAGGAAAAATGAATGGAAGGGTGAGAACACTCCCTGTTGTTTATTTTCTTGTTTTGGAGAAAGAAAAGAGAATATTTTTCTAGCCATGCAAGTATCACTGTGTTTATAACAGGATGTTCTTCCTCTGCTGTTTGGATGGTTCCAAAAATATTCCCCTTTGGTTTGTGGCAGTGGCTGTCACCCTGACAGCGTTTGCTGCCTCCAGGGCAGGCTGTGTCTGTAACAAATCTGCACAGGCAACTGATGCCACACTCCCATTTTTTCTAAACTTAGAGCTAAAAACTGAAGGGGCTGAATTAGACAACTGTGGATACAAAGCTTTAATTTCTGAATGGTTATTTCCTAGCGGTGCTCGCATTTAAAACCAGCGAAGATGGTGCAAGTTGGGCTAAAAGTTCTATTTTTGGTGGGTTTTGAGACAACTGCACGCTGACATTTACTATTATAAAATAATTAATGCTCCTGTGCTTTCAAACACTGGGTACCAGAAATAATGCCACTGAATCAAAACCTGAAAAGAGGACACTTCACTGCAGATAAAACACTGACATCTCTTCAGAGAATTCCTTTTAAAAAGGGAAAAAAATGGCACAGTGTTGAGCCTCAGTTGTTTGAAGAAATATTCTTCTCCTCCAAAATGGAATTAGAAACATTCAGAAGCCCCAAATGTTGTAAATTTATGAATGTATCAATGTGTGGTTACACAGCCAAAGGAAAAAAATGCACCTCTCCAGATACATCTCTTGGTTTATTTTCTGGCTTCTTCCAAGGGCAGAAAAGGCAATCAAACACAACAGAAAAACAGTATTAATTGGCTGATCTTATGACAATTTCCATTCAACAGTATTTTCCTGTTCTTTTCATTGATTACAATTATTCAGCACAAAATGCAGAGTTTTACACCACTTTTCAGGCAGTTTCTGCCTCTTTTTGGGCGCTGCCATGGCTGGGACTGCCCTGGGTCTGCACTGGTCCCTCCTCTCTCGGATATTTTAATTTATTTAACTGCCATCAATGTTTGAACAACAAATCTTGGTGTCGTTGGAAGGATTTCCATGAAATCACAAATATCTTATTTATTTTTAAGGAAAGAAACCTGAAAGTAAGTCTGGAAAAGTATTTCTCTGAATCTGAGAGTAATAATTAACAGGTTTCAGGGGTCTTTTCTGCATTTTAATTTCAATATTCGACTAAGAACTGTGTCTAATTTCCCAGACCAAGAAGTGTTTTTTTGGTCTGTATTTTAACACCTGCAGTTTTACAAAGGATTTCTCTTTTGATGGAACTCCTGGAAACAAATTAATTCATAAGTGCCTCCAAATCCCACAAGATTTAACAGAGGAATACTTCTTTATATAGCAGCGCATGTTCGCCATCAAACCGAAATCTAGTAAAAGATTTTATGTAAAATTAAAATGTTTTTAATCCTTCTATCCCACTTTTCCAGGCCTACATTCACATATACCTATTACTCCCCCTGCTTTCCCTTCATCCTCATTCCATAAAGAACATCCACTGAATATTTAGGCTCTAAGTATGGGTCACATTTAATATTTTTTCCTTTTCCATTAACGTAAGATTTATAGCACTGCCATAATTACAATGCTTTTAAAACAAGCCCGTACACAAATATCAAATTCTGATTGATTGGAATCAGGAACAAAGAATATAATCTTCCAAAACTTCATTCCTTCCTTTGGCCAAACTTAGATCAGCTGCTCTTTAGCTGATGATTTAGGAGCATCCACAAATGACATCAGGAGCACTTTACTTACGCCAATCTAATTTAATAAAAAATACCTCGGGAGATGATTGTGTTACTAACAGAAAGGAATTTATCTCCCTTTTCAGCTGCGTGTGCAGCTCATACAGATCAGCCCCTGCAAATCACTCCTGGAAACTTCAGAATACTCCTTAAATGCAATAATGGACTTTTTCTTAATAGCAAATTTATTTGAAGCCGTGCCCGTATTCCTTCCTTGTGAAACAGAAGATAAAATCCCATTTCCTCACAGCTCACTGTGCTGCCTGCTGGAAAAGCAGAGGGTCTAGGCACATTAAAGAAAAAGTCTTAAGAGGTTTTTGCCCCTCTTTATTTTTTATTAAATAAGGAAAAACATAATTCTGGGTGGACTAAATAATTTTTTTCTCCCGGCTACCTGTGCTTTCCAAAGCTCAGGGAGCCACAAGGATTCCCACGGGCACACATCCCTGTTTAAGGCACGTTCAGTCAAGAGCTCTGCCTTTGCTCTGCCATTCCTTCTGATATTCCTGCCCTTATCAGTTTTGTCTCCATCATTACTCTTTCCATCTTATCTTTACTAAAAAGAAAAACCTTGCAGGGGAACTGCCTCCTCCTGGGGGGCTCGGAGAGGCTCCGCTATCACCCGAGACATCTCCACAACAGCCACATGGACAATTAAGCCAGCAGCAGATAAAAGCAGAATTCCCTTCCTGCCTGGCTGGAACGAGGTTTGGAAATGTTTTGTTAATTTTTCCAGACATTTCCTGGGAGAGCCACAATCGGCACATGCCCGTTTCTGTCACCAGGAGGAACCACCCAGGGCTGTGTTGGCTTCATTCCCTCAGTATCCCGATGGATCAGGGGTGCAGTTTGCCTCTTCCCAGCCTAACTGTGGAAAAGCTGCTTGGAATAATGCTGGGTTATGGATAAGACAGGCTGCTCTCCAAGAAAAGGAAATTTGGAGTGTCTGCATTGCCATAAAACCTCTTGGGGTAGCAAGGAGGAGTTTGAGCCCAGAGATAAAATTGTGGTTTAAATGTAAAAGTTTCTTAGAAGTTCTTCATGTTTTAAAGGATCCTTTTGTTTCTAATGGTTGTTTGGGATAGGTAGAAGACTGGAAATATAAGTGTGGGAAAAAGAAAAATGCAAAGGTCCAAGTCAAACTAACACCTCCCCCGCAAAAAACTGAACCTATTGGAGGAGATTTTGTAGAACCCATCTAAATCACCCCTCCCAATAAAAACACACAAAAATCTGCTTTATCTGCTCCGTTTCTTTAGCCCACAGAGACACCGCCACAAACAGGGGAGAAAACCTTCACGTGGAGAGGGAGTGAACGGGCAAGAGGAAGTGGGCAGAAATCCCTCCAGCCAGTTTGGCTGCTGGAGAAAAGGGCAAATTCTCCTTTTCAGGGAGGTGTTGCCAGTTTCAACCACCAAAGCAATTTTGATCTGCAAGAATTTTATATCACAGGAGATGACACTAAAAGTTTTCAAGGAAAAATATCAAAAGCTTAGCCAACGAGTAGCCATGCCAAAATGATGATATTGTTCAAAACCGTCATCTGACAATTTAAAAGTTTAAATTTGGGTGGTTTCTTTGCCACTCATAAATACACACCCTCCTTTTGCTCTTACAGAATGATTTGAATCTCAAATTAAATAGTCCACATCACTGCTGGAATTGTCATCTAGGTCCTTCTCGAGGTAAATAAAGCAACAGCATTTACAGGCAGTAAAAACAAACCAAAAAAGCAAAACATTCATACAAAAGCTTAATTTCTTCACGTCTTCCTCTCTTCATCTCAACCCACTTCAGCCCAGTTTTTACTCTCATGTTTTTCAAGTTATCTAAAACTGAATCCTGAACTACCCCGATCTCTCCGTTCATACAAAGTCCCACTGAAGTCGGCGAAGGAAATTCTTTACTACAAAAAAGAATTCTTCACTATAAATAGAATTCTTCACTATGGAGAATTAAATAGTAGAATTCTTTATTATGAAAAATAATTCCTTCCCTGGGAGGGTGGGGAGGCACAGGGTGCCCAGAGAAGCTGTGGCTGCCCCTGGATCCCTGGCAGTGCCCAAGGCCAGGCTGGATGGGGCTTGGAGCAGCCTGGGATAGTGGAAGGTGTCCATGGCAGGGGTGGAATGGGATGAGCTTTAAGATCCTCCCAAGCCAAGCCATTCCAGGACTCCATGGAGCACAGAGCCGCTCCAGATGTACAACACGAGGATGCTGCACCCCGAGATGCCGACGGCAAAGCCGGCGCCTCCGGCTCGGTGAAGCTTCGTGGCATCAGCACAGCAATCGAAGGGATGCTGAGGTCCACAGCCACGCCTCAAAAATTTAATGCATTCTTCTGTATACCCAGACGAGATTCTTTTACATGGAGTGGTTAAGGCGAAGGAAAGAAACAGGGAAAAAATGACAAACCAAACCAAACCAAACCAAGCCACCAAAAAAAACCAAAACGAAAAAACCAAAACAAAAAAACCCCCAAAAACCAAAAAAACCCCCAAAACCCAAAACAAACAACCCAAACAAAAACAAACAAACAAACCAAGAAAAAAGAAAATTAAAAACAAACAAAAAAAGAAGGGCTTTTGTCCCAAAGGTTTTTCCCTTGCTTTCTTTGGAAGAATCATCGAAAAAGCCACGAGTGTTGCTGAACGCTCTTCCATGACATTTAGTCTTAATCTTCTCTTTCTCCATTTCACTCTTTATTCCCAGCTCGAATTCCCTACTCCAGCCCGAGCATTTCCCTGTTATCTTCCCTTGTTTACAATTTCAGCTCCACGGAGGCTGTTAAACCTTGTCCTGCACATTCCTTTCTCTTCCTCTTTCCATGCCATTATTCCTTAAGAGATCAGACAAAGGCGCATTCAGGTGTCTTTGATAAACAAGGCAAAGCAGCATTTGAGCCCTGAAGTAGGAATATTAAATCATGGGGCTGGAATCCCTTGGAGTGAGTGTCCACGCAGACACAGCCATAAGTCATAAACCAGTTACATCCCCTCCAGTGCATTGCACCGAGGTCCTCAAACGGGATATTTGTGCCCAGCACTCACTCTGTGATCTATGAGCCTCTGGGACTGAAATTGTAAAAAAACCAGGTATTTCCTGAAATCTCTGATTTTGGTAACCTGTGTACAGCAAATAATGCAAGCAGGAATAAACACTAAATAATCAAATATGAAAATATACACTGCATGGCATCAGGACAAAAACCCCACCCCAAAATCCTCTTCACAGAAAGTTTAAAATCTTTTTGCTGTGCTAAGTTAATATAGAATGATATGGTTTTACAGGAAATCAACCTAGATAAATGTTTATGTGTTTGCAGATAATCCTGGCCACTTAAAACCAGTGGGATGGCAAGAAATCCAATGGTCAGATGAAGAAAAAAATAATTAGCATGGAGTAAATGTAACTTTAGGATGGATAAGAAACTGATCCCAGATTTCTGCATTTTCACACTCAACTCCTGTTCCTGCCCCGCACCTCGCCCCCACCCAGCACTCACACAACCAGGAGCTGAGCCTTACACCTGCTTTCTTGCTGTCCTGCTTATAATCTGAATTAACTTTTGATAAGACATCATGGCCAAAAGGCAGGACAGAGGTGGGGGCCTGTAAATCCTGGAGTGGTCACAGGCCAGAGTGAGCCCACTGTGCTGACCCAGCGCAGGACACCTGCCCTCCAACCTCCTGACTCCTTTATTCCATAGAAAATCTACGCTTCCTATGGGCTGGGATCACAGAATGCACCAGCTGGAAAGGAGCTCTGGAGGGCTCCAATCCAACCTCTTGCTCCAGAGAGGTCCAACTCGATCAGGATGTTCAGGCCATTATCAAGCAAGTCCCACATTCCTACAAAGACACAGATTTTACAACTTCTCCAGTGCCCTGGTGTTTTAATTTTCCTTGTGCCTAACTGGAATCTCCTTTTTCCCAAGTTGTGTCCATCGCCTCTCTCTGTGCACCTCCAGGACAAGTCTGTCTCTGCCTTTTCCATACCCTCCAGGAAGAAATGCCCTTTGGTGATTCCCCCTCCCTGGATGACAACCAGCTCTGTGCTCTGAGCATCACTAAACCCACATCTCTATTTCACATTCATCTTTCCAACAGAAAATGGGCCCCATTTACCATGGAAATGAAACATAAACATGCAGAAAGACTGTCCATGAGGTGAACAGGGAAAGTTTAATAAATCTCCTTAAATCCAATCAACAGCTCCATTTAGACATTTCAACTGCTCCTTCCACTACTCACAGCAACTCCACCTTAGCATGCAAACAATTTTCAGTCAAACTGCCAGCTCAGCAGGGAAAGATTTAAATCTGGATTTTCTTGTCCCATAACTTTTCATTTCTTGGTTGTCAAGGCCTGAGATATTCTGAATTCTGTGTACTGTCGGAGCAAGAGATACTGCCAACAAATCTTAATACCTCAGCAAGATTTTCTTCTTTCTTTTGAAACATAAGGAAATATTTTTCAAAGCAAGTTGGGTCCTTTTAGGCAGCTGAGGTCACAGTATCAGTTTGTTGTTGAGTCACTGCTTTCTGTTAGGAAAAGGCACAGATTCCATGGATTCCTTAGGAATTCTACCACCTACTGTAAACAATGCTGTAATTTAATCATCATAATCATTGGTTTTAATGCAGTTAGAAAGTAAAGTTGCTTCCTGGGTTAACTTCATGCTGCCTGGACAATTCCCCTTTTCTGCAACACACTCATTTATTTTTAAAAGCTGCGATAAGATGGATAATTCTTGGAGTATTTTCTACAGTTTAACAAGTTTCTAATATAAGACTCTATCACAGAGCTTCACTGAATTACTCCACAAGAATGGCACTGTTCTTTGCTGAATGGGAACTCCCCGTGGAAAACAGCAGTGTCTAAAATAGCTCCAAGATGGAAATCTCTCCTCTGTCTCCCTTGGTGCTCTCACCTGCCTCCTTCCACATCCCCAGCATGCGCTGAACCCGCTCCAGGCTCCCTGAATCCCTCTCCCTGGATTCTTTCCCAACCTTTTCCAGCACGTATTTCCTCAGTGTCTGAAGGAGAGTGACTTGCCCAGAGTGGGTTGTGGATTCCCAGTCCCTGGAAGCATCCAAGGCCAGGCTGGACGGGGCTCAGAGCAACCTGGGATAGTGCCCGAAGGTGCCCGACACAAAGCCCAACAACCTGAGACACATTTTTATCTTAAAAATAAGAAGCCTCATTAATTTATTTTTATGACTTTTCTCCCCCTCACCTCCCTCTTCAAGCTTTGCTCTGCAGCCCCAAATCGATCTCTTCCCTCTGACCAGAGTTTGGGCTCCTGAAATTTCTTCATCCCCCAAATTAAATCACATTCACCTTCCCCTCCGTATTCCCTCCATTGATGCGAATTCTCCTCCTCATCCCTTATTTTCTTATTTTATGCCAATAAGAATCTTATAAACGAATAATACAACTCCCTCATCTTAGCCTGGTAATAATTCCTCACATGAGGGACCTCCTGACCTCCTGCACTCCCAGTTCTCCTGTCCAAACTGATTTGATCTTCCGGCTTTCATCTTCTCTCACTGAACCAGCTGTGCCACAGGTGGGAAAGCTGAAATGTGCTCCTACTCCTACTCCTGCACAGACATTTCTTATTTCCTTCTATGGAATTGTGGGCAAGCTTGCATCAAACAGGCACTGGGTTCTCACTAAAACTACAGACAAGTAGGTGAGGAACAAACAGGACACAGTTTTAAAATCAAAATTTTGCAATTAAGCGTAAAGTGTAAAAAATATTCAACTCAAGTAAAATATTTCTGCGGTAAAACCATTCTTGTGCAAAGCTTCACTCAGAGCAAGATTTGAGATGGAGTCAAAATCTTTAACCTCTGTGTAATTTAACTACTAAATTTTAAATTCTGGACTATTTCCTCAGTCAAACTCCAACAGCCTTTGAGGAAGAGAAAAAACCCCAAAACACAACAGAGAAGAGTCAACACAAAGTTTAGATCTCACAGAGACTGTTTTAAACTTAGTATTTCCAAGATCCCTCTTTTTAGGGACTTCTTTGGTTAAGAAGTCACAACCTGCTGCTGCATTTGGGAAAAGAAACTCCATTTTTATGCGTGTTTCAAATCAATGTGAACAGCAAACACTAAGTAAGGTCTGGTATACAGATAAATTATATCCACAAAATCTAAAGATGACAAAGAAATTATTTGCTACAACTTTTAGGGCAATTATGTGGACTGATAATTGCATTATTTACTGTTTTGAGTGACGATAAATCTTAGAGTTGTTTAAAATACGTGAATATGCAAATTGTAAATTTGTGCTTGAACTTGTAAATAAGAAAGCAGATTAATGATATATTTGTTGGTATTACATGGTATATCAAAGAATAGGTAAAAAATAAGTGAAGTGTTGAAAAACTTGCAAAGTTTATTCAATGTCAAGGCTTTGGGCACAAAGTGAGCGCAGAACATCGAATAAATGAGGAAAAAAGTTACAAAAAGGGAAGAAAAAAGATTATCTAGCAGTGATATTGAGTTGAGAGTAGAAACCCAAATGACTTACAAGTCTAGACAAAGTAACTATGTAGAATATTTATAGAAGGTTCAGAAACTAAAGGCAGATTCTCTGGAGGCATCAGGTATCCCAAAAGTGGGCTTTTAATGAGAAGTAACTGTAGCAAAGTGACCAAAGCAGCTCCGTAAAAGGCTGCAAGAACAGGCGGGGCAGGAAAGGAAACCCCAGGAAAAAGGCAAACATTCCTTAAACCCAGAGCATGGAGCAGTCGTACATCAGCTGCTAAAAAGCTGCTGAAAATTCAGAATTGTTCTTCAGAAGAACTAAGGAAATTTCAAACCATGAGCTCCAGGGACAAACCCCCATGGAAAACAACCGCACATGAAGGAGCGAGAGCTTCTTTAAGGAGAACTTCAAGAGATGACAAAGAGCAACTTCCGCTGCCTTTCCACTGCCATTCCCAAGGAGTTACATCCCTGAAGTCACACTCCATGGAAGTTGCAGCAGGAGACACCCAAAATGATGCAGCAGAGCCCCAAGAACGGCACACGGGATGGGATGCATTTGACACGGTGGAGATCGTTCCATCGGGAACCCGCCGGTGGCACAAACGCAGCCGGGTGGCTGCGATCCCAGCCGGAGCTACAGATTCCGCAGTCGGGATCACACGGAGACATCGGGGGGAGCAGAGCAAGACTTTCAGAGAAGTTAAATAAATCATAGCTCCAACGAGGCTGAGGCAGCTGGAGCTCCACAACATCCGACTCGGCACGGATGGAAAACCGATTCGGGAATGGCACCTCCAGCAAGGATGCTGGAGGATCTCATTCATCAACAGTTCCCAGTGTCCAGCACCACAGTTCAGCCTTTTCCTGCACAAAACTATCTGAGAATTCCTGAACCAGCGAGCTCAAGAGTCTGCAGTTGTTCAGAAAATGATGAAGATTTGCACCAAAAAAAAAAAAAAAATCAAGACTAATGTAAATAATTCTATTATGCTAATAATAATTATAGAATTATTTCTATAATTATTAAGGTGTGGTGCCACCTGGCACGGCACAGGGAGCAGGGCATGGAGGGAGGATGCTGGATTTTGCTGGGATGGGGGCACAGTGGGATCCAGGGCGGAGCACAGGGATGTTCCCACTGCCTGCTCAAAGATTATAGAATTACTTCTATAATTATTATTATTATTAGTCAGTTTTTGTGGAGAGTTTGTAAGGAGTTGTGAAGGATCTCCTACCAGGAATCCCACATGGCATCATTTCCTCAAGGAGGGAAAGACAAAGGGAGAGAGAAGGCCAATCTACAGCCAGTGCAGATGGACTTGATTTAAATTGTATTTCATTTAAATGCAACCCCTCACACCTGCAAACATCAGAATATACTCATTTATATCAGTATATTTATAACCCAACACCAAAAATAAGGCAAGATAGGGAATTACCTTGTGTCTAAAGCTTATTAAATTACAGAAATCAAAAATTCATCTAAAAATGCTTTCGTTGTACAAGAATCCTTGACTTTAGTCAACGAAAAATGTAATGAATTAACACATGGATTTCTTCTAAGTATTTGGAATCTGACAAGCAATTTGTGATTGGCAAAACAGTATTTCCATTCTGCAGGAACTGTTTTCAAAAGCTACTGAGAAACTGTGTAAGTTTTCAGGATGCTACCCTGGACATTCCCTGTTGTGCACCACCACACCTTCAATTCCACGAACACAATATTCAGTTTCACTTTCAAATACAAATGGCTGCAATAGAAAAGTTGGCAGTGAAAGGTTGGTTTTGTTTATTTGCTTTGTGCATTTATATAATTTTTTTTTAAAGTATGGACAAAGCCATCAGACCATATTTAGATATCCAATACCCTTTCACAAAATCCCAAAATCATTCAGGTTGGAAAAGACCTTTAAGATCATCGAGTCCAACAACTCCCAGCACTGCCAATGTCCCCAAGTGCCACATCCACATGGTTTTTAAATCCAGGGATGGGGACTCCTGGACAGCCTGTGCCAGGGCTGGACAGCCCTTCCCAAGAAGGAATTTTCCTCAATATCCAACCTAAAACTCCTTTGCTACAATTTGAGGCTGTTCCCTCTTGTCCTGTCACTTGTTCCTTGGGAGCAGAGACCAACACATCCACCTCTTATGAGATTGCTCCAACATTCCTGAACGTTGCCACTTTTCAGATATCATCCAATGTGAGGAATTACGGGCACATTGATTATGGACACCAAACACCGATTCATATCGGTAAAAATGGAAATGTTTATGCAGATGTATCATGTACCATTTATTTTAATATTAAACCACAATTAAAATCATTCAACTCTATGAACCAGAGCAGCCTTCATCAAATCTCGATTTTTTTTTAATTTTATCTAGAAATGGATGAAGCTAAAATTATCCCATCACAATACTATGGGTCAAAACTCAACCACTGCCCAAGATTCTTCCCAAATTAATATGGTTTTATAGGAGGCAATGGAAGGACAGGAGTGGTTCTGCCTTGGAGATAGCTGGATGCAGCCCTTGGATTTTAATCACAGATTTTTCTTCTATTATTGAGTGTTTTAATTACTTTTAGCAGAGTGTTAAGCAGCACAACTGAGGTGATATCTACAGGCTAAATCTCTCCTGGCCTGCTGAGTGCTGACTGGGCTGTCTGCCCTGAGCTGGGATGGATCCCCATTCTGTGAAGGTGTATCCCAATAGGTTGGATTAAATCATCACGGAGTCCTGGAAAACACCCCGTTTTAATGTGCCCAAGCATGCTGGGTAGAAACTGGAGGAAAAATTCAAGATAAGAAGGGCCAACGACTGCACATCATTTTTTGCACATTATTTTTGCTGCTATCTCTGCAGCTGACACAGTGTGGGATGTAACAGCACCTTCCCAACACGGATCCTGGACTCCCTGTTGGACAACGAGGAGGTAAAAACCCAACACCCATCACACAACCTGCGTTCCACAACTATCGACCCCATCACATAAATGGGTGGGGTCTCTACATCTACCACGGGCAAAAACGACGATGAAAAACAATTTGAATGTCACTGGGTTGTGTTTTGTTTCCCTCTACCTTTAATTGTTGTTTTATTTCATCCTATTGGTGGAGAATTTCAATAATAGAAGAAACTTGAATGACATTTTCTGGTTTCAGACTTGAGGTCCATCTCAGACACTGCAGCAGAAGCCTTTCATTGATATTCCATGGTACTGGTCCCACAATTGCTGCCTCCACCAAGAACTGATGGGGTTTTTTTAGGGAATGTTGACTTAAAAATCTATCCCTTAATTAGAAAAAAAAAAAAGCTTTCTAAATTCTGAGAGCTGTTCCAATTCTACTCAATCTAAACAGGATCCCATTTCAATTTCCCATACTAAATTCCCACATCCCTTTAAGAGCTGCCCAATTAAAGCTGCATAGGAAGATGAGTGGCCTCAAAATGGAAGGGAAAAAAAGCCATTTTTAATGATGCTTTATCATAAGTGATAAATAGAACTACAAAAATAACTGTTTGGCCTACACACTTAATAAAGTAACATTTTCTACTACGTATTTTACCTGTAATAGTTTGGTTTCTTAAATCAGGGAAAAAATGGGGTTTTTTTCCCTATTCAACTTGCCAAATATAAACACATAGAAGTTCAGGATATTCTCACTTTTTCCTTTTTTTAAATCTGCCACTACTCCCTAAAACTATAACACACAACGAGAACGAGCCATCTTAGCCAAAGTCCTGAATGCTGCATTAGAGAAGTTAGGGTGCTGGAAAATCTTGAATATGGCATTAAAATCCCTAAATATGGCATTAAAATCCTTAAATATAACATTAAAATTCTTAAATATAGCAGTAAAATTCTTCGAGACAGCATTAAAGGAAGTTTAAATGAGCATTTCTCTGTGTATCCTTTAACGCAGGCCTATCCGGGCAGGGCAGTCACTTTTAAGGCTTAACCATGTTTTCCCTGATGTAGCTTCACACAGAATTCAGTGAAAGCTCCGTCCTGCATTTAATCCCCGAGCTGCCATCAGCTGCCAGCCCAGCAGCACCCCCACGTCCCTATAAACCATATGGCCCCGACGGGAGCACGCGGCCCTTTCTGCACACATCTGTCATTGCTGCGGCACCAAAAGGCTCCCCAGGCTCCGGCTGGGGGCCAGAAGGCAGCGAGTGCCCGGCACGGGCTGCACCACCACAGCCAGGGTGGGGCCACCTGGCACGGCACACGGAGCCGGGCACGGAGGGGGGATGCTGGGCTTTGCCGGGATGGGGGCACTGCGGGATGCAGGGCTCTGCTCACAGACTGGGGTCATGGGGATGCTCCCAAGGCTGGAGCTCCTCTGCTCTGGAGCCAGGCTGGGAGGGGTTCAGCTGGAGAAGAGAAGGCTCCAGGGAGAGCTCAGAGCCCCTTGCAGGGCCTAAAGGGGCTCCAGGAGAGCTGGAGAGGGACTGGGGACAAGGGCTGGAGGGACAGGACACAGGGAATGGCTTCCCACTGCCAGAGGGCAGGGATAGATGGGATATTGGGATGGAATTCCTGGCTGGGAGGTGGGGAGGCCCTGGCACAGGGTGCCCAGAGAAGCTGTGACTGCCCCTGGATCCCTGGCAGTGTCCAAGGCCACGCTGCATGCAGCTTGGGATAGTGGAAGGTGTCCCTGCCATGGAACTGGATGAATTCTAATATCCCTCCCAACCCAAACCATTCCACAATTCTACAATAATTCTATGATTTAGGCAATTTATTCCTTACAAAGTTATGCAGAGCTGGAAGGCAAATCTGAACTGTTCATCTCAAACAAGGCACTGCACGTATCGCTGAGCCTTGTCTTCCTTTCATCTAAAAAAAAATCCGCCCCCAACAAACCCCAAACAAATCATGTTGGAACTTCTCTAATTACAAAATCAAACATGAAATTTCTCCTGTGACATTTTCGATACTTGCAGTGATGAACTCCTGCGATACACATGGAGTATGACAGAAAATCATTCTGCAAGTTCACAAGTGATAAGCTCCTACCCTTTTTGGCACATCTCAGCTCTGATAGCAGTCAATTTCTTCCTCATTATAAATGGGAAAAGTATAGATATCATGCAAAGGCCACTTAAAAGCAAAACAAAATAAAGGAATGCAAATTTATATTGGGAGTTACACAACTGCCAAGAATGCTCCAAGCCTGCTGATCTTCTGTTTATTGCTCTCATGTTCTGCTCTTTGCCTCAGCCGTGTGTCTGCAACACCAAAAACTTCAAGAAGTGTCTTTTAAAAGCTGACTTTGAATCCTTGCGAGTGTGAGTCAGACATAATTTACATGGCTGAAATTTCACCGAGCAACTTGGAAATTACACCACCACAAACCTTGTCAGGAAGAGTCGCTCGCAGCCTCTGCGTGTGCTCAGTTCCTGTAATCCTGAGCCCTCTCCCAACACGAATAAATTTCACATTAAATTAAGAGTGACGCAGGGCTGCCATCAGTCACTTTTTAAGGCACAGATGCGGGAGGGTGGGATCAAGACGGGCGCACAGGGGAAGGAAGTGAGAGCGCTGGGAACACGGCGGAGCCGCGCGAGCCCCGGACCTTTCACCACGGACCATATGCTCCCCCGGCATCCCAACACGTCCTTAACAACCAGACAACCTTTTCCCACACTAATTTTGTTTGGCCAGACTGCTCCAAACACACCTCCTTTTTTCAATTAGCCACGCAAACATGGGAAAGCGCTCGCAGACCCCTGGTGCCTGTTAATGACGCGCCGAGGAGAAGGGCTGCGAGCTCAAAAAAACAGCTCCCACTTGTGCAAGATCCACTCCAACACGTGGGATGCAGCAATGCCTGGGAGCTTTAGATTGGGAATTAGGAAAAAGAACTCCACTGAAAGCAAGTCCAGCCCTGGCACAGCTGCCCAGGGCAGTGGTGGAGTCCCCGTCCTGGAGGGATTTAAAAGCCCTGTGGATGCGGCACTTGGTGGGCTCGGCAGTGCTGGGAATGGTTGGACTCGATGGTCTGAGAGGGCTTTTCCAACCTAAATGATTCTGATTCTGTTATTCTACCATGGAGGGAAATGTTGGGAAGGGATTTGCAGAGTTTTATCTCCCATTAATTCCTCTGGGACCGCAACATTCGCTCCTCTTGCCCACTGGGACATCAGGAGGCTTCAAAAAGAAAAAAAAAAGCTGTTTGCAAATAATAAAAAAAAAAAAGAGAAAGAACTTCTGTCCCTCTCCAATGGATGCCCCAAGGCTCCACTACTCCCAAAAAGTCCTGGAGATATGTCAGGGATCCAGAGCCCTCCAGGTGAGGTGCAGACACTGCAGATTCTGATGAAAAAATTTCCTTTTTTCTTGGAAAAAAGCTGTTCTCACACTAAGGTAAGAATGCACAAGTCACCTGTCCAGAGAGGAAACACAAATAAGACAGATTTGTAAAGGATGAGTTGACTCTGCAGACTTGAAGAAAGGGCAGAAAAATATGGGGTTTTTTTCTTTTTTTGAAGCCCAGCTGTGTTTTATTATCTCCTGTAAAGTAACAATTAGCACAGCTCTCAAACCTGGGCAGACTCAAGTTCTTCACCTGAGCACCATTCACTCTTCTGACAAACTCAAAGGCCACTAAAAAATTACCAATTCTCTGTCCACTGGAAAAGTAATGGGATACCTGGGCCATTTTTTTGGACCAACCTGTATTTTGAGACTGTTGACTTCACATTTTCATCTTTTTAACTGAATTCTACTTGTTTATGCACAATTTACTCAAAGACTAAAATTTAAAAGATGTTAAAATAAAAAAATCAGCCTAATTCAGTATCCTAAACACCAAAGCAAAAGTTTTCTTTAAAGCATTAATTTCTAGAGATGCTACAAAATCTTATTTGAGACTAAATTTTTTTCAAACTCTGTTGATATCTGATATTATTTATACAGCACAGTGACAACCATGAAAAATATTCTGCTTTGAAAGTCTTTTCCTTAGATTTAGATCCCAGTCATTAAAAAAAGTCTCCTTCCTTACTCAGTTTGTAGCACAAAAATGCCAAAGAGCAGCAAAAGTTTCCCTTACAAGTTTTTTGCTGTTAATTCCTCTCATGAATACAGTGATGTGCTTAATTATGGTGCTTAATTATGGTGCTTAATTATTGCCTAACATCTTAATTCACCCTTTATCAGACCAATCCCTTTTTGTCCTTTTAGCTCTGACCAGGTGGTTTCACACGGTGAATTTAACATTTTATCCATGAATTGAAAATATGATGAAGCCACAAACCAACATGGGTACAATCCTGCTACCTCCTGAATCCATTTCAAAATTCCCACTAAATTAATCTGCAAATTCCTATTTATTATCCAGACATGACAAATGGCAACAGGACACGCCTACCGCAGAAGGCTCTAAAATCTCTTTTATTTGACCATAATTCAGGGCAGAAGTAACATAATCTTATTTTCAGAGACCACAGCAGGAACAGATTTTTGATCCCAACTCTGACACTGACTTGAGCAAGTTATTTAATCTCTCTCAGCTGCCACTTGGCAAATGACATATTTTTTCTTTGCCTCTTAAGTACCATGAGGATGCAGAAATAGATACAGCTTTGAAATCATTAAAAAAAAAAACAAACCCAAGAAAACCAAAGTACCACAAAAGATAAAAACCAAATTAGGTGCTCTGAAGGTACCATAAAATAATTACAGCAAAGGATAACAACCTAAGGATATTCAGAAGTGAAGCTTCTCTTCCTACTCACACATTTTTCCAAAGAGTATAAAAATCGAGATGTTTGTCTTAATTTTCACATTGCCTGAAGAAAAAACCAGGAAAATCAAACCTAAAAAAATGACCTTACAATTTTTTTTCCTGCTGCTGCTTTGCCATTCAGGGAGGTTTGAAGCAGAAGCACTGATTCTGTTTGCATTCCTGGGAACTCCAGGCTGCTCTGGCACACATTTGAAAGGTTATCTTTAAAACCAAAAGAGTTCAAAATCGATCTTTTCAAGCTAATATGTACTCCTGCATGGATGGGGCTTATGTTGCACTGTTTAAAAAGAGGGAATGAGCAAGTGCTGGTGTTGAGATTCTGTTCACAGAGCTCCTGCCCACTTGTCTCTGCTTCCCTCCTCCCATTTTTTACCTTTCCATGGCCAAGGCAGCCCTGGCATCACCACAGAACTCAGCCAAGATTATTTTTGTCATGTGAAGTATCATTTACATAATGTCTAATTAAACACGTGACTCGAGCAAAGAATCCAGATTCCCCCTCTCCAATATTCCACAAAAATGCTCTCCCAGCACCTCCAGATAATTTATGAAAACTTACAGTCGATTTATTCCGTGTGACACTGGTAAACAAATTAATGTGGGATTTAATTGCTTTGTCTCCTCAGCTCGGGCTTGCTTTTAGCGATATTTATCTGGAATTATTATCTACAAAGAAAATAAATTGTAATTGAGCTTATAAAACTGATGGTGGTTTGAAGTTGACAACTGTCACCATTATTAATCTGAATTTCACTTCAGGGGAGAAGAATGCTTGATCAAGTATTTCTGCAAGGAAGGCTGGTTTTCTGCTGTCTCATGTTTCCTGCAGTATTGTACTCACATGCAGGTTTTTTTTTTTTCCAGAGTTATTTATTTATTTATTGCATTTGTATAAACCACTCTGTTTCCTTCTCCCAAAGCAGACCAGAAACCCATCTTTAAGCAACCTATTTTTTCCCCCAGTGAAACAGAAAATAATCAAATCTCTGCAACACCTGATTCATAACCAGCACCGAGAAACAAACAAAACAACTGAAGTAAAAAAAAAAAATTCCTTAATCATTATTATATAATTCATACTGCCTCAGCAGTATTAGCAGAGATGACTAAAAAACCCTAAATACAAACATTAGTGTACAAAATAGCAATAACCCATCTGGCTTGCATTAGCTAAAGCAAAGTTTGGATGGTGGAGAGCTGAAAAATGATGACAACATGAGCTATGCATTCCTGAAAGACCTATACATTTCCCAAATTCCTGTCTGATTACAACATATCTCACAGCTCCAGGAATTACCCACACAAAAACCCCTCTACAGGTATAAACCACCACTCTGACACTGCCTCTGTGAAGCAGCTTCAGCAGGATAAAAATAAAGAAATTTGCGTATTTGAAACTGAAGATAAGGATTAACAAATAAGGAATGAATGTCCCAACCAGGACAGAATTAGCTTTTAAATTCTGATTTTCACCTGAAGGTCTTTTCCCTTCTTATTTTGAGGTTTACAGCAATAAAATGCATTGAAATCTAGAAGTGAAAGTTTATTTTCTTTAAGGAAAAGAACCCATGCAGGCTGGAGGATGGGAAAGGAAGTAGGCAAAAAGAAGGATGTTTGGATATTTGCCACTGTGAATATGAATGACTTCAGTAAACCTTGGTTATTTTGGACTGGAAATGTTTTCTCTTTTTAGGACATAATGACCATAGCCTGGAATTACTGTGAATTAGACACGTGGGCATGAGAAATTGCTTGGGAATTGCACTGGGGAGAAGGCCAGGCAGGGATATGAGGATTCTGGCCATATAAAAGAGCCCAGCTCAGGCTTTCAGACACTCACCTATGCTCAGGTAATGGCATAATCGACATGCTGTAATTAAATATTTTATGAACATACGCATCTACGCTCATTTTCCAGTTCCTAAACCCAGGGAAGTGCTGCTTCTCCAACATGCAAAGCTCAGGAAGAGTCACAGCAATAAATTCCTCGTGTTACCAAAGCAGCAAAAGAGCTTTTTCCTCTGATCAAACACTCTGGATCCCCCTTTACTGTCCCTGCTTCGGGGTGAGTGGCGAAGAGAAGAGGGAGAGTGGAGGAAATGCCCCTCCAGGTGTGGCTGGCTGAGCCAAGGCTGGAATTCTGAGGGATGGACAGACAGACATGATCCAGATTCCCTCTCCCCAGCCAGGAGGAGGCAGTGCAGAGTGAGTGGCTCCAGCATGTCCCAGCCTGTCCCTCTGCAGCTCTGGGGCTTTTTGTACCTCAGTCTGCTCCAGTCACACTCTCAGGCCCCAGCTGAATGAATTTCTTCTCCCAGTGACTGACAGAACCCAGCAGAGACACCAAGTCCCCACAGAGGTGGATTTCCGGCCACTTCCAGGCCAGCATTCCTTGCAGAGCCCCCTGAGCACTCAGCTGAAGAGATCTGTCTCCCAAAGGCTCGTGGCAGAGCTCCTCTCTTCCCATTTCCTTTGGAGACCTGGCTCTGCTCTCCATGAAAAAGCAGAAAGTAACTGGCAGCTTTTTAATTTTCTTCTTCTCTCCCATCCCCAGCAATGATCCCATGCACAAAACACGCCAGTGCTATTTTCCCCTGATGGATTGTGTCCTTAAGGAATGCCAGAAGACTGAAGCCCTCTCCTTAAAGCGTCTGGGCCAGGGAAGGCAAGGAGAGGGAAAGATAAGGAAGGATGAACACTCTTCTCCCTTTAAAGTTCGGTAAGTTTATACAGGAAAAATTAAAATGCAAATTTCACTGTTCCTGAAGACATCATTGAGACAAAGCTTCCCCAGTTTACTTGTTCTGTCATCTTAATGCTGCCATGGAGAACCCCAAAATGGGCCCCTGTGTCCATCAGAGCCATCATTGTAGAGCCAAGAGCATCACGCCCAGGGATTCTGCATCTCCACCTCAGCTGTACTGACTCAAGTCTGCATCCAGTGGCACTTTTCCAGCTTCCAAAGGGACTACAACACGATACCAACCACCTCCTTTTTAGTCCTTTAATTAATAGTCTGGTGAAGGTTTTGAATCGGACACACCAGGTAATAAAAAGCAGCCACCACACCTTGAGTTTCAGAAAAGGTTCTGGCACAAAACTTCTCTGGGTTTACAAACTCAGCTTCCAGATACATCTGCAGTGTCTGTTTCCTTTCCAAATTGTGGGGGGTTTGTGACAAATTCATATTTCTGTGTCACAGAGCACTGAACACACAAGTGGTGACTGAATAGCCTTGGTAGGATCCAAACAGATCTTGTCAGGCAATCAGTGATCTGTGGCTGGAGGTGTTCACAGGGGAGGTTCTGCACCAACCTCAACAACACCGGGCCATTTCTGCACCGGGCTCTGCTGCGGAAACGGAGGGAGGAGGTGGCTGCATCCCAGCCCTGGACACCTGCACAGCTTAAGGGCAAGGAAACACACAGGATCCTGTGCGGCACCCAGGATGTAAAAAAAATCATGGAATTGGGTTGGAAGGGTCATTAAAGCCCATCTTGATCCACCTCCTGCCATGCGCAGGGACACCTTCCACTATCCCAGGCTGCTCCAACCTGGCCTTGAGCACTTCCAGGGATCCAGGGGCAGCCACAGCTTCTCTGGGCACCCTGTGCCAGGGCCTCCCCACCCTCCCAGCCAGGAATTCCTTCCCAAATCCATCCAGCCCTGCCCTCTGCCACTGGGAAGCCATTCCCTGTGTCCTGTCCCTCCATGCCTTGTCCCCAGTCCCTCTCCAGCTGTCCTGGAGCCCCTTTAGGCCCTGCAAGGGCTCTGAGCTCTCCCTGGAGCCTTCTCTTCTCCAGGTGAGCACCCCCAGCTCTCCCAGCCTGGCTCCAGAGCAGAGGGGCTCCAGCCCTGGAGCAGCTCCGTGGCCTCCTCTGGACTCTCTCCAGCAGCTCCACATCATTCCCGTGCTGGGCCCCTGCAGCTGGGGTCCCACCTGAGTGGAGGAGAGAGGGACAAACACCCCCCTGACCTGCCCTCTGTTCCTCACTCAGCTGGAGCACAGCCCTCCAGCAGCTGCCTGCAATTCCCAACGTGCAGGTGGAGAGGATTTTCCCAACACCTTTGCCAGGCCTGACAGACATGGGAAGCGACCAGGAGAGCTCAGCCTGCTTTACCTACGAATTTACAGGAGAACCTATTTCATCCTCCAGCAGGAACATCAAAAACTTGTAACAGGTACAGAACTTCAGACACAAACAGTCCCGCAGAGCTTCTTAAAGTGAATAACACAAATCTGTATCCTGGGCAATAAATGCCACTGCAGGCTGGAGGATTTCCATCCTGTTTCGCTGTGGTTTCTAATTCAAGTTCTAAGCTAAAGTCAGGTTTCTGTTCTCTTCTGTACTTTCTTAGAACAGGCAACAGCAACTTGCTACCACTTACAATCCCCACACAACTATTTTGCTGTATCTGAACAGAGCTACCCTTGGCAGGAATGTTTTAATCTGTGGGTGGACACCCAGCCATCATTCTGCACACACATCCTGGTTTCAGAGAAGTTTTCCCTTAGGTTTCTTTTGCAGTGCAAAGCTTTGGGTTTTAGAAGGGAAAAAAAAATCCAAATTGAGACAAGCTACTTAAATGCCAGCAAAACTTCCTGTACTGGGGAGAAAAAGGCAGAGATGAATAATCTGTCTGTAAATATCCACACATAAAATAGAGAACGTGATACTACCACTCATTCCTTGACTGGGACAAATGGAGCCTCTCTCCAGCTCCATCCCTGAAGTCCAGGAGATGTTTTGGGTGGCCTAAGGTCTGTTTTCCTGGATGCACACTTCCACGGCACCTCTTTCCAGAGGTCCAGAGCAGCTTCTTAATTAGCTGCTCATCAACTGCTAAACCCACGTGCATCACGTGAGGTTTCATTCTGCACTTGCTGCTGAACAGAGCAGGCTCTAAAGGAGGGCAGTTCAGAAAAAGCACAAATTATTTATGAGTATGGATCCTGTGACTTTTGCAGAATGCAACTGTACGGTGAAATATTCCTAAATGATACCCTGAAATGCTCCAGAGAGAATTCAGATGCATCCACTGCCCCTTCTCCCCAGTGTCCAAAACAGCTGTAAAAAAAATCACAAGTTTTTAGCAGCAGATTTCTGTTTTCTCTGGGGGAAGGGAAAAGATCAGCATTATTTCTCCAAAATCCCCCTCACAGATGAACCCAAACTTACACAGCAAAGCGGCACAATGCTGCCTTCCAAGGTTTAAGGCAACATTTCACATCCAGTTTTGAACAACTTCTGAGAAAACCCCCAAAACAGTGACATCTATCCCAAACTGATGGATTCATCCCTGTATCCTTGCACTCTGTATTTCACATCACGTTATGAAGAGCCAGCAGACAATGTGCCAGGAGCAGGGAGCCTGCACACCCAACACTGTCACAGTTTGCTGCAGGAACAACTTCCAAGGATTGGGAGCTTCCTCGCGAGCCAGCGCTCCCCTTCCCAGCCAGAGCCAGCTCAGATTGCTGCAGCAGCCACTGCACTTGAGTTCCTACACCCAGGTTAGCCCCAGTAAGCCTAAATTTGCAGCCAAAAGTGGAGCTTGCAGCAGTTTGATTGGCAGCTGATGGATTTTGCTAATTAATGTAAATGGTGCTAACCTGATCCATGGCTCCTGGTTGGATTCCCATTTGGAATATGCCAGGAGTCTCACTCACAGAGATGTCTCACCCCAGACCTGGCATCACCAACAGGTGAAATAAAATAATGTACGACAGACACGTGGTCTGGATTAATGATTTTTGCACAAACGGGGGTGTGTGTGTGTAATTTGATACGTTACAGTACTACAATGGCCAGGATGTTCCAGCTTTTCTCTGCTCAGTATTCCCTGAACCTTCCAATGCTAAAACCTGGCACTGCTCAAAGGAGCATTTTCACTTTGCACGATCTATAACAACCATCATAATGTGCCCAAGAACTATTAAGGGTAAAGACAAGTCTATGACTTTGGGAGAAACATCAAAAATATGCATTTTTTACTGAAAACACAGCTACAGGCTGATCAAACCACTCAACACCACCAGAAACGTTTCTAGAAACTGAGGAGCCTCTCTTGCAGGGAAATGACAAGTCTGGCTACTCCTCCTCTTCCCATCTCTACTACGAGGAGTTTAAAAGCTTCCTCCTCGATTTCTAAGCACAGACCTGGTGATCAGTTTCTGCATGATGGGTTTATGAACAGGACAGGATGACTTCAGACTGCAACAGCACAACAAAACACAGGGCAAGTCCCAGCACTCCTCTGAGCCCTCCCTAAGGTCACCACCCGTGGGGACACAGCCCAAGAATCCGAGTCATGGAGCCTGAAACGCAACCAGAAGAGAAGCAGCCAGAGCTGCTGTAAACTTGATTACGATGTGGGAAAATAGGAGAAGGGACTTCCAGTTTATAAACCATAACATTACACTTCTGAGGGAACAAGCTGGATGTCAAAAGTATTCATAAAACCAGCAGTAAAACTATTTTCCTGACCTTTAACAACTAAAATGGACACCCAGCAGGGCAATGTCTAACTATCAGTGGGTTTTAGGAAGTTTGCATTTATTAAAACCCCCTAGAAAACAAACCCCCAAAATGCCCAACCCCCAAACTCGATGTACAGGTCTAGCAAGTATGACAGCATATTTCTGTGAACTCCCAGCTCCTGTAACCCTACCACGCTGGTAACTCAATAGTGCCACGCAGTTATTGGTGTCCCAGGAGCCTCTCGCCCGGGGGGACACGTCCGGTGGCTCAATTAAACCAGGATGACCCTGCAGCCACTTGCATTTGTGCTCCTCACCAGCTCTGGGGAGCTTCTGCTGGTGAACCCCAGTCCGAGTCCAGCATCCTGCTAAACTTTTGTTCGTGTCTCTGGGATTCAGTGGAATTCCTGAGCAGAGTCGTTTCCTACCCCTTTGTAATCCCCCATAAACAGTTCAATCATTAACAGCATTAACAACCTGTGCACCACACAACAAACCCTTTATGGCCTCCTTTGCGTCTGCCCTCGCTGCTTGGGGCTTTTCACCTTTTCTGCTTCTCTTGGTGTCTTAGTGCACTCCAATTCTTCTTTCATTTGGGGGTGGGGATAGAACTGGAGTATTTTTCAGTTAGGAGATAAAAAGAACAAAAAAAAAAACCCACCCCAAAGAAAAGAAGCCCCAATCCTTTTGTTCTGCTCAGACCGATATTTTGGAGATTCACTCTGCTCTCCCATATTTATTCTGGCCTTATAATCCAAAATGCTCAGAGATAAATGTTTCTTCACAAGATGCTCCCAACCCCCTACCAAATATTAGATATCACTTACTTAAAAATAGAAACTAAGGTCTAAATTGGTAAATTATATCATTGATCCAGGCCCTTTTATCTGTGCTAGGAAAGTTGTAGAATATATAAATTTAGTGGAAGTCTCAGTGCATAAAAAGTGACTATTCTGGACCCTTTGTAGAATGTGTCCAAGGGCACAATTTTACACCCATTTGTCTTTTCATTGTTTTAACTATGAACTTATTAGTGGGCAAGAAACCAAAACATTATCCCATGTACTTTTGGTTAGTTTAATGCTTTGTTATTTATTTTTATTTTTAATACAATGTCATTTTAAGTTTTGGAAGCAGAATCGGGGAAACTGCACCCATCTCACCTCATTATTGAAGGGTCTCATACCAGCATATAAATACCAGCATATCAATTTCTAATTTTCCAATTTAGAAATTAGAAATTCCAATTAGAAATTTCCAATTTCTAATACCAGCATATAAAAAATAAACTTAAAGGTCACATCCTTGCCACCACACTGGGTTTTCAACTTCTAGATTGTCACACAAAGCAAAGGGATGACCCTAAAGCAGCACTTCTTGTCCACCAGGACCTACCCCATCTCATCAGAAAAGTGTCCATGTCCAGAAGCACCTTCAGAGTCATTAAAAAAATTAAAACAATTACATGTAGACGCTTAACCCAGGGAAGACCATGCTCTCCAAAGCCAGCTTTCCCTCAAGATACAATAGTTCTGCTCATCATTTCTCAGCCAACTGCTCAATAAGCTGCATATTTAATGTGAGATGTCTAATGAGCGTCTCCATGACTGCAGAAATGACAACTTCCCAAAACAGAAGGTCTGATTCCCAAACTGCTGCAGTCTGGATAATGTTCACCTGCTGTCAGGTTGCTGGAATATTTCTCATTGCCCTGGCTAGACACAGGACAAGTGGAATTCTCCCAGTCAAGTCCCACGTAGGACTAACTTTACAAAAATGTCTCCAGGATTTTATCTCTCCAACTTCCCCTCATTACCGAGGTGGGTATCAAGCACCAGTCAGGCCAAACCCCTAAAACAAGAAGCAACTTTCCGTGAGAACGACACTGGAGAGAAGGATTGTGCTCCTGATGCCTGCAAGCCTCCCACAAGTCCCAACTGGCAGGGACACGACTGCTCCGAGAGCCTCGGCGGCTCACCTGGCTCCACCTGCTCCGCTCCCACCCACACCCCGCTCGCTGCGGAGCGCGTTCCAGAGGCATTACCAGCTCCAGGGACGGGAGGCCAGCCCATGGATTCTGCCAGGAACGCCCCTGTGCTTTGGACACTGATCCGGCTGAGGGGGCTCCAGGGTGTGGAGCAGAGCGATGCTCGAGCCCAAACACCCAACTCACCTGGCACAAAGAACGGAGCTGACGGATCATGGCACGGACCCTGGGGCCAAACGACCCCGAAATAATTCCATTAATGCTGCCCTTCGGAGAGGGTCCAGTTCTCAGCAAAACTTCTGTGGGTGCTCACGGAGAGCAGTATGGGGTGGAAACCCTCCCTCCCCCAAAACCAAACCCATGGGTGAAGTGCTAAATTACACCAATTTATCTGTTACGTTGCTATCATTTTTCCTTAATGATAAATTCATTCTAAAAAAATGAACAATTCTATTAAAATGTCTATTTCAAGACACTGAAACTCACTTTTTAACCTGTGTGCTCCAAACTCTCTCACACTGCAGCTCAAGGACTGCAGAGCAAAACGAGATCTAAAGCAAACCTAGTTCTGAACCAGGTTAAATATCTCAATTTCCTTCGTGCTGGAAGTTCAGCGTCCCCTTCCCATCCTGTCCTTCTTAACCTGCTGCTGGCTGAAGATAATCTCTGCCAGGCTTCCCAACTGCTGACACAGGAACCTCTGTGAGCACACTGAACTACTTCCTTTTCTCCTTGAAAAGATTTAATAACCTACAACTTTCTTCTCTGCCCTACTTGGAGTCTATCGTTTGCTTCCCTCTCGTATCGAATCTGCTAAAATAAAATTTTATAGAGTGTCAATTCAACAAAGGCAAAACTATAAAGTCCGTTCTGACGGCTTCCTTTCTGCAAAAAATTTAATCAAAAAAGAAAGAAAAAAATAAAAATCCTTTGCCCTTGAGAAGATGAATTGAATAGCCTTAGGTATTCTATAGCTGTATTTATGAATAGCTTTTGGACACTAAAAGTCTCTACAGAAACGGGGAAAGTGTTTTGCTCAGGTCATAAAACTTCTTTTTTCATTGCACAGAGAAAAATATGCTGCACTCCACTACAAGCCACCAGCTGACCTCTGCACCAGCCCCATCCAGCCCAGAGGAAGTGGTACCTATGGGATAATAACCCCAAAATCCTCACAAACATGCACAGAAAATAGAATGGCTCCCCTAAATCTGAATAGATTTTTCTCCAGAAACACACAGTGCTCTGCCCAGACATTAATTAAAAGTTTTCTTACCCAAATCATGTTATTAACATCTAATATTATTTATGGCAGCACCAAATCACAGGAAATAATACTAAAAAAACTACTAAAAAATGACAGATTATATAATTTTCTACATAAAAAATTAAAGTAAAAATCATGTCAAAGTAATGTAAAGCTCGCTGGCTACAAATGAAAACAAAGCCAGCACTTTTAAACATTGAATAACTCCATGTATTTCCCACTGAATACTTTATACTGGAATGTTGCAGGAATTTATTATTTTCCTCACTTTTCTCCAACACAGTTTAGTTTGATTTTAAAATTTTGTATTTTAGAGTACTGAGAAAAACTTGCAACGAGCAAGATTCTCAGAGACCAATTTCATGCAGAACAGGTAATTTCACTTGGTTCAAGTCCCTCCCAGTCTGTCTGATGTCAAAGACTCAATTGACTTGTGTATTGCTATATAAAAACCTAAATAAAACCCCAAATCCTCTCAAATCTGGTTTTATAAATTATAACAAATATTAACATATTTTTCATCAGACAGTGAATCATGGGGAAAATGCATAAATAACTCATTGCTGGTTTGCAGATAATTTCATTTCAGCTGATTGAACAAATCCCTTTTTCTTGCTTGTGACAGAACTATAGGAGAATATTTATTTGCAACAATGTTGAATAGCTGTGGTAATTTAGAGGAAAAAAACCAATACTTTGGGACAGGTTTGGGTTTTGGGATTTTTTTCAGTCTAGAACAGGAAAAAAAAAATTTAAGTTAATTTTCAGTAAGCTCCAGCTAACCAGAAACTAACATGGAATAGTATCACTACTTTGAGTTCACATTATCCAATAGAAATTAAATTCAGAAATCAAGTTTCTGGACTGATAAGAGTTCTACTCCTCCTAAATTACCACTTTTTAAAAAATTATTTTTAATGGAACTATGCAAAATTATCCCCCTGTACTAGGTCCAAAATAATTTTTACAGAAGGCAGTGACAAAAAATTAAAATCCCCCATTATTCCTGATATTTTATACATTACAGTAATATCAGGGCTCTGGTTATGATTGGCAAATGCACAGAAAAACACTGTCCAATAGAGAGACACAAAATAATTTAGTCAGTCCTTGAATTCAAAGGGATCAGAGAGTAATTCTTAGAATGCAGATTGTTTAATGTTTACAAAATCAACACATCTGGTTCCTTCTTCTGCTGAGGTTCCTCCAAAAATTTTGTTCGTGTTTTTTTTGAAATACTTAAGCACTCAAAAGAAACTGAGTTATTCAAGAGAAAGCCCCTTTCCTCACTAAGGTACACTGAATTTATTTCATTGAAGCCCTGCTTCAAACCATTATCTCAAAGTAGAAAATGCTAAATCATATTAAAACCCCTGTTCAATAAAGGAACAAACTTTCTGGCTGTATTTAAAGGAAGAATGTTTGTCCCTGTATATATAAGTCTAGAAATATTTATTCCAAAAAAGAGGAAGATACAAGAAATTTAAAGACTCATTTTCATATTTGTTCTAATTGCAAAACATGTTTCCTTTTTTTTTTTTGTGGAATAAATTCCGAAGCCTTAAAACTCTGCAGATAAGAGTTAAAATAAAGAAGTTCAATTCTCTACCAGAATGCATTTGCTCAAGTGTAAAGCTAACAAATGCTAAAATTTTTTGGCAACACGTCTGCATTTCTGAATCATTAGGTAGTCAAACTATTTTTTGATTTTGCTTGCATGATGCTGGATTAGAATAATCCATATAAATCAGTGGTTTTCCCTGCCTAGGAATACTGTGTTTACCCCCGGCCAGCTGATGGCAAAAGGAGGCACAAAAACGCAGGGAGGTTCAGCAAGATCCAGCGGAGCCGCCTTGGATGTGCAGCACTGGATTAGGATTGTTTACTCAGGGGACGAGCAAGGAGAATATATTCAAAGTAAACACAACACAGACAAGGCATGCACAGCATTCCAGCCACCCTTTCCAGAGTAGAATGATGGGATGCTTTCCTAGGGAAAGTTCAAACATGGATGGGCCGGCCAGGAGAGCGGGCAGCCGCGCAACGCTGCGGCCAAGGCGAGCGGAACCGGAGCGGGACAAAGGAGAACGGGCTGAGCTCGAGTCATGGATTTAATTGCCTGGAGACTTCCCTCGTGGAAACCCAAACACCCAGGCAAAAGTCCTCCAAGATGTTAAAGCACTTCTCGTGCACTGATACAGGTCCTCATGTGAGAGCAGCAGGGCTGGGTGCCCAGCCAGGCCCGCTGAGCAGGGCTGCAGCTACTTCCAGCTCTTCCAAGTTGAGGCAGCAACAGTGGCAATATTATGGAATTATTTATACACTCACAGGCCTGTTTACTTCCCTTTTCAAATCATTCTGAGGCTGCTGGATGTAAAGGCTGTGATTAAGCAGCACTTTCTGCTTGATACTGTGTGAAAATATTCTTGATACTTGTGGGTTCAGCGAGGCTACCAGGTGGGTTTTCCCATCAACAGTCACCAACTGCCTTTCCCACCACATTGTGGATCTCAGGGCTGGAGCCCCTCTGCTCTGGAGCCAGGCTGGGAGTGTTCACCTGGAGAGGAGAAGGCCCCAGGGAGAGCTCAGAGCCCCTTGCAGGCCTAAAGGGGCTCCAGGAGAGCTGGAGAGGGACTGAGGACAAGGCCTGGAGGGACAGGACACAGGGAATGGCTTCCCACTGCCAGAGGGCAGAGATGGATGGGATATTGGGAAGGAATTCCTGGCTGGGAGGGTGAGGAAGGGCTGGGAATGGAATTCCCAGAGAAGCTGTGGCTGCCCCTGGATCCCTGGAAGTGTCCAAGGCCAGGCTGGATGGGGCTTGGAGCAAGCTGGGACAGTGGGAGGCATCCCTGCCCATGGCAGGAGTGGAACGGGATGAGCTTTAAGCTCCCTCCCAACCCAAACCACTCTATGGTTCTCTGATCTGCTCCCCTCTGTCACGGCAAACAATTTACACACACCCAAATTCCCCCAATTTTCATTACAGCCCTGACTACCTCTGCACCAGCCCAGCCTCCAACTCTTCCCCAAACACCGGCTTTGCCTCCATCCCCTTCCCTCCCTGCTGCCATCCACATCCCCCCTTCACCGCTCCTGACCACCAACCCCTCTCCCCAGCGCCTGCCTCTTCCTAACGTCTCACCGCTCGCTTCCTTCCTCCTCTCGCCCCTGAGGCCTCTCCAGCAGCTTTCAGTTACAATCCCTTCCCTCCCGGAGAGCCAAACCCCCTGTTCCCCATCGCTGAAAGCCACACAGAACAGCAGAAAGGGTTATCCACAGGCTGCACCTTGCAGCTCGGGGGAACTCCCCTCTCCTGTGAAGCAGCTTCACCATCCTGTGCACAAAAATCAAAATATTTCTACCTAGTGATGCATTCCCTGAAGTCTGATGGGTTTTTTGTGGGGTTCCAAACTCACTGCCCCAAAAACACGCAGGGAAATGCCACCAAGTTGAGCACCAGACAATTGCCAGAGCAACTCAGAGTTAGTAACTTGTCAGGAATGTCTGTTGGGGCACAATAAAGTAGGTGAGTAAAGCAAAAGTAAACAACAGGAGAGTCCATGCAAATTGAGGACGGAATAATTACGGATTACACTGGACAGGATTAATGCAGAGATTAAAAAAAAAGAAAAAAACAAACCAGTAATTATTTGTGAATTTTTGATGAACATCCAGGTTCATAGAACCTAATCCCAAAATCCCACCTGTCTGTAAAGACCTCTGGACAACCAACTCCAGGCCCTACACTGAGACATTAAATAAAAATCTCTATAAAGAGCTTTCTGTGAAGACAAAAACTGGAGATGCCTTAAAATACCCTCAATTTAAGGTTCACCATCAGCAGTAATTAAGTTTACAATCACCACCATTATAGGGAACATTTTCCTCTATTACACATGCATTTGACTATCTACAAACTAAAAAGCATTTCAGTTTTCTGTAAGAGCTCAGAAGCATTCTAGACTTATATATACCATCAATAAGTTCCACCCAAAGTATTACAATTATTTGCAATAATTAGCAAAAGCTGAATGTTAACACTTTTTTACTGGTTTTTTGAATGCAGTAACATTAAAAATGGGAATAATACTTCCAACTGTTCATCTATGGGATAAGCGTGTCTCAGGCTGTTGTATCAAATCCATAACATCAAAAAAACCTGAATAAAGTTAAACTTATTTTTATTTAGCATAGATCAATATTTGGAGAAAGTTGATCAATTCTTTTTTTTTTTTCTTCGAAAATGAAAAAAAACGTAACAACAGGCTCTACAAAGTTTATATATTCCTTCTCTGACAAAGCAACAGTTATTAGTCTGATAATTATTATTTAAGAAAAATGATGCTGCTCTTACACACGGGAATACCTTTCCTGGCATGTAAGTTCCTTCAACATGAAAATGAAAATTAAAAATATTGTTTTAACTTTCTGTTTATTTTTTAATTCCAGGGACATGCTCCTAAGTTCTACCTCTCCATGTGCCTGCAGATCCTTAGCAGGACTCTTATCTCAGAGGACTTGAGTTACAAAAGTTGATTAAGAACTGATTCATAACTGTGAAGTTTTTGGGGAAAGCAGCACAGGGAAAAGCCCAGCAAACCCCACAATCCCGGGAAGAAAGCTCCAGGTGTAAGGTGATCCCCCAGGAATCCACAGAGCAGCTGATTAAGGAGCTGCCTGACTTCGGGGAGCATTACTTTGTTACAAGTTTTCTTCCCCAAGACCTTTGTGAATTTACAACTCATGAAAAATTCAGATTTAGGGCTTGATCCAGCACCTAAGAAGTTGATAAATATTTTAACAGTGAAAACAGAATAGACCTTGTTTTTTTTTCTTGAAGATTTCATATCTAGATTTTTAATAATAGAGTCTCAAGAGCAGAAACATTTGATAGACATTGCCAAAAATTAAAATCACCCACATCATAGTTTTTAATGCTCCAGCTTAATGCCTGAATTAACATATTTATCAAACAAAAGTGGGTACAACAGCTACAAGACATCCTGAGAGCAACACAACTTCCAGCAAAGCCCCAGCAGCACTGCAACGTTAGAGCCAGGGCACCCTGCACAGATGGACAAGTCATTTTTAGAAATGAATCACGCTGCAAATGATTGGACTAATTTTAAAACAGAGGTGAGGAACCAATAGCCTCCAGCCCAGATACGGTTTGCTTCAGCTGGCCCACAGACACGGCCCTGCTTTATTACTTAATAACACCCAGGCTACTTCAAGGGGAACCACGTGTGTTTTAAAAGGCTCCAACAACTCACAGATTTTTAAGGACATGGTCCTTAAACGCAAACATCATTCCCAAGTTTCAAGTATTAAACGAAATTATTGGGTTTCGTTTTTAATTCATTTTATTGTCCACTAAATACAGCGCGTTCTTGCTGCCCTGAGCAGGTGGGATTTCACAGCCCTCAGCATTTAAATCACCTTAGCAGGGAAAAGCCAGCGGTGCTTCGAGTTTGGACAACACAAGGGTTGTGGTAGAAGGATTTTGACACCTGCTCTGGTATCTAGTCCTTATTTAGGACAAAACTTCCACTGAAAACCTCGAAGAGATACAGTTCCAAACACAGATGTCAGTCCTTCCCAGACTTCCCAAGCGCAAAGCAGTTCTGAACCTGAAAGGAACCAGTGAAAGGAATTTCTTGAGGGAATCGAAGGCCACTGCTCGGCTCTGATCCTTTCTGCAGCTCTTGCAGCTCCCTGATTATGTTGATATCGAGGTAAGTGAAGGCTCAGCTTTAACTGAGGTTTGCCTGCCATAACCAGGGAGCTCCAGTGCAATCAGCACAAACAAACTCTTCCACTGGATTTCAGCCTTCCAAACCCAGGAATCCCTACGGCAGCAACTCCTCTGTGACAAAATGTAGGAGGAAAAGTAGTTTTAAACAGCATCTTTAAAACCCAAACCTTTTCTAGCATAGTATGAATGGGGAAAATTCATATTTTTTGAGGAAAATGACTGTAAGCTTTCAAAGGGGGCTATTCCTTGAGAAACATGGGATGAGCCTTCCAGAAACAAATAAAAAGCCAGAAAACTTCACAATATTTCCCATTCCAGGCAGCCACGTTCAGGAACAACAAGACAACACCACATTGCATCACCAGTCTATGCCAACACATCCACCTCTGAAATCTGATCCAAGCCTCTTCCCCATAAAGATTACGAGGGAACAACGTATCCCTCTCCTGCCCCCAAGCCCCTAAAAAGACAAAAGGAAGTTCTGTTCTAAAAAAACCAGCTCACTACAGATTCCTGACCACTTTGTTTCTTGAATCAATGATCTCATTTGATCACTTTTGCAATGTTTTCTTCCAAAAATAGCAGATACTAAAAAAATTCTTCTTATCTAGAGTTTGGATGAGAGGATCCAGCAATTTTTTTTGTGCTTCTCTTCTACACACAGTTAAAATAAATACAATTTATCTCCTTAAATTGACAGCGTGCTTATATAAAAAAAATTAAATAGATGCATAAAGCTTCACTGCATCAGTCTTAAAAGTAAAATAATTAAATTAAATTCAAGAGATTAGGGACAAACAGTCAAAAATATAAGGCTATGTTTATTATTTTCAATGCTACAGCTTCAGTCTTACCAAAACACATGAAATTTGTGCTCATTCTAGTGGGGCTGATCACATATATGTCTATATATATATATATATATGTATGTATAAAAATATATTCATGAGGTAGACAGGTAAAAGCTTAAAGGATGAAGACAAACCCAAATGTTCCACATATTTTTATCAAGTCTTTAATTTATCACAACAGATAATCCTAAAGCACATGTTGGCAAGGATCTACCAGAGCTTAAAAATCAAGTCTAAAATTGGGCAAGTGAAACTGAATTTCCATGTTTTTCAACCATAGGCAGCATGAATGGAAAAATCGGACTATCTGTATTTATGATACGTAGGCCCAGGTTCTAGCTGGCCAAATTTTCTCCTAACTTAGGCTGTGTTTGTTTCCTTTGGCAGTGGAGTACAAGGCAACATTATCTTATGCCTTCCTTGATCTAAACGTTGGGAATATCACCATTTGATCCAACAGGATTTGTTGTGCAAACAATTGACAACTGTTCTGCTTCCCTCACTTGGGAATTTTCCTGAGCGAGGCCACGCTACTGATGCTGCAAACGAAGGGCCCTCATATTTCAGATGCTATTTACATTTCAGATTACTCAGACACCAAAATAATTCTGCATTTAATGCCACTGAAACTGTGGACTAAGCAAAAATTATGACAATATATATTTTTTTTATCCCAAGCTTCAATTTTACCTCATATCAGAATAATGAATTAATATATTGCTTCTATAGGTTTTGGTTATCAGATATAGTGGCAGGATAAGAATTTTGAAAATATTGCTCGCTTACTTTAAAACATTTTCTGTAGAATAAAAATATATAAAATAAACAGCACATTGAATTTAACCAGAGTAATAAATGAAAGAATAAAGGTTTGCTTAGAAACATAAAAAAGAATTTTCAAGCATTTTACCATTTGATTTTTAAGCATATTTAAAGCTCCTGAAACAGAATATTTCAGAAAAAAAACCGTCAAACAAACAAGAACTGTATCTTGGGCATATCCAGCTCCCTGTATTGCCCTCAGCTCTAGCCTAAGAACCAACAATTGAAGCCACTCCAGGATTTGTTCCTTAGTCATTCCCATGGGAAGGATGGGAGGCAACAGAGATTTTGGGGCTGGGAACACCTGTCAGGCTGCAGATAAACCGAGATGACCAACTCATTTCACAAAGGTCTATGAATAGCCATGGCAGGGCTCTCACTGATTCCTGCTGCCCTGGGCCACAGCAGAACAACAGCCTGGAGCTGAGGGGCTCACAATACAGATCCTGGGAGCCACATGGTCACTGGACCCTAAAGCAGCACCGAAAAGGTCAAATTATCTGGTTTTTACACTTCTTGTAGATGCTCATTTATATATTTATATATATGCGTGTGTATTTGTGTATGCAGCTAAACTCATTTGCATATGTACTCAGACACTTTTTAACATTGCAATCCAAGTGATTCTGACAAATTTTACCTCGATTTAAAAATAGTACAAAGTCTGAACTCCTTTCTAGACAATTCATCAGAAAAATAGGTATTGCTATAATAAAGAACTTGGAATTCAAGAGAGGGAAGGAGTCAGCACTTCTTAATTTCTTAACTGCTGCTTTTTGTTTTATTCCCTCTTCGTTTAGCTCCAGATACACAGAGAAGAATTAAAGCATCCTGAAAGCCATTTCCAACGCTCTTCCAAAATTTCATCCTTAATACCAGCCTTGGTTCCTGTGCAAGCCCATTTGAAACTGATTGAGCAGTATTATTCCACCTAATAGTTCCAAAAATAAATACAAAGAAAAGCCAATGAGAGCCTGTGGTTTCCAACGTTCAAGTAACTCTTTAAAAGAATAAGCAGGTCCTTAATGACATAAGAGCATTAAAAAGGAAATAAATGTATCCTGTATCTTTTAATTTTTGAAATCAATGGTAATTCTGATTTCCATTTCCACTGGGACAGAACAACACCCAACAGAGGGACAACCAAAGAAAACTAAATCCTCAGATAACCCAATAAACCTGAAAGAACAAACAGAATTCCCCACTTTTCCAAAGTTTTGACAGGATTTTTGCAAAAGAAGCTCAGCCACTTTCAAAATTTGTGTCCCTGGCCATGAACAGATGAGACTGAACTGCTTTGTGCACGTGGCCTCTTAAGCCCATAGAAAGACACTGGGACATTAGTGGGGCTCCAGATGGGCACGAGGGGCCTCCCACCTGGCCTGCTGCTTTCCACAGGGAACATCCACAGGGAGCACTGGCTGCTGATCCAGAAACTCATGTTGGGCTTACAGACTGTATCCCAGCCACTGATCTTCCACAGAGAACGAATAACCATGAGTAACAGTAGGAAAAAAAAAATAAATCTACTGACAAGGTGAATTAAATAACCCAGCTGAAACCCAAGGCATTCCATCTTGGAGAGGACTGTTACTGATGCCAGGATCTCCAGTGTTTTTTAACAAGGAGAAGCACTGATCCCTCCACAGCCAGAGAACGAAAGGACTGCAAGTTGTACAAGAGAAGTTCAATTATTGAAGGTATTGCATCATAAAGATTCTCCTCAAACATCCGCCTCCCTAATCCAAACAGAAACCAACTCATTTGTCCACAAAGGAAGGAAGGAACGGCAGCAAACTCCACAGAAACATTATTAAAGTCAGGCCTAAACAGCATCCTCATGTTCAGCACAGCCATGGCAAGTCCTTGCTAATTCCAAACTATCTGCCCTTAGAGCCCAGGAAGCCACTGACCCAGAATACAGGAAAATAATTATCAATTTTGTCCCCAAAGATAAAGAAATGGAAAATCCGCACAAAGTTTTCCTAAAAGCAATTAGCACCTGTAAATATCTCGATAATAGCAGCAAAAAGAGCTTAAGAACCCAAATAAAAGGAAACTGTGTTCCTTTTTAGTTACAGCTGTTCATAATTCACAATCTTTCCTAGCACAGGTTGAAAGACTCAATTCCTTCAGTTCTTGGAAGGTTGTGACAGCAGCCAGAAGCTCCAAATTAGCCTGAGACTCCTTTGTGCTAAGCCTGCAGAAATGCAGGAATTGCCACCCAGAATCCCAGTCCCACCAGTGCCTCCTTCAGAGGGCCCTTCCCACCCCAATCCCACCAAATCCACAGCTCTCCTTCCAGCACAGACTTGGCTGCAGGACTGCAGGCCTAGGGAAATGAAGGTTTATCAGTAATTTTATCTCTAGGTTTTAAAGTAAGAGAAGGCCCTGAATTATTCTGCCCAGCTTCAGAATTCTGTTCAAAATCTGGGTATTTTACCGCACAACCATAATAAATCAAACCATAGCTATTCTAAAGACTGAAACACAAAGAGATGGTTAAATCCCTGTAATAATTAATGTATCTCATCACTGTAGGCCATGGAAGTTGGGAGCAGAGCTGCAGCTCTACATGCACAGGGAATGTAATCCTGCAGCCACTGTAGGTTTCCATGTACAGAGGAAAGCAGATCCATGGGATCTCAGGTTGAGAAAAGAAGCACTGTCATGAAATAAAATAATAAATTATGTTCTTTACTCTTGGACAGGCTTTTGCTGTCCAACTCCTACCTGTAGTAAACCAAAAGGAGAGTCACATGTTTAAATAATGGGTATTTATACACAGATCTACTGATTTTGGTGATTGTCGCCGTTGAGGTTTTTTCCCCACATGTTTAAACCCGAAGTTATTACAAGCAAAAAGAAAACTAACAGCAAACTATTAGAAAGAACTGCAGTTATGGCTGCTACCTCCAATTCTCCATCACAACATTGTCAAGTACCAACCCAGCTCTGTTTTCTCCCATTCCTTCCACCCCATCAAATTACGGCTCTCGCAAACTCTTCCCAGCCTGATCCCAAAATTGCTGCTCCACGCGAGACACGCGTGTACAAATGAGAAATGGGAGATACCCCAGCATGTCAGGAGAGCTCTTTCTTGTGGGCATCCTCCAGCATGAGGCACAGATGACACACACTCTCTGCTGACCACCATTTAACTGGGATGCCCCTCTGGAACACACACTCACGGCCTACTCCATGGTTCTGCACTCAGTACTTAATAAACCAAAAATAATAAGCCCGAAATAAACCAAAGCACTCCAACCGTCTTTTGGAAATTACAGAGGACATAATTAAGCTCCAGAAATAAGCAGACAACAGCAATTTCAATATAAACATCCTACTTGCGTAGGGGACTCTCTCATTTCAACTTGGTGTTAATGCCCCAACTCTTACTTCTGGATCCTTGCAAACATCTAAAAGGCTTTTCCCAACATTTCCTCGAGTCCAGAATTTAGTTCGACATTTAAACCCATTACATTGTAACCTATTTCAGACGTTTTAACACGTAACTTTCCTTTGAACCAGTAGAAAACATGGTCAGGTCAGTCCACCAGCAGCACCTAACCAACACGGTGAGCAGGGATGGAGCCACTTGGCCTTCCCAGCAGAAAGCCATGGAAAAACACATCCCGACATATATATTTGAACAAACCATTGACCAAATATAGCCGGGCACCACCGATAACCAGGGGCTGCTACTAACCACATCTCAATCCTGCAAACACCAAGTCCAGCTCTTGGACTGTCTATCCCTGGAAGTTCAGCTCGGGAAAGGGTCTTTGTACAAGTGGTCTTTGTACCTCCACCACCGCAGGGGTTTAATAACTCAAACAATAAGTCAAACAACGGCCTGGAACCTGGGGGGCAACGCCGGGGCTCCCTGTTATCCCAGGAAAACAACACTTTCGGGACTCGGCCGGGGCTCAGCACCCACCGCACCACCCCGAACTTTGCCCGGCGCCCCCGCCACCATCACCCCCTCCCCTCCCGCTCCGGAGGGGCCCAAAGGAGCATCCCCGGAGCATCCCCCGACAACAAAGCTGGGGCGGGGGGCGCCGGGAAGGGGCCCGAAGTGACAGGCGGTGCCCCCCCGGGGTAAACAGGGGGTAAACACGGGGTAAACAAACAACCCCCCCGCCCCGCCGCTCCCCCCGCACTCACCTCAGGGCCCCCGGGCGCAGGGAGGAAGGCGGAGACGCACACAAAGGGTAATAAAGGGGGAGGAGGAGGAGGGAGCGGCGCTCCGCGGGGCCGCCCCCGAGGGACGGGGGGGGGTCTCGGTGTGTTTGGGGGGGATGTGGAAGAAACTCCCCGGCGGGGCTGCGGGGGGGCAGCGACTCGGGGCCCCCCGCCCCCGCCTCGGCGCGGCGCTGCTTCGTGTCCCTTCAGCGGCGCGAACAACCGGCCGTCCCGCCGCCGCCCCCCCCCGCGCTCCTCCTCATCGCCGCCGCCGCTGTCGGGAAGGAGGAGGAGGAGGAGGAGGAGAAGGAGGAGGAGGAGGAGGAGGAGGAGGAGGAGGAAGAGGAGGGGAGGCAGCAGCGGCGGCCGCCACCGCGCATGCGCCCCGGGGGAGCTCGGGAGGCCGCGGGGAGGAAGGGGGGGGAAACGGGGGGGGGGGGACGGCGACTTCCCACAGCGCCGCGCGCGCCGCTCCCGGAAACGGATCCGGGAGAGGGAGGAAGGAAATGGATGAGGGGGAGGAAGGGGGGGGGAAATGGACGGGGAGGAAGTGACGGGAGCGAGGAGAGGAGAGGAGGGGAGGGGAAAGGACGGGAAGGGAGGGGAGGGGGGAGTGCGCGGTGACGTGAGGGGGCGGTGCGCGCGGGGCCGATGGGAGCGCGCGTGCGGCGGGTCCCGCCCTCAGGTGAGGGAGGAGAGGCGGGAAAAGCGCCGTGAGGGCAGAGCGGGCAGGTGAGGGGGGCGGGGGAAGCTCAGTCCGCCGCCTCCGCCGGGAGGGAGGTGCCGAGCAGCGGAGGATGCACCCTCCCGCCCGCCCTTCATCTGCTCGGGCTCTGGCATCTCTGAGGGAGCCGCGGATGCAGCCTGTGAGGAGGGTAACGGGCGCTGGGGGCTCGGTTTCTGAGGGGATGAATGGCTGCCGGGGAGGGGTCTCGGGTGCCGGGGGTTCGCCGCTGCTGTGCGGGGGTGAGGCGAGGGCTGAGGGGAGCACCGAGCGGCGGTAGCCGCCCTTGGGTGAGGGAGAAGAGGCGGGAAAACGTTGTGAGGGGAGGTGGGGGGCCGGATAGGTGGGGCGGACAGCACCCTCCAAGCTCTTTAGGGCCCCGCTATTTCCCCATGGGCCTTCTCAACGTCCTCCCAAAACCCGCCCTCAGCGTCCCCCCAGCCCCTCATGGACCCTCCCAAGCTCTTTGGGGCCTCCGCATTCCCTCATCAGGGTCGTCAGAGACTCTCCCAGCCCCGAAAAATCAAACCCCTCAGACCCCCACCCTCCCTATTCCCACAGCCCTTCCCCAACCCCCTCATGGACCCCCTCCCTCCCCCCAATTCCTTATCAGAGCATCCACAGGCCCTCATAAATTCCACACCCCCCCCCCAATCCCTCGGGACCACCCCCAAGTCCCCCTCAAGACCTGCAATTCCCGCCCACATCCCCCTCACAGCCTTCCTCAGATCCCGTTAATTCCCTCAGGCCCTCTTGAATCCCCCTCAGAACCCACTCAAACTTCTTAATCCCATCATGATTCCCCTCAAGGCCCCCCAGTCCCTTCAAGTTCCCCTCCAACCCCCCTCTGGATCTACCCACATCTTTTCAGAGACCCTCAATCCCCTTAGGACCCCTTCAAGTCCCTTTCAGAGCCAGCTTATCCAGAGATGCTGTGGCTATTGTTATAAACTGCATGTTATAAACGAGGATGGCTAGTTATTCCTGGAAAAACTTAATTGTTGTGTCTTAATATGTTCCCGTGTGCTTGTAGCTTGTTCCAGCTGCAGAAACATAAAGACATTATTTTAAACTCTAAAGCATCCTAAAGCCAGTGCTGTTTAGGAGATGTGTGTAAACGTGGGTTTAACGTAATCAGAAATCAATTTAAAATGCTTTCAGTATTTTGGCTCTTTTTCCCTAGGACGGTGGACTGCTGCATCTTTATTAGTTAAGAACAGATGTTCGTTACAGTCCTTAAAAATGACCAACATCTAGGTCCAGCTTCTGACTAGGATTGTTTGGAAAGTGATGTTATTTAATAAAATGTTTATCTTCTCTTCTTTAAAGACGAAACCTTCTGCAATGAGCAAGCGTAAGTTGAAGGAGAGCAATGCAGAAAGTGCTGAGTGCATTTCCCAGGTTATTGATTACTTTGTTTTCAAGTTATGGAACTTTTCCATCCTCTGCCATCTATGTCATTCTGTTTTTTCTTTTTTTTACTAGACCTGTTACAAAGACTGGTACAGATACTGGATACAATTTTTGGGGCTGTAAATGGTTTTTATATCTGTTCTGTATTTCTTTCAGCTTCTCCCCTGTTGCTTGCTTCAAGTGTTGCAGTAATAATGTATTAAAAACTTAAAGGATGGTCTTGTGCTTTTTCAACTGTTCGTGGCCACAGATTTGCATAAATCTGTTTCGATCTATTTAGGTTGTTGTCTTCCAATTTGTAGGGTGAATCAGAACCCAGGTGACTTTTTTAGCAGCAGAACAGCAGCTGACAAATCTGTTTTTAGTTTGTTCTTTTAAAACCTTTATTCTCCTGTTTTCCCAAAGTTGCTGGTTAAACTGGGTCAGTGATTTCTTATATTTTAATCTCCTCTAATTGCTTTTCCTCCTTTATATAATATTTGTACAATGTTCTGCCTTCTGCAACTTTATTCTCATTTTCAAGACCCCTGTATCACTGATGACAGTGAAGATTTATGCATTACAGAATACTTGTTACACCACAAAAGTGCCCAATTTACTATTATTTTATTGCTGTAGTTACGTTATTGGTAAATTCTGGTGTTTGAAGCCCCAAACGTTTTTCCTGTCCTGTGTTATATTATTTTATTGCTGTAGTTATGTTATTGGTAAGTTCTGGTGTTTGAAGCCCCAAACATTTTCCCTGTCCTGTGTTACATCCATAGGTGCAAAAAATCTTACGTGAAAGATTCTGTCACCATTGTGCTGCTGGAAAACTGTTTGGGATGGAACAGCAGTACAGGTGAGTGAGCAGGCTCTAGGATTCAGTGATTTCTAATTTAACTACAGGAGTCATATAATCTGGTGAAGTGAGAATTTTCTGATTCTCTCTTTTTCTGAATTACACCAGTTTAAAGGACCTGCAGCCCAGTGCTGCTAAAAATTATTTGCCTCAGATTTTAAGAGTTTTTATACAACTGTTCCTTGCTGGTTTTGTCAGGCTCTGAGTTTTGGATTTCTTGTCCTTGTTTTGCATCTCTAATTCATGAAGGACTTTTCTTTTTGAGACTGAAAGGTACTTTCAGTGCATGTTCTAAGGCTTTGTGTAATGGCCTGGCCAACCAAGAAGTTAAATTCTCTTGCTGTGATATTTATTTTTACTTCAGATTTTCTCCTGTTTGTTGGTAAGCTTCGTTAGAAATAAATCTTAAACCTTCTGTGCCAACATCCTGTTTTTTGAAGTAGAGACCTATATTTAAAGCAAACCTACTTCTGGAGCCATCCAGATGTGGAGTTTAGAGTTAGGAAGGAGGGACTTATTGGGACAATAACACTGTTCCAGTACTGATCATTTTACAGACGCAGGTCAAATTCTGCGAGTAACAAAGATGTATTTAAAGAACTTGTTTTAAACAATCTTTTTTTTTGTAGGTGGAATTGCCTGATGTGAGCACAAGTTTTCATTACGAGAGGGACAAAACCATTTATTAAAACAGTGTACTATACATGCAGAGCTCACATAGGCCTTTTACTGCTGTTTTGAGAAAATGTATTTCTGTTATGTCTGTTTTAGAAAACAAGCCTCCCCTATTTATACTGGAATTCTGAAAAGCAATTTATAGACTGTTTTCTACTTAATGTGCCACTGGTAGTGAATTATCCTGCAGGGGAAACACAATGAACTCCCCAGCTCTGATTTTTTCCTTCCCAAGATGTACCAGGGCTCTTGGCTGGAGCTGGCTCTCAAACAGTGAACAAACCCACAAGTGTTGGCTACAGCTGTTCCATGATCACTCTCTCACCACTTCAGAAGCAATTGCATGATGCCAGTATTCCATATTCCAAAAAGCACATTAATGCTGTGTGAGCATTTGGGAACTGGAGGTGTCAGTAGTTGCTGTAAGCACTTTAAATGTGGTTTGAGGTGATGAGCCTCTCTGCAGGTAATTTAGAGCTGGTGAGGTATAGTGGTAGCACAGAAAGCAATCTATTTCTTAAAGAAAGAAATAATTATTGAAGTCTGTCCTTTCATGGCAGAGAATTGCAGAACTTTATGAATTAGTGATACTCTCAACTTCTGCATGTTTTAATATTTAAAAATATTTTAAGAGCTCTGATCACTGAGCCCTTTGTACTTTATTGTATTACATTTTGCATGCCTTGAGTGAGCGTTGGCTCTCAGAGCAAGCCAAAGTGGATCAAGTTTTATTCTTTGAATTTTCCCTGGTTTTGGGGAATGTTGTCAGCTTTAAGGTTTTCAGCCTATTTCTGTTTTCAACACAGACATTTGCTGGAGCTGCTGAGAAGAACCACGGTGCACGGAGAGAGTAATTCCGCCCTCATTATCGGACCCCGGGGATCCGGGAAAACTACGGTAGGAACAGCTCTTGGAACTTTGTACGGGGTGCAACAGAACCTCTCTGGAGTCCTGGGAGCTTTTGCGGCTACATGTTCGTCTCTGCCTGGTTTTACAGAGAGAATTGCTAATGGTTTGCATGTAAATTCAAAACATTCTAGGACTTTGTGTGGGCTAATTCTGTTCAGGAACAGCATGGAGAAATCTGTTCCTAACACTTGTCTTTGCAATTAAAGCCATGTTCTGATTACTCTTTAATTAACCTGTTATTGGCCCTCACTGTAAAAATGATGAAAAGACATCCAAAGCTCTAAAAGGAGCAGTCTAAAGGGTGGGTTTCTCTATAGCTGTGTGTATGCAGGGAATGGTCAGGTATCTTAATCCTGAAGGAATATTGTTCCCTGCCATGGAGCAGAATATTGTTTGGTGCTTATGGTTTAGAAGTGTAGGTTTGTATTTTAAGGGAATTCCCCTTAGCTGAGGCAGATGAAGGGATGGCCTCTAACTTAAGTGTTTAATATTTCAACATTATTTAAACACTCGAGTCTTTAATGTTTACATTAAAGTGATGTGATGAAAATTTGTGGTCCTTTAAGACAGAATATAAGTTAGCAAATCACATCTGCAAAATGAATTATTTCCTTATTATATATCAAGTGAAAGATGCTGGAGTCAAGAAAATCTTGTGTGTGTATATTTATGTATTTATCCATACACATAGGTGGGAGCTACAAATCCTCATCTGAGGAAGCCAAAGCAAATAGTGGCTTTTTAATTTTGTATATTTAACATTTCCACTACTTACAGATATTTTAATACAAGTTCCTTATGACTTTTGCAGTAAGAAGTTCTTGATGGACTGTAAATTTGGGACCCCTAAATTTTATAAGCAGCTGTTGATTGATCATGTGCAGTTTAATTTTGTCTTCCAGAAGGAAAGAATAAGCAGAGTTTCTTTTAAGATTTAAAGCAAAGAGTTTCTTTCTACAGCATCCAAAGAAGCCATGAAGCTGAATATGGCACCAGCTCAAGAGCCAAATCCTCTCACATCTCAAATTCATAAAGCTTTTTGGTTAAGGCAAAAGCCCCAGATATTGCCCCCAAAAATGAGAGACTGAAATAGCAGAGTTATTTTTCTTTCCCTCCCAGTTCAGCAGAATGAGCAAACATAATTGTCACAGTCATGCTGGTGAATGCAAAGTTGTCATTTTAGTATTTTAGTATTTGGCGATTACTCAAACATGTTACCTAAAGAAACCTCACACACTGTTTCCTATCCTATAATATCTGTAATTACACTTTCCTTGCTGTTAAAATGTTAATCTTCTCACAGGAATTCTGTATTTTTTCTTTCCTAGTTATTAAATCATGTCTTAAAAGACCTCAGGGAAATGCAACAAGTTACAGAGAACCTCCTGGAAGTCCATCTGAATGGCAAGTAAAACATCATCGATCCAGTGTTCTGTTATATTCAGTTCTGTATTTTGTATGTACTGAATAACAGCTTTGGTTTCAGCAGTTTGGCCCAGCCTAAATTATGGACATGTTTGTCTGTGAGCTCCAAAATGCCTCTCTTTGTATTTCTTTATATGGAGGGAACTTCTGTGCTCTTAGTGACAGAATTAAGTAACTTACCAGGTACAGAAAACTCCTGTCCAGTCTAATTTTTAGAAAGGCAAAGCTCTGTAAGGCTGGAAAGAGAGGGAAGCTGCTGGTTAAGTTTCTAGTGGGAATGAGCTACTAGTTCTTCACAAAAAATCCTTTTCTTTCAGGACTTCTGCAGACAAATGATAAAGTGGCCCTGAAGGAGATCACCAGGCAGCTGCAACTGGAAAATGTGGTTGGGGACAAAGTTTTTGTGAGTAACTTCGCTTACCCCTTAAAAAGCCTTTCCTGGGAACCTGGCGTTGTGGGATGGAGCTTGTTGGGAATGAATGGGCTGTGGCTGCCAGCAGTTCCACACAAGTGCTGAGGTTACCTCTGCTGGTTGAGCAATATTAATGCATCCTTATTATTTTGTAAAAATACATCACCTTGTGCCTTACAGGAGGGAAAAAGGGCAGTCTCTCTTAACAAGCCCCTAAATAAAACAAACTTAAGCATTCCAAAGGCACTTTGTTCAGAGGGGGGGGGGGAATTTGGAAACATTGTTTTGAACATTTTGAAACACAAAATTAGCAAGTTAACCAACCAAAAAGAAGGAACGTTAATATATTTGCAACCTTTTTTGATTCACAGGGAAGTCTATCCAGGCTTCCTAGAGCTCTCATTTTCCATGGAATTTCTATTAAAATATCTGCTGCTATTGCCCTTTTCCCACAGATAGACTGATTTACATTAGTACTGAAGGCAGTCATAAAGAGAGTGACCAAAGTGCTTGAAAATAAATTTGCCTCGTTTTCTGTAACTCACATTCAAGGGGTAAATTTGCTTTTCTGCCCCCTTTGATAGGGCTTGTGGTCTTCAGTTAATTATTTCTCATCTCACACCTGGAGTGCTGCAGGGTGGGAGAGTTTGTGTAACTGGAGCAGGATGGTCACAGCCATTCAGTGTTTTCTGTCAGGAGTGATTGATGCTTCCATCTGTTTAATAAAGTTGCTAATTAAACCCTGCATCCTGCTCCTTCTCAGTGCAACACGTTAAGTGGCACTTTTTCCATGTGTGGTGCTGGAAAATAAGCATGCAACAGCTATTTAAGGAAAGATAGAGCTGCTTGTGAATTTAGCTTATTGCAGGCATTCTTCTGATCATTAATTTTTGCCTGTCTGAAGCAGTTTGGGGATTTCAGACTGGAAAAAAGTGGATGAATGTAGAGTTATCCATCATTTTTTCTTGTCCTGAGGAGTTTATGATTATACAGCATGAAGTAACACTGTACATTTTTGAAGGCATGGTTTTGGAAGGAGATGGCCTTCATTGCACGTCTGAATTTGCTGTAGTTAAACAATTCTGAGAATGACACTGCAAATCTATTCTGAAACTTATTTATTCTCTGTCTAGGGCAGTTTTGCTGAAAACCTTGCCTTCCTCCTTGAAGCTTTGAGGAAAGGTAAACACTAAAACCCCCTGTTCTGAAACTCTGGGTCACTTGACTGAAAAGTGGAGTTTTTTCTTCTACTTTACGAGTGGAATGAAGAATCTTAGCCCAAGAATGTGTCATGGTTACAAAATCACATAAAAAATAGTTAATACTGAACAAATACACACCTGACGTAACTGATGCTGTAAAGGCTTGCATGTGATGTCAGCTGTGAAGGACAGATTCTCTTACCAGACTGATGCTATTAAAAATATTGGTCTTTTTTAAAAATTGGCCAGAGAAGTCTGTGTTCCTTGTAGCCAGAAATGCTGCTTGGCAGAACACTACAAAACCTTCCCAGTTCTTCAGTGTTATTTTTCTTTTTGCTATTGTACCTTTGGGAAAGGAGGGCTTAGTGAAAACCTAAAGGAAAATCTGTGAATTTTTGACCCCATAATTAATGAAAGCTGTAGCAATGGAAGTCTAATCCCAAAGCTGCCCTGCTAACCCTCCAAATTTCTCTCAGGAAACCGAACCAGCAGCTGCCCAATCTTGTTTGTACTGGATGAGTTTGATTTGTTTGTCCACCACAAGAATCAGACCCTGCTCTACAACCTCTTTGACATCTCCCAGTCTGCACAGACCCCAGTGACAGTTATTGGCCTCACCTGTAGGCAGGTAAGAAATGGCACTTCCTCATGATTTTAGCTGGTTTAAAGTGACTTTTGTCTTAGTGGGAGTGTTTTCTCCTCTCTTGGAACCGTACTTAATTTCCTAAGAGATTTTTCTCAATTCTCCATTTTTCTAACTTTTGAATTGGGAAGGGGAATGTAAAAAAATAATAGTTTGTGCTGAGAGCAAACTTAAAATACCCAGAGCCTTCAGCTTTACTGCTAAAGGAGCAAACCAACATTTCTAAGGACAAACATTCAATATGAGACTGTGGATCACTCTTTGGCGGGGCTCCTGAATTTCTTGGTCAGCAGCTGGCAAGGACAGAGTTGTACAAACTGTGTTTAAATCTCTGTTCTGAGGACAAAGGCTTTTTTTTAAGTAACCACTTCAGTAGGGCACTTTTGCTCTAAAATGGGTTTAGGATCCCTGTTCAGTTTCCTGTGACTTTACAGTGGCATAATGTTGAATTGTGGGCAGATTGTGTGCACTGTGAAATAATTCCTGTGGAACACTATGGAAACTTGATAAGACTGATACTGTTTTCACAATAAACTGTTGGTGCTGAAGATAGTTGGGTTCTAACAGGAAGAAGAATAATTAAAATCTCTTATCAAAGCCTGAATCTGGATTTGACTGGGATTAGGTGATACCCAGCTGGGCAAGTTTCTGGAAGTTAAGAGAAAAGTTAATTGTTGATTTAATAAATTACAATCTTTCCTTTTGCATCGTCACTGTCCTGAGTCTGGTGTGCTCCTCACCCATTATTTAGAACCCTTTATCCCCTGCTTTTGAGTGTAATTAAAGATGTGTCTCCAGAGCTGACTGCTGTTGTTTCTGAGAGGTTTTTTAGCTCTTAACTATTTTTGGGGATTTTTTAAGCTGTATTCTCTCAGGCTGACCAAAAGCACGTGGCCTGTCAGCTGCCAGCCCCGGTGTGACCACACAACAACTTGGCCAGAGCCCTGATAGGCTGCAATGTTTGATTCAGGCTTAAGTAGCTGAAATATTTCCATAATCTATGGAGAAATTTTGCTGGGTTTCCTAGCAACAAATGATCCTGTGTGATGTGGTACATCACGTGGGCTGGGATGGTTGGTAGCATTGCAAGGCACATCAATTAAAATAATCAGCAAAGGGCTTGTTAGAACATTTAACTTATGTTACAACATTTTAAGCCTGAGAATTTAATAATTCTTTCTTTTTTCAGCACACTTTACTTCAGTGATTTGTCTGTGCTGTAGTAAAGAAAACACCAAATTCATCTGCTTTTTTAATTACTGTTTTTCCGTTTTTTTTTTTCATCAAGGATATCCTGGAGCTCTTGGAGAAGAGAGTAAAGTCAAGGTTCTCTCACAGACAGATATATTTGATGAATTCCTTTGATTTTAAACAATACATTAAGATATTTAAGAAACAGCTTTCTCTTCCTGATGAATTTCCTGATGAGTCTTTTGCACAAAAATGGAATAATAATGTTCAGGTAATTAAAGCATCTTATACTTGATTTTAGTTAAAAATTCTGAAGTGAGAGCAGTGTAAAGCTGGTTTACTTTATACACTTATCCTTTACCAGTAAAAGTGTGAAGCTTTTACCTAAGACTGGCATTTCCTTTCACTGTCTGAGTGTGATATGGAATAAATTAAATTATGATAGAGAATCTTTGCTTATTGAAATCTGGAGGTGAAATTGTCACAGGAAAGACCAGAAAGTTGAGGTTCGACATGAAAATTGTGTTGTCAAGTGTAAGCTGAGCTCTTTAAAAAAATTACTAAACTGTCATTTTTCCAGCTGAGTATGAAATAATTAAAAGTGAGTATGAGATGGTTAAAATATCACTTCATTGTTTCTTGTAGCATCTCTCAGAGGATAAAACTGTGCAGGATGTGCTGCAGAACCTTTTCCACCACACCAAAGACCTGCGCTCGCTGCATTTGCTCCTGGTGTGTATTTGGGTATTTAAGAAACACCTCCTTGTTTGCAGTAATTAATGAACAGCTCTCGTGGTTTCCAGGCCATTTAGCTGAGCTTTGCCTGAAACATCATTTTATTGAGCTTTTGCCAGTGCTGGTTCCTTGCAGGCTTTGTCACCCTGTGCTGTGTTAGTGAGTGTGGGTAACTCCAGTTTCTGGAGTGGGTACCCTGTGAGGATGGACTGTTCAATTCAGATGGCGCTGAGCTTTTGCTATTTCACTTTCTCCAAGCCTTTCCATTTATAAAACAAAACTGTAGGTGAAACACTTTGAAACTATTTTTTTCTTTCTGAGATTCTTTTTGCTTTCTGGTGAATCCTGAAATCTGCCCATATTGAAACCTACTTTTTCTACTCTTAAGCTGATAGTGAACTTCCTCCCATCACCACACGGGAGCTGCAGCCCTCTTGGAGGGGCTTTTTTAGATTTACCCTGCCTCCCTGAATCCTGTTTTTGAACACAGCTCATATAAATGCACTGACACTTTTACAGAGGATTACACTTACTTAACCATCCTAAAATATCCCTGTGCTTGTGTTGGTGTGAAAAGCCCCCTGACTGTGCCTGCCCCTGGGCTGTTGTGCCAGAGCCCAGATCTGTGACCTGCTCTGGGTGGGCTGTGCTGGGCCCCAGGGCTGACAGCTCTGCCCAGCAATGTTCAGAGCCACCCTAAGCAGAGAAGAGAAGTTCCAAAGTGCAGAGCCTGAGCAGAGCCTGCTTGGTGCTGCTCTGGTTACAAGATTGCAGATTATTCCTAGTGCAGGGCCCCCAAATCTGTTGCTGTGGCTGCAGTGGAGGCCAGCAAAGGAGCTGATGGCAACCAACAGCCTCCCTGAGAGCAGGTCAGAGGTGAGGCTCAACCTTCCCATGGTTTTCTGTAGCATGTGCTGAATTTTTCCTTTGGAAGAAGTCATCTTTCCCCCAAAAGCAGTTAATACAGATCCTGGCAGGGATGGGTGAGGCGTTCCTGGACAAACTGTGGAGAGGAGAAGGCTCCAGGGAGACCCCAGAGCCCCTTCCAGGGCCTAAAGTGGCTCCAAGAGAGCTGGAGAGGGACTGGGGACAAGGGATGGAGGGACAGGACACAGGGAATGGCTTCCCACTGCCAGAGGGCAGGGATGGATGGGATATTGGGAAGGAATTTCTGGCTGGGAGGGTGGGGAAGGGTTGGAATGGAATTCCCAGAGAAGCTGTGGCTGCCCCTGGATCCCTGGAAGTGTCCAAGGCCAGGCTGGACGGGACTTGGAGCAGCCTGGGACAGTGGGAGGTCCCTGGGTACAAAAGCAGGTGCAAACCAGCTGTAAGTCATTCCTACAGCAGCCTCTGAGGTGCTGATCCGTGGACATGGATACGAACATGAGGATTTATCTCCTGGAATCAGGAGGCTTTAAAGTTTTAAGCCTGGAAAACCTTCCTGGCTAAATGCAGTTTAAGTGCCAGCTGTTTGCAAGGTTTTCAGTATGAACCTACTGTGTGGGGAGGGGTTTATCCATTAATGTTTCCAGTAGGTGACTCCAGGGGAACTGTGTTCCCGTGCATTCCAAGCAGGAATTGTGTGGTGGTTGGGAATGGAGCGAGCCCTGTGTCCTGCTCTGTTGCAGATGCTGGCTCTCAGTGCTGTGACTGTGCACCACCCCCTGCTCACGGCTGCAGACCTGCAGGAGGCCAGCAGGCAGCACAGGACCGACTCCAAGGCAAACATTGTCCATGGTAAAGCTCAGCCTCTCTCCAAAATTGTTCCTAGAAGCAAAGGAAGTGTCAAGTCCCTCCCTGGAATTCTCCTGGTGTAAGAGCTGCTGTGTAGGGAGGGTTCCCTGTGGGGATGAGCTGCACAGGGATTGCCTGTGCCCCTGGAGTCAGCTCTGAGCTCACACATGGCTGTGGATACAACAATGCCAGCTTAGATACTGACAGGTCCTGCTTTTTGGTGGGAACAGCCCATTGCTGATCATTTCTGCTGCAAATACAAGGCAAACAAATGTTCTCTTATCAAGCCTCTCCAATTCTGGAATTTCTTTACATAATAAAGATACAGAACACCAATGGGTGAGGCCCAGAGCATATAGAAATAGAGGAATAAACAGAGTGGGTGAACTGCCTGTGTTTCTGATGTGCTCAAGGGAATACTTGGGATTCTGGTCTTTCCCTGCAGGTTTGTCTGTCCTGGAAATCTGCCTCATCATAGCCATGAAACACCTGAATGATGTCTATGATGGAGAACCGTTCAACTTCCAGATGGTTTACAATGGTGAGAGCAATGCCTGAGCTTCACAAACCCTACACCCCTCACTTCCTCTTAACTGCCCCTTTTCTCTTCCTCCGACTGCCACAGAATTCCAGAAGTTCATCCAGAGGAAGGCACATTCTATGTACAACTTTGAGAAGCCAGTTGTCATGAAGGTGAGCCTGAAACGCATTTTTTTTTTTTAAATTGTAAAGTATTTAGGTTTTATTTTCCAGAGCACAGACTGGGGCGGTCAAACGCAGCCCTAGAAGGGAGCAGGGTGTTTTGGGGCAGGAATGCCCTTCCCTTCCACTCCCTCTTTTCCTGGTTTTAGGCCTTTGAACACTTACTGCAGCTGGAGCTGGTGAAGCCCCTGGAGCGGCCGTCGGTGCGGGCGCAGCGGGAATATCTCCTGATGAAGCTGCTGCTGGACAGCAGCCAGATCATGGATGCCCTGCAGGTGTATCCCAACTGCCCCACGGATGTGAAGCAGTGGGCAGCCTCCTCCCTCAGCTGGCTCTGAGCACTGCCCCTGCTCCATCACAACTTCTGGAACGCTGTGAGCTCCAGAAGACGGAATGTTTACCCATAGGAAGGTGCTCAGATCAATAAATTTTTGGAAGCAGCTTCCTTTGCTGATCCATTTGGGGTTTTCTAAGGAGAACTGTGCTGCTGTTCCCTTCCACAGCCAGAAATGTGCCTCACTCACACCCCCAGGTGCTTTAGCTCAGCTCAGTGCCAGTTCCCACTTGGAGAAATCCAGGCTCTGGAGTTTCTCCCTGTGGCTGAGTGCTCTGGATCCTGCCTCAGGCCACGCTGCCCTCCCGGCTCCATTCTGCAGCACAGCCCCATCAGGTCAAAGCTCACACTGCACTCTTCCTTCTCAAATCTGACTTGACATGGAAAATTTACTCAATTAAATCTTTAATCACAACTGCATTTACTTCATTAAATGTTTCATCCCAACAGGCTTCAGCTGCAAGGGCTCTTTTGTGCCAAGTAACATCTTTCCACACCCAATTTTTTGTAAAACTCAGGAGTTTGGCTCAAGAACTGCTCTAGGAACAGCCCCATGTGTTTAAAGTAAGTTTCCAAAGAAACATTTGCAAGTCAGAGTAGTCACATTTTTTATTTTCCCGCTGGGGAAGAGGGCAGAGTATACATTTGTATTTGTACAATATTTAACAATCACTTTATTGAGGGCGAGGGGGGGTTGGTTGGTTTTTTGGCACTTGCAGAAAAGCAGCAAGTGCCTTTTGACAGTAGTACAACAACCTGTGCCCAAAACACTGACAAATACAAAGAGGAAAGTTAAAGTAATCGCTCACCAAACTCGAGAGGTAACGAAGAGGAGATGGACTGAAAAAAAACCAAAACTGAAGGAGAAAGCAAAGCAGTCCTGCTGGTTGAGTATCTGAGGTAACAGATGTTCCATCAAGGATGCTACTGGAGTCATTTTGCCCAGGGATCTGTATTGCAGCTTCCTGTGTTTTGTACCAAGTGTTCCTGATAAACAGAAATGTCTTAAAAAAGGTTAAAAAAGCTGGAAAAGAGGAGAGGGGGTGACCTGACTGATTGTGTCGGTGCTGATGGGAGCAGGACAGGTCTCAGCACTGATTGCACTGGAGATTTGAGAACTACACCCCTGTGGGGTTCTGGGTGATTTCCATGTTCATGGGAATACCCCAGGAATGGCAGCACTGGCCCAACCCCCTCCAGCAGCTCTGAGGACGTGGGACAGGAACTTCTCACCCTCTCACACATAAAAATCACACCTGGTGAGGCCAGGCAGGGGCTCACACACCAGTCCAGGGCCATCCTTGGGCTGGGAGCTCACAGCTGCTGCCCCTCAGGAGCCCAGGACAGGAAGGGCCAATGGGCACTGCCAGAACAATGCCAAAATCCTCCCTAGCACCACATTCCCTGGATCCTGCCCTTGCTGCTCCAGCAGCTCAACTCACTGAATGCTCTGAAGTGAAACAGGAATTCATTCCCAAGGCCCTGTGGGCACAGCTGGAGCAGAGCAGTGCAGGGAGACCATTCTGACCAGTTAAAAAGCATTGGGAAGGAGCAGCCTTTTCTCAGTGACGCTACATGATGCTGGTAAATCCCAGGAAGGTGGGAGTGGAACAGGAACTGAGCAGGGATATCCCAAAGGCAGGAGCCAGCCCCGAGCCCACGGCAGCTCCGTGGGAAGGGTCACACACAGGAGGGACTTGGATACAGCTTCAGTTTTGGCATCAGATTTCCAACAGCACAGAATGAAACCATCCCCTGGCTCTCTTTTTGCCTGGGAAGGGTTAAAAGCCCCGAGGTGTCTGTGGAGAAGGACTGGGTTGGGATTTGTTCAGAATTCCACAGCTCTGGTCCTGTCCTGCTCTCTGTGGAGTTTAATTAAAAGTGGAGCAAAAATGGAAGCCAAAGGGAAGTGTCCAGCCAAGAGGACCCCACAAACTGGATTTCTTTCTCTTTCCAACGGCCCCTTGGAGCAGGATCCTCGGGCACAGCCGTGACCAGCAGTGCCACAGCCCTGGGTGGAACATCAGCCCTTCCTCCCTCCCTGCCCAGAGCCGGCCCGGCTCTGCTTTATCCATCAATCCCACTGTTCCCAGGGATGAAGTTCACAGATCCAGGTCTCAGCCAGCCTTCAGCGAGCTCCCACCTGCTGCTTTGCAGAGACACTGCATGTGGACACACGGAGACAAGGACACACAGCACACCACGGGCCGCTGCCGGCTCTGCGCTCCAGGGGGTTACAACATTTATTTTCCTTGGAATTTGGCATGAAGGATCCAATCAATGTAGTGAGACATGATTTGGGAGAAGCACTTTGGCACCCAGCTACCAGTCACTGTAATTCCAGCATAAGGCTTGACATCCTGAACTCCAGTCTTGGAGTTGTGAAGCCATTTCTATGTTTTTCCTTGTTTTTTGTGAGTCTGCGCTCTGGACGTTGAAATTCCTTTCGTTACCTCGGAACGGTCGTTGCATATTGTGAGCAGAACTAGGTTATCCCTGAAATTTGTAACATTTAGGATCTGGAATCTGTGGCTAGAACTTTGTGTGTGACTCCAGGCTCAACCTGTGGCTCACAGGGAGTGAGCTGCACTCCCCTCCGATGGCACCAAGCTTTGAGTGGAGGGAAGTTGCAAATCTCCAAGCAGAGGGTGAGGAACTGGGGGAACTGAGCTTCCTGAGGTGATCCTGAAACAGTGACACAGCCCCCACTGCCTGGCGGGACAGGGAACACGCGGCGACCTCGGCACAAACATAAATAGGAAAAAGACTCTTTTTCAAAAAAACAACAAGAATTCAGAGCTTTCCAGTGTCACAGCTCAGAGAAAATTAAAAAAAAAAAAAAAAAAAAAAGAAAGTCATGCTTAAGGTTTCAAATATTCCTCAGACACAGCAAACCTAAATAGTATTCAGTTAAATAAATGGATGAGATACTCTGGGAAACAGAGGGAAAAGCTTTCAACTAAAAGAGGAAGGAAAATTTTCTTTCAATAAACAGCACTTTTTCTTTTTTATACACAACAAGCGAGTACAAGAAAAGGCTAAAAACACGGCTCTAGGAATGGCCACTTCCTGGGGGCATGAAGCTTTCCCCTTCTTAAATAACACAGGGAATTGGGAATACATCATTTACAAAACACGGAGCGGTTTATTATTCCAATTAGTGTTGTCAATCATAATTTAGCGAGGTGGAACTGAGGTATACCTGGTTGAGGGAGGTTAAGTAATACTTGGAAGCCTCTTTGCTCTATCCCATTGATTACTCTTGTTTCTGTACACGGAACAGCAGCACACGGAACATTCACAAGCTGTGTCGTAGTCGCATTACAATAGTCATTTTATAAACAACAACGAATGCAATAAAAACAAGTTACCCTTTTTTTTTTGTTGTTTTTAAATCTGAAATGAAATGTTTTTGATTTAAAAAAAATAACAGTAGTTCATTTAAAGGAATTAGTCTCTTCTGACAGGGATTAAGAAATCGGATGTCAGTGTTTAAAACGCTCATTAGCCCGTTCAGGTCCGGATTCTTCATTGTAAGTTCCTTATCAGCACGTGAGGGGTTCTCAGTCACGTCCTTCAGGTGTAAGCAGGGAATGCAGAAAGTCTCATGGATCCACGTTGGGGAGGAGGAGGAGGGGGAAAACAAAGGATAAACACCTCTTGGTGATGTTCCAGAGAGACTTACCATCCGTTCTTCCCACCCGGAACAGCAGTGACGCCAGCAGTCCGTGCGCTGTAGCAGCTCCAGTGAAGAGTCCTGTGGTCACTTCCATGACCAGTGCAACTATCATAGACTGGATTCTTTGGGAGGAAAGTCAACGTTTGTCACCATTGTGACCACAGTCACGATGTCCTCTGTTGTTATAATGTTAGTGAGTTTTTGCATCTGGATGATCCTCTCCTCCACGCAGCCCGCGGACAGCCGGGCCTCGGCGTCGTGATCCCAGCACTCCTCGATGGTCTCGCACAGCATCGCCATTCCCTGCGGGGAACCAGGCCAGGGAAAACCATCACACACCCACAGGTACAAAGGGGGGCCCCAGATAAAAAGTGGCATTTTAAGGGACACCTGGCAAATGGGAACTCTTGGATCCCACAGGACACGGGGCTGGGCTGGGTGTGAACCTGGAGCGTCCTGTGGGGCCTCAGCTCTGGCTTTGTTCTGCACTATTGAACCAACAACTCTTCAACAACACGGGGCAAATCCTTCCCTGCAGCTGGAGCTTCCCAGTGTTTTAGAGGTGAATCCCTCAGCCATCAATTGGCACTTCAATGAAAAGTAACTCCAGGATCTCCCACCAAAAAGCTGAAAACATCACTCACTTTCTAATACTGAAGGAAGAGCAGTTTAAGATGAGGAACATTTACAGCCCATTTAACTCCCACTGGAATTATTAAATCCCTCCCAAACCCCAGGGTGATGGACACAACACAGCATGGACAGAATGTGGGATTCAAATCCTTGCAGCAGTGGGTTGGGTCACACTTACAGAATGTTTCTGCCAACACTCCCTTAGGACAGGCCTCTTCTTTTTGTGCACCACAACTTCCTGCATGTCCTCCAGGGACGGGTGCTGGCCAATCTCCTCCTCAAAAGGCAGCATGTACTCGTCCACGGGGCCTGCAGAGGGAAACACGAGTTCAACCACTGACTTGGAAAAGGGAAAGAGAAGATTGGAATGTTGGGAATGTAGGCCATAATCAGAATCCCAGAGTGGTTTGGGTTGGAAGGGATTTCACCCAGTTCCACCCCTGCCATGGGCAGGGACACCTCCTGTTGGGGTGCACGATGTGCTGGAAGAGAGACAGGCCCTGAGGGCCAGAGAGAGCCTCTTTCCTGGACCCAGAGTGACCCTGGGAGTGCATCCAGGTCACCGGGGATGGGCTGAGAGAGGATTGTGGGTTTGTGGGCAGTGCTGGACCTATGAGATGTGATAATTGTAGTTTGTGACCTTATAGGGCATTGTTTACCTGTTACCATAATAGGCAATGTGTGTGCACTACCCCAGGTGATTGGGGGACACTGAGGTGAACATCTTTCCTGTTTATATGATGGGATATCCTGTTGGGTGCTGGTATTTAGGGAATATTCACTGCGCAATAAAGGCTTTGCACTTCTCCGTCCTGTGTGCAGAGCCGTGCCCTTGTGTGAATACTGCAGCTCCCACTATCCCAGGCTGCTCCAGGCCCTGTCCAAGCTGGCCTTGGACACTGCAGGGACCCACAGTGCCGACCCTGAGCATCCCCCAGCCAAGGCCGTTGCTCACCGTCGGCGGCCGTGCAGCGCGAGGCCAATTCCCAGAGGACCAATCCCATGGCGTACATGTCTATCCTCAGGAACGCGTCCCTTTGGAAGTTGATAGCACCTTCGAGCACCTCCGGAGCCATGTACCTGCGGGTGCCCACCTGCAAGGGCACCAAAACACCACCATTTGTACCCAGAACCAGCCCCAGCACGGGCACCACCCCGGCTGCTGCCCAATAAAATCCGTGCTTTGTCCCAGATTAAACATGGCCGTGGTTATTCCTGCCTTAGGACTAAATCCTGGAAGTTTCATCCCTCAGTTTCTGAACAGTAATTAAATAATTAATAAAATACGACAAAAGTTCTTGTCCAAATCTTCCAGTCAGGATAAAAGGGGGAAGAAGCCATGCAACAAGCCTGAGGGGGAATTCCCATTCACATCCAGGTAACAGCTGGATCATTCCTGGAAATAAACCAGGATTTACCTGTCCATGGGTGTCTCCTGCAGACTTTCCAGCCTCAAACTTTAAAGCTAGACCGAAATCAGCAATACAAGCTGTGAGGTTGTTTTTCAGCAGCACGTTCTTGCTTTTGATGTCCCTTTCAAGTTCAAGAAAAAAACCACAGATTAGAGATCTAGAACATGGAAAACAGATAAAACTCTAAGGAAAAAGGGATAGCATAAAACAAGGAACATTATGGTATGAAAGGCAAGAACATGATAAAGAAGTTGATAAGTTAAACAACAAAATAATAATAAAACCTTGCGGACCTTTATCCTTGTGGGAATAAATGAGACAGCGGTTGGAACTGTAATTTTGTGCTTGTTTTTAAAATAAACACAGATGTATGACGGATATATGGAGATACAGAGATGGATGATGCATGTGGGATACAGAGAAGGAATGAACATGTTGCAACCCAAGTGTGCAGTGGCTGCATCTTGTTTAAATAGCAGGAAACAAAACCCTTGGAAAAATGCACCGTGCTGGCTCCTGACGCAGAGACACGGAATTCCTGCAGGAACGGAAGGTGATGGGCTGCACGCAGGATTCCCGTGCGTCCCCATTTCCCGGGAAGCTGGGCGTTCCCAGGGCGGTACCTGTGGGAGATGGCCGGCTTGTGGCCGTCCTTGAGCCCCGGGATGTCCTCGTGCAGGTAGGCCAGGCCGCGCGCCATGGTCTGCGCGATGTGGCACAGTTCGTTCCACGACACCACGTTGGCCTTGAGGAAATCCGTCAGGGACCCCTGCAGCAAAACAGTCACACACCCAGCTCAGTGGCACTCATCCAGGGAAAACCTGCCGTTCCTGCTGAGCTGGGGGGAACATCTGTAGGACCTTTGGCTGTCCTTCCTCATGGAGCAACAGCAGTTTCAGAGTGAAACACACTCTGAATAAACAGAGATGAAATCATTCAACACCCCAGTTTCAGAGTGAAATACACACTCTGAACAAATCTAAAGAGATCAAAATTATTCAACATAAAACTGCACATATTCTTAATTAATCATAGTTGTGCTTCTTCCTGTTGCTGTCACAATAGAATCGATCTGTATCACTTCATTTTTATTTTTTATTTCAATCAACCAACACGAGTGAACCAAAAATAACCTCCCCTAAACTCTGCAAGATGGGAGGTTATTTATTTTAGGCAGGTTTAGATGGGGGATATTCAAAAAGACATATTCTAAAAAGCCAAGAAAAGGTAGAATTAATTTTTGATTGTTTCCTAAACAACTCCTCTACCAGTAAAACCTGAGACAACTTCCTCAGCTGTCTGAAAACGAACTGAACTAAACTCACACGCAGTGAAAAGCGAGCAGCTAAGTGCAAACTACTTTCAAGTTTCTTCCTTATCTGCCTCAACTCCACGTCTATGACACTTTTCCAGGGCTGTTCTCCCCTGCCTCCCCCAGGACAGCCCCGAGCCCACGGAGGGGCAGCCCCACCTTCTCGTGGAAGGCGGTGATGAGCCACAGGTCGACGTCGATGCTGGAGCCGCGCTTCTCGGCGCCGATGAACTGCAGGATGTTGTCGTGCTTCATCCCGGGCAGGCTGTAGATCTCGTACTCGTTCTGCCACGACTGCTTGTCCTGCAAACACAGCAGCACAACCCCAGTTATCCACCAGGAACAGGACACCAGGGGCTGGAGCTGAGGGGAGTTTGCTCCCAGCATTTGGAAATGGCCTGTCAAAAAATACAGGGAATTTCTGCTGCAAGAACAAGGGCCTGCAGTGTTTAATCACCATCAGGAAACACCAGCACATTCCTGCACCTCGAGTGGCAGGGGGTGCTTTAATGAATGTAAAACCCATCCCAGCATCACCATTCAGCATCACTCTGTGTTCTCAAAATTCTTCAATCCATTTAATCCAAGCCACAGCTTTCCGAGGGCACTTGCTGGGCAATAAGTGTTATGGCACTTAATTGAGGCAGGTTTAATTGGAACAATCTCTTCAGGGTTTGCATTTCAGGACATTCCTTCTAAGTACAATATAATTTGATTATTAACTGGTCAAGAGGTGGGTGAGAGCTGCTTAAAACTATGGATGCTGAATGATTTTATGACTAGAAACACACATTTCACAGGGTTTATGCTTCAGTAATGTGTTTACTGCAGAAAAATACTTATTTTAAATCACTAAAACTCTTCCTGCATCTTTTACACCTTGAAGACATTTCCATTTGGATTTACAGAATTATTGGGCCAAGAAAAGCTGCTTTAATGTGAGGAGCAACCCAGGACCCCAAGAGTTCTGCTCACCTGGATGGGGAATATTTTGACTGCAACGTATTCATTGAGCAGCTGAGCTTTCCACACACACCCAAATCTCCCCCTGGCTTTGATCTCCAGGAGCTGCAGTGGCTTCAGACCCATCAACGGAGACGGTGGGGGAGGCCCAGGATCCTGCAATCAGGTGAGACCATTAATTAGTGCTGCTGTTGTTAATGGCATTAATCCACGTCATCCCTGACAGCACTACACATAAAGGATTGTAAATGGGGAGACCTTGGGATCACCCAGCCAAACCCCACTGCAGCAATTCCCCAAACATCCAGGCACAAAGCTGAGCCCTTCTCCGCAGGGATGGGAAATGGGATTGTGAAACATGCTCAGGAGGGACGTGCCACAGGGAGCAGCTCCACAGGGATGGGATACACCCGGATAACCGGGTGGGACAGCACAGCAGGAACCAAGGAATGACTGAGCAGCTGGGAAAGCACAGCAGAAATGAAAGAAGAATATGATCAGGTGGGAAAGCACAGCAGAAACCAAGGAATAATGGAATCAGCTGGGAAAGCACAGCAGAAATTAAGGAATAATGGAATCAGGTGGGAAAGCACAGCAGAAATTAAGGAATAATGGAATCAGGTGGGAAAGCACAGCAGAAATTAAGGAATAATGGAATCAGGTGGGAAAGCACAGCAGAAATTAAGGAATATTGTAACCAGGTGGGAAAGCACAGCAGAAATTAAGGAACAAAGATAATCAAGCTTTACTTGTTACATCTGTTAAGAGCTGGAATTGCAATGAGCCCCTTGGATGCATTTAAGGTTTTCTGTGTTTATCTGATGTGTGGGACTCTGGAACCCTGCAGATCCACATGTGGGGATCAGCCCCTCCTGCCCCACTCCCACTGCTCCCAACTTTGCCAGGGTGTCCCTGAGATGCCAGCACCCGGTTGCACCCAGAAAGGAGCTGGAGTTACACTGCAGAGGTGACCTTGTCCTGTCCTGCAGGATTGGTACAACTGGAGGTGAGATGGAGCTTCCCCAGGGCTCTGTATCCATATCCTCATATCCATATCCCATTTCCATATCCCCACACCACAGCCTGGGACCTTTCCCCTTCCTGGGAGAGGGCAGGGGACAGTTCATTGCATGCCCTGTATTTGCTGTATCACATCATCTGAACACAACAAGCACATTCTCGATTTTATTGCTCTGCTTCCTTCTGGGCTGGCCCTTTCCCTCCAGGTGGGATTAGCTCATCCCTCTATAAAAACCCCAACAACCACCCCCAAAGTTTTCAAAAAGCCTCCAAAACACCTCCTTGGCTCCTCTGTTTTCCCCACAGAGCCCCTGTAAAGCTGTTTTCAAGAGAATGAAAACCACCAGAGGAGTTGCTTCTGGTGAGAGAGGAGAGCACTCAATAGCAAGTTAAATATTTGAGCATGTCCATCAAAACCCTAAAATCCTGTGCAGGTTAAAGACACATTTTGTGATAAACTGTGGGGTTAAGAACCCTTTACTAGGGGGAGAATGGAGACAAGTGCTGAGAACACAAGTCCTGAGTAGTTTCAGTGCAGGAATAAACATCCACTCTCTGCTTTCTTATACAACAACAAATAAATTAAAAAGAACAAGTTTCAAAGGAAGATTCAGAGCAGAGTAACCTCATTGCACAAATTAATAACTAGAAAAAGAATAAATAACATTTGAAATTCAAATTAGAAACACACTGCAACACTGTCCCCAGAAAAGGAGGAAATCCTTTTGTCAATGTGACAGCGACAGGCGCTGGAAGTTGTGACATCAACATTTGCAGCACAGAAAATGAAGTTTGAGAGTGAAGATTTCCCTCCCTTGGTGCCTTTCATTCCCTGCCAGAGCCCTCTTGGAATATTCCAGGCACGAGGGAAAGCAGTGCCCTCAATTTGTAAAATACAAACTGTACTAAACAAAGATTTGTAAATGCAGTTTGTTGTTGTTAGAAGAGAAAGTGGGAACAAGATGCTCAAATTTATCCCCCAAAGCCAACCCTGATTTAATGAACTGTTCAAGTTCAGAACCTCCTGCCTTGTCTAAACCAGAGAAATTTGTGGGAAATAACCCCAAGTCCCCCTTTGCTCCAGTGGCTTGGATTCCCCTTCCTTCCCACACCCTCCTCCCAAGAAACTGCTGGGATTTGGAAGCACCTGGTGCCTGAATTCTTCCCTGACCATCAGGGAAATCAGAAACCTCCAAGATTTGCTGAACCAAGTTCCAGCATCTCTGCCAAGAGCTGGAAGTGAAAGTGGCAGCGAAACCCTGGTGCTTCCTAATTCTCCATTAGACCACAACCCTTCCCATACACCAAATTCCCTATTTCCTAGAAATCCCTGGCTCTCCAGACCACCTTCCCAGCCCCTGCCACGGCCCCTCTTGCGGTTCCTGCATCTTTCCCTTTCCTGGGGAGGCATTTCTGGGAGTCAAAATTTCCATTGTTGTGGAGGCAGCACCACCTGCCCACAGCCCAACCCAAACAAATCCCGATTCCAAGTGGGAAGCAGAATTCCTGCTGTTAACACAACTAGAAAGAAAAGTTTTCCTTTTTTTACCCCCTTGATCTTTTCTGAACACCTTGGTTAAAATCTAACTCCAAACTCTGCAGCTCCAGGGACTATTTTTACATGGATGCATTCCCTGACAACACTTCCAACTTGCTCTGCTCCAAGGAAAAATGTTTAACGTTCCAGAGGCCCCGTTATTCCCGTGTGGCTTTGGGGCTGATCTCGGTGGCGCCGAGGCCAGAATGCCAGCAGGGATGGCAGGGGGATAAATTGGGCTCCCAGATTTCCAGCTGTCAAAAAATCCAGGGCCCAAGTCCCTGTTCCTGCCCCTTCCCTCAGACTGAGTCACACAGGGAAAATATTCCTTAAGGAAGGGTCACTTCCAGGAATGGGGTCCCTTAAGTGTCCTCAAAATCAGAGAGCAGCTCAACAAATGTGGAACTCAAATCCATTAAAAGCAGCTCCTTGGAGGCAGGACCCTGCATCCCTGACTGGGATAAGGGAGCCAGACATGGAATAGAGATCCAAGGAACTCTGGGAACTCTTTACAGAGGCACAGTCAGGAAAACATTCAAGTTTTAAGATATTTAAACCATTTGATTTTCTTCTAAACTGCATTTCCAAGGTGTTTCAGGTATTAATTAGAGAACTTTAACGATGACAGAAATTGAGCATTTCTATTACACCTCAAATCTTGATGTTTTCAATATTCCATTGAAAAGCTGAGCAGCAACGCCCCAGTTTGTGAATTAGGGGGTCCCGGGGACTTGGAGTTTAATACAAATAAAAAAACCTCTGGGTCAGTGGGAAAGATGAAGCAGAGACTGAGCAGTGAAGGAGTACGTTCATTTTTCTCCAGCTGATCCATTTTTGTGAGTTCCTGCAGCACACAAAATCCCAGGATCAGCAGGTGGAGAGCACACAGCTCCAATGGGTGTTCCCAGGTGGGAGATGGGAACGGAGCCCCAAGGACAGGGCACAGGTGAGTGGGATGTGCCCTTGGCTTCCAGGGAAAGCCCCGTGCTGGGGTGATGGATCCCCCTGGCCGTGTCCCTGCGCTCCAGGATCAATCCCAGACTGCAGACACTGACCCCACCAGCGGCAGGAACTCCAGGGAATTTTAGGAGATCCATGAACCACAGGCTAAAGCTGCATTTTTAAACCACACATGCTGACAGATGGCTCGTCCAAAACACTGAGAAATCACAATTCCGACCAAACAACGTCTCCCACATCCCCAGAAAGCCCCAGAGCCAGGAACAAACATCCTCTTACCTCAATCATTATATGAAAGGCGTGCTTGCAGAGAGGGAAAAAACACAGGCAAGAGACATTACTATTTACACCAGGAATGGGATGCAAAAACAGCTTAGAGGAGACAAAGTCAATTATTTGTGAGTTAGTGACAGAAATATTCACGGGGACAGCAAAACTTTCTCGTACCAGTAACAGATCATTTAAACCAACAATCAAAGAAATCCAGCATTGTTAGCCAAGAAAAATGGGGAAAACAGGATTACTATATAGGCAATTAACTGAATTATTTTATAATTACATCAAGAAATGTCCAGTGCAGGTGTGTAGAGCCGTACATGACATTCCAAAGCCCCGGGGTGCAAACGCATTCCCTGCAGTGCTCCCCGCTGCCCGCGAGAGGGCAGCGCCGCACCGGGGAAATTCCCGTCCCTGGCACCGGGGAAATTCCTGTCCCGCTGGCCGGGAACGGGAAACTTCCAATGGCCCGGCTGGAACCAAACTTTACCAACAAACGGCACCACGGATTCGGGCTCCGTCACCGAACCTGATCAATAAATCTGTAAATAGAGGGGGAACTCCAACACACTGCACCCAGCGGACACAAAGAGTGAGGTCAATCACAATATTAAAGATGCCTTCAAACAATCCCAGGAGGAGTTTACAGACTGTGGAACAGAATCCAGGCTAAACCTACGTCCCAGGATTTCCACGACCCCCTTGTTTGTGCTGCTCTCATCCCTTTTGCTGAACAACCTGCAGAGACACAGAGATGCCTCTGTTCCTCCTCCTGCACTTTGGACTGCGAGGCCCTGGCACAGCATTCCCAGAGAAGCTGTGGCTGCCCCTGGATCCCTGGAAGTGCCCAAGGCCAGGCTGGACGGAGCTTGGGGACTACCCTGGGATAGTGGGAGGTGTCCCTGCCCACGGCAGGGGTGGCACTGGATGGGTTTTAAGTTCCAGTCCAACCCAAACTATTCCAGGACTCTGTGACTCACCTGAGCCATCTCCTCTGTCCTTTATACCTGGATGTGGGAAGAGCAGGGAATTCAAGCCCCTGTCTCCAGCTGCCATCCCTTTCTCCCCCTCTGCCTCCACACCCTCAGGATGCTCTGGAGCATGGGGCCAACTGAGCCTCTCCCTGTGCCTGGAGAGTGCCGAGCACACACTTCCCTTTCTCCAAATCATTAATGCCAGAGGGGCTGGAGGATTCCTTGGAGAACGGAGTCATAAATCCTGTACCAGAGCTTGGAGCACTGGGATCCACCAGGATCTCCTCCACCATCGGCCAGTGCAGCTCTGGAGCGGAGCAAAACCCACCCCAAGGGGCTGCAAGTCCTTTTTTCCAGGCCTATTCATTATTAAAGTTCTCCAGCTCCTGAGAATTATGGAAATTCCTCAGCAAGAAGCAGAAATATGTATGAATTCAACCTTTGTGCTCTGACCATAATGAGAAACTGCAAAAATGAAGCTCTGAGAAATGAGTCCTCTCCCAAACCTCTCACTCCTCCCTCGAGGGATCAGCTTCCTCCAAACACTGATGAATTCCACACACATGGAAATCTTAAAAATATGTATTTATGCTCGTTAACACCTCTGGATTATAAACCAAGGTCCTCCCCTTCAGCCCACAGAGCATCACCTCAGGCTCCCAGCAGAAATCCAGAGGGCACCAGTTTAGGGGCATCAGGCTACAAAAGAAATGCAAATCTGAGATTTATGTCAGGAATTAACTCTGATAAATAAAAACTGGGAGCAGCCAACCCCCCTGAAAACCCCTATCACCCCCACAAAGGTACATAAACACACTCACTGCTGTTTATGCTGCCCGAAAACCAACTCTAATGGGTTTATTACAATATTTGTAACCAATTAGACCAATAAAACCCCTAAGCAATGTGGGTTTTCCCCAAAATTTGGGCTACCCACAACCATACTCTGAACTGTAAAAGCTGCACTTGGCTTTTGGGTATTTTCACACAAATTCTTCCCTCTGTTACAGAGTTGAACTTGTACCAGCCCAAGGATTCTATGAGGGGAAAAAAAAAGGACCCCCAGTTTCAAGCTCTTCACCCACTGCACATTCAGGACTCCTGATTTGAAATAACTTTCCAATCTCTTTTCCCATTTCCTATAAGCACCTGGCTTCTCCCTGTGTGTATTTTTCAAGTAGCCATTAATCTTCCCAGGTTTGGATTCGATCCTTCTAAAAACACCTCTCCCTTGCACTTTTCCAGTGTTGAAATGTTTCTATTAAAATATCTGTAACAACACCAAGGAAAAAAAGTGGCTTTTGGAAGGCCAAAATGGGCAAAACCTGAGCAATTGATTTAATTCCTTCGTTCTTCAGCAGGAAACTGGGATTTTCCCAGTGTGGAAAGATTATCCCAGAAATTTCAAGTGCATCAGGTAGATTTAGGAATTCCTGTGTTCAGTGATTAAAACCCTGATGCATCTTTGACCCCAGAAAATGCAACCATTTCAGAAGAAATCCCCAAAATAGGTCATGAAGACCAGAAGTGAATCTGCAAAGCCTTTTCTCAAGCCTCTCAACACAATTCTCATTTCAAAACCAACGCAAAGCAAAAAAGCAACTGTGATGCAGTAAAATCTTGCCAAGCTGGGCACCCAGGGAAGTACAAGAGGTTAAAGATTCCCTGCTTGGTGGGGTGGGACATGGGGGGAGCTGGGGGAGCTGCCAAAGCCCGAGTGGGGCTGGTGGCAGCTCCGTGTGAAGGGTGACAGTGGCACCCATCAGCTGCCAGGGCGGGAACAGCCCCTTGGAAGCTGCACTGACAGCTCTGGCCCCAGCTCAAGGCATGTCAGGAAGAAGGGAGCAGCTCCCTGCCATCCACACTCCAGTTTTAGTGGGAATGTTTGGGGAGAAACCGGGATTGCACCTCATTCCAGGGTTCCGCTGCCAGTGTCCCCCAGCGGCAGCGAACCAGGTCACAGCAACCCTTCCTGCACAAAACTGCACGCACTCAAATACTGAAAATACCAACACAATTCTTTTGATAAATTTTATCAGCTGATTAATTTATGTTTGCTAAATCAAATAGAAATAAGGAGACAGAACAGTTCTTAAGTGTTTTCCATACACACAGATGTATTCAGCAAACACGGATTTGTTAATAACTCATTTGAGAACACAGACAGTGACAGATTTGATGGAATTTGACAGCTTTCACTGGATAGTTCCCCACACAGCAGTGAGGCACAGTGAGCAGCACAAACAAGCCAAGACTAATTGTCCTTTATGTCTCGTCACAGGTTCAAACATTTCTTACATGTTGTTTCTTGCTTTTTTTCCTTTTTAAATATTCCAAATTACTTCTTTCCCTTTTGCTCTCTGATTTTTTATCACCACTTCTATTCTTTTTTATTTATCACTTCTTCTTATTCTTTCACCATTTCTCATTCTTCAGCATTTCCTCATTTTTATCTTTTGCTTATTCCTCATCCATCCTTCCCTTTTTTACTGGAAGTTTGGTACCAGGGCAGCAGCTCAGTACTCCCATTGTTTCTGGGAATAAACCAAGGAAAAGCAGATAACCTTTACCTGTATCTCACATGGAGCAATCCCTGTTTTTCCTGCTGTACATCCGACCTGTCCATTCCACCACTGCTACACAAAGATTTAAACCAAATCCATTTGCCTGCAAACTCCACTCATGCCCCAATTATTAAATATGCATTTAACAGATTAATTGCAGAAATATTTCACTGTTTATTCGTGGTTATAAAGTTCCCAATAGTTTCCCTCCCTCCCTGTCTCCTGTTCCAACCAGCTGTAATCAAATTTGAAGTGGGAACCACTGCTCTGCTGCATATGGGAGAGTGTTTATACACTGGATTTACATAATAATTCCGGGCAGTTTTTCAGGCAGAAGTGGCTTTTCCTGACTTTCCACATGAGCCTTGATGCCTGTTCACCACAAGACAGGAAAATGTTGTTGCCCCACAAGCAGCAAGGAGCACTTATCCCAAAGATACAATCTGAGCATGAACACAACAGCTGATTACCCTATTTATTAAAAATTTAGGTGTCCATCCCGCCCCAAACACAAGGCACATGTGCCTCCATGCAAGGAAAAAACTGCAGCAAAAGGAGGGAGAATCAGAATTCAAGTTCTTGCTACCCCACATGTATTTAACATTCACTTGCTTTTCCATGGCTTTATCCATGACTTAATTTCTTTAGGAAGACAATCCCAGGCTGGAATTATCCCCACAATTAGCAGTTATGAATTTGATCTCCCAGCAAAGACCACTGGGTTGATGTAAAGTCCCAAATCCATAAAATGGGAGCTGGATGAACTAATTATGCTGACAGATTGCAGGGAGTCTGAGGAGCTGCAATCCTCTCCGCAAGGACAGCAAACAGACTTTTTTCCTCTAAATTATGTTCTTTTCATTTGGCAACAACATATGTCCACTGCCTCTCCCCAAATTCCTCTTATCTATTACTGCGAAATTGAAACCAAAACACTTGAGTTATCAACCTCAGGCAATCCTGCTTCCTGCAGCACCCTCCAGTCAAGCAGCAGCACTGAAAATATCCCAGGAGCTGGGAGCACGGGGCACACACTGATCAATCCCTGGCAATCCTACCCAAAATAACAGGAGTTTTAATTTTAATCATAGATAACAGCACTGTAGGACAGGTCACGTATTCTGGTCACTGAGCTGAGTTAGAAGCTCAATTCCTACTGCAAAAATCCAAATGATTTCTCTATTTCCACAACTACATTTTCTTCATCCTTTCTGCTTTGGTTTCTAGAATTTCCTGGTTTAACTCTTTCCATAAAAGCCTCCTAATCTCAGTTGGATCTCCAGACATAACTGAAGGAAGAGGAATTCCAGGATTAGCACAAATTACAGCTCCAGGATCAGCTGGAGCCTCCCAACAGCAGGAACTCCACACATACAGCCACAGGAGGTTTGTTTGGATGCAGCAGGTTACACTCAAATGTGGAGCCCACAACCTCACCATCCTTTTGAAATAAAACACCAACATCCCTAAAACTGAAACATTTCAAGAAAAAACAGAAAACACATAAACAAGAGGAAGAAGATGACGGGAATCACAACCCATGAGCTGAGTTATGCCCTGGAGTTGTGCTTGAAGATTTTCTGAACATTCCCTTTAACTGCACCTGTATCCCAGTTCCAGGCTTCCTTAAAAACAGCTCATCCTCTATTAGCTACTATTTTCTGTACACCTCAAACGGCCAAGACGAATTGGCAACTCCCTTTTTTGTTCTCAGCCAAGCATCACAGCTCAGCCCTCAGCACCCCTTCACTGTCTTTGCCCTCTGTGTTCAGTTTTTCTCCTCCCCAAACAAAGAGATGCATAAAAACATGAAGTAGTTGCTGATATATTCATCAAAGAATAATTAATAAGGCTGTTTAAGTAAAGCTTAATTCTCTGCTTTAGGGGAGAGCAAGCGTTAGGACCTCGAAACCAGGAGGGCAACAGAGACCAGCCATGAGACAGATCCCCTTCAGGAATGGTTTGGCCCTTAAAAAACCCCAAATCCTGCAGCAGGGGCTCACCTGGGTGGGAACAAGCACGGGAGGATAGGCCAGCTTGTGATGTCTGTACATCCAGAAGGAAAAGAGCACGATCACTGCAATTCCCATGATAGGCACCAAGGAATACAGCAAGGTGTTGAACAGAGGTGGCTTCGGTGTAACAGGATTGGAAGTTGCTGAAGGGGAAAAAAAAAAAGGACACAGCTTTTAAGGAACAAAACCAAGCAGTGTTTGAAATGTGCAGCAGCCTGATTTTCTAACAGCTCCTGCCATCAGCACAGCAGGCTCACAGCAGCTGATTAGGCAGCACAAACTAACACCTGGTTAAAAGGCAGCACTTTGGGAAGCATGGGAATAGCTCAGATCCCAGATTCACACTTCAGCACGGTGGAATTCTGTGCCTCTAACCCCCACCAGCCCAGAGCAGGCAAGGGGGGGAGTTTGTATTCCCAGGGGATTGCAAGAATGCATCACCTAATGAATGAAAAGCAATCCATACAGAGGTTTAGCTTGCACAGGGCAGAAATAACCTGCCAGCACTTCTGTGCTCTGCTGCTTGGCTGCAAGGAAGAGTTCTCCAGGTGAAGACACTTCCACACAACCTCAAAAACTGCTCTGGAAAAGCTGGAGCTGCTTCCAAGGCAGCCACAGCCCCCTGGGGCAAGAGAAGGCTCACGAGAGGGAAGAATGTCAATTATTGCTTTAGCAGCATCGCTGACAAAAATGACAGTAATATCTCCTGGGTCAACAAAGGCTATTTTAATCTCCCAGAAAGTGTTCTTTCATTTCATAAACAACTTCCTCTGGCTATTTGGTACATGAGACATTTGCTGTTTTCAGCTCAGTTATTAACATCACTCAGTTTTCCAGCAAAGCTTAGATTCCTGGCTGCAAGAAGATAGGCAAGAAAAATCAAGTCACTTTTTAGCTGCTGTTTTTTTAAATAATAATTTGTTAAGTCTGGCTAATTTGATTGTCCTTCAGAACCACAGAATATGCTGAGATTGAAGAACCTACAAGGGAGGAAATTCTTTCCCCCTTTTTAGAGGTTACTGTATCCATTCACAAAGAAATTCAAGGTCCAGCTGGGATAAAGAGGATTTTTTTGAAGAAAAGGAGCATCCCCAGGCTGGCACAGGGATACAGGGATGATTTACACACTTACAGGAGCTTAACCATACAATTAAGGTAAGATTTGACAGTTCCACATCTTAAACCAGGCAATTATTTCAGATTATCCTTCCTTCTCACCCTTGGAAAGAGCTGAAGCACCTTTTATGGATTTTATAGGAAAGAACCTCTCCAAGTGGAATAAATGAACTGGCAATTCTGCCTGGGAATGCACAGAGCTCTATCAGAACCCTCTGGCAGCAAAGGCAGGCCAGGACTTTTGGAAAAGCCTGATCTCCTGAAGAAGCACCGTGTGGAACATTCCCATGAGGAGGAACTTACGCTGCGTGACCTCCATCTCTGGGAAGTAGAAGAAGCGCTCGTTGCACATGTTGCCCTCACAGCAACAGAAAAACACCTCAGGGCTGTCCTTCTTCTCTATGCAATCATTCCTGCAAGAGACAAGAGTCAAATGTTCATGAATCTCGAGCTGGGTTGTTTTTGTTCCCGAAAAAAACGTGCCCATCTTTAAAATTTCCAAAGTGAACATCATTAAATCACCCATGATAACACAGTGTCAAAGTAACAGCTAAACCTAATGAAATAAATTAAATTCTGATATTTTATATTGCAATGAAATTTTATTAAAAGAGAAATGCATTTTTGCTGTTTTTAAGACAAAGTTAAAGAAAGCCACCAGAAGGACACTGAGGAACAGTTCACAATCTAGATTTAACCAGGACAAACAAGGGATCAAACAGCTGATGCTTGACCATAAACCCACAGCACAGGCCTGGAGGTAAGTGAGAAGGAGAAGTTTTAAATTTTATTATACTTGTAGAAAGAAATGATAACGTTTCTACAATCTCCCCTGCTTACATTATGCTCATGGACATAAGGATTTATTTCACTCCCCGAATTAACTGCAGGAAAGGCTTTTTTATTAATATTCTGTTAAAAAATAAGCTGAAACTATTCCCATCAAGAAAGAAAAAACCAACCAGGAGCCAGCCTGAGAGCAGAACTGGAAAAGCCTGAAGAAATACTGAAGGATTTTAAACACAGCTGAACATTGTCAAGGAAGTTTTGGGCTCATCTTCAGAACTTGGGGTTATTCTCTAGAGCCAGCTCTTGCTGTCACCCTGTCCTGTGGCTTCCAGGGAACATTTTCCCTTTGATGTCCTTAATCTGCTGCTGTTTGGAGTCACCCCCACGCACTCCCAGAGCAGTAAAACCACCCCACGCTCCAAAGATAAGATTTGGGCTGTTTTGGACAAACACAGCACTGTGTGTGATTAGCACAAGTTACTTAATGAGGACTTACTCAGTTTCCAACTCTTTCCTTACCGTCCTTCCTGCATTTGATTTCTTCTTCCAATTTCTTTTCTTTGCTCAAGGGAGAGTTTAATCTCAGGATTTTATGATTTTTTTAGATTGTAGAACTGAGCTTTAAACTGTCATTAAAGCAGAAAACATCCTGGGGTGGGGGGCAACTTGATTTGGGAGAAAGGACTGCAAGGCTTTCTTCTAACAATTCAACTTTCAAGAAACACAAAGGAAAACTTTCTAAAACATTGCTGAAATAATTCCTAAATACTTTTTAAAGAAGATCCACTGTGGATCTATTTATTAATTCTCTGTCTTTTCAGAAAATAAATGGTTTGGCCCAATAAAACCCAGCAGAGTATTTAAAAAACTGCAACACCATTGCTTAAGAGAGTCATGACCTTTATTCAGTCAGCATCTAACAAACCCCAAGTCCTGCTGTTACTGCTCGTGGGTACTTTCTAGGCCATCTGTTATCAACAAAATAACTAGAAATTCAGAATATTCTTAGAGCTGCCATTGAGCTTATTAATAAACTGCCAAAATACTTCCATGATTTGGTAAATTGCAGACACAAAGTGCTGACTTTCCAACTCTAAAGACTTTGGAAAAATCAACGAGAGAATTTTGCATCCTGGTTGCAATAATTATATTTGCACTGTTTGGCAATAACAAGGCACTACAGAATCTATTATTAATGGGCTAAAAAAGAATAAATTAAATACCTGGGTTCTTTTAAGAAGGTAAGACAACTGCAAACAAGACAAAGTACTCACATGGAGTCTGGTCCCTAAATACAAGCGACCATCTAAAAATAAGATAATTATTCCCAGACTCATTTGTCTCAAGCTGTGGTTGCAGAGGGGATGACGTAGAAATTATGGAGAGGAAAAAGAGTTTACGTGACAAATCAATTTCAAAAATTCCTAGGAAAACTCACCTGTCATAACAGTTGATGTCATCCAGCCAGCAGCCTTGCTTCACAATTTCAATTGATCCAGAAATATTCTTCCACGTAGCAAAGCAGTGTCGCCTTTTATCTTTATCACCATAGCAGGGCTCGATCCCACTGCGATTGGTTTTATCCTTTTCCCAGTTAGCGTTGTAGTAGATGCACTCCTGTGTTTCTGATCTGCCCAGGATGGCACCTGGGAGGAACAGGAAGCACAATTAAATGGAATTCTGAAGGATCAGGCGTATGAACCAATGCAGGCTGTATAAAAATATCATTTACTGCTTGTACCAATGCGCCCTCTCTCCCCTCTTTTTAATAAAGACAGAAAACACGTAAAGTTCAGCAGCATTCCAAGTGTTGAAACATAAAACAAAGATCTTCTGTGAAGTCAAACAGTGACTTGCATAACTTAGCAAGATTTACAGAAATGAAGAACAAGTCATGGCAATACTTCTCCATGAATAGCAATAGCAGAGAAAATTTAGAATGCTGAGCAGCGAAGATTTAATTAAAATATTTGCCAAACCAGGAGATTTAGCCAGGAAAATTCACCAAAAGGCATTTGTGCTTCTTATCTTGTCACATGAGCCACAAGAGCAGGGAGTTCATCTCAGAAACTCCAAAAAAAGCCAAGAGGTGTTTGAGGGCAAGGGCATTACAGAATGCCAGAATGGTGTGGGTTGGAAGGGACCTTAAAGTCCATTTAGTGACCATGTAGGAAACCATTCTGGGATTCTGGGATTCTAGTGGAGATAACCTCCGAGTTAATGGGATATAAAGCACCAGTCTGGTTCCTGCAAAGGTGAAGGGTTGTTGGGAAGCAAAAGTGCTAACAAAACACAGGAAGGGAGCAAGAACTGCATTCTATGCCTGTTTTTTATCTCGTCTGACACTGCCCAGAGTGTGCCATCAATCTTCATGGAAGCTCCACCCTTTAACTTGTATTAAACCCATGAAGAAACAGAGAGGGAGCTCGAGGAACTGGAGAATCAGAGGATCCACTGAGGCAGGGCCAGGAGGATGCCAAAGCACTTTCCCCTATTTATCTATACATTTAATGTTTTTAAGACATGACATTATACAGCATGCTGAAGACCAGACTGGAAGAGAAAAGGTCCCCCACAGCAGATTTTTATGTATTTATTTGCATGACCTCCTTTACCCACATTCACCCACAATAAACGTGACCCAGCAGCCATTCCCGCCCATTCCCGAGGAGAACGAGGATTATTCCCACCTGAGCCTTGCTGCAGCCCTGGGAGAGCTGAGCCCAGCACTGCCCATACTGAGCATCCCACATTGCTCCTTCCCAAAGTGCTGCCTCTGACGCATTCCCAAAATAGGCCGAGGCCGCCGCTTCCGTGCTTTGGGCAGGAGGCTGGCGGATCAATGGGAGAGGGGCAGGAGCCAGCTGGGAACGCTGCGAGGTGCAGCCTGGGAACCATTATATTCCTTGTGCTGCCACGGCCTGACCTTTACAACTCTCAGCTATGGCAAGAAACAGATGAGGCAACAGATTGAACAATTTGGTTCTGTCAGTGCAATAAAGCAGAAGTCCTGGATTTCTCTCACACGTGCCATTGCTTTTCTCCCGCTGCCAAGCCGAGCTTTGAAGGACCACAGACAAGCTGAATTTTATAAAATTCAAGAACTGCAGTAAAACTAACTTTGCATAAATATTCCCCTTATTCCTGTCTTCTTTATAGTCAGGTTTTCTTATCCATTAGTTTTTTAATCCATTAATCCTCTAATCAGTGACTGGCAGCGGTCGCTCTTGGTTTAATGACCTTGGATCTGGCTGGGGCTTCTCACCTGAACGGGCACCTGCAATAGGTCTGGCCAGACTAACCCAGGCTTGGACAGACCAGGACAATCCTGGATTCATCTTCCCAAGCAGAAAAGCAGGAACATGATGGAAGCAAGGCAAGAGGAGAAGGGGAACCACACAAAGAAGGCAGCCCTGAGCCCATCTGCTTCCAACCAGCTCTGCCACTCCCTCCACAGGGATGGAGCTCCCAGGGGAGAAGGGCAGCTGGCATTTACAGTAAAGTGAATTTATTAGGCAGAGCAGGCCTCTAATGAAACTCCTGTACTCATTCCAAGTGCACATGGAATTGCCAGGTCCTCAGAAACCAATTCCTGAACCTCAAAAAGCAAAATGCTGCTGTTGAAAGAAGCCATGAGCAAAACTCCAGCAGTGTCCTATGGATGGAGCGTGAGGTAAAGCTTGGGAGGAAAACACACTGGGAAAGCAAAGGGCATTGAGTACAGAACAGAGTTTAGTTTGGGCACGTTGAGCCAGATCCCACTGGGTATCTGTGTGTTCCCACTGCAGCTCCAGTGCTGCTCTGTCCCTCACACTCGTGCCCATCCACGATAGCTGCACTGAGGGAACAAAACCAACATTTGAACTTCTGAACCACTGTTAATACAGGAAACAGCGGAATTGGGAGCAATTCCATTAGAGAGGACATGTGCGGCCTGGAAAACCTCACCTCAGGAGGAGCTGGAAGCACTGGCTGCCATTTTTCAATCAGAAAGACTGAATGACTGGAAAAAATCTGCCAGTTTTTTAATTAAAAAGGGGTAAACAGAGAAATCTCTGCACAGCTCCTAAGGATTAACATGGCCTTAACTCAGGAAGGGATCACTGGGAACAGGTGCTGGATGGAACAGGAATTGTCTCTTACAGGTGTCACCACGTTACAACCAGGGGGAAAAAAAAAGACAGAAACTCCTGGGAGTTCATCATCCAACCTTATCCACTAAACCTAGAACTGAGCAACACAACCCCATGGGTCTGTAATGCAGGAATGGTTTCCCGACACTTTATGTGAGATGTGATAATGATCATCTCCCTCCTTTTCCAGGGAAGACTTCAACACTTCCCACGTCCTACCCTCCTTCCCAAACCCTGCTTTTGCTGCATGATTAGTTGGTGACACCACGTAAAGACACAAAGGGCAAAGGGAACTGAATCTGTGATCTCTCGCTGGTTTATGAAATGTAACAACATTTTCACGCTGAAGTCATGAAAATTGATGAAAAGCCTACAAAGATTAGTTTCATGGTGCCAAGGACACTTTTTTTTTGCTATTCCCTAGAAAACTTACAATATAGAAAAGAATTAAAGGGTGAAGTTCAGTCTGGCAGACACCTCTGCCTGTAACAGAAAGGTTACTTAAATTGTGTTATATTTGAGATGAATTTGAGCCCTTTAAGCACGGAAATACAAGGAATGGAGCAGTTTATTAGAATAAACCAGCAGAGCAGAGAGGCCTGAAGCACCACAGGGACTGAGTAACTTATAGATAGAATGGCCCATTCACCAAAATATCTCCATTGTAACACGCTGTTCTAGAGGAACAGAAAAGAACAGAAAATGCAGCATAAATAGAAATAACACCTTGGGAAAAAAAACTTCAGCTGCTGCACAGGTACCTTTTTCAAGTACTTGCCCATATGTGTTATTCTATTTGTTTCCACAGTGATCTCAAACACTTTCTAGCCCTACAAATATATCTAAGAACAGACTACAAATATAGACTAAAAAGGCCCAGCTTTGATGTTTCCGCAAGCAGGAAGCAGGATTTTATCATTCTCTATTTTTTCTGATAACACCCAGGGGAATGTTTCTCAAAGGAGGAAGAAAGAAGTTATTTCCAACCTAATAAAGCAAACTGTGTTCCAAGAGAAAGGACCTGTTCTGTCCTCCTTTTACATGCCACTATGTCCCCAAACTTATTTTGTTGATTTTTAGACTAATATTAGTCCTATTCTCACTGTTCTCAATGCTCCCAGGTCAAACAAGGACTGTACTTCAGATGAGCTGAGCCAAAGTACATTCATTAAATCCAAACACACCAGCAATTAACTCAGGCAACGCAAGAACTGCAAAAAAGATAAACAAGGCAGTGAAGTAACAAATCACCTGCACTGCTGCCACACTGCCCTGGGAAATTTCAAAATCTAAAGATTAACCTGACGGTCCAGAAAGCTGCTTTCTTTATCTAAAATAGTCTTTGAAAATAACTTAAGTTTGCAACTTGAACAGGGGTAAACTTGGTAAGTTTTAGTGTAGAGTTTTGTATAGCAAGAGCTGCATTTTTCTCCAGGATTATAGTGGAGGGAACAACAGAAAATCTGTATTTGCTAAGATATCTCATCATGTACTTGGAAAATATTTCAATTTTTTTGCAGTTCACACCTTTTCAAAATGGAAAATTTGTAGGGATGAGCCTGCCATGGAAGTATGAAATTCTGGAGCTGAGATAACACTTCTGAAAAAGAAGGAGAGAAGAATCTAGTGCTAGAAAACCAAAGGATGATCTACCCAAAATCTACACTAAGTCTTAAGAGCACAGGTTTCCCAGTAGAGTGGAAACTATGGAGGATGATGTCACCTAAAAACAGGGAATAGAACTGAGAGGGAAGGGGGGCAAGGTGAGAGGAATAATATCTGTATTGTTAAAAACCCCTTGCAGCCCCTGGTTTGCTTGGTGGACAGCAACAAAAAACAACCTTTTTTTCACTCTGAGTCTTCTGGACTTACAGTATGGAAAATAACTTCTAGAGTCAGCTGCTCTAATCAACTGATGATGTTATTTTACATATATAGATATATCTTGGTTTTATTTGCATGGTGCTCTTGCTGAAGGAAAAAAAACCTGGAATTACTTTTGCAATTTGTTCCCTCAGTCCCTCCCAGCACTTCGTGCCACTGATAGAGGAAATTAATAATGCTGTAATAGGATTTTGTAGAGAACTTCCATTTTCTGCCTTGTACTTCCAAATATCTTATTTAAGCCTGGATTTAAGGAAGTGGGAAAACCCCCAGATGTGTGGTGGCCAAGTTTTCCAGAATCCCTTCAGAGCAAATCACACGGCAGAAAATGGAGAAAAAGGGTCAGTGGCCATCTCTGTTCTTTAGGTAGAAATTAAAGTGCCACTAAGAGCTGGTTACCCCCAAGATAAAGATTGTCATCCTTTGGGATTCTCCAGAGACTTGGAGTTAAGTGTTATTTTTCACACTCCCCGACTTCAAGGGAACACAGTAAAACACAGGCTGATGTTTTCAAGTTCAAACATGCCACTGCTGTCACTGCGAGGTGTGAGCAGCACACAGCACAAACACCTCTCAGCCGATGCCTGATGGTTTTTGTAGGGGAAAAAAAGCTTGAAAGATCCTACGAATTGTTTGGTTTGAGGCACAGCCTCGGGGCTGCACTCGCCTCAGGTGCTGGTGGCTTTTAGGCATTGCTGGTCAAATGTCCCCTCCCTGGCACGATTACCAGATGGTTAAAATATTCCACAATCGGTAACACAGAGCTCAAAAGTTTAAATTCTACAAGACTCAGATGTTGGAAAAAATGGAATAGGGCCAAGCAGGCACTAATGCTGGAAAGAACCAGTTCTCAATTTGGATTATCCTCCTCTTCCCAGTGCAAAACCCCAAACACCAAGAATAATAATAAGGAGAAACCTCAATTAATTTTTTGACATTAAAACTTGTAAACTGGGGTTTTGCTGCACCCTGATTACCCAGGAGGGATCCCCTACTCCTGGCTCTGGATGCAGCTCAGGGAAGCAGCTGCCCAGGAAGGAGCCAGGGATTCTCTCCCATTGCACACGGGAGTGACACCACTTCCACACGGAGTCTTGGAATGCCCTTATTAACCTAAAAAAGAGGCCCTACAGCATGAAAGGCACCAATTAAGCACCTAAATAAACCACCTAAGGACACCCAGACTGGATCAGGAATTATGAATCGTTCTCAGGGATGAGTCTCATGCTGGTGGTGGCAACCAGCAGCATTTCTATTTTGGGACCTGCCAGGGAGTTTCCTGGGAATGATCTCAGATACCTGTCAGAGCTGTTCTGTGATCTGAGAATCCCAAACCAGCGGAATCCTGCAGTGCTGCAGCTCACCAGATATGGGGAGCTCCTCTCAGTAACACCCAGCTGTGAATCCCAATGGATTTGGGGTCAAAATGATCCTTTTTGGGGTTGGTGTCTGTGGAGGTTCTTCTCTGAGCTACAAAACTTCATAAGAACTTCCCAACCGTGTGAAACGTTTAGGATTTTCTTCAATGGAGGCTTGAAATTCCTGCAGCCTCATGGAGATGGGAAATTTGAACATATTAATCACTTCACTAAAAAGCATTGGGAAAGCTTCATTTTAGCTGTCAATTTTAGCTGTCTCCAAATTTCCCTCTCTGGTTAGGCTGTAAGAGAAGACCAGGAAATGACATTTTCTCCAACCCTTCTCCTGCACTGTTTGTTTCACACATCTTCCAGGACCCTGTTCAATACAATCAGTGTCAATTCACTTGTATCTATGAAGACAAATAAGGAATCTCCTTTTCACAGACTCCCTTCTGACCCCTCAAAAACATCACAGAAAAGTTCAGTCAGGCTAATTACAAGAAATTATTCTACCTTTTGCCTCCCAAATCAGTCAAGCACAATGCAAATGGAACAGTTTGACTGCAAAGCAAACAGAACCACACACCAAGCCAAACAAAAACACAGTCAAGACATCTAAGAGGCAAGCATCCAACTCCACATTTGATGTTTCCTCCACATGATATATCCAACCCCCACTTCTTTTTCTGTCTTACAGGACCTTATATAACTATCTAAAAGGCAACAGGACCAGTGTGATTCTGCCTTCAACTCAGCTCTCCAACAAATCTCTCTGTGGGTGTCGTGTCCCACTCGGTGCTATTGCAAGCAAAAACACCGCCCAGTTATCCTACATGTGCTGATCAAGCTTCTTATTTACATTCCAATTCTTTAGCCATCGCTATACTTCTCTTTTTTTTACTGTGGTTACAACCAAAACCCCAGCCTAAACATACTTACAACCAGTTTTTTTAAAAAAATTTTAAAGCATCAGCTGTATCCTTTTCCTTCAAGCTGGCCCAGCAAAATTCCCGAGTGCTGAGCTCATGGGCAGGAGCTGCATGGTCAGTGCACATCCACTGCCCAGAACATCCAGACAAGCTCCAGCTGCCCTTGTCCAGATGGCAGCTGGACAGGAGGAGAGACAGGTCCCACATTTGTGTAAACACCCAGAGGGATTACCTGGGACCTGCAGGCAAACAGGATAACGTGGAGGGGAAAAGGCAGAACCCAGCGTTGAAAAATTCAAACCTTTAAATGCTCCTACTCCACTGAGCTGGAAACCTTCCTTACCCCTCCCTCTTTCAACTCTCTAACTTATTTATGGAGAATCATCACACTGAGCTTCAGTCTTGATTCCACATAGCCCATGATCCCAGGGTTCTGTATTTCCATTTTCATTTCCCCACCTGACCCCAACAGGACTTCCCAAATTCATCCCGCTCACACATTTGGCCAGAACTGCAGTCAGGACTTCAGCCATTCCCAAGGATTTCTCGGGTACAGATATTGGGTTTGTTTGCTAGGAAATACTCCTTCAGAAGCGTTTTGGGATCAGCTGCATCACTAAAGGATGACATTGGCAGCTCGTGGTGTCTGCTCTGATGCAAGAGCCCAGTTTGAAAAGCATTTTGGAGCTGTAGCACAATCAAAAATCCGACTGAGCTGTGCAGCCTCAAACAGCAGAACCGGCACAAACGAGTGGAAGTAATTCCTTCCTTCAGCCACTAAACTTAAATAAATGTCAGGCTGCAGCATTACACATCTGAGTAAATACCTATCAGCATAAAAACGCTAATGTGTTTGTGACTGCTGAACTCTCTTCCTGAAGCAAAACATCTACATAAACCCAAACTTCGCTGTATCTGTTTAATTCCATTTCTACTGTCCAGTCCTGTTGAGATCAAATTCCAAACCTTGTCTACATTGAAAGAATTTTAAACTTTGTGTCTTCATGCTCTGAAATCAGTGTTGATTATACTTAAAAATCCAGCAAAACTGCCTCTTTACCTCCAGCTAAAGTGGCTGTCACTTGAAATGGATTTTCTCTTTGTCCCCTCTCAGGCTGCCTCATTTTGCTCCCCGTGCCAGACTGTAATCTGAAGATTAAGTTAAAAATCCCATTTCTAGAGCTTGAAACAACCATGTTTACAGACAGAACCACTGTTGACATGGCCAGCACATCCTCTCCAAAGTCAACTCTGCCAGGCCCCAACTCCAAAGACAACACCAGGGCTCAGCTGCAGCTCAGCCCTGCCAACCACAGCGCTCATCCTCAAGGAGCAGATCCCGGGACCTCTGAGGGAGGGAAGAGAAGAGGACAAAGACTTTTTTGACTCAAGTTTCTTATTCTGGACTTGTTTTCCAGGGATCAGGGAAATCCAGAGTCCAGCTACCGTATGGAATCTTCATTAGGTAAATGTTTTCACTCATAATTTAAATACTCTGATCGTTTTTAACCCCCATCATCACCTTTTCATGCTCCAAAGACACTCCAAGTGAGCTTTCCCTCAGGAAGTGAGAACTGACAGATTTCACTAAAAATCACTATTAGGACTGTTTTTACAGAGAATAAATTTGGATAGAAGTGACTGGTAAACTACTAAAAAATCATTTATTTAGGATTCAGAAGAAGAAAACAGCAATGCAACAACAAAGCAACTTCTTCATGCACCTCAATAAAAAACTGTTTTTCTCGTCCATTTTTTCTAATCTTTATGGATTCTCATGAAGCAGATTTTGCTATCCACTCGTCTTCTTTTCAAAAAATACTATTACTAATTGTATCCAGAAAAGCAAGATCAACACCCAAAAGAACAAATCCAAAAAAGAAGCATTTCAAGATCAAAAGGAGGTTATTAAAGTCAGCATAATACATATTAGAACGTAACTATTTTTGTATTTCTTATCAGAGTTTTAAGAACAACTGAATTGAAAGGGAGCAATTTAAAATTACAATTTTAAAACTGTTTTCAGAGCCTAACTCTGTAGTAGGGACTTTAAAAATATGCTACATATCGGCCACCCAGCACATTTATTGTCATTAAAACATTAAATGCAGCAACTCCAGCTCCTTTAAATAAATCAGCTCTGATCTAACAGGAGATGCAAATCAATACAAAAGTAATCCAGGACAGTGGGTTTTATTTCTCTTACCTGCCTACAAGCACTTACAAATAGTTCATGTTTCCATGTTTGGTGTTTTGCTTAAGGAAACAACTTATTAGAAAGAATTGCAGTTCAATTCTAGCAACCTGTAAACAATCTCCCTATTCCTTAAAATAAAAATTTGGAGGATTTATATATATATAAATAGATAGATAAAAAAATTTCAATAAATAAATAAATATAAAACCTACCAACATCAAGTAATTCAGGAAAAAAATCCAACTAAGAAAACAAAGACCAAAATATTCTTATTTCTGGTTCTGTATGAGTAACAACAAATCTGATGTCAATCTGCACCATCTCATTTAACAGCACAAAAATACCTTTTAGAAACTGCCAGAATTATCTCTAAGTATGAAAAAATTAAGACACGTTTTAAAGGTTTTAAGCATCTAAACATTTAAAAATGAATAAATCAAATTCAATCTCATTTAGGAACCATTCACACAGGCTGAGGGAAATGCAAGTCAACAGGGGCATCACTGTTAGGAAAAGTATCCAAAACAACACCAAAAAAGTGCTACTGGATATCTGAATTTTGGTAAAACACCCCCTGATTCTACAGCCCACACCTGACACAGCACGATAATCCCAAACTATTTCAGTTTATAGCTTGCACGTCAATGAAAAAACTGACTTCAAGTGTTCAACTGAGCCAGTTTTGCTTCATTTCACTTGGCAAGGAAGCCTTAAAAACCCATTTGTTATAAAAACCTTGCACCAAAACTGCAGTGTTAACTTTTCAATGTGCTAATTTGGAATATTAGGATAATTTACAGGAATTTTGTTAAGAACTGACTCTCAGGAGGCCCTGCACAGATCCCAACCACACCAGGATCTATATTTAGAACAGCAACTCCAGTTCAACCAGTCCATCAGTTCTGTACTGGGTGATGCTTTTAAAGCAGGGGCAATCCAGATCTGCTGGCTGAGACTTGCATTAAAATATTTGCTTTTAATTCATTTTCCCCCTGATGCTGCATCAACATTCAGGCAAGATTACAGATCTCCAGAATGATAACCGTGTTGTAATATAAAAATATTAATTTTTGCAACAGAACTAAAGAAAAATAAATTTTAAAAGACCACACATCACTGCCAAGTCACAACAAAGCCGGAACAGTTTTAGCATTTTATAAAGATTGGGGAAAAAATTAAGTAGTGACCAAATACAGAGCAATGCACAACTCACTGCCTCCTATAATGGATTTCCAAGTGGGTTTTGACAGCAAAATATTATTTAACTTATTGTCTGGTTACTTCTCCATCGTTTTGTGTATTGGATGAGCTCACGGAGCCCTGTTCCCAAACTTGGATTTAAGACACCACTGTGGTCTAGAAGCTACAAATATTTTCTAAACTGTAACCAACAGACTGGAATAAAGCACTCAGTGGTGGCACCGACAAAAATTGAGATAGAAAACAAACCCCATCCACTTTAATATTTAATGGAACTACCCAAAATGTTTTCATGCTTTACTGACCGACCAACAAATAGATTTAGTATTAAAAGGTTTACCTTCACTTCCAACTTCCCCATAAAATACATCGAGTTCTCAAATCGGCCCTCAACAATCTTAAGGAATAAATAAGGGAACAAACAGCGAATCTGAATATTTCAGATCTTGGAGAAACCACTTTAGTTGTACTTGGTGCACACAAATGAGGAGCTGCTCATCTCCCTAAGCGGGCACAGATTTAACACCTAAACAGAGATTTGAGAAACTCACGTCCTTCAGCTCTTCTGCTCTGCCACACAGAATTGAAAATTGTACTCTGATAAAATGTACTTTTATTTGGGTACTTTGCTGCGTTTGACCCTTTTCCAGAGCCTGAAGCATTCCAGCTCCATCCCCCGGAGCTGGGAGGGTGGAAATCGGGAAGAAAAATCTTGCTGGAGCAGAATGCAAAGGATATTAACAGATCACCAATATCAGAGCTGACACAAATACAGCTGAGTGCAGCACAGGATCAAAGCATCCTCCTCCTTCCCTCAGATCTGGATCCAACAGCAGGGGAAAAACCCACTCAGTGCTCACCTGGTTCACTCCCTGGGAGTTTTAACATTTGGAATCACATTTGCTGGATCTGAAATAACCCAAACTACTCTTTTAAGATACAAAATACCCATTTTTGCTACTTGCTGAACGTATCCAAATGTGTATTTTGTCCAGCATTTAGAGATGATACTGAATCTCTTTCTCTACAAACAAATACAGATACAAAAAAACCAGCTAAGAGACTTTCTGGCATTCAAGAAAGGAAGATGATAAATGTAATACAACCAGTTTTAATCAAGATCAAAGCTGTAGGAGAATGCAGACAGACAGTCTAGACTGCTTTACTTTGAAAGCCTAAGCATATAAAGCAACATCTGCAAAGAACATTAATCACATTTAGTCCACAATCTTATCACCTCCCAAGCAAGCAGAAACAACTTTTACTTAAAAGTCATATGCTTCTATGTGACAAGCATTTTTAATTATCTTTAAATTAGATATTTATCACTGATTACAAAGCTGTTCTGTTCACTTTGAAATAAGCTGATGTAATTTGAAATACACTTGAAGAGTTCCCTGGACAAAGAATGGAATAAAGTATTGGTAAGGAAGCCTGGTGAACAGGAACAATTATTTTACACCGCTGGTACAGAGTGGAAATTCTCTAAATATTGAATTAAGTTCTGATTTGCTCCTCTGCATTTCAGACCATAACTCAGCAGGCAGCAATAAAGTGTAAGATTTTCTGCACAGTTTTCTTTAGCTTTGGGAAATTACTTGAGAAGATAAATAATCAGCTTCCTTTCAATTTTCTTTCTATAAAAAATTTCGCTCCTACATTTTAAAGGGGAATTAAAAATGGAGAGACGGTGCATATCTATACATAGAATATTTACGTGATTTAATACATATCTTTCAATACAAAAGTAATCTATTCCTTGTTTACCTTGGTTTATTTTGCTTATATTCTGGTCCATTCTCACTTCTGATTTTGCCCACTCACTAGCAATCATTTCATTTATTTTATTAAAAGTGTCTTGCATTAAAGTTTTCCCTTCTGCTAAGGTTTTCATACAATCTACCCTTCCACAAGAGCCTGGCAGAGACAAGCCCACAAAAAAATCCATCATCTTACAACCCTGAGGCAACAGCTGTGAAAATTTACAACATTATAAACCCACAGAGGCAAAGAATAAAACTGGGAATTTCTGCACTAAGCTCAACTTCTCCAGCAGCCCCACATCCCACAGGAGAGCTCGTGAAACGCAGCAGCAAATCCAAAATTTATGAGTCTTATTCAAAGATCTCGGTGTTAAATTCCTCAGTTCGGAACAGACAGAGTGTGCAGCCTCCCCTGCATCAGGACTCACTGAAAACACGGATTTTTAGGATTTCTACCTTTCAGTAGGAAATCCCCTCTCTTTGCAGGCACTGCCGGCCGTCCTGCTGCTCCCAGCTCCTCATGGACTGAGATTCCTCAGTCCCTCCATAAATTTGTAGACAAAAAGATGATTCCTGAACGGCTTTTTTCCCCAATCCTCCCCAATTTGTCGACTTTGCTGATCCAATTCTCAGCTGCAGAACAAAGGTTTTCCAGCCCCAGTAACTCATCCCACGCTGGAACAGTGGAGATTTCATTGAATTGCTGTGGAAAAGCACCTGGTTTATTCCTCCTGCACAGGCAGCAGCATCCTCCTGAAGATCTGCAGCATTCCTGGAGTGCTGGAGTTCATCTGCCTGAGCTATTTAAAGAATTTCCTATCTTTAGGCCTACTGACAACACTTTTTTTATTTTTTAATGTAACTTTAACCTCCCACAAAAAGCAGTTTAACAAAGGGAGACTCTGCACACCTTTTGAGACTCCTACACCTATGGAAATTGGAATGCCTGGAAAAATATCCTCACATACTATGATTTAAGCTCATTTCTTGGTGTCATTTTGTTATTTAACTGGGCACCTCATAGAGCCACACCAAGGCAATCTATTTTCTGGCCAATTTTCAATTTGCTTATCTGATCAATTCCACCACAATCCTTTAAGTTAAAACAAATTACAAGTATTTATGAGGAGCAGGAAATTTTAAAGTGCTGTAAGATACTGCAGAGGCTTTCTCAGAGCTTGCCTATTAATCTTCAAAACCATGGGATTGGTTTGGGCTGCAAAATTTTAATGAGGTAAATTTGACAGAATAACTAGAACTAGACAGCTGCTTTTAAAATAGCAAATAAAATTTAGTTTCAATCCTAACTCCAGCTACATGAACTTCAATTTTTATTATCTCATCTCATGGAATGAAGCACGTGGCCTAGGAGAAATAACACTGGCTATTTAAAGACAAGGCAGGTTCTGACAGTTCTCTCTGAACTTTCAGCGGAAACCAGGAATCCAAAGTCCACGGATGAATCAGGGATGTACGTGACACAAGAAAACAACACCACAAACAAAAGCTTTAGGCTGAAAGCACTGCACTTGCTACTACAAGATCATTTGTCTTCTAAATTTAGATAACAATTAAGAAAATGATATCTAGTGACCTGAAATCTGGAAGGCACTTTAGGATATGATTTTGACCTTCTCGTTCTTATTCAAGAACACATTTAAAGCCAGAACATGAATGCTGTTACTCCATTTAAAAGCCTCCTGACACTCTGACGAAGCAACAGCCTTAAATTCGATGATTAAAACTACAAGTTCCACGGCAATAAAAGGCTCAAGAGGGCTCCCTGAACATGTTTTCCACACGTACTCCTCGTGCCCAGAGGCAATGGGGTGAATCTCTCCTGCCTCTCAAAGATAAGAGGACAGAGATGACTGTGGATATATTGCATTAGTTTATTTGGGAGGGACCTGCCAGACAGGTGATCTGCTAACACGTCTCCAAAAACACTCCTAGGAAATTACCAGACCAGTGAGAGAGGAAAATGACAATTTTTCAGCTATGCTGCAGGAAAGATTACAAAAAAGACATTTAAGCTACAGTTCTGTCTATTACTGCCATTCTCTGATAAGCCAGATTCCCCAGAATTTCCCAGCTCCACCTTAAGCCGTGACAGAAGTGGCTGCTTACAATATGCAGGATTCCCTAGAAATAGCATTCCACCCACTGCACGTGGAGGCAGGTGAGTAAGAGGCAACGAAGGATCTCTTCATGGAATCTACCATGGGTTAGTATTTAGTAATTATGCTGGGTTTTAGATTTCACAGCATTTTGGAAAACCAGACCAGCCTGGGGTACGCTGTGTAAACCAAGGCTTGAGAAAGCAGCTATTCAAGGAGTTCTGTTGCCAGCACACAGTAAAAAGATGAAGAAACTTTTCAGGCCAGGGTGAGGGAATTAGGAATTCAGAATTTTAACCTCCAAGTTATCAATGCCTGAGTCTTAACACCAAGGGGAAAAAAAAATCTGTACTTGAGTACAGGAGTACAAATCACATAAACAAATTTTGATCTGTTTTGCTCAAGCAACACTGCTGATAAAGAAGCAGCAGAAGCAGAGGTCTCAAGACATCAAAGCAACTGAGAAGAACGCAGGACACTCAGTTTGGATTAGCCCATATCACTGCAATGTCTCACTGTGCCTAAAGTCACCCAGAAGAGGCAGCTGAGAGCGAGCACCACGTTCCACTGAATCTGCTGACAGGGGATGTTTCGGGCTCGCTGAGTGTGAAGAGAATTCAGACATCAACCCAGCCTGGGATCGATCACACAAACTCAGAGGGACAGATTCACTTCCCTAACCCACCACAGACTCCACTGCTCACACCCTGCCCTTCATGCCCTACAGGATCCTCCCCGAGAACACTGCAAAAGGAACGACCACGGAATCACAACCACAGCTACAATTTAACTCTACAAAAACAGACGGCAACCGGAGCGGAGTGAACTTTGCACGGGCTCACAAGTGCTGATTCCACCCCCTCCCTTCTGCCACACCGGGTCCAGCCCGAGGAAAACCTGGCCTAGGGAGGGGAAGGACCGCTCCCTTCCAGCAGAAATCCAGAGTCACAGGGATCAGGGAAGCTCCAGGCAAGGGACACTGCTTTAATGTCGCCTCTGGAAAGTTCCCCAGTGCAAACTCTGAGGCTGCAACCGGTGTCCCGTGTGGAAGAGATGAGGAAACGAATGTGTCCAAACACAAGAAGTGCTGTAAAGCATTTTGGTGTTAAGCCTCCAGTTCAGCACACAAACAGAAGACTGGCCTAATTTTAATTTGAATTCTCCTTTTCAGGAGAATTTCAAAAGCATCAAGACAATATGAACTGTAGGGTGAACTAAAGGCTTTTGGCAGGAGTGTTCGGCAATCAGGAATTATTTGATCTGGAAGTTCCATCCAGACCCAAGTTTAATCACCTCTGAACAAACTATTCCTCCCTGAATTTGTCCATCTGCGAGATCATTTTTTATTTCCACATGTTCTGAAACACTGAGTTCTACAGTTTAATTACCCATCATTAGTAGATGTACTTTTTCTGTTTAAAGTACCTTCATCAATCATTTGGGTGAATTTGATGTGAAGCAGCTGGCCAGCAGGCTGAGCAGGAAGAAAAGTTATCAAGGTACTCAGCCCCAAAAGCATCTCTAAATGCATTTCCGTGGTTAGCACACAAAGGTAGGATGTTGGCACGGATTGGGATGGAGAAATTACAGGTATTTGGCAGTATATGGGTTATTCACTTCCAATTCCTAACCTGATTTAAAACAGAATGATGCTTAAAAGGCAAATCCTTCAAGTTTGATGCTGGGAATTTTTAGAACAGAAAATAACTCAGCAGATTTCAAGTTGTTTATATTTAGTTAAGATATACATGTGCTCATATGGAACCTTTATTCTTAGCTATGGGGGATAAAAAAATACCAATATCCAAAAGAATGCATTTCATTAATAGCAAAATAAAGACTTTTCAGGTATTATGGGACAGAATGATGATGTATTTTTAGGGATTTATTTTCTTTAAGACAGGAAGCACTGGTGTCATGGGGACTGCCGACTTTCTCAAGAGAAATTATGGAGTCTCTTACCCAGAGAAGTCATAAACACAAGTTTAAGGGCTTCTACTGCCAGATGTTGTGTTTGATGGAGAAGTGCTTGTGCTCACATAGAAACAGGTGTTCCTCTTGTCACAGCTGAGGAATTCACTCAGCAATAAATCCTCCTGGCAGGCCAGAAGAACACCAAAGCTTCATAAATGCAACAAAAAAATTTATGGGAGAATTCTCATGTCTTGCCTGCTCCAGGTGTTTATCCTGTGTTACTCAATGAGTGTTTGAACGTGAACACAAACAGTTCTATCAGTAAGATCAATAAGGAGAATTTGCCCCTGCAAAGAAGAAGAAAAATGGTCTGCTTTTTATTTTGGATTTTTTTGTTGTTTGGTTGGCTGGCTTTTGTTGTTTGTTTTTTTTTCTGTGGACAATGATTACCTCCAGACAGCCAACACACCAACAGATATTTGGTAAATCAGTGGCCAAACAGCAACAGTGACTCAACTTTCGGTGTAGCACCCTCAGGAGTGGTTTATTCTGTCTTATCAGGAACAAGCTGGGTGTTATGGAGTCCACACAAGGAATCCCAGGCTTTCCTGAGCCCCCTTCCTTGAAAACCCACCTGAGCCAGAGCCTGACACCTCCCTTCACCCTGGATCTGGTCAGCAGCAACGTCCCAGAGCTAAGGTGGATGTAACATTCCAGCTGCCTTAGTTTCTCCTCTTACGATGTTTATTTAACCACAGCGTTATTTATGCAGAGATACCAAGGTTGGCAATGCCCTGAACTTGGGCATCCCACTTCCCTGAACAGTCAGAGGAGAAATCCAGGACTCCTGACCACAGAGTGTGGAGTTGTCCTGAGCACCTCAGAAGGGAACACAGAGCACACACACAAATTACACAAATTCCTGCCCACAGACCTTACATTTCTAGACTCGATGCCTCCATTCAGCCCACCCGTCCCAGGACTGAGGCCATCTGCTTAGATTACCAATAACTTTTTTAAGGAATCCACATAATTGCTCTCCAGCACAAGGCAGCTACTGGAAATTCCATAGAAAAGCCTTGACATTATACTCCCAGGATATGGATCCCAAGAACGACCAGCCTTGCTAGAGGGAAGGTGGGCACAAAAGAAACCAATGTACATTTAGGCCTCTGCTCTCCAGTGGTGGCAGGTCACGCATGGGCCTAAATGCCCTCAGGAGAAGCCACCACCTCAGGGAAGGGTTTAAAAATTCTGCTTTAAGTAAAAAGCAACTTGAATATCACAGTTAACTGAAAAAGGAAGAGGGTGATGGAAATAGCAGCTTGGGTCTTGAAACATTGGCTTCTCTCTTCCCTAAAAGGGAAGCTGAGCTGGGAGAGACCATGGTTGGGATAATACCTCAGATACGATTCCTGTGTGTTTTTAAAACTCATTTCACTTCCAGTCACGCTTTATGCAGCATTTCAGAACACTGCTACTAGAGACCAATTTATCTCCATTTCACTGCCCATGCTTGGATTTTAGCACAGAAGTTGTCCTCATGTAGAATTTCAGGGAAGATTAACAGTAACATGATGTCTGAACAAAGCCCAACAACAGCCTGAGGCTGACTTCACACTGCAGTGTAACAAAAGGCTGATGAGTTTAGGTGCTGCCCCAAAGACGTGGTTAACAGCTGAACTCTCAGCACCACAAGCTCATCCTGAGCTTTTCTTTCCAGAAGTGTGCTCTGCTGACTGGAAGATATTCCTGCTTTGGGGCTTTTGTCAATTCAGTGACTGACAAGCTCCTGAGAGGTGTCCTGGTTCTTACACACTTCCCTGGCAACTGGAAGATGCTCCTGGGATGGAGACTTCTCAGAGCAGATCCTGGACAGGATCTGCTCCATGACTGTTCAGCTGATATGAAAAACTCACCAGAGCAGCCCTTGTTTGTAACTGGGATTCCTGATGCTGTGTTAAGTGTTTTGATTCAGTACACTCAGGCATTATCAATCAGTGTTCTGTAGCTAAAGGACATCCCCTACATTCTCCCCTCATCATCTCCAGACCTGTTAGTGCTGTCTCTTCTCTTCTTGGATCAGATTTTTGCATAAAGTTTGATGCTTGCCTGCTCAGAATACATTTCGAAAGACATTTGCAGCTAAAATTTGAGTAGCACAAATTAGACACTGCTAAGATTATGTTGCAAATAGTCTTTTCAAACAGTTTTTTAAAATCTGGGATGTAACTGGATTTTACTGACCATTGTATCAGCCATTCTGTGATTATGTCAGTCTGAATCTTTTATTTAGTTTCCACCTCATTGTTCCCAGTGAACCTGTGAGATAGAAGTGCATTTTATCACCCATTCCTTGGAATGACAGAATCACAGAACAGTTTGAGTTGGAAGGGACTTTAAAGCTCATCTCATTCCATGCCCCTGCCATGGGCAGGGACACCTTCCACTATCCCAGGTGGCTCCAAGCCCTGTCCAACCTGGCCTTGGACATTTCCAGGGATCCAGGGACAGCCACAGCTTCTCTGGGCACCCTGTGCCAGGGCCTCTCTGCTGTTCTGCCCGGAAATCTTGGGTCTAGAGCCCCTAGAAAATAATGTGATATGAAGATATTTAAAAAGCAAGGGAAGAGGAAAAAAAATCCTGTGAGAACAGGCCTGCACTGAGAGCCTCAGAAGAACGCTGAAAAAGAGAAGGAAATTCTTTCTGAAGATGGAGGTTATTAAAAATGATAATTTTGTGCCATTTTCCCTTTCTCACCCAAGATGTGCACAGAACAGCTCCATTCACCAGCACTGAGGTGGAACTTTCCCTTGATAATTCACTTCCCAGGACAGTTCAGGCAGACTCCCTGCCAGCCCTTATTCCATCCATCCATTGCCTTGCTCCACCATCTTTTACCCAACTCTTGCCTTTGACACTGAGTGCAGAAAGCTCCGTGCTGTTTTTTCCAGTCATTTCTGCTGCTTTAGCAGATTGGATCAGCCCAGCCCAAAGCCCACCAGCCACGAGGGCTGAGCCCAGAGCGAGGAGCGACTTCAGCACAAAATGGGGACGTGGGTGAGGAATCAGATACAGAGAAGAGGAACTCTCGGTCTCCCTGTTCTCCCATCAGTTTTTCTTAAATACCCTACAAGTGAAACAACCTTTTTGGGCAAGTAGAAGGTGACTAACAGGTTTTTGAAGTTGGCTGAACTGCTGGAGGAACAACTAAAAATCATGGATGTTGTGGGCTTACTTCTAAAACTTTTGCATTACTGAACCTCTGTTTCAGAATGAAGGAAGGCAGTGGGGAGAAGAGTTCAAATGGGCAACTGAAGCTCCCCCAGAACACACTTTGTCAGCATGTAAATATCCCAAAAGTTCATCAAAACCAAACTCCAACACACATTTTTTCACTCTTACACGGAAAGAAATGGGAACTCGTCATTTACCTCCTCTCTCCCATCTTCACTTTGAATGAAAGAGCTTCCAACACAAAGTATTTGTGACACTGAGAGAAAAAAATCTGGGATTATTAAATTTCAGCGAAACATTTTTGCAAACAAGGTTCTAGGAAATTAATTGTGCTCGATTTGCCATCCATGTGAATGCTTTTAAGCCACTGGAAAAGTCCAGCTGCACAGTGGAGCATCGGGATTTTTCATGAGGGATCCACTCCATTTCCACTGGAATGAAAAGAGGGATCTGTGCTCTCTTGGCTCCCCTAGAAGCCTCTGACCCAAAAGGATGTGATTCAGAACTTTTTCTGCTGAACAGGAAAACTTTCACCGGAAACCGCTGTTTTCACGGGTGGTTTCCCAGAGAGGTAGGTGGTAACCGCTGAGTTTGGGGCAGGAATGGAAGCAAAACCATCTTGTGGTTTGAAATCACCTTCTCACAAATTAATCACGGTTCCACAGCTTGGTTTTAGCACATGCATGGCACAGAGAAACTCATCAAGAGCTCACTTCTGATCTGTATCATCCCAAATGGGCGAGGCCAGATGAGGCTTAATTTGTTGGGGCCTGTCCCAGGGACACAACCTGAATTAAATAAAATGTAACCAAGCTGTTACAATTTTTCAAAGCCATTGAAGAAAATGTTTTTGATGGGCTTTGTGTTAAATTCAATAAAATTCAATTATCCCCAGGGATAACTTGCAAAAGAGACTCTTTCCAAAATTTAAGATCAGAGAGCTAAAATGAAAATATTTAACCAGTGGTCTTTTCTATGCTATTTTTAAAGCAGCTTTATAAACCAATGATGAAAAATAAATAATCTAATTCTTTATAAAAAGTACAGAAATTCAAACAATTGTGTGCCATTTTGCAACTTTCACAGCCTAAATGTTTTTCAACCCCGAAACACAGAAATATTTAAAGAAAACTCTTCCATCATGTAATTGCTGTGAGCTAAAGAGAACTATCTGTACCCTCTACTGACAAACACTAGCAAAAATTTCTAAAATTAACAGTTACTGCAAAGTTTAATTTTGTCTTGTACACCCAACGCTGTAACTCAACAACAAAATTAAACCACTTCCCTGTTTATGTGGAAATTCCTAGAAGGAAACAGTTTTTCATGTTAGAAGGCTTGATAAAATGATTGGTCATATTTAAAAATAGCTTTTAAAAACAGATCAAATTTCAACTTGTGTGCTGATATTGAAATCCAAGTACTCAAAATCCAGCTGAGAGAATGAAGACCACTCCAATCTTTAGGCAGCATTTAATGAATGGAGATTAGTGCTATCTAGGTGAGATAAGAGCTCTCAACCTGAAAAAATAAGGCCGGGCTTCAGTTACAAATAAAACCCATCTCTAAATCACAAGTTGGTGAGGCACCAAAAGGCAGGAAGCTGCTGAAGCCCAGCTAAAATCAGCTCTGTGAGCAAGCAAAGAGATCTTGAGATAGAGCAAGCCTGGGGTGGGACAGAACTGCCCCCGTAGGGAACCATCCGGAGAAGGACGTGGAGCACCACAGGGTCCCTCAAGGGCTTCCCCTGGGACCCATCTCGGTTCAGCCCTTTCTGGCTGCCTGGAGGAGGTGCTGGAACACCTCAGGGAGTCTGCAGACAATGCCAGGGGCGGGGATGTCACTCCAGGCAGACTCGAGGGGTGGGCACATGGGAATTTCGTGGAATTTAACGAGGACAAATGTGGTGTCCTGGGCCTCAGGACACAGCACCCTCTGCGCCAGTATAAGTGGGGACTGCCAGACTGGGTACCAGCTCTGCTGGAAAGAACCTGGAGGTTTGGTGGACACCACACAAAACAGTGATTTCAAAGAGGAAACAAGCATTTCTAGTCAGAGCTGTTAGGATGAAGTGACATTAAAAAAGTGACATTAAAACCAGGCAAGCAGCAGATTACAGTAACCAGCTGCATGGGGCCTGCATCCAAACTGCCAATGCTCATCTAAAACAGGAATCACCTTTAAACATTAAATAGATCATTTGAAGAAAAAACTATCTATCTATCTCCACTGCAGATCTCAACAGGCCCAGGTACTGTGCCCTGGCCCTCAGGCCATATGTCCAGGACTGAATATGTCCATCCCATGCCACCTTCGAGCACAGATCCCTGCTCAGGGCTCCATGGGATGCTGCTCTGGTCCCAGAGCAGGTGATGGGGTGGGTGGTTTGGGGTTGGTTGTTCTGTAAGTGGGACAGTTCCCCAGTTTAACACAGGGCTGGGCTGGAAGGCAGTAAACCATGCCCGTGTTTTCACAGCAGGCTAATGGCACACACTCCCCGCTCTCAGGCAGGAGATGAGGGAATACTGAAGTGCTGAAGCTGCAGGAATTCTGGTTCAGCCCTGCCTGTGCTGCCTCCTGGCACTGGCCCTCAGACCGTGCTTTGTGTCATCTCATTAGACACCACTTGGCACAAGCTACAACACTATCGGGGCTGCACTGGGAGCTGAGCAGGGCTTGTGTTCCCTCCGCAGCCTCATTTCACTGGGAATTCCAGAAACAGGCAAAAGAGACAAGCCACGGATCATCTCTAAAACATTCTTCACATCTACAGTCAATCATACCAAAAAAATTAAAAACAATCCCTGAGTTGCCTTACCCACTTCCATTTTTTTCCAGAAAAACAAACAAACAAGAAAATCCCAAACCAAACAAGCAGAAACAAAACAGAAATCCCTGCATGTTGACTTACTCTCATAAAAAGTTTGGTTTCAGAAAATATACAAATCATATCGTAAATGTTTTGAGCGCTGTCTCCCTCCTGCATTTCTAAAAAGGATGGATGTAGCATCCAACTTTAAAAGAACCTCTGCAATTTGTTAGAAAAACAAATTATTTTTCTGATGTGCATCCCATTCAGGGATGGAAGACACACAAAGAGTTAAAGCTATTGAAAAAATAACAATTCCGAGCTACACAGACTCTTACCGTTTTCAAAATAATTGTACAGATACTTTCTAACAAAACATTCATATTAACTGTCTTTAGTAACTTCTCAGCTTTAACAGTGGCAATGTTCAGAACTAAACCAGCGAAACTTAACTCATTTGCTGCCATCCGTAGAGAAAGTGAAATCTTCCCAAGTGTGAGAACAGCCTCATTAAGGCAAAACCCAAAACCAGATCAGACAGCAATTCCTAAATTGTATTGTACTTGCAATATACAATTTTGCTGTAAATGCAAAATACAATGTTAATTTTCTTAGTTTTAATGTAGCTGATGAACATCTCAAAGTTCAGAAAGCAAAAGAATTTGAGAAATATTCTTTTCTTTTTGGCCAAGATATAACATTCTTCTTCATTATCTATTCACTAACTAAAGACAATGTTTCCCTCATGTAATTAAAGAGTTATAAAAGCAGAGAAATGCATCTTGGCATTTCTTACATGCCCATCACAGTTAAGAGTACATAGGGGTTTGCTTTTAATTACATTGTCATTTCAGCATTTTGTATCGAATTGCCACCTAATTACAGCTTCATATAAATCCTTAAAAAAAGAAGTTATACTTTAACAAAGTAAGGAATCTCCAAAGGTGGTATGTAGCTATTTAAATTAATTGAACAACTTGTAGCCCTCTTGCCAACTAACGGTCCCCAACATCCCATCAGGGCCAAGCAGTGCAGTTTAATAGTTCCCAACCAGCCGCCTTGGTGAGTAACTCAAGAATAACACCGAAATTAATTACAATTTTGCACTGACTGCATCCTGAGTGAAACAGAATAACCTGCACCACTTCAACCAGAAACACCAGCAGAACACAAAATTACCGAGTCTTTCACAAGGTGTTTTTAGAATTTGGAAACACTTCATTTCCCTTCCAAACCCAACAAAACACAGAGCTGGCAACCCCACAAGGGTTGCTGTTCCTGCAGTGCCTCGCTGTAAAGTCACCAGGATTTGGGCTTACACAGGCACCACTGGGACCTTTGCTGGCACCAACACAATTGCAAGTGTGTCCCTTGCTCATTTTCTCCATAACGAAGTTGCTCCACGAAGGAATCCCGGCACAGTTCATTAGGAGAACCTCACAAAAGCACAGAGGTAGAGGCCCCCATCCCGCTCATCCTCCTTTGACTGCGCGCCTGGAAACGGGATTAATTAATCTGGGAGAGCTGGGGAACAGGCGTTGGGAAAGAGAAGGCACATTCTTTCACTGAACTACTTGAGAAAGAATTCAGTTTTCTGTACCCACCTCCGGTTAGGTGCTGCCACAAGCAGGACTTCACACCTCCACCTCCCAGTCCGAGCTGATCCCATCCCAACACCACCAGTGCTGCCTCCAGCTGCTCCTGGCTGCAGGAACAAGTAGTCTTCCCACAAAAGCTTCCCTCCTTTCCAAGGGTTTTTCTAATACCTCTAACCACATAACCAAAGATTTATGTCTCCAGTTAATAAATGGTCTGTTTTTGTTGTTTCCAGTTACAGCTTTAACTAGGAAATTCTGAAGAAAACCATGAATGTTGACTTCCTTCATCAAGAATTAAATTATTGTGAAACCATGACAATAATTATGCAACGGAAAAACCCTTCCCTGCTCTCTTTGCACCAACAACTGAAGGATTCGATGTATCTAATGTACATTTGGGATTCCTGGCCACAAAGATATGCAACGTAAACAACACGGCAGTAAATATTCATTTTCTGTGGGATTAAACCTAAATATGCTCTGCTGTTTGGCACCGTAGTCACAAACTGTTTCTAAGAAAAAACCCCTCCACCACCACACAGACAGTGCAGGGAGAGAAGACAAGAGATGCCACAGAAAGTCACTGGCATCCAGTATCACTTCAATTCCATATGGAAATAACAGGAAATAAGATGTGCCGAATTTTAAGCACCAAGGCAACAAAAACACATTAAGATTTCATCACACAAGAACTTGGCTGTAAAATCCGTAATTTTCTTGATCTTTTTACGGAGTTTTCATTTTCAGGAACATCAGAGAGCTAACAGCTCATGGATGCTACCAACCAGCTCAAGCAGGCATTTGCATTAAGCTGCTTTCAGTTAATTAAGTGGTGGAAATGCATCTCTCCTACACCAAGAAACCTCTTCCACTATCAGATTCCTTGTCAATCTCTCTCTTTTTACAGCCTGGAAAAACTACAACTGGAGAAGGTTGGAAGAAAAGGTAGAATGAATAGGAGTGAAAAACATTGGAGGCACTGTTATTTTTCCCTTTCTCTAGAACTAATGATACGACAAAAATTAACGTCTATGGTTATACAGAGAAGAAGAAAAAGATTTATCTGTCCTCTTTTGCTAATCAACCAAACCCATCTCCCAAAGGATTTTGCCCCCAGATTCCAGAAAGGTGGGAATGGGAAAAAGAAAAAAAGAATTCAAATACTCTCCATTAAACCCAGCTGAAAAGTACTATTCTTGCTAACAGTAATTCTCTTCTTGCAGAAAAGAGCTTTTCCCTCACACAGAACACCTGCCCCTCAACTTACACCCAGCACATGCAAACAAACTTATTTAAGCTTTTTCTTAAGCAAAGCCTTGTGCTTGAAGGGTAGAGATGCAAATAAACTCATGACAGCAGCATCTCTCCGGAAATGTTTGTAAAGCAGAGTTCTACCAGAACGATGCTCACACGTTCTAATATTGCATTAGCACAATTACAGCTCTTTCCAGAGCCCAGAAGATTTAGGGTTTGTAACTGTTAAGTATTAACAGATCACTTAGAAATAGTTAACAGATTTTTGAGCTGTAATCATTTATAACATCAACCTCTCCATAACTCAATCTATGCTTGAAAACAGTATTAAATAGGTTTATTTAATAAAACAAGTCCTGCTCTCAGCAGTAACATCAGGAGTGCTGAGGTAGTGCCCAATGGTAACACATTCAATATAAAAAATTGTACACTCTGCTAAAATAAAGGAATCTTTAGTTTAAAAGCAGTACTAAGTCTGAAGTGGTTTATTGCCCTGCAATAAAGTGAATAAAGTGATTAGAGTCCAACCACAATCATGGACAGCTCACGAGGAACACACAAGCAGAGACAATTTCACAAACATTCCCAAACCTTTGGCAGGATTTTTAAGGGTTACCAAGTTAATAATGAAAGGACAGTAAAACAAAGACATTACACAGGTAAAATCAAAGGAAAATGTCTCATGTTCCCCCTTAATTCCTTCAGAACACCCAACCATTCAGCTTCTAAGGTCATACCATGGAAAGCAGGTTTTACAGTTCTAGATAGGTGTTTTTTGGGACGGGGAAAGATACAATTTAAAAAAATAATTTCTCTGATAATAATTGCTGTGAGACAAGAGAATAATAAATTAAAAATTAGAGAATAAATATTCTCCATGCAGTGAAAACACTACTTCAACTACAAAAGTATCTTTGAAATGCCATTTCCTTCAGCTAAATTACTCAAGACCTTCTGAGTGGCTCGGGAATGATCTGGCATTCGGAGACATAGAGAGGACCAACACTTTTCTGATATGGTTCCATTTGCTTAGGTGATTTTTAGCTTGATTTTAGCCTTAGTTCTAAAAAATAGAACGTACAGGTCTTGTTCCCTGTAGGAGATTGCAGAACTACTTTGATGAGGGACCACCCAGGTACCAAAGGCACAGCAGGTATCTCAGGAGAGATGATGGGTTGGGAAATAAGGAGTTTGAGTAACAAAAGGAACGATGAGATTTTAAACTAAGATTCTGGTTGAAGAAAATCCACTACTTCAGCATCTCCCACACTTTGAGCTGCACAGGGCGTATGTTCCGAAAATCTCAGAAAATTATGAAAGTGCCCATTCTCTGTTCCTGAAATGTTATAAAGCACAGCTCAGCAATCACAAAAACACCAGAACACAAACACACTTCCCTGGGGGAGGGGAGCACACAGATAATATCTAAAGAGAGCTTCCTTTGATGAACAAGCTGTTTTAGTCACAAGTTTTCTTGTTAAGCTCCCCTACAATCTTGCCTCACCTACAGCAGAGGCACAGGAAGCTTGTTCTGAAGTATTTTATTATTACTTCAGGATCTTGTGTTCCGTCTTAGATCAAACATGCACACAGGTTTATCTCAGAGGGCACATGGAGAACCTTGACCCGGGCACTTTGTTTTCTTGGTTAGTTAATATGCATTCATCTCAGCCTCTGGAGTTCCTACAAATGGGTGCAAACCTACACCCACTTTTATCCAAGCATCTACAAATATTTTAAAGCCTAATAACAACACAGATGCTCTTTTTCAAATATCTTAGTCAGAACGGGGAAATATTTTCACTCCCTTAACAAAGATGATTAAACTCACTGGAAATTCCTGTCTATTTGCAGTACATTTACAGAGTTTCATAGAGCAGTTTACAGATAGTAAAATAAATCGCTTTGAACCTGAAGAGCACTTCCACACCCACCACGCAGAAAAAGCACACAACATTTTCACCTATTAAAAGAACCCCGGTATTAATTGGCCAAGTAAACATCTGCAGAAAATAGCTGTATTTAAAAATAAATCAACAAATACAGCAAACCAACCCCCCCCACCCGCTGAAACAGCCTGTGAGGAGCTGGAGCTGCACACCAGAGAGGCAAACCAGGCATCTCCACACCTGAACTCCAGGATTTCCTCCACCACTGCCAATCTTCTGAAATAGATAAGCTGGGCAGACTGATTTTCACACTAAAGACTGGCAAAGAAACTTCTGGCGATGATGATGTTAGAACCAACTCATCAGGTAGGGATTTAAGCTGAAATAAGTTAAGAAACAACACTCATAAAAACGCCTATACTTCAAGCTTAAAATCTTATATAATCTTGTAGTTCTGATCATAAACCAAACAGTTTACTCTTGAATTTATTTTTAGATTTGCCTAAAATTTTAGAGTGTCTGCAGTCCTGGTGTGAGTAGAAAATAGTATAATAATTGTTAAGTACCGGAACACTTAATGTGCAATACTGGAATAACCACCAAAACAATGTCATTAACATGAGAAGCAGCCCGGATTGCAGGCAGTTTCCTGCTCATTTAGCCAAGATTAATTCTTCACAGGCAAGAGAAACATTCTTTTCACCTTACCAAGGACAACTCGAGGGAGAAATGTTAAAGAAAAGACGTTCTTTACTGCTTAGCAGTTCTTTATATTAAGTCTGATAGGTAATGTCAACAAAAACCACTATTCTGTGCTCTAGGCAAAAGGATCTTAGAGGTGGACGTGGAAGAGAGACAGACATGGAGAGCAGATGGCAGCAAGTCTTTCAGAAACTGTTAGTGAGAGGAGGAAAAAAGTTTCCCTACAAAACATATTGCTGAATTAAGAGGAACGCTGCCGAGCTGAAAAATCAGGCATGAGGAAAAGACGACACACACGTCTTCTACTGCAAGGCAAAAACTGTCAAAATTACGTTTTGTTTCAAAAGAAGAACAAAAATTAAACCTCCCGAACAACCTTCTGGCTGTCCTTAACCCGCTGTGTCGTTTCTCTGGTTAGAAGAGGCAGGGTTTTTGGGTTTCTCTCTGGCAGCGCTCGCCATTTCACAGCGCATTTAGCGCACACGGCGCGGATCGATAGCACTACAGACACAAGACGAGACTTATCCATTTACTAACCACAGCAAAACGGCCTCTTCAGCAAAATCCCCCACCTCCCGACGCTGGAAATTTAAAAGGCATCGTTACAGGGATCTCATTACTCCCTTCCCCCGGTCACACGGGGAAGCTGAGCACTTGTCTGGGAGCTTTTAGCCTGATAAACAAGTGTAGCTTTGCACACCCTGCAAGGATGCTAAAAACCTACACAGAGCACTAAATACACGTTCCAAATGCAGGCACGGAGTGCCAGGCTGGCTTGTAAACTCGCATTAGGTCCTCACGCAGCTCGTAAGAGGGTTTTTTGTGAGACTGATGGAGCTCCAAGCACAAATGGACCAACAGCTGACCAACCACTGGTTGCTGCCATAACAATTTTCCTCCTGGAGAAGCATGGGGAAGTCCCCACACCCCGCACGCTTCCCAGGACTCAGAGCTGGCGTTTGGACCTCGAATTCTGCTGTTTTAAAGAGAAAATTAGTAGATTTTTTTTTTCTGCACTACAAGGCAGTGACATAACGAACAGCAAAATACAAAGGGTTACAAGTCATTGTTTAGAAACCGAAAGCCTGGCTTTTCACCCCAATTCTGTCGGTACATGTCTACACGCACACACCCCTCGCTATCGCCAAAGGACGAGCTCAGCCTTTCAGAGCGGCACCTATTCTAAATTAATGAAGCATTACGAAGGTCGCTATTCACCAGTGAATAGTCCGGAGTAAGAGAGATCAAACGGAAGGAAAACCAGCCGGGTGATTCTTATTTAAAACCAGCATCCAACACCAATAACTGCACTGCCAGGTTACTTATGTGACACTAGGCGGTTATGTCTCCACATTTATTCCACACAATTGATCTGAAATCCAAGCGCTGTGCGCGTTTCAAGTGCTCACGTTATATATTTTTAAGAACAAACACGAAAGCAGCTTCTGCCTTTACAGTCACTGCCATCCACAAACATTTGCCACCTGAAAAAAAAGGGAGATTTCTCCTCATTCATACAGAGCCAGCCCAAGTTTTCAATTGCTGACCCCAAAGCCTTCCGTTTAAAGTGACAAATCCAGGAACGTTCACTTACCTGATGAACAAGAGATAAGAAAAACAGCGAACGCCAACTTAGTAGCAGCTCCCATTTTCCAATGCTGTTAAAACATTTAAGTGACTTTAAGTATCCAGTTTTCTGGGTCCTGCAAGCTGGAAAAAATCTCCCTTCTTGATGAACCGTTATAAAGGAATTTATAGCAACATTTCTGCAGCAGGTAGTGTTCATAAAACACTAAAAATCAGGTTTGTTTAGACACTGACGACCTCCCCGCGGCTCTTTCTAGAGAGAATCCGGGTTGAGGGAGGGATAAATATATTTGGAACCGTGTTTCAAAACACACGTGTCATTTGGCTTCTGTACAAACGGTGGCAAAATTTAATTCATAAAAGTAATACTACGAATCCACTTTAAAAAAAAATAATAAAAACCAAAACAAAACAAGTCAACGATTAAGCTGCTGAGCACGACGAAGTCTCTGAGTCTCCAAGTGTTTTCCACATCAGGCGCCGTGAAGGATCATCCCTCGTGGGTGCGAGTGTCGGGGGGTCGGATCGGGATCAGTCCAAGGCGATGTTTTCGTCCTGCCTCCCCCCCCTTCACACCCCGTGTAGTGTTTGGGAGAAAAGCAGCTCCATTCCAGTTCCAAACCTCGGGGCGAAGGGAGGAAGTTTTGTCAGTTTGTCGATGAAAAACTACCTTAAAAACCAGCCACCAGCTACACGTGGGTTTTCTTTAATAAATGCTGAGGGATTTAGCGTAGCCCAAGAGAGGGAAAGGGGGGAAACAACAGTCTAGGAACAAACAAACCTTCGGGCTTCCCGGGAAGTGGCAAATCTCTAGTCCTTGGCCAGGCAGCGAGAGCAGCGCATCCCCCCGTCTTCGCCGCCCTTCTCCAGCACCAGCACTCCCGAATCCCAGCAAGATTTCCAATTCTTCTAGGAGATTTCCATCCCCTCCCCCCGCAAGAGGCTATATTTGGTATTTAAACACACAAGAGTGGCTGGGGAGGGGGTACAAAAAAAAAAAAAAAAAAAAAAGCAGTATGCAGGCGCTGGGGAGGAGGGTGGTATATTCTTTGTGGAAAATCCTTGATGAGTGCCGTGCTTCCAGGAGAACTGGGCTTCTTTGGAAGGGAGGCGGCTGTGCCTCACGGCGGGCTGAGGCTGGATGGATCCAGGCTCCTCTCGCTCCTCACGGGTCCTGGATGGATCCACGCTCCTCTCCCTCCTCACGGACACATCTCCTCCTCGCCGCCCCGCCGCTGCTCACACAGAGACTCCACAAAATCCACCCCTCCGAGCTCAATCCAGTTCTTGCCTTTTTTTTTTTCCTCCTCTTTTTTCTTTTCCTCCTAGGAGCGAGCAGCAGGAGACGGCAGGGGCGGGGAGGCAGAGCCTTCTCCCCGCGCCTCCCACACGGTGGAGCGGGGAGTGATCCCCTCGTCACCCTCTCCCCTAACTCTGACCCCGGCTCAACTCTCCGGTCTCCCGGGCGGCGGAGGCAGCGCGGCTCAGCCCAACTTTGTCCCTCCAGCAGTGCAGCTTAGAGGCTGGCGAGGCGAAAAGGCCGAGCCGGGGGATTCTCTCCGGGCGGCGGCGGCCGTGCCTAGAGCCCGCCGAGTGTCGCTGACAGCGCGGAACAGCCCTCGGTGCCCTGCTGCCGCTGCTCCCCCGTGGTAATCTCATATCTACCCATTCACCCGTGTGGCGTGCGGAGAACCGGCCCAAGATGGCGGCGCCCGGGCGATTGTTTTTGTTTCCTCTCCGCCTCCCCCTCCTTCCCCACGGCCGCGGCGGCCGCCCCGGATTGACAGCCGCGTCATCCAATCACAACGCGGGGTTTGCTGCTTAGCCCCGCCCGCCCCCTCTCGCCCCTCCTATCCGCGGCGGGGCGGAGCGCGCTCCCCTATGCTGGCCCCGCCCCTCGCGGCCCGCGCGCGCCGCCTCACGGGCGCGCTCCCGCCCGCCCTTCCCGCCCCTCAGGGCGCGGCCCCTCAGGCGCCCTCGCCCCGCTCCGCCCCGACTCCCCCCGGTGTCGGTAATTCACCTTCGCGGGGCTCCTTCGGGGTGTTGGGGGGCTGTGCTGTGCTCCCAAGCTCAGGTGATGGAGGCAAAACACTGCCGGCAGCCACGCGGTGGGACCTGGCTGGGAGGGGTCACGACGGCGTAAGGTGTACACAGCGGTGTGAGGCTGGGGGCGCTGCCGCTGGGGTCAAATGTTGGCCTGGTCCTCCGCGTCACCCCCACCCCAGCCTGAAAACGTCCCTGAAAATGTCCTACAGGTAGCCAGATGAGAGCTATGGCTGTGGTGCTCTCTGCTGTGGGCTCGTTGCTCGGGAGCATCACTGCTGCAACAGCATAGAATGAGAGTCACGGAATGGATTGGGTTGGAAGGGATCTTAAAGCTCTTCTATTCCTGCCCTGCCACGGACAGGGACACTTTCCACTATCCCAGGCTGCTCCAAGCCGCATCCAACCTGGCCTTGGACACTGCCAGGGATCCAGGGGCAGCCACAGCTTCTCTGGGCACCCTGTGCCAGGGCCTCCCCACCCTCCCAGCCAGGAATTCTTTCCCAATATCCCATCCAATCTGACTTTGCCCTCTTTTAAGTTTTAATCCATTCCCCCTTGCCCTGTCACTCTGCTGTTCTCTCTGTGTTTCTGGTAGGCTCCCCCGAGGTACTGAAGGCACCTGGAGTGAATTTATGGCCTCGGCTCCAGGCGCCGTCACACCGAGATGCTCCATTAGCAGGTGGCTGTACCTCCCCAGCATGTCATGTCCAGGTAATTAATTGGTTCTGCTCCTTCATGAGTTTGGTGTCACTCCTTACACCTTTTTTTTTAAATGGATGCCATGAAATACGTCTCTGGTCTCTGGATAAAAAGGAAGACATGGCTCTTAGATCTGAAGAGCCATGCGGGAAAGCACAAGGGCCTTAGTGCTGGCCTTTAATTTCTGTATTCTATAAAGAGCTGTAATTGCACAAGCAGCAAGTACCAAGTTCTCTGAGAGCTGGTTATGCTGTTCACCAATCCCAGATAGGTATTAAGCAATTCTAGATTCTTTTTCAAACTGTTTGGTGGCATGGACTAAGGGGATTTTTTTGGCGAGGGGATGTGAATACTTGGTGGTACTAGACTGGAAGGAAAGTTATCTCTATTTCACATATATGAATATACAGCCAAGTCAAGGCTTAGCAACCTTGCCAAGTTCTGCTAACTCACAGATCAGTAACTAGACCTGGTGATCCACCAGGATCCAAGAAATTGATCTATTTCAGGTTTTTTACATTGAGTTGTCTGCTTGAGTTCTTAACCAGACATCCTTGGTGTTTCTCTGTCGTGTCCCAACACTTCCCAACATTAAATTCATCCAGTGACCGTATTTTTTTTTATGATTTGAAACATCCCAAACACAAAATAAGATGTCAGGGCTTGTGCACATCTAGAAGCATCAAGACATGTGGCAACACCTTTTATGCCATCTTTTATCCAAGTATTTCAGAATGATTTACAAGCGTTAATTAATGTTAAGTGTTACAACACTCCTACTTAATCTGTAGTTTTTAATATTCTTCAATAGCAGAATATTTAAACGTGACCTGTTCTGCAGGTTGTGTTTTCACTTGGCTCAGCTTCTTCAGAACGCTGGTCATGTTGCCACATGAGTAGGAAATTATAGCTAAAAATATTGCTGGTGTGTGTGTGAATATATATTTATATATATACTTCCCATTGCAGGGGTTTGGCTTGGTTGTCGGAGGTTTTTTGCCTAAAGAACGTAAATTATGGTCCATATTTTTATTTTACCAATTGTTTTTGATAAAAATAGAATAAATGTGTCACCTACATAAGAGCATTTGTATGGATGTCACTGTAAGGAGGTGTCTCTTGCTCAAGGAGCTTATTATCCTTAGGCAGGGGTTGGTTTTCGCTTGCAGGATTCCTCTGGCAGAGTAAATCCTTCTGGCCATCCAGGAAATATTACGAACACAGTAATTCTGTAGGGTTGCTCTTGTCAATCACCTGTTTATCAGCACCACAGGAATCACAAGTGGAGCTTATGCCTCCCTTTTCCTTCCCACTTTTGGGGCTGAGCAGGAGCATGGCCAGGGGGCTGGGAATTAGGATGAGTGTTGGTGGCTGGGATCAGGGAGCTCTCCCTCCCTGCGTTAGGAATTTGCTCCCATCTAATTACACTACCGAAAAAAGGGGTAGTTTGGTGTAGATGTTGTACAGACCTTAGGAGAAATTTAGGAGAAATTGCCAACCATTTTTATGAGGCACTTGATGCAAAATGCTTCGAGGGCTTTGGGCTAGGCTGTTGTTTTATTGCTAGTAAAAGGATGAGTTTTATCCCAAGCAGACATATTAAATGTCAGCACAGTTGCTGTCTCCTCTTTATTTTTAAATGTCTTTCTCATGTGAATTTTGGGGGTGTTTCCCTTTTTCACCTTTTGGCTCCTCATTTCTATTTTCCTTTCGCCTTAAACTCCAGATCATTTTTTCCCCCTTCCAAGATCAATCTGTCTATGCATTTTTAATGAATCATTTACTGTGACATATGAGCACTGAAGACACAGTGTCAGGGACTTAAGCATCTGTGGAGAGCAGGAGGAGATGAAATGGATGTGATCTTAGCTTCAGTCTTTTGTTCATGTGGGATGGGACTTTGCCTAGAGGCAGCACAAATATAACTTTTCCTTCTAGGGAATAATGAGGAGAATTAAAACCCAGCAATGTCTCATTTTTCTCTCTGGAGCACTGCTAGGAGTTGAGGATTTCAGCTGTGCCTTTGCTATTCCCACTCTTAGCAGTGAATCAACACAAAACCCAACGTGGTAGGAAAGGAGTTTTTGTGCAGAACTCATTCAGAACACCTACAGAAGCAGTTCTAAATGCAAAATGGGAAACATGGGGTTTGTAGTATCAGAAGTGACACCAACAGAGAGAATCCTTGTCATTATCTCTTTCATCTTTCCTTGTGGTCTAAGTCATTCCCCCTTTGAAACTCTGGAGGAAGAGAGGACCCCATTCAGGCACTGTCCTTACATAACCAAACCAAAAAGGACCAAAACGGCAAGAAATTAATCTCTCCCAGGGCTGCCCTCTTTACCAGCCAGCTTCACTTTCCTTTGGGAAAAAGTGCAACTGCTGGATGACAGCCTAAATTATTTTATTTTACAAAAGGTAAATAACTGCCTTAAAGTATTTTTACTTTACTTTCATATGCATGACTTACTTGAAACTCATAACATTCCAAAAGACTTTTAATACAAATTTTCAATTTTGTTGCTGTGGACAGATAATAAAATTCCTACAAATTATTCATTATTTTGCACTTTTTACTCTGTTCCAAAACTATTGAGATACTTTACAGTTATATGAGTAACACAACTTGAAAACATGAGAAATTGTGGAATTAATTAACCTTTTAAATGCTGCTGATGAACTGAAGTGAAATCCAAAGCTTGCCTCTGCAATGCTTTTGGGTTGAGGAAATATAGGTGACCATCAAAATGTTCTCCTTTAATGTTTTAAATCAAACTTGTAAATTTTAGATGCAGCTGTTGAATCCAGCTGAGTATCCACAAAGTCAAATAGAGGCTGAAATCACAGCCCTGTTTTGGTGTTGGGCTAAAGTGGGATCATTTTATTCACCTGAGCAGTGGTGGGATTTGGCCTGGATCACGTTCTGTAAAGCTGTTTTTGTACTGAGTTTGTGTGTGTGTAACAAATTCCCTCTTCAATTAAACACCTGGAGCCTGTAGACCCCAAACCACCAGGGATTTTTCCCAGCCTCAAGTTTAAAAATGAAGATACAAAATATTACAGAAATTAACTTTGATACAATATCCACTGAGTTGTTTCCATAAAGGCTACATTTAAACCAAGGATTATTTTTCCTTTTTGACCTGTAATCCAGACTTTCACTTCCTTGAAACACTCGTGCAGGGATTCCAAACTAACTAACCTATTTTCCTGGAGGAGGCAGAGATGTTTCTTTCTAGGATTTGCAGTGTCTTGTCAGAAAAGATCATCCCACTGAAGCTTCTGGTTGCTTTCAGACATTCCCTTGTCTCTTAGGGGCACTTGGTTGTGTCACAGGGTTTTATCACTGTGGCATTTATCAGCTATGATTTCATCCATATTTCACAGCAAAATTGCATTTTCTGGATATTTTTCTGTGGTCCTCATTTGCACTGTAGAAACCTTTTTTTTTTGCAGTGTCATGAAGAGTCCAAGCTGAATTCCTAAAATCCCAGTCTATGCTATGAAAAAAAAGTTCTCCAGGTCTGTGTAGAGATTTTCCTTCTCAGAATACACCATAATTTATATACTCAGTTATAAACTGACTCTGTGTTCATCACAGAATGCAAAAGTTCTGCAACATTGTCGTGTTTTCAATGTTATTTTTGAAGGATTCTTAAAATATGTGACAAGTGTTTGTTGGTTTTTTGCTACAGTGTCCTGACAGTGATACCAGATTTAAAGATCTTTTGCATTGCCTTTGGAAGGCTTTATACATATGTTTGTTGATAAAGATTTAAATATTTTAGACCAACAATTTGTAATTAAATAGTCATAAGGAGTGTGAAGTGGCCAAGTGAGGAGAGATTGTCAGATTTTAAGAGTTTTCAATTGTGTGCTCTTTAGAATTATTGTGTCAATATGACTTCTGGTTGTTTTGAAATACAAATACATGAATAGCTCTAATTACTTATGGTGTCATTCAAAATATCCTAGAAGCTTTCTGTAAGGACTGAAGAGTGGGATCAGGAGAGCTGGCTGGTACTTTGGTAATTTCAAACCTCAGTAAGGAGAACATTCCTGGAAATATTTTTCGGTTCAGATCGATGTCACAGAGAAGATGAGTGCTGGGGAAGACAAATGAATGCCAGTTTTTGGTTCAACAGATAATGATAACATTTCCTGCAGTATTGTTAAAGGTTGATAATGGGAAGTGGAATTCTGGAAGGTTCAGATGGATTGGAGGATGCTGGGACTTAAACATTAGTTACTGGTTTTGCTAAAATGCCAAGAAATCGAGGCTCTAAAATGTAACTAACTGGCTTCAGAAAGGGATGGTATTAGGGAGTCAAGTATTTATCAAATCATCCATGGGTATTGCATTTGAAAATTTGCCATTTGGAATTTTGCAAAAGAAAGGTGAAGATCCATGGTAATGGACAAGTTGCTAAAAATTTTATGGTTTATCGTGGTTGATAACTGGAGAGTGCAGAATTAACCCTTACAAACACACGACATGGAACAAGCAGTTGTCCCACTTCCAGAGGCAGCAGTTTTAGGCTAATAAAGCCTTTCTGCAAAGAAAAAATGATTGAAATATGATTTGAGGCCCATTTCCTTAAGAGAAATGTAGCTCCTGCTGTTCTACAGTTATCAGAACCCTTTGTTCGAGGCAGTTCTGTGGGAATGGAGCAGGAATCCTGATGAAGTCACAAGTGTGATGCCAGGACAATGGGTGTGAATTGGCCTAAGTCAATGTGTTTTGGTTGCAGCCCATAATCAATGATTTAGGGATTTCATAATTTCTGCACAGAATTTAAGTAGCCTTAAAATAATCCTGCCAACAGCAGCTCAGGCACCTCTTTGTTCCTGTTCACTGTGACAGAAATAATACCTCTCCCCAAGTGCTGTAATTCCTGAAAATCTGGCACATTACGGGTTTCACTGGAAAAAATATGGAATATTCCCAAGTTTGACCTATTTCAGATTTGAAGAAGGACAGTGCAAGTTTCTAGGCTTGGAAGTCTCTCAGGGAACCCCTAGTAGGTGTCCACTTCTTTTTTCATGAGGAGAATCCAGCTGGAACATTTCTCTCTGGAGATTGTGCTCTGACAAGATGGATGGGCTGAGCCATTGCAGGGATTTCAAGCCCTGTAAGTTCAAACCCAGAATCTTTCTTCTGCAACCAGCAGAACATCCCAGTCTGGTGCTCTTACTCATTGTGCAGGCCACTGGGGAGCTAAACCCTTCCCCAACTTCTACTGCTGGATAGTTTTGGAGCTAATTCATCTGCAAATTATTTTGTAATAATTCCAATTCAGACATTGAACAGAAAATATTAATATCTGAGATGGCAAAATTCTGTTTACTCCCTAGTGTGAGAAGTGTTTTCAGTTCAGGCTGTTTTAAAATGAAGAAAATTTAACCTTTTTTTTCCATTTACTTAGAAAGTTTTGTACATGGCATCAACCTTTCTGATATAAAGGCTCTTTTTTTTTTTTTTTGTCTTGAAATTCTTTAGGCAATGAAAATGTACTTCTAAGGTAATTTTGTAGTGATACGTAGTGCATGCACCCCGTTTTAGGAATATCACCTAATTAACTTTCATGAAACTGCAAGGGGAAAAGTATTTTTGTTTCATGTGGAGAGTTAGGGAAGCTGGAGGACACACATATGGACACTGGATTTTTTTACATATCTGTCCCAAAACATGGTTTGTTTTTTCTCAAAGTTCTTGAGAGGTTTTCACTTCCAGTGAGGTGCAAGGCCACAAAGACAGTTGGGGAAAACCTGATCTGTGTCCTAGACCTGTCAGGATCTACACTGAGGGGAAAGAAATGCTCCAGCACTTGAGCAGCTATTTGGAAGTGGGAAGGTGGGTGCCAGAGTGTCTGGCAGTTCAATATCAAGGTGGATTAAGAGCATTAAGGAAGCTTAAACAGCTCCCAGGAGAGACATTCCCATGGGTTTGAAGGCTTATTCCTCTGGAACAGTTGCTTGGCTGCAATTTGGGTTGAAAGATCAAGTTTTCTTCTGGAATTGTGCATGGCACTACTGAGTTTGAATTTTTTTTTTTTAAGGATACTCCAAGTTTGACTGCTCAGGTCCCGCTGAGTTTTCAGATTTGGGAAAGATCAGACAACATCTCTTGCCAAGTTTGATGGACATTGCCATGGGAGTTCTCAGGCTAAGGCAAGTGAAAAGGTAGATTTTTCCCTTTTGATCAATATTTTTATTTTAACGACCTGTTACGACCAATAGTCCCAATCTATATCGGTTTCCAAGTTTTATTATCATTAAAATGTGAGGCAGTTCCCTGAGCCATGTGTGTTTTGTGCTGCTGGAGGGGAGGACTAAGATGTGGCTGGATGTTCCATGCATATTATCTAGTGTGGAAGAATCCTGACTGTAGTGAAGATGTATTGCCAAATATTTAACAAACAAGCTTCAAAATATTGAAATTACCTTTTTAAAAACTATTATTTAAAAATCATAGCATGCTGTTATCTATAAAAGCTATTATCTGAGAAAAACTTAGTGGCATGAGCACAATATGTAACACATGTCTGTCCTATGTTAACAGGTGATTTTTCTTCTACATTATTGGTTTATTTAGATTCTACTTGAGATTTGTACCAGATAAAGATGTGCTTTTTTGCTGAAGTTTTTAAAATTTAATTAGAATGTAATTACAATCTTTTTCATTATAAATAGCTTCAAATACATGGGGTAATACTTCTGGTAGAATTTCTATGTCAACATAGATATGAAGAGAAAGTGTTCGGACAGACTAGAAAATGTAGGATATACTGAAGCACTCAGCTTAGGCTTCCAGGTAAAGACAAAAAATATGGATATGCACATGTGCAGTCCAGCTCTTTGTGAAATTATACAAAAACAGCAATCAGAGTGTCCATGGCTCATGTCGATATTACAATGAAGTAGTAATGGAAAAATGGGAGTGGCATTTCCAGACGGATTCTCCTGGTGCTTCTGCTGTCCCTTCAGTTGGATTCTCTGCTACATTTGGAGCATTACTGGAAATTTTAAGCAGAAGGGTTTCAAAGTGGCTGATGAAGAGAAGGCTAGTGGCAGACTCAGGCTGTGAGAGGATCCTCTGATGGCAGCCCAGGTTGGGCTGATGGAGGTGGGGACAATGCCCCAGGCGTGTCCCAGCTCCCTCCCAGGAGCCACATTTCTCACGTCCTCATCCATCACCCTGTGATGCAACTGGCCTGGGAATCAGAGTTTTGTCCTTGCTCTTGGAACACACAGTTACCTCAAAACTCAGACATTTTTCAAGCTGTTGCAGCAATTTCTAAGCTCTCCTCTGTTAGGCCCCACTGCCAAGCACATGGCCAGGCCATTTATATGCTTTAACTATTCCTGTGTTGTGGAATGGCATTTGTGGATTATTGGCAGTGTTAGACTATAGCAGCTCTTCAGTTACACTCCTGCTGCACTTCCACAAACACTTTAAGCCAGCATAAGCCAGAGATGCCGCCCTGCCCTGCACAAATGTTCCTGCAGCTGCACATTTAATTGATTGGGGAACTGATTTGGGTTAAAACCAGCCCAGCCAAGAAGCCAAAGCAAAACATCAGCTTTAAACTCCTTTCTGAGCTCACCTCCTCCCCAGCCTCTCCAATATTTATGCTGGCTTGAAGGTCTGCACCTTCCCGGGGCTGAGACCACAAGAAGTGTGTGAAGAAAACCAGGAGCTGCTTTTTTGTTGCAAGGGCTGGTTTTTAAAGGGTTTGTGGAATTGCAGTTTAAACTGTGGCTCCTTGTTAAACAGCCAGATATTCTACAAGAGGATTAATGGTCGTATTTTTATGCCCTGACTCCCAAGGTACACCTTGGAGAGAACCTAGGGTGTGACCCTGGACTAATTTTGTCTCCATCACCTGCCTGCCTTTAACCAATTTTCTCTTAAAAACATCAAGTTGTATCCTCTGTGATCCAAACTGTCTCTAAGCAAAACACGTTTCCACACCCTCTAAAATATTTTTCTATCCTCTCACGGCAGATACTTTCTGTATTAGGTAGTTTCAGTCAGTATTTATGCAACAAAACAATGGAAGGAAAATACAGGACGTGGGCGACTTGTGCTTGTCAGCGTTAAAATCTCACACTTGGAGCTGCTCATTTTCTCCAAAACTCTGCTAACATAATCTGTGAGTTTCACAAGTGGTTTATCCTTGGATTACAAGGATTTACAGTGGTTTGCTCATCCCAAATTACATTTATTTTGTTGTTGGACACAGAAGCACAGAACTTTCTTTACAGGGAAACAGGCAGTTTGTGGGCATGGGCAGGAAAAGTGACATTACACCCCTGGTTTGTGGGGTTTTTTAAACACCTGGTCAAAGATGGAGACATAATTCTGAGTTGTACTGAGTAAAACATCACCTCTGCACCTGCAAGGACACTACCAAATCATCCATTTCCCAGCTAATATTGCAGAATTAACTCTGCACCCTGCCAAGCAAAATTCAGGTGTGGAGTTTGCCTCGTGTCATTTAGGAGACATGGGAAAGATAAAGGACTAATTATAGAGGTCGGCTGCCAATTCTGTCTAAACTGGAAGTTTCCTCCTCTTCTGAACAGTAACTAGGACACTGTGTTATAAAAATAATCTCACAAAATTCCATGGTGGAATGGTAGTCAGCTCTTAACGTGTGTCCTGGGTTATGGCTGTTTGTGTGGCAGTCGCTGAGTTATCCCTAATTTCACTTCAGCTTTCAACAACCAAACCAATTTTGAGATTTTCTCAAATGTTCTGTCACAATAATGGAGTAGATGATGAGCAGTAGTGGAAAGACTTTCATCTTATAAAATCACAGAATTGTTTAGGTTGGAAAAACCCTCCAAGGTCATCGAGTCCAGCCCTGCCAAGGCCAGCACTACCCCATGTCCCCAAGTGCCACATGCACACAGCTCTTAAATCCCTCCAGGGATGGAGACTCTGCCACAGCCTGAAAACATTGGAATTAAAGATTCCATGAACTGTGTGAATTTCCAATCCATTCTGACTATTCAAGAGTTCTGGCTTTTCTTTCAGAAATTATTTGCAACCTAAGAGTTGCTTTTGGTTATAAAAACCAAGAAATTCATCGACCAATTTACAGGTTTAAGCTCTTAAAAGTTAAAAATAAAGTTAAAAAAATAATAAAAAAGAAAAATTAAGGGTTTTTCTAAAATGATCTGGAAGGCTGCTGCTGAAATAGCAGTTCAGCAGACTTTGAGATAATACAGATTAATACTCTTTTTATTTCTTAGCCCTCTGTAATTTTCTCTGGTCTCTCTTCCACTTTATAGCATCTGTGTTATTTTCCTTAAAAATGTGACTGGGATCTTTAAATAAGAGGAAGTTAAACCCATTGACTGCCTCCACTAAATACCTAAGCTGTTCCTTCAAAGAAGTTACAGAAGTGAAGTGAAAATTTTAAATCTGATGGATCGAAATTCGAATTTTTGATATTTCCATTTAAAGGAACTTTCTTAAAAACAAAATTTAAATCCAGATTAATTTCAGTTCTTTTCTAGTGTAAAAATGTTCAGTAGTATGGAAATTCACCGAGCTCCAGTTTAGAATCCCTTTAAAGCACAAGGAATGATTATTATCTTTAAAGCAAAGGCAGAGCATTTTTATTTTAACTCATGTGAAGCTGTATGAAACAAACTCTGGGTGATTAAATTATTTAGGACAGAGTTCTTAATTACCAGAAACTACACTTTTAATAAGAAGTTGCTACAACTTCTTATGGAATGTTTATAAATAACAGGTTGGAGAAAATGCAGGAGCTCTCTCATAGTGCAGAGAGTTCTGGGGGGTTCGGTTGGGATTCAAGAGGTGCCTGGGAACCATCCACGGATTGAAATCCTGATATTGTTGGAAACTTGTGGAAGTTGCAGTGCTGTCCCAGAGAGTCTGTCCCAGGAATTGCTCCCTGTGCTGTGCTCCAGAGCTGCAGAGTTCTCAGGAGTTAGGTTGGGATTCAAGTGGTGCTTGGGAACCATCCATGAATTAAATGCTAATACTGGTTTTTAGAAACCTGTGGAAGTTGCAGTGCTGTCCCAGAGAGTCTGTCCCAGGAATTGCTCCCTGTGCTGTGCTGTGCTCCAGAGCTGCAGAGTTCTGCACCTTCTTTGCTTTCCTGTGTCTGTCATTCCCTCGCCCACCCCTCCTGCTGTGCCACGAGCTCCTGTTGATCTGCTTGGCTTTCCCAGGATCCTTTATTGTGCTGCTCCAGAACTGGCATTTTTTATCCCTGTAGATGCTTAGGAATTAATATCTCCTAAGGCTCCCAAGTTTGCTACTTGGAAGGCAGGATTTTTCAACAGGAGACTTGGCAATGGATGTGCTATAGCTGCTCTTAACAGTTTAATTAATGCTGTGTTATGTATGCACAGTTTTTTTAGCATCTCCTATTTGGAAACACTGCTTGATATATAGAAATAAAAAGTGTGCACACTCCCTAAGTGATGCACGTTGTTGTGGCTGTGAACTCTGTACGTTTGTAATGTTAAATTTGTCAAAGTTAATGTGTTGAAAAGTAACAAGTTACTTTAGTTAGTTAAATGTCTCTTTCTAGAGGAAAATTACCATAATGGTTACTTTTACTAAAATGCAATTACTGTCATTGTAACAATCAATCACATTTTCCTGGGGAAGGAACTTTCCTAGTTCTGAAGGCATTAAAATGTAAGATTGCTCTGCTCAGTGTTCGCAGGAGCTGCAGAGGCAATAAACTTCTGGGGAGAATCGAGTTCCTCTCAGATGGTTTTCTTCCAGAGTATTCCAAAATAGAAATTAGCTTCTTAAATGAAACTGAGCCCAGTGACTTGTAAAACACCAACCAAAGCTTTATAAATTCTGAAAGGCTTGAAAAATATTTGAAAAAGGTTTTGTTACAGCTGAGCTTGATTTAAGCCTGAAGCAACAAGTTCCCATCTGCATTTCCCACATGGCTGCCAGAACCTGGGAAGTTCTGCACAGAAACCTGGAAAAGAGACCTTAAAGCTCATCCCATCCCATCCCATTGTCTGCCATGGGTAAGGACACTTTCCAGAGAGCAGGATGCTCCAAACCCCATCCAGCCTGGCCTGGGACATGGGATAGAAATGAGTTCTTAAAATACACAACTATATTTTCATGGCTGTTTTTATAGGGAGTTTCTTCCTTGCACAAAATTCTTTAACCTGCTCTGTCTACAGAGAAGAAATGTTCTTAAATTCTCACGGATGAGAAATAATTTTGAGATATCCTGTAAAGAACTGAATTGTTTTTTTCAGGCAGTTGTTGTCACATGAAAATGTCATTTGACCTCTACACCCATCACTCAAAGCACAATTAATAATCTCATGAAAGTTTTGAAGCTTAGCTGATTTTTTCTAGGATAGTGAACTTAAAAGGATTTTTATATTTTCATTTTTTTACGTTTGTCTCTATATGGAAACAAAAATAGCATCTCCATTGCAAAACAACTGCTAGAACATGCACCATAAATGTTTTCACACTTTGAGCTTCATGCTCATACATGATTATGCTGTGGTAAATAGATTGTGATAAACACATTCATTCCACACATCCCCAGTTTTTGTTGGACTTGTGTTAAGTTTATTTTGCAAAGAATGACAAAGGTTTCAGTGAGGCTATCCAGGCATTGATAATATTGATATTTAGGCAATTTTCTGTTTGAAATATGAATGTTATTTTAATTTCACTGGTTGTAGTTAGTTGAATTAGTGCCGTAAGCGTATTTTTAATATTTATTTCAGTGCATGCTTTTCAAACTCTCCAATACAAGAGAGTGATACAGTACCTGTGATTTAAGTCACAGAATTGACTTGTAAGTTCATTGAGATATTTCAATTTCCATTAAAATATATATTTTGGGTTTAAATTTCATTCTTTTATATGAAAAAGTGTTCTGGCTGGTATCCTGTTGGATTTTGGAGAGATCATTCACCAAACAACATCCTTCTACAAAGTTTACCTTTTCCTAAAATTCCTTTACTTAATATCTCACTGTTATGGCTCACATGGTGGTGTGAAATACCCTAAAATTTAACCAAATACCACATTCCAAGCCTACTGAAAGACTTTTTACTAGATTAGGACATAACTACCCTTTTGCATACTCCTGTTTATCAAATTCTTCTTGCTAATGAACGGCTCTCTCCTTTTTACATTTCTATTAAGCATTTTTGGATTAATATATATTTTTCTCTTAATAACTTCCCCCAAGCTGTCCTGTTAGGATTCCATGTTATCATTTCTCTCTTGCAATACATCGCTGGAATCGATAATTACTGCCCTGATACAATCACAGAAGTGATAATATTGTCGTTATGGTGGAAAATGGAGGTTAATACAAATGATGCTCTAATTAGAATTCCAAGCCTGGTTGGCACAGGGTTGATTTCCTTGGCTCCCAGCCTAATCTTGTTACATTGTTTTTAACTATGAAGAGAGTGGGTTTAAAGATCTCCAGCAGTGCAAATGAGATGAGGGAGTTGTAAAGAGCTTAAAGAATCACAAAAGTGTAACTCCTCCAAAACAAACCGTGGCGTGGACACAGAGGGGAAAATCTGCCTGAACATCCCTTGGTGGGATGAGGACACTCCCAGAAAACAACTCCAATTTCTGGTGCTGTTAAACAAAATCCTGTGGAGTCTTGTGGTGCTGTGCTACACGTGGGACTACTCTCTAACTGCATGGTAGGACAGAGGTGTAAACTATGAATAATATGGTACATTTTTATTTGGAAAAGGGTAATTATACTCTAAATGCCCAAGAATCCATTTTGACAAATCCATGTAACTTTATTATTGTGCAGCCTCTGCTTTGTAAGGCTCTTTATAGCATTAATTTCCATGAGTTCCAAGACATTTGTATCAAAATTATTGATATATTTGACTGCTGACACAGGGGATGAAGACGTTTTAGTCTTTATTTGTTTGGTTGTTTTATTTGAGAAACAGTTATGCTGCCCCTATAAACAATAAAATAACATATAAAGAATAAAACAGAGTGAAGAAATCTTAACAAAAACCCTCCTGATTTTATGAAATCTAGGTGAGGTCTTCTTTGAATAACAGAAATTTTGGTTTTGTGAGCTACCAGTTTCTACATAATCATATTAAGGTGTGTGAAATGTGGAAGTCATCAGCGTTTTAGGATATTTTTTCCTCTGGTTATAATGTGATTCTTTTTCTTTAATTTACATGTGATTCATTTTATGTACATATGGACACATACATTACATTTATGTGTACACAAAGCAATTCTTTTTAAATTTTCCCTTTTTTGCTTTAAGAATTATCCACATTAATGGCTCCACTTCCAATCATTTCTCTTTATAAGAATGAAGGCAAGTGCTAAACCAAATTTTACTTTTCTCCATGTAAGAAACCATCTGTAGAGATGAAAAGCACATTTCTATAGGCAGAATTTTCTTCTTTGTGGAAAAATTATACAAAACATTTGAATCCATTCTGTTCACATCTTCAGGAGTTTGAGTGAGATTTTTTTTATTCCAGTCCCTGACTTTTCATCTTGGAGCATCTTTAAGTGGGAGCACGTTCAGTGTGTCGGTAAACATATTCTTCCTTAATATTTTCGTTTTCTTGTAATTATTTTCACTTTCAACAGTCATTCTTTGGGATTCTTTGGGTCTCCTGATCCAATTGGCATTTAATGGATTTAATGTGATTCTGTCCAACACTGTTGCAACTTCAGGGAACTGATGAAATTTGAACTTGCAACCAAACAAAATCATCCCATAATTTATAATTTGGCAGATTTCCCTGGACTATTTCTTTATCTCTTTGTGGGAAGGATCGAGTTTCTTCCTAGGTAGGTTTCCAGCAGAATAAGTAAATCTTTGTCCATGAGAGGGGCTGTATTTCCTGGGAATTCCCTGCAGATTTCGATCCAATCCAGCGGAGGAAGGCACCGTGAAGCAGGAGCATCTAGAAGGAGGAAAAGTAGGTCAATGGAAATGATCCCTGAGACTGCTCAAGAAGGAGAATTGTGATTTCAGAGCTGATCACTTCACACTGGATAACCTTGGAAAGGAAAGTAAGCCAGGCAGGGTAAAAATACCTCTGCTGGTGTGTTCAGTTCAGGAGCCGACGGGAATATTCCCAGGAGCCGAGGGAAATGGACTGAGCTGCTAAAATCCCAAACTTACTTTGAAACAGCACAATAACCCTCTCTGCTCTCCATTGTTTAGTGAAGATAATAGTAGAGTCTATTTTCCAAGTGACTAATTTTGGCAATTAGGAACTACTTTCTGCTGAAATTCCTGGTTTTTTACGTAAGGAGAGGCTTGTGTTTCTGCTGCTCCTGTTATCCAAGGAGCACAGAGCCTGCACTGTGTGTTCCTGCTGTGTCCATACCCTTTCCTCTGTCAAAATACTGAGCTTTTTCTCTGCCTGCCTTTTTACCTTTTCCTTCTGTCACTCCTACAGTTTATTTTAAACTTTAATTTATACGGAGCTCCTGCTTTCTCTATCAATATCACATCATTATTCTTACCTGATTCTCTTGATAATTTGTTTGCACTGGAATTCTTGGCAGTGAACTAAGAATTTCATTGTCTACCTACTCTCTTTTCTCTTGGAGAGTATAATAGAGTGGGAGGGAGAAGCCTCATGGTAATATTTTTATATTTGAAATGTAGCCACACTTTATATGCTCCTACACATGGTGCTACTTATAGCTAATGAAACAAGTCTCATCTTGTGGTCTAGAGCTTTTCTATTTTGGACTATTTTGTGCTAATTCCACTCATTTCAGCTCCCTCTGATTAATGCTGCTTCTCTTCTCCTTGTCTGCCTCCGTGGGATTATTTAGGAAGGGACTATTAGCACTGCCTGGGAAGCACAACAATCATCCTCACCCCCAAAAATGAGGAAGGGCAAGCAGAATTAATGGGATGGGGCCACAGCTGGGGCCATCTCAGTCTCCCACTGGATTGGCATGGAGGAGAATGGATCCTTTGGAAGCACAAAACTGATGCACCCAGCAGGTTCTGGGACACGGGGACACAGAACTTGGCATTTCCCTCCTGTCTCATGTTGGAAAGGTCTTGAAATCTCGAAGTTCCCACAATTTTTCCTGTAATAAATCCAGTAGTACAACTGCATCTAGTTCAAAGTCAATGGTAATTTGAGGAGAAGAAAGTCCACTGTATCTGTTGATCAATTACTGATTTAATATTATAATGCTATTTTTTGTTATGCATCTTTCTAAGCCACTTCAAGTAAACAATGATAGCATACACAGCAAGTAAATAGAATTTTAAAATAGGTTATCATTGGCAGAACTGATTATTTTTAATCCTTGAGTCTTTTATAAAAGAAAAAAGATACTTTTACAAGACACCTAGTTTCGTATAAAATAAAGATTTTTTAATGGCACATCATCTTTTTTCACATCCCTCATCTCCTGCCTAAGAGATTATTTGTTCTGCTGGGAAGACTCTGTTTTGAAAGAAGTTTACTCTGCACTTTCCTTCTTACAGAATCCCTTTCAGCCTATTTTTAGGTTGCTTAGATTTCAAAGCAAACTGGGAGTGCTTTGGTAACGTTTAAGGATTGCACCTCACCTGAATTCAGAAGACACAGCAACAGAAACCTGCTGTGCTCCTTGTCTCAGGCGATTTTGATAGGCAGCACCTGATAGAAAACACAATGTCCCGTGATCCACACAGATACTGGCAAATCAACTCCAAATTCGGAGGTCTAATTACAAAGTAATTTATTGGGGACAGTCAGGGAAGCATTTAAAAAACACTTATCACAGACCAAATAAAATAGATTTGACTCAGCTATTTTCAGCTGTGATTTCTGCTTAAAATGGGTGAATAGAAGTGGAAAGGAAAATTTCAATTCTGAGGTATGTACTGCTGCTGTACAGAAATGCTCAGCTTGAATTTTTTTGCCATATCTTAATACATACAGTCTTTTAGACACATTAAAAATTTATCTAATGGTTGGGCAAGAGAAGATTTTGAAATTAATTTAAGCTGTGTCATTTGAATCCCATTTCCTGATCACAACTGCAAATTAATAAACTTTTATGATCAATTTTATTACTTAACTGACTCTACTATCTTGGAGACTTGTTAAATCCTGAATATTGTTTTTGATAAACACAAAAATAAATAATTTTGGTGTCTAAATGTATTTACACTCATCAAACATCCTTCATGAGACCAGTTCCAGTAAAATTGATTGAAACTTGATAGTTTCTGTGAGAACACTTTAAATCAATCTTAGTCAAATATTAGTAAACTTAGTACTGATTCCCTTATCTTTTTTTCTTGCTTTTTTTTTTTACTAATTTCATTATCATAAATAAGTCCTAATTTCCTGTTACATATGTGCCAATCTGGAATAAATCTCTCTGTGCATTTTCAAAGTTTACTTCAGTTTATGAATTTGAACTCTTCAAGGGGTTTTGAGTCTTTCATGTCTTGATTTAAAAACACCATTTTAGGTTTTTTCCAACTGAAAAAAAAGCTTTTCTTTCTCAGTAGTTTTTCAAGAAAAATCTTCTTTGGAATGAAAAGAAATTCTAACTTAATAAAACAAGTTTTGGTTTTGAGTTTTACAGAAGGACACAGTAACCCAGTGCCATTAACAACTGAAAAACTCATGACAAAGTTTCACACAGAGTTTCTTAATCCAGTTCTGTTAAATGGCTGAGGTTAAAGTGAATTATTGACTTGTTGGAAGTGTATTTATTGTATGGGAACTTGGCTTTTTGTGATAGGGGTGGATCAGAGACCATTTACCTGGGGAGTTGTGTGACAGAGAGGATGGGGACGGGTTTTAGGGAGAATAAAGGTGGAAATGCAGATGCCTCCAGCCAGGCAGTGATCTTTTAAGCCAGTCAGTCATCTGAACCCAAAATTTATCTTATTATCAGTTGTAATTTGGGCAATCTGAATTATCACCCCAGTTCTGCTCCCAGTTGCCCATGGAATTTGCGCAGAGTGCTACAGGGTGAGCACTGGCCATGGTCAGTTCATCACTGCAGTGGGAATTGTTCTGCTCAGCACCTCTCACCTTCCAACTCCATGGTAAAGAACCATCCTACCTGTTGTATTTTGCAGAGATCCCTGGAAACAGAGAATGTCCCATGGCAGGCAATGCAGTGCCACGCTGAGCTGCCCAGATCCACGTTCCAGCCCTCTCCATCCCTGACAGCAGCGTCCCACAATCATCCAGCTTGGAAAAGACCTCCCCGAGCATCGAGTCCAACCTGGGATCAATCCCATTTTCAACAAGTACCATGTCCAGTCATTCCTTGGACATCCAGGGGTGGGGACCCCCCACCTCCCAGCCCATTCCAGTGCCTTGACCACCTTTGCCGTGGCTGCATTGGGATCGTTGTGTTTCTCTGGGGCTGGTTTGGGTTCCTCTGAGCAGCTGCACAAGGGATGCTAGGGACCTGTCCTGCTCTCTATGCCACACAAAAACAGGACCCCATCAGAGTTTGGGGTGTGTCTCTGTGCTGCACTGTGTGGTTTGGGATAAATAAAGGTATGGAAAGGCAGATCCAGTGGGTTTTGCTGGGAATGGTTGGTACAGTGTCCCATAAACTCCTACGTGGAACACAGCCCAGTTCAGAGTTATCCTGTTAACTTCAGTCATCTCTACTCTCCTTTCTGAGCAAAACACATTTAGCACTGAAATGAAGCAGCATTTTGGATGTTTATAACTTGTTTAGCAAATCAGTTTACAATTCCCAATTTCCCTGCTTGGCCCTGCTGTTCTCTCCAGAGGCATTGGGATCCCTGGAGTCAGGAGGTGGCAAATCCATTCGTTCTGCTTTTCCTGGGGCACAGCTGTTCCAGCTTGCTGCTTTTTGCCTGTCTGAGATCTTCTTAGGCCCAGGGGCTGATTTACTGCCCCATATGCTCCCTGTGGTATTTCTCCACTGGGAATCTGTACCCGGAGTGACGCCCTCCCACTGCTCAGAGTTTACCTGTCTGGAGCTGCTGCTTTTCCCTAATGACAGATAAGGGCAGCATCCTTCTCATGTGTGAGAGAGAATCTTTTTTAAACTTTCTGTAACATAAAAAGTCTTTTTATCACTTGGGCTTTTCTGTGAGAGACCTTTGGACCAACATATCACATGACAGTGCTCTTAGTCACTTGTGAGTGTTGCTTTTCCCCTGGATTTATGAAAGAGACAACTTTTAACTGTTTTTAGCTGTGATTATAATTTGCTTTTTAACTGTAACTCTGATTTTCAGCAAAGCTGTGGTTTATTTAAACCAGCCCCGTGGTCTTGCAAAGCTTAGACAGTAACTTGAGATGTCACAGTGAGCACACACAGTGATCAAAATTATGGAGCAACTGCTCTGTGAGGAGAGATTGAATTCTTTAGGGTTTTTCCACTCTGCAACGAGAACACGAAATGCAGAGTTATGGAGGGAGCCTCTGAATTCGTGAGTAGTGTGGGAAAGGTGCACAGAACATCATTTTTCATCCTTTTTCATATACAAGAAACAGGCAGTATGCAAACGTGGAGTGTTCTTAAATAGCACGGAATTAAATTTTGGAATGCGCTGCCGCAGGAGATTGCGGAGGCCAAAAGCATGAATAGATTTTTAAATCACCATCAGTGGCTATTGAAGTGAAACAAAAACCCTAAAAACACACACAAAACCACTGCTCAGGGTACAGACTCCTGTTCAGGAAGATCCTAAAGGGCTGATTGCAGGAGCTGGAGGTGTTACAGGCCTCGGTGACATCCCGAGCCAGGAGAATGTGGTGATGAACATTATTCAGCCCCAATTAGGGATTTTGTCAGGGCCATATTCACTTCATGGTTTCTCTTTGCTGGCATCACTAGACCTATTTAAAAATTGAATTTTGTTGATATCAGTCCACAGTGCAAAAAATCTACCTTGGTCTTCAGCTCAGGGGTTTTATTCTCATTTTAAGCCATTCTTTGCCTACTTAACAGTATCCAAAGGGAAATGACCCCAAAGCAGCAGCAGAACTGGGAGAGATCAGAGATCACAAACAGCGCTGCAGAATTCATCCCGTGGTTTCCTTCTCACAGTTCCAGATTATCCTGGGAGGGAATGCCATGACAGGAGCTCACACCTCTGATTTTCCTGTTTTCTTATGGATTGCACTTCCCTGTCCATGACACCAGGCATGGAGAAACCCCCCTTGATGGAATTTGCCAACGGGTTGAGCAGTGAAATCCACACTTCAACTGGACTCCCCCAGCACTGCTGCCAAAAATAACAGAGATAACAGGTGTAGAGAGAGCTGGGATGTGGAGCCAAATGTTCCACAGCCATCCTTTGTTTTTTCAGTAACAGGGAGTGCTCCCATGCAATTCCAGCCCTGGAACACTCGTGGTGCTGTGAATGACTTGTCCAGTCCTTTTCATCCCATCAGTTGTGCAAACCCTGACTCACTCTGGGGATGCTGAAGTTCACCACCTTTGGCACTGAGAGCAGAGGTTGGGTAACAGCTCAAACTCAGGCTCTGCTGCCCTTGAAATTACGGGGGAATTTATTCTCTCCATCCATTAATGCTGAAATCTGCCATTGCTTGGCTGGTGAGAGTTTAGTGATCCATAAACTCTCTACAGCCCCTGATTATTGATAATTATACAAAATTTTCCAGCGTTTATTTAAAATTCGTGGGAAATTCAGTATTTTTCTGTTGGTTTATGCCCTTCTTATGATGTTGCTGACATCAACATCCTTCAGGATCCATCCTAGGAATGGATTGACAGAAACATTTGCTTCATGTTTGTATTTGTGCTAGTTTCTTCTGGTGTCTGTAAGTTAAGGGTGGTGGCTGTGTCCCCAGACTCTATCGCATGTGTTTCACAAGGCTTCTCCACTTTTTGGGATATTAAAAAAATGATCAAGGCTTTGTGCCTCGAGAAATCCCATAAATCAGGATTAAAATCCCTGCTTTTGAGCTGAGTTTTTGATTTATCCCCAGGCTTATGCTGCAGCTTTTGCTGCCAATCCCAATTCAGTGAAAACCCTGCTTTTTTCATGCAGAATTACATCAAATGATTTGCCATTAAAATGCCCTTTCTTTGCTTCGAGGCAAGAAATTAAGTCTTATTATTCTAAAACTTAAGAAGCTAGAATAGTGGCCCACTGTCTTTCTCATGAGCTCTAGAAATGGGAAGTTCTTTTGGTCCATGGAGAAAAGATTCCAAAGGCTGCTGCAGGAATGTTGCAGTAGATTCTGTTCCCTGCTAAGTGATTTTTGGCTGCTGCGTCTGAACAATTAATGCAGTCCATTGATAGGATTTTGAATTAAGAGGTGGGAGACCTGAATTTCAGCTTTATTGTCTGTCCATGTCTTTTGTTACTTCCAAACATCTTAGCACAGGAACTTTTACACCTGCTGGCAGTGCTCACTCCTTAGGGGTTTGCTCCCTGTAGTGCTTTACTGATCCAAGTGAGACCCCAGTTTAACCCTCTCCTTTTATCACTTCACAACAGACATTGTCATACCTGACACGTGAATTATCAAAATTTATCAACTTTCAAACTGTTACACTTCAAAATCTCATCTTAAATGCCATAAATCAGAATCACACACTTGTAGCAGTATAAAAAATTCTATGGCACTTTTGCTCCTGACCTGAGGAAGGGCTTTGGGCCCCAAAACCTGTCTCTTCTGTCTGAATTATATCAGTCGATGTAACATATGTTTTTTTCCTTGTAAATTCTGTCCAGCTTTTTTGAATGAGGAATTTAGGGTCACTAAAATTGATAGTTTTTAGATACAGAATGCAAACAGTTAAATAGGAAAATGTCTTTGAATCATTGAGAGTCAGCCTGATTATTATGAATTATTATTTAATAATATAAATATTCTGGATTATTAAATAAGCTTTAAGAATAGAATATGAAGTCAAGAGCTGTCTTTTTATACAAGAAAATCAAAGTCCACCGCATCAGTTTTGTGTTTCCAAAGCAGTTTTTTCCCAAAGTAATTTTTTTCCCAAGCTAACAATTGACAAGACAAGAGGAAACGGCCTCAAGTTGTGTCAGGGGAGGTTTCAATTGGATATCCGGAAAAATTCCTTCACAGAAAGGGTTGTAAAACATTGGAACAGCTCAGGGAAGTGCTGGAGTCCCCATCCCTGGAAGTGTTCAGAAAACGTGTGGCTGTGGCACATGAGGACATGGATTGTGGTGAATGCTGGTGCTGGCTGGATTTGATCTCACAGGTATTTCCCAGCTTTAACAATTCCATGATTCTGTCAGAGCCCACCTGAGGCAGCGTTCCAGTGGGATTCACCTTGACAGAGTAATGGAGGTGTTCCTTCCCTGCCTCCATCCCGCTGAGCTCCACCAATCCCACTTAACTCCAGTTCCCAGCTTAGGCACAAATTAAACGTTTGACAGTTTTTGTACTGAAATGTAGCTGGAGAATGCACAAATTCACTGCGAAATGTTACCTGGTGATCTATTGAAGTGACAGATGGGTGTGTGTGGGGGGCACACTGGGGAACCACAGACAGCCTGAACTACAGCCAGAGCTGCTTTTTTGCAGTTTTTAAACCTTTCAGTGGTTTCACACAATGATTCCCAGGTCAGATTTTGGGACGTGCTCCTGCTCCTGTCAGCTCTCTGAGCCCGCTGAGCGCTGGAGCTGCTCCCCGTGGCACTGGGTCACTCCAAAGCCATTCCCACAGCCCAGATTTCCCTGCAGACAGCAAACCAACCCCCCGTGCATAGCTGGGGCCAAAATAGTCCCAATATTCTCTTTCCTGCCACTACAGTGGCTCTTAAAATGCAGGGTGAGATCATTGCAGCCTTTTGGGGTTTGGTGCAGTTTCCTATTTCTTTCGGGCTCTTTTTTAAGCCGGGCTGTCCTTACGGAGTCACTGCTGGGTGCTGTGTGTGCCCAGGATCCCTCAGGCATCCTGATAACCCTGCACAACATTTTTAGCTTTATGGGGGATCAGAAGGTTCAGCAGGGACTTGCTGACATTCTCGGGAAGAATCCAGTGCTGGGCTAAGAATGAAGAGTGGCAGAGAGCGCTTCTTAATTAATCATCAATGAAAGAATTAATGCCAGCGCAGTTTGATTTATTTCTAATTCTGTCAGTTCACTAAAAAGAAATCCTGTGAGTGCTTTTGTTTTGCACCAGGTCAGGATCTAACCAGCTGAGTATTTCTCAAGTAGAAATAGACTGGCAGGTCCCAATAAAGATCTACTGGAAGAAATTTATTTACACTGATGGATGCTTCATGTAGTAAACACCACACTTAGTAGTGTGTTAATAGCCTGAGAGTGTGTTATTTGCTACCATAAATCAACTTGTTGCAGCCCAATTAATATTTCTAATCCCACATCTTTATAATGATTCTTTCCAAATCAAGAATTTTAGGGATACGAGGTGCATTTTGTGGTGTGAGGGTTCCAGCTGAAATTTCCATGTCCTTGAATTGCAGATGGCTTTGTGTCATGAGATCTTTTATTAAAAAAAAATACAGCACACTGTTCCTATGCCAAATATTCTTTTGGAAAGCTATTCTTGCTCCCACCCTCAATAGTAACAAGAAAATACTGCACTAGGAGTTATTTTTAAGTGGCTGGAAATAGCATCCATATTATTTCAAGCCACTGATGTATAAAATCTTTGGAAGAAAAGAGCGGCCACTTGTTTATTGCAGGTTGTTTGTTCCCATTTGTTCATTCTTCAGTTTTAGAAAAGTGCCACGTGAGCAAAAACTACCACTCAAGGTAATTTGTAAGCACCAGGCATTCTCATGTACAAAAAAATGATATAAATGAGAATTACTATTCTTTTTCCCATTTCTATTGGGATTAAACAAAACAACAAACCTTGGCATCCTTGATTCTTCCACGCTGGGATCTGTCTGTTAGAGCAGTTCTCAAAAACTCGGAGAATCAATCCCACAGAAAAATCTTTTCCTTCTTTTAACAGAAAGGAATGAGGATTTATGCACAAAATATTGGGTTCATTCATTAAGTTTCACAGGTGTATAAAATATTACACCAGAAAAGGTTTTGTGCATTAGAGAAATTCAAAATGTGGAGCTTGTGTCAGACATTAAACAACTGCAGCTGAGTTTTCTGCTGTATCACGAGGGGTGTAACACAATTTTACAGCTGCAATACTTGTGCAGGAGTTAATTGTGATGCCTGCAGAAACTGAGAATTGTATTCCAGCAACACAATTTATTTCTTTTCAGTTCAGACACCTTAGAGAGGTATAAATAATTAACAAAGTTCAGAAGTAATTGGTGTTTTCTACAACTTTATGTAGGTAGAGGTAGAATTTAACTAAATCCTCAGTATATTTCCAGTGTCACAGTCAGATTATGACTTCAAAGACAACAGAATTTGTACCATATGTGTCAGGAGTAGCTTGAGAACTTGTAAGATAACATCTTAAATGCACTCACTCAGTGTATTTCACTTTTTAAAATTATGTTCTTCAAAAGAGAAGTTTTTGCTGGATGCTGTTATGCTCCTCATTTCGAGTGTAGATGCTCCTAAAAGCATTAAAAATAAATGGTCAACTGCCTTTAGTAATGTTTGCTGGCGAATTTTAATTCATTCTATAGACACTTTCTATCTGTAATTAGCTCCACTGCCTATTCTACAGCCAGCATTAATTACTCCTACAATAACCAACAACGGAGATTCTGGAATGACCCTGTATTTGCAAGAGAAGAAAATGTGTGAGGATACACCCAGAACTCCCTCCTCCAACACAGCCTGTTTATTTGATGGATACCATTTTTCCCTCCCCAAACTGTATCTAATCAGCTCCTTCCACAGCAATGCCACGCATGCAATGCATGTCCCATAATTCTCTTTGGAGACAGTGCACAGCTGCTGCAGCGAGTATTAGCTGCTTCTTACGGCTTGGTCTTTTCTTTCAATAAAAATCCCAGATGGCCGCGGGTCTTTCACACCACCGTGGTAAATATGAGCCTGCTTCAGGTGAAGAGGTGATCTAAGTCCATATAATTCTGCTTTAAGTGCAAAAATCCCACACTGAGCTCGATTACTGCCTGTTTTTCTCCAGCCCCTCAACTGGCCAGACTTGATCCAACGGCGGGAGTGACTGGAACCAGGAATTGTTGTTCCTTAGGAAGCATCCTGTAGTTATACAAACAAGGACAGCTCTGCAGGGCTGAGCTCCTTGTGCTGCCACTCCTCGTGTGTTTGTCAGGGGAGCTCTTCCAGCTCTGGGCCTGAGTCCTGGGAGGTGCTCGAAGCTCCTCCAAAGCTCCCACTTGTGCCCAGTTTGCCTCTGCAGTGCTGCTTTCCCTCTGCTCACACCCTCTGGGAGCCAGGGCAAGACTTTCCAGCATTGCTTAGGACTTAGGGACTGCTGCTTTAGGAGGGGTTTGCTGCTCGTTTTGGGGGGGCAGCACGTTCATACCAAACGTCATCACACGTATCTCAGATCCTAAATCAGCTTCTCTGTTGAAAAGGAGTAATTAGGGACAGGAATTTGGTCAATATTCCCTTGCAGGCCTGTACACTGTGAATTTTAAAGGAATGACTGGATTTGGTTGTTGATTTGGAGCACTCAGTGCTCTGGGCTGGGTGACAAGGTGGGGATTGTCACACTTTGGACTCCATGATCTTAAAGGTCTTCTCCAAAGGTTCTGTGATTCTCTGTTGTGGTGTGAGCACATGTCCCAAGAAAAGGCTGGGATCTTACAGAACTCTGTGCAGAACCCACAAGTTTCCATCAGTTTGTCCCCTCTGTTGCTGTCTCATTCCAGCTCGATCCCATTCAAGCTGAGCAGGAGGATTTGCAAACAGAACCTGGCGGTGACTCAGAGCCAGAGGAAACAGAAAAGAGATGGACACGAGCACAGATCCTGTTGTGGGGCTGGGATTATTGTTAGAATTAGTGCTGGTGTATTCCAACTTTGGCTCTGGACAATCTACTGAACTTTGAAATTATTGCAGAGAATTGGAGAATTTTCCAGCCCCAGAGGTTTGCTGAGAACACTGAGTCCAGCTTAGAGGGTAGGACTGCACCTGCCACGTGTGTGCCAGGCTTTTGGAAGCACCACGTGCTGAACTTCCACAATTTCCTCTGTGTCGCCTTTTCAGGTCAAAATACCCCACTGCCAACAGATTTAACAAGTCAGACTTGAAGCTACTTTCTGATTGTACCTTCAATTTCTCCCTTCCTACTTCTAAGTCAAGTCATTGCCCCACAAAGCCAATGACTGAACTCCAGGGAGTGAAACACAATTTCAGCACTAATATTTATCCCATTGAAAAATGCACAGGCAGGACTCATTTCCTCCCAGGTTTTCAGAGTTGTGTTAAGCTATGGTGTCTACAGCTGAGGTTTTTTCAAAGTTCTAATGATTTTTCATTTGCCCCTGCTCACTTAAATTTTTTATTATTCTTCCACAAATCTCCTGTCATTAATTTAAATCTTTGTGGTAATGGCAGTCCTCAGTTGGAGTCTCAGCATATGCAAGTTTCAGCTTTTATTTTCCTGCCAAGCTCAGTTCTCCCTCACAGAGCTGCTCTTCACCACTACCTTGATGACTGGGTTTTATTTATTTTACTTTTCTTATGAAGAAGCATTACAGATAAATTTCTTTTGCTGATTTTCTAAGTTCAAGGTTTGTTTTATTTTTTCATCCTGTTCTATCAGTTTTCTTTCTCTCTTATTCCTCTTTTAAACTTTTTATCATTCTTCCTTAAAACTGCACCATCTTCTGAGGGACTTTTTTTTTCCTTCGAGTTCATTTTCATGTTGGTTACTTTTTATTCCAGCACACATCATAAAAGAGCTCAAAATCCAGCCTATTGCCAGTCTTTGTGGAATAGTCTAGACGTAACAGTTCATTACATTCGCCTTTAATGACTGTTTTGCATTCTGGTTATTAGCACGGCATGTTTATTTTCAGTCTCTGGGTGTGGATGTGCAGCCTGTGGACTTGGTACTGGATGGGTATCCAGGAAACACCAGTGGATGGTGTGCAAAATCACAATTCTTGGCCCAGTTGCTGATTGGAATTTCGTTCAGCTATTGGGAAGGCAACTCCTGGCTGGGAGTGTGGGGATGCACAGGTTCCCACAGAAGCTGTGGCTGCCCCTGGATCCCTGGAAGTGTCCAAGGCCAGGTTGGACAGGGCTGGGAGCAGCCTGGGATAGTGGAAAGTGTCCCAAACCATTCCATGATTCTGTGATAACAAAAAAGTGATGAAATCAGACAAATTTTCAGGAGCAGGTGAATTCCCATCGATCCCATGAAACAGGTGAGTAGCAGCCGCCTGCTGATGCCTTTCAGGTGCTTGGGTATCTAAATTCTTCTTGTGGAGGAGAATTCTGGCTGTGCATCTCTGAGCTGTTGTCAGCCAGTCTCACCTGGTGCTCTGCTTGCAGATAAGCTAAATGATAAGGGAACGTGGCTCTTTTGATAAACACCTGAGAATGCTTAACCACACTCAGCTTTTGGCCGTGCTGTTGTGTTATTGGGGCATTTTAAATGGAAATTTAGAAATTATTAGTTCTCTTCTAACCCCAAACTGAATTTTGAGACAGATCTTTATTTTGGGCAAAGCAATGCATTGCTTCTGGGCTCTGAGTTGTGGAGATTTTGTGCTGTACAAAGAGGTTTTTTAAGTGGTATCATTTCATCCCAGCTTGTACTAAAGGTTTGTCCATTTAACGTTGGTCTGTTCCTCATATTTTAATTAATTTTAATTTTGGTAAGCTACTTCCACTCCTCTGCACCTGATCATTTTCCCAGGAAGTTGCTTCCTACTGAGGGAGGTTTTAGGCTGGAGCTTTCCTTCCCTCTCTCCTGCAGCTCCATCCATCTCTGCCTGGGGTTGTTTTTGAACCAGTTTGGCAGATTGGGGCTGGGTGGAGCAGTTGAGATCCCAGGAGTTTACAGAAATCCTGCTCAGCTCAAGGCTGGGAAGGAGCCAGAGTGGAAAGTGGAGTGGAGCAGAGCAGCTTTGGAAATGTGGAGCTCTGTGCCTAAACTTGTGAGTTCATGGAAGCTGGATCATTGTCTTCCCTTTCTCCAGGCTTTTGCATGTTTTCTGCAAAAATTCTGGAAGCAGAGAAAAAGGAAAATCCCCTAAACTTCCAATCAGCTCAGGAATTTCTCCTGCAGACTCATTTCCCCTGTGGTTTTGGGCTAATATTGACCGAGTCCATTGAGCCTTTATGTAACACAACTTGAATTTTGGCAATTGCTGGTAAAACCAGTTCTTACCACCCTGGACAACTGACTTTTGAATTTATTTTTCATTTTCCTCAACAGAATTTTGGGCTCCAGATTATTTGTGTGCACCTCTAATCCTGGAACCCTTCGAACCTGTCTCTTCTTGGATGTTGTGAACAGTGGACAACACTTTAAGTGTGACTGTCACCAAATTTTGCTCAAAGGGGCCCCAAATCTTTGTTATCTTCAAGAAGGAAGGCAAGATCATTAAAAGTAATTATCCAGTGCCTGCTACTCGTTAATTACTTGTCAGTTCATTATTTGAGACTACACTCAGAGTATATCCTGCCTGGACAGTAGCCTACAGGTTCTGAATCTAATTTTATTAGTGTCTTTGAAGCAGTCTATTACCTATTTAAAAATACTTCCAAATGTAATTATTTTAATGATTCTTAATCCTACAGGATGCATTGCTAATTATTACTGATATTATAAATTTATTTTATTGTATGGGGTGGATTTTGCCTGACGAGGTTCGGGGTTTTAATTAAAAGTTCTAATGGATTTATTACTGATAGCTTTGGGCTCTATTAACTGGGATGCTAATCACCTTTTCTGCCCAGTAGTTTCTGTGGGAGATGTGGGCAAGCAGAGAAATGATTCAACCCCTTTCATCTGGCTGGAATGGGATGATTTACACCTTCCAGAGGAGGCTGAGACCTGTCATGGATTGTACCACGGAATTGGTGTTGGCCAATCAAGGCTCTCATGCAGAATTTGTCCTGTGCAATGAATAATTCCATCAGGCAGGATGGGACAAACTGATGTGACCTTGCAAACTTCTATTTATCAATATGAGTTTACTCCAGAAGTGACCAAACTCCCAGAAAACTTCTGCCCAGTGTAGGTCCTGGAAACATGGAAAGAATTTGAAACATACGGGAAATGAGGAGGGGAAGGGGGAGAGGGATCTGAGACCTGAGAACCAGAGCTGAGGAGCTGGATCCAAAAGTGCTCAGGTGCACCAGGAGTGGGGCTGGCTGGAAGGGCTGCAGGGGTGCTGGAGGGTGTGGGAAGCAGGAATTTGGGTGCAATGGAGGGGGATGGGGCACTGGGACTTTGGGGTTTTTTTCCAGATCTGCCCTTGCACGTTGGACATCACAAATCATTATCTTACAGTGTTATTTATCAAAGCCATACGTTAGTTAATTTATTGAATAGATCTGTTAGAACTCTCCTAACACCCCTGGCTGTGCTCTGAGCTATAAAAGATTCTGTGTTTAAAGCTGTGCAGATCATTTTTGAGCTCTCCCTGGGTTTGCTCCTTAAGAGGACAACTTAATTAAACCCTTTCCTACCAGCAAAGCTGTGTCCATGAGAAGGTTTGTAACCAAGCGTGGGGAAAGCTGGAGCTGGGGCAGAGCTGGGGATGTGGGGATGAGGTGTGGAGGGCAGAGGTACCAGCATGAGGTTTACTTGGAAAGGTTTACTTGGAAAGGTTGGAAGTCACTGTGCAGCTTTGTATGGGACACTTGGGGAAACCAGGGGCTGAGAAAAGCAGGAGTCACTGGAATATTATTCATGCTGGAGATGGGAATATTTTAGCAGCCTGCAGCCATCTGGTTATAGTCAACATGTCCACTCCCGAGGCCTTTAGAGCATCCAGCAACCAGAGATCCTACAGCTCTTCCCATTCTTTCACCTCTTATGTGCATTCCCAGGAAGAAAATACTCCGAAAGAAATGCTGGGAATTTGGACATTTCGCCACATTGCACAACAAGGATGATTAAAAAAATCCCTGACAAAGCCAAAGAGAGGAAAAAATTACTTTATTAAGATACATTTTGAAGCCTTCTGATAACGCTGTGATTTAAAGGAGCCCAAGACATTTAAATGTCTGAATTATATGGAGTATTCCTTGGAAAAAGAGGCATAAGCACTGTCCTTGGAAAACTGGAGAAGGGATGGGATAATATGGGTTAGCCTGGCTCTTGCCTTCCCTGTTTCACTGCAGTTGTGGTGTTTTCTTATCACCTCATATCTGAGCTAAAGCCCAGAACCTGGATCTGAATTCAGGGATAAACCAAAAGAACGCCCCACACGAGGCGACTTCTGTGTGAACAGAAGAGTTCTGAGGTAAAAACTGACATTTCCTGCACCTTGCTCTAACGCTGCGAGCCGATTGAACAGAAAGTTTGCTCCTGTAAACCAATTTACTGATTAAAAACGGCACACTCTGCTCATCACCTCCATCAGGGCGTCTTGAACTCCTGTGCTGACTTCTCCAGACAAATGCAAAGTGACATCTCCGAGCAAGAGCAGCTATTACTGGCACTCAGCACTTAATGCACTGACCCGGCCTTCCCTCTCTGACCTTGGCACCAGCAGGGAGATTAGGAGTGGCAGCGTCTCCCTGGGATGTTTATTTCCTTGGAAATAGCCGGCTTGGGAAATTAAAATGAAACAAAAAAAAAAGAAAATGAGGAGCTGTGAAGTGAAAATGAAACAATTTGCCATCGTGTCTCACAGGCAGAACCTGCAAACCCCCACCTGTGTGGCTGCTACAGACAATGCAGGGAAATATTTCACTAAAAAACCACAAAACTGAGGCCAAATAAATGTGAGGACCTAAGTTTATTTCTTTTCAAACAACTCCATCCGAAGTTCCAAAGGGATGATTAGAAAATAAAGTTGTGTTTACATGGTTGAAGCCTCAGTGCAAGGATTTCTGAAGCTCTGAAGTGCTGCTGCACCACAGAATGTTCTGATTGCACCAACCTCCCCTATGAGTCTCTTTCCAGTAATCAGGAAAGCAAATTTCCTCGGGAGCCAGTGGGAGAAGTGAATTTATAGTTATTCCCTGCCAGCTGCTTAAAAAGCTGCCAGCTAATCTGTTTCCCTGCTTTTTTTTGTATGTCAAAGTTGAGATCTATCTTGATTTGAGCTGAATTCTTTGTGGAAAAGCTTGGTGATTGCTGGTGTTTTCCTGCTGGAAAAAAAAAAACAACAAACCCTCGACAGAAAACTTCTGAGGCCATTTTTTATTATCGCACAATTTGTAGTGGAGCTGCGAGTGCTGGGAGAGTGAGAATGGGAGAATTACTGAGAATTCACACTGGCCACTTGTTCAAGGCACAACAATCACTGGGCTTTGTAGATTTTAATATAAAAAATAAATTCTGTTTCGTGGAGTTTTACCCCATTCCACTGGCGAACACGACGACTGTGAGCTGTGCTGTTACACTTGGTGTGTACCTGGTGTATGAACAATATAAACTGCCTGGAATATGGATTCAATCAGCTCCGTCAGGATTTCCTTTCCCTAACAGTGTGATGATCGCTCCCACAGGGATTCTCCCCTCAGTCAATGCTTCATTGAGGTCCTTTGTTTTCACTTCTTGCACAACTTTGCTTCTATCTCTGCGTGTTCTGCCCCGTCTTCTTGAATTTTCTTCTGTCCTCGCGGCCTTACAATCCCTTTTTCTCGTGAATTGTGCCTCTGATATTGACCCATCTGCTATTTCTGAGATTTGCCCCATCCCTGGAAGTGTCCAAGGCCAGGTTGGACAGGGCTTGGAGCAGCCTGGGATAGTGGGAGGTGTCCCTGCCCATGAAGGGGTGGGATGGGATGGGATTTAAAGTCCTTTTGAATCCAAAGCACTCCAGGATTCCGTGATCCTGCCATTTTGTGTGTCAAACAGCTTTCCTTCTTCTTATGGAAAAGGTGAATTTGGGACAAATTCTGGAAGCCATCGCTGCTTGACAGAGTCAGGAAATATCTATTCCCTTCCCAGTTTGTCCCAGACTTCCTTTGTAATTCCAAAAAAAGGCTTTATGGCTTTCACTACACAACAGAGACAAACAGAAAGGGTTTTCTATAGTACCTGTTAGAGTATTTAAGAATAATTATTGCAAATCTGTAAATGTCAGGAAGGCAAGGATGGGTAGAAGCCACGGCTTATCTTTCATTCCAGTGAGCAGCACCGGTCAGGAATATCACAAGTGGGAAGCATTGTGGCAGAATAAATAATTGCACAGCACAATATTCCTTCATCCTCCATAAATCCATCTGTGTTTTCCCTGCGTGTTCCACACATCTGAACACCATTCCAGGGAAAGGGCAGCCTGTACAGTTCCAGCCCTGCAGCTGATGGCTCCCCTGGGAGCAATCCCCAGTGTTGGGTTTGGCACAGCCTTATCCTGACAGGCAGAGTTTTCAGCAGGAATTTTTTGCAAGGTTAATTTTCCGAGTCTTTATTATTCGTTAATATCTTCCTCCTAAAAAAAAATGGGTCTTTAAAAATTCCACAGAAAGTATCCCAGGCAAACTAATGGTTTGTGCTCAAACTTCTACCTCGAGGTTTTTAAACAGTTTCAAGGAGTAGGTGGTAAAGTCATTAGCAGATCATAATCACTGCTCTGGTGTTTGCTTCAGAAATTCAAAACACAAAGCAATCTACACAGCATCTCTCAGGATCAGGTGTATTTTCTTTTTGGGACTGTTACCTGGATCTGTGGATGTTCCCAATTTTTGATCACATCCTTACAGGTGTACCGTGCTACTGTCTGGAAATGACATCATTTGGAGTCATTTTTGCAATACTGTTTCAATTCTGAGTGGGTGATTTTGGTTTGCTCCACGTGTGGGACACAGAAGAGCAGCCTGGCCCTGAGTTACACAAAATCCTTTGAGAAAAACAAAGAACAGCTCCGTTATTTCAGGCATTTATTAACATCCCTGATTTCTTCCAACTCCACACCAGCAGTCCCTTTCCCAGTGCTGAAATAAAAAGTTATTCAACAGGAAACATGAGAATTAAAAGTAAAAAAAAAAGGAGATTATCTTACCTGATAAACTGGGCCTGATTTGACTGATTTCAATACCAAAACTGTAGGTGAATAATTTGATTGTTGGTTGCAGCATCCAACAGCACCGGATGTGGAGAGAGCTGTTGTTTAAACAATAATATTTGGAAACATTGCTGCTCAATATTTAGGAAATCCATTCCTACCCACAAATAATCCTGATCCAAACCCTCCTCTGCCAAACCTGTTGACTTTGAGGTCATGGTTGCAAGTCCTTCCCTTCAGCCTTGGCTGCGGCCTCTTGTGCAACTTCCTCCCTGTAAGAGTCGAGGAATTTCACCTTTCCCAACCCTTTCTGGGCAGAGTTTGCACATCCCCTCACGTACCCATGGTTAACAAAGGACATTTATTCCTCAGCTGACAATTCTTCAGACACTTTCTGAGTCGTGGCAGAGGCTTCCAAGGCAGCATTCCTTTTGTTAAAAGCCTCAATCATATCTGGTGTTATTAAGGATGATAATTACCTCTGGAGGGTTGGAGCAGTGCTACTGCTGCAGAAATTCAAGGTGTGTTTCGCTGCTTCGTTTCTGATTTGATTTTCAGTTGTTTAGATTTAGATTTAGGTGTGAAAGTGGGGGTTAAAGCTGCAGTGACCCAATTATAGTTATTGCAGCTGTTAATCACCAGTGATTTAAAGATATTTAAAGGCAGATGGTAGTTGGGAAAATGAGTAAAATATTGTCATTGACAATTCATCACTGCGGTCTTCAATGGTCTTCATAAAAATCAACACTTGGCAATTTTTAAAAGATGTTCGAGATTGTTCCTTTTCCGCTCAGGCAGCCACTGCAGCTCTGCTCTTTGTGGGAGCGATATTCCTAATTAATTGTTAAGGAATACCTGGAATCACATCCATGTTTATCGTGGCCATATGACCACGTGTCCATGTGACAAAACCTCCTTCAACTTTTTCACTGAGCTGCCCTCCCACTGCAGAGGTGGCCTCTGGGATGGGCCTGGATGTGGGAACACATGGAACTGATCCACGTTCCCGTTCGTCATCCACGGCGCTGCCTTTGCAGGGAATTACGGCGATTTAAATGTCAGCTGAGTTATTTTACTTCTGATCGTTTTAGGCAAAGCATCCAGTTAATGTGCTTATCCAGCAGGGTTGGCTATTCCATTCATCCAGAGGGTCATTCCAGAGGAATAAGGCTGCAAGTTTTAAACTGGGGATGGTTTCATGCTCCAGGCAGCAGGTTGGATTTCCCAGACGGACATGTAGACTCTCTGGAACCACAGGTTCAGGTCCTGGCAGCCAGCCCCGCCTGGGGACACACGTGATGCTCCTCTGTCCCCCTGTGCGTGGCTCTGCTGAAATCCCACACACTCAGGGGAATAAACAATTCCATCCCCTGCCAGGGATGGGCACTGACAGCGACTTCCTAAGGCTCTGGAATTGCCCCTGCTCCTGTTTGAACAGTGAGAGGAGAAAAGAAACCCTAGGTTAGCCAGGGTGGTGGAAGATACACACAGAACTTCCCTCCCTTCCCCCAAAATCTGGAAAATATTGTCAGGAAACAGAGGTTTTGCTCCAGAACTGAATATCTCCGGGTTTGGGAAAAAGAATGTGGGAGTTCAGGTGTTACCTGACCTCAGCCTGCTCATCCAGGTGCTTGTTGAGCTGCACTTGATTGTTTGATGAGGTCTTAATTACAGAAGTTGTGTACAGAGGTCAGACAGACAGAGAGAAGGCTCTGGAGACCTCGCTGGGGTCTTTGAGGTTTAAAGGGGGCTGATAAAAAAGTGGGACACTGATTTTTTACACAGGCAGGCAGTGACAGGACATGGGGAATGGCTTTCCACTGCCAGAGGGCAGGGGTGGATGGGATATTGGGAAGGAATTCCTGGCTGGGAGGGTGGGGAGGCCCTGGCACAGGGTGCCCAGAGAAGCTGTGGCTGCCCCTGGATTCCGGGAAGTGCCCAAGGCCAGGCTGGACCTGGCTTGGAGCAGCCTGGGACAGTGGAAGGTGTCCCTGCCCATGGCAGGGGTGGCACTGGATGGGCTTTAAGGTCCCTCCCAACCCAAACCAGTCTGGGATTCTTTGGAAAAACCCCTCTGACCCAGCAGATAAACTGCTTGGAAATCCTCACAAAAATGGGATCCCAACACCTTGGCAGAGAACCCTTTTTGGGGTAAATATTTGGGCAGAGAAATTAAGTATCACCTTTGATGAATAGAGTGGGATTCCTGCACTGCCCGGGTGACATTTCATAAACAGCCCAGGTACTGATTTTAATCTCCTTTGCCTCAGAGCTTTGAAAGAAAATAGGAAGAACTGTGCAGAAAGGCAGGGACAGCCCTGCCCTGTGTTCTGGAGGGAAAAGGGGCAGCATTCCCTGGACAGCAAGGTGGGAATGCTCCGGGATCACTGCTCTTTGCCTGAATGGCTCCATTCATGCCGGAGCTGACTGACGCCCGGGCAGAGTCTGCTGCGTTTATCAGCTCCGTGCCTGGGTGCTGAGCACACATCTCAGCAGTAGTTTCACATACCAGATATGTTCCTTTCCAGGAGGATTTTGACAGACTAAACCAATACAATCTTTTAACGCTGCCCCATCCCTGCCTGCTGCTAAAACCCTGTGTGAGCAGGATCTGCAGTGGGAGAGCTCCTCAAGGCATCGTCCACTTCCAATAAAGGCTGAACTGCAGCTGTCTTAAAGACTGGGGACAATTGTTATTCAGCATTTTGGATAAAAATGAGGGCAAAAAGGCTCCAAACCTCAAAGGTTGTTTAAGCTTTCCACGAAGAGGATAAAATGTATTTTTTAATTTAATGTTTGGGGGTTTTTTTATGTATCACAGAGCAGGACTCTAATACTGACTGGCACAGTTTTTTTCTGTGTATCCTGGAGATAGTTGAAGGTCTGAGTGAACACTGATGAGTCTGAGACACATCAGTGCATTGTGCAATGAGTAAAGGATTAAAGAAGTCTGTACGTGACAGCAGCAGCTTTCCAGAGAAACAGAATTTTACCAAATGTTGCTCTTGTGCAGGTGGTGCTAATTTAGCCTCAAAATGCTGTCCCGAGGGGTGTGGCTGATCTCCAAGGGGCTTGGGGAAGTCCTACAAGTTTGCTCCATGGAGCAATCCTTTTGAATTAGATTTTTGCTGGAATACTGGGAGAGAGATGGGCAAAAATCAGTTCTGCTGTAGTTTAATTTGTAAGGATCCCCTCCCACTGTGAGTCCCTTGTAGGAGCTCCAGCAGCACAGCCAGAGCAGGAATGGTGCAAGGAGATAAACCAGGACCAGGTAACCATTTCTAAACAGACAACAGAATAAAAACTGAGTCTGGAATAAAAGAATAATCTCATTATTGTGGGAGGTGTTTAGCAGCACAGTGGCAATCATTCCCATGATTCCACAATGTCAGAAATGTAGCTGTGATATCCAACTGTGCTCCAAGTGATCCTCAGACATGACCAAGTGTAAGTTCTTCCAGGTTTTCTTACATTCTGAAAAGTTTATTCCGTTCCTACAGATACATTTTTGAGAGAGTTTCATGCATGGGGAGAAAAAAAAAAGGCATTTTTTTAGAAAAAGCTATTTTACCATTTTACTAATACAGTAATAATCCAGGCTTTTAGATTATTGCTCCTGCTCTTCACTGAAATGAAAATTAAACAAACTCCAGCCTAACTAGAATGGGTCATACAAAAGTAAAAACCTGAGGAGAAGGAAAAGCTATTAAGAGATTTAAGCACACGAGGAACAAGACCTTTTAGAGGAGATTAAAGTGTGTGACAAGCATTAGTATTTCAAGGTGCTGCGATCTCCTCCTGGATTGATGTGCCTCAGAATGAGATGAGGCACATTAAGAGCTGAAATCGTTCAAGCTGGTGTGAGACTGAATAGGAGCAATTACCAAATAGTCAGGCATTAAATAAAATGTGTGATTTTGGGAAGCTGCAGCACAGGAGCCTCCGTGTGATCAAACACTGCCACTCCAAACCTCTCCCTTGAAATCCAAACTTCAGGGCACAACGCTCCTTGGGGAAACCGGGAAGCTGGAAAGGAACAGTTCCAATTTGGATATTGCTGTCTGGCACTTGGTGTGGTGAGAAAGCATTTCTGACTAAGAGAGATTAATTAACATGGTTAATCAGCATTTAAAGGGCAGCAGGTGCAGGTGGGAGTGGTGCAAACGTGCCCAGGTACCTCTGGGTGCTGGTGGGGAGCGAGGACTGACCCACAGCCTCCATTAGGAGGCTTTTTCTGCATTAAAGAGCCTTATTCCCCCCGAGCATTAAAGCAGAATCCTCTTAGGCCCCGTTCAAACAGTTTGTCTGGGCTGTCAGTCGGGCACAGCAGTTTTCCAGGGGGGTTTAGCCTAAAGCGTGGCCAACTGGGATTAAACAGCAAGCCCAGCTTGCCACTGCTGGGGCTTACTGGGGATCCAGGGCTGGGGAGCCTCCAAAGTGAGGTGAGAAAGCAGAAAAAGCCACGTTGAAAAGGTGTTTGTGAAGAGCTGTAAACAAAGCACTGAGTTATTGGCAGCGAGAGGAATCATTTTCCTTAGCCTTGTTTCTGTTTGTCCCAATAATCCCAGAAAAAGCAGGTCCTTGGGAGAAGTGGGAGTTTTCCTGCCCGTGGATTGATTTGCTTTCACTGAACTCAGCTAAAGTTTTGTCCCTGAACTAAGAAGGAGGCTCAAAGACCGTAAAATCCTATAAACTCATCAAAAAGATACAAACCTGGGTGTGTATTTGCATTGAAACTTTAAAAAGAAGAATTTGGCTCATTAAAACTGCTGGAAACTTCACTTACAGAATTAGAGCAAATGGTTTTGGTGAAATAAATGCTTTGAAACCTTGGAAACATCAACCCCTAAGTCATTATTGCTGGTTTTGGTTTCAAACTGAGAAGTGTTTCAGTCTGAGTTTCAAAAGGAAATCAGTTCTGGAGCGACCTGGGGGAGGGATGAAGTTTGTTTCCCACATCTTTTCCCTCATAACTCTCTGTGCACTTTTCATTTTGGGCACCATGGCCAAGCTCATTTTCTTGGTTAAACGTGCCAGAAATTGGCTCAGCAGCTGTGCAAATTTGTTCTTTACTTGTTTCACCTGAGCTGGTAACTTGGCCATTAAAGTCCACCCCCACCCACAAGTTCCTCACCATTTAATGACCTAATAAAAAAGGGAAAAAAAGAAAACCCTTGTTTGTTTAGTAGGGTTAAATATATATTTATTTTATTATATTTTATTATTATTTCAGCCTGGTGGCTTCCCCAGGGAGCCCAAAGAAAACCAGCACGAGCTGTCAGTGACATTTGAGAGCTCGCTATGTCCTGTTAATGAGAATCATGCCCTAAAACTGCCTTTTTTTGGTGGCTACACTTAAAAATATCAGGGAGGGTCTCAGGACATTCATGTGGCTTTAATTGCAGCATGTTTATCACAGCTGAGTAATCACAGAAGCAGCAACAAATCCAGGGCTGCTCAGAGCCCAAGGAGCATCAGTTTTCCCAGGAATTATTGATTGAGCAGCCAGGGTTGAACACACAAAGGATTTTCCTGCAAGGACTTCTGGATGATTTTGGATAGAATTGATATATTGGTGATAATAATGATGGTAATAAAAAGAACCCCCCAAATTAAATACAGTTATTTACAGCTGCATTCAGGAAGTTGCTTGTGAGCATCCCATCAACATCTGGAATATTTTCTAATTTTGGCTAAACCCAGCTTACTGAATTTCCTATTCTTTGGTACTAGACTGAAGTTATAAACTCCCATCCCTAACACAATTTACTGATTAAAAAGTCTCAGTCATGATTCTGACTTTTATTCCCCAAGGCTGTTTCAGAAACCTGGGGTGGAATTGTTTGTGGTGTTTGGGTTGCGGTCGGAAATTTAGAATTTTTATTTGTTAAAAAACGGTGTTTTAACAATCTTTTCTGAATATTTTACTGATGCTGGATATGGGGTAGTGTTTAAATCAGATCCAATTCACAGGTTGGATACTTCTCTGGGACAGCTGGCCCAGAGTCAGAGATTTTAGTTCTATTTTCGCATAGGAAACGTAGAAAATTTGTTCAAACTAAAATTTGTTCAAACTCAAATTTGTTGCTGGCTTCTCTCCGTGCCCCTTTTAGCAGGAAAAAACTTTTAATATTTCTCTAGCAGAGTTTCACTGCCAGGAGAAGGAATCATTAAGGGCTACAATCCATGAGAAACATCAGAGATCAGTTTTTGGGAAAGTAATTGATGATAATTCCTTTTTTTTTTTTACATTTCTATGATATATAAACTTCAAACTTCCATGTTGGAAAATTCACTCGTGGAATTATGAATGAAATTTTTGTTGCTGTGTCTTAGGAATGTCTTGTAAAACAGGGATGGACAATGGGATGAGCTGTGGAAGTGGTGTCAGGATTTGCTGAATTTTGCTGTTATCAGAAAACATTTACAAGATATAACTGTTTTGTTTTTTTTTTTTTACTGCACTACTGGCTCAGCCTCACATTGGTGAGATAGAAGGTTTTGTGTTACATTGCAATACACAAAATTATAAATGATTTTTACGCTCAGCAAAGCCACCGCAGAGTGATGAGAAGTGGTGTTGCTGTGGAATTCCAGAGCAGCTTCAAGAGATCGTTGTGGTGCCTTTACTCTTCTGTTTGATGTAAAAAAAGAAACCATTGTTATTCACATGCAAAGAAAGGAGAATAATTTTCCTCCTCCCAAGCCCCAGAATTACTCCTGGCAATTTTAGTGCTCTCACCCATGACCTTTCTAAACAGTGCAAGGTTGGTCTTGTTTGTTTTCTTGGGAGTTGCCTTTTTAAAATCAAATATTACGTTTCAATTGCTCTGTGCCAGCAGGCTGTATGCAGAGGAAGTTACGGGAACATAATTATAATAATATTATATTGATATATTAGTGCTTTATCACTAAAACAGTGATAAGTTTGCCCACCATTCCAAAAAAATAGAGCTGCACATGAGCTTCAGTTGTAGCCAAAGGGACAGAATGCAAACACGCTGTAAATAGAAAGTAAAAATAAAATATAATATAGTATAAAGTAAAATATAAATACAAAGTAAAAATAAAAATACTGAATATTTATTCTCACACATTTCTTTAATTATGGATTAATTTCCGAATCTGAGGGGAAGAAAAGGATGTAATTGTGTTATTTCTTTGGCATTTTGTTATTTGTTATTGGGTGTTGTTTCTTTGGCAATTTTAGTGGAGCTCTTGAAAAAAAAAGAAACAAATTCCTGCGTTTGAATCCTGCCTTTCTGCTTTGATCTAACACGAAGTGAGCAGTCAAACTCCTGCAGTTATTATGGAAGTAGGTTGAGCCTGTGTGTGAAATCCGAGAGGAAAACTCCTTCCTTTCATAGCAGGATGCATTAACTCCAGAGGTGTTCCCAAAATACCTGCTTTTCAAAGAAGGAATAAATAAATAAACAGAGAAAACTGCAGACACTCCAGGTTTATTGAGGATGATGCATCTGTGTCTTTCTGGAGTGATTCCACACATGGATTCTGTACAATCCATCCCCCGAAATTAATAATATCAATATGCTATCAATCAATAACTTTGATTAGTTTTTCTGCAATCATCCCTAATGCCAGCATTTGAATAAAAGCCTTTCTTCAGTGTTGTTGGAAAAAGCCCTCATTTATAAATTAGAGAGAGCGTAGAGAGACAATCCAGGCAGGGCTCCTTGGAATTGTGTGAGCGAAGGAGTCGGTCAGGAGCAGGGTTTGGGAGGGACACTCGGGAATCCCGGAGGAGCTGCAGCCCCAGATGCTCCGTGGGCAGCCTGGGGAGGGAACTGCCGGCGGAGGAACCGGCTCTGGTTTTTAATTCCCCCTGTGCTCAGGGAAAAAGGTGTCCCTGTGTTCCCGTGAACAAACCCGGCTGCATCCAAGAGGGAGCTGCCTCCGTGAGCAGCGAGCTCTCGGGATCAGGGAAAACCTAAAGGCTCCCCAGTCTCAGCTCAGCCATGGCAGCTGAAAGGGCAGGAGGGACTTCCATGTGTGTGCTCAGCTGATTTGGGATATTTATCCTTCACTGGTGCTCGCTGTGGGACCAAATCCATGCGCAGAAGGTGCAGCAGGGCCTTTCCCCGGCCGTGGCTCCCGGCTCCAAAGGGGCTGGAAGCGGACCTGGGATTGAGCCCCCCACTCCTGCTGCTCCCGGGCTCTCCTGCGTGCTTCGGGCTATGGTTCCTCCTGGGTGCTGCAGCAGCAGCGGCGGCTTCGGCGCTCTGCAGGCGTTCCAGAGGAGCTCCTGGCAGGATCTCCGAGCCCGGAGGGATGCGGTGGGAGCAGCACGTGCTCCTGCTGCTGTGGAGGACAGGGAGGGCGGGACAAAGCCCGGCAGGAGCAGGGCTGGGCTCTCCTCGCCGGTGGATGCCACGGAGCTGGCGCTGCCGGGGAGTGCAGGATTGTCCTGCTGATCTGTTCAGCCACGGAAAGCAGAGCATGGCTGAGTTTTCCTTTGGTTATCGGCCCTGCCGGCCGAGCTCATGACACCCCACACCACCAGGAGCACCAGTCCCACCTTCTCCGGAGCTTGCCAGGCCAGGCTCCTGATGCCTTATCAGGCTTCCTAGACACAGAGACCAGACAGAGTAAAGGAACAAAAGTAGGGATTTATTTGAAGGGCCTTCAAGGTACACCCTGGGGAGCCGGAGGCTGTTGCCAAGATGGACCCCAAGATGGACAACAGGTCACGAGTTTTCCACACTTTTATAAGTTTGGTTCATTTGCATATCAGGGTCAATTCTCTACTTAAAACTCCAGTTAAATGATGTAATTCCCCTTAGCTACCCCTCCTTCAGAGACTCCTTGGTTTACACCCCTTGGGCTCAGGATGGTCCAGGTGTCCTTGAAGAGCAGTCCGGAGAGGCTTTGTTATGTCTAACAGGCACGAGAGAGCAGAAAGTAACAGGCTACAAGAAGCTTCAAAGTTGCACACTAAGCAGTACAGAGTTTAAAAAATATAAAAGTTAAAACCTAAGGCATCACTCCCCCAAACTGCAGCAATCCAGTTCAGATGGAAGCACGCTTGTGCCTTTGGAAACAAACACATTTTTCCACGTGATTTATTTAATTCTGACTCAAGCTCTCTCCTGGAATCCTCTCCACAGCTGTGGACGAGGTTATCAGCTCTCTCCAATCCATCCAGACTTGTGGTGGAGAAGGATCCAGCTCCTTGGATCCTGGGGGGAAACTTCTCGGGGCAAGCTCTGGCTGTTAGAATTCCAGGAGAGGTGGGTGCACCTCTTGCCTCTCAGCATCTGGGACTTTACGCTAAGTCAGTGTTCCCTGCAAAGCCACTGGCTTTATCCAGCAGCTGCAGTGGGATCCAAACAGAACAATAGGGATGCCTGACAGTGTCCAGCCTGGAGAAGGCTCCAGGGAGACCTTGGAACACCTTCCAGTGCCTAAAGACGCTCCAGGAGAGCAGGAAAGGGATTTTGAGAAAGTCCCTAACACTAAGCCTGGAGGGACAGGACACAGGGAATGGCTTCCCAGTGCCAGAGGTCAGGGTTAGATGGGATACTGGGAAGGAATTCCTGGCTGGGAGGGTGCAGAGACCCTGGCACAGGGTGCCCAGAGAAGCTGTGGCTGCCCCTGGATCCTTGGAAGCTCCAAGGCCAGGCTGGACGTGGCTTGGAGCAACCTGAGAGAGAAGATGTGTGCTAATGCCTTTACAATCAATTCGATGGGTGAAGGGATGGGTGTTAACGTCCTTGAAATGGGTCTTAATGTCTGTACCAACTTCAGCCAGCAGGTTTGTCACCGAGCCCAGACAGTCTGGCTCCTCAAACAGACAAGTGGGATCTGCACAAAGCTGAGCTTCTGAACTTTGGGGTAAAATGACAGATTCGGGGGGGATATGGGGCAGGCGGTTCGAGAAGGCTGCACCTTCCTGTACCTCAGCCAATGGGGAAGGGAAGAGGGCAACGTGCGGCCGGGAGTTTGGGATAAAAGGAGGCTGCGCACTCCAAAGTCTCGAGAGAAAACCCCGCTGGCTGTGCCCAGTGGACTCTCTCCCTTTATTCAAATAAAGTTGCAGGGCTCCTCTGTCTCCTTTGTGGACACTGGCTTTTCATAGAGTGATTTCCCGTACAAATGAGGAGTCATCCAGGATCCTTCCCCCGCCTGGGTCCGGCACACGGCAAGAGGAGCTGGAGGCGCTCCTCACCCGGTTTTTAGGTGAGCAGCTCCCTTTGGCTCTGGCCGGCACCGGCCATTGATGGGTACCCGAGAGTGCCCAGGAGACAGACGAGAGGCGGACCGGGGGGTCCGTGAAGAGTCCATAGGAAAGGACCACTGGATATGGATGCCCGGAGGGAGCAGTAAGGGAAAGTCGAGAAGGATCTCAGCAAATCTCACCGGTGAGTACAACTGCGGGGAGCAAAACGTGGCAGGACGCACAGGGTGGGCAACAAAGGAAAGTCCAAAAAGGGTCTCGACTATAGGGATGGCGATCCCAAAACACCTCCGACGGGTCCTTCGGGAGAACATCGAGATGGGTTGCACATTCTCCCAGAGGTAATTAAGGACATGGATGCCCAAAGGGGGCAATAAGAGGTGCCGAGAAAGGGTCTCGGCAACCCACGGCCAGAGCGGGCAATACGGTGTTGGTTTGGGAACGGACTGGTTGAAGGGGAGTGTTGAGAAATATGGTTAAGGCAAACAGCAACGGGAGGCTATGAGATAAGGAAAGAAAACAGAAACAGGGAGGACTGGGAAGTTCTCCGCCTTATCTTCAAAATCTGCAGTCTAATTCAGGGCCGGCTGCAGGTCTTTTGTATTCCCGGCTTCCAGGAGTGGGAAAACCGGGAGGTATTGTTCCTACAGCCCCACCCCTCCCCGGGCCATTGTGGAGCCAGGGTGGAGGATGTGGGTTTGTTAAGGGGGTTTCTCTGTGGTGGGGATGCCGAGGCCGGGTGTGAAATGCAGGACCGGCAGCGCGGGCTGGGCACCCGCGGGCTGGGGAGGTGCGGGACCGAGCCGGGGCTGCGGGCCAGGCGGGGTCAGCTCCGGGCGGCCACCAGGACAGCGGCTGGGAAGGAACGAATGTGCCATTTGCAACAAAGAGAACATCAGAAATGGATTGCTGAGGGTGTCAGGGTCTCTGGTTGTACCGGGGGCTCGCCGCACTGGAGCCCTCGCTGGGCCGAGACACAGCTCGGAGGGTGAAGGGATGGGTGTTCCCGTCTTGGGAATGGGTCTGAATGTCTGTGCTGACTCTGGGCAGCAGGTTTGGTGCCGAGCCCAGACAGCCTCGGCTCCCGAAACAGACAAGTGGGGTCTGCACGAGGCTGAACTTCTGAACTTTGGGGTAAAGGGAGAGATTCAGGGGGGGATATGGGGTAGGCTGCACCTTCCTGTACCTCAGCCAGTGGGGAAGGGAAGAGGGCACCGTGCGGCCGGGAGTTTGGGATAAATGAGGCTGCGCCCTCCGAAACCTCGAGAGAGAAAACCCCGCTGGCTTTTTCTCTCCCTTTCTCTCCCTGATTCTCTCCCTTTACACAAATAAAGTTGCAGGGCTCCTCTGTCTCCTTTGTGGACACTGGCTTTTCACAGAGTGATTTCCCGTACAATAGGACAGTTGAAGGTGTCCCTGCCCATGGCAGGGGTGGAATTGATGAGCTTTCAGGTCCTTTCCAACCCAACCCATTCTGGGATTCTGTGATTCCATGATCCTCCTCTTATTGTCATTTCTGCCTGAAAGGGATTCAGATTCCAGAGAAGCTGTGTGATGGAATTCGTGTGGAGTATGAAAGCAGAATGTAGGAAGCTGCGGAATACAGAAAAGCTGTATTATATGAAAAGCTCCAGAGTATAAATTTAAAAACTGTACAAAAATCTGTATTTATAGATTTCGGTTTCAGTCATCCAACTCTTTAAGGCTGCAGACAACAAGACAGTTGAGATTGCTCTAGGAAAATGCTCCAAACACCCCCAGCTCTTTATATATTGCAGATGGCTGTAAATAACTCTATTTAGGAATTATTTTTATTTGTTACCAATTTCTAAATATGTTATTAAGTCGCTTTGTTGCAGCCTGGTTTGCAGTCATTAACCTGAGAGTGGTGAAGCCAGAGTGGGAACATTCATATTTCTTGCAGTTCATTGGAACAGAGAATCCCAGAATTTTTGGGATGGAAGGGAGCTTAAAGCTCATCCCATTCCACCCCTGCCATGGGCAGGGGCACCTTCCACTGTCCTAGGGTGCTCCAGCCTGGCCTTGGACGCTTCCAGGGATCCAAGAGCAGCCACAGCTTCTCTGGCCATCAGTTCCATTTTTAATGATTTTTTGCTTTTAGCTGTACTTTTATTCTCCTTAATTTTGTCAAAATCCAAGTGGGAGCACAGGTGTGGTTTAGAGATAGATATCAGAGCAGCGAATGTCTGAAAGTAGATGTTTGGTGTCCTGTAACTTAAATATTCCCCAGTAACTTATAGCAGGCCCCACTTTGTCCTCCTGACCAGGAATCTCCATTTTTTAATATTTTCCCTACTGGGATTTGCATATGCAAATACTTCCTGCCTCAGTTTCTGGCACTGTCCTTATTTGTGATGGCCACAGTGACATCCTGTCCCCCTTGCAAGCAGCACAGCCCCGTCTCTGTGTTTATATTCCCAATAAATGCAGCTCTATCCCTGCTGCTGGATTTATGGGGTTTTGCTTTGAGGAAAAAATCTTGGATATAGATCGGCGTGTTTCGAACAAGTTGTAAACAGGCACGGCGTTTTTTCAAGTAACTGGGGCAGAAATAATGATTCATAAACTTCAGTAAATGTGGACTTGGGTAATTTTAAACCTTTCAAGGACTATTTGTGTCTTTGTGCATTTGGGGTATTTGGAAATGGACCCCTCACAATATAGAAGAGGGTGACAAAAAGGTCTGCATTTCATCTTCACCCCTCCACGTCCCTCTGTACCACTGAAGTGAAAGAAAATTCCAGAGAGAAATATTCAAGGAGCAGGCTGACAACGATAATGAAGTTGTGGGCTATGACTGGAGAATAATGACATTTCTTGAAATGGCTTTGTGAAAGAAGAGGCAAAATGTGTCTGGTTGTTGACAGAAAGAACATAAAAGAGATGAGCTTGAGACCAGTAATTTTTTTAATGTGTACAGCATGGGTGTTTTATAACAAAATAGCATTATGCTAAGTATTTAAATTAAATACAAAAAAATACATTATTAGATGAAAAAACCTCTATCTGATGCTTGAACGTTTCTAAATCTTTTCAAATCCTGATTCTTTTCTGTCATCTGTGATGTTTTCTGAGGAGGAATTGTCCCCACAGAACAAAAGGGAGCGGAGGAAATGCATTATTTATAAAGGTTGTTCATTATAATGATTCTGGAGAGAAAACATTAACGCAGTGAGAGGTCCTGACTGCACCGGATTAGGGAAAGGGCAAGTGGCAGGATGGCAGCTCTGAACTTTGAACAGCATCTTCCACTTTATATTTGCAGTTGGGAGCTCTCTTCCTTCTGGAAGGACGTTTTTAAGCCCAAATCATTCTCCTGGGGCAGGGACAGGAGCAGAGCTGCAGCAAAGGTGTGCCCAGGTGAGGGACCTGCTGCACAAAAGCATCGGGAGAATGGGGGGGAGCTGGTGCCAAAACCTCCCTGCGTGAGGTCAGAGCCAGAGGGGAGGGATGGGGCATCCAGAGGGACCTGGGTGAGGTGGGACTGAGAAGTTGTACAAGGCCAAGTGCTGGTCCTGCACCTGGGTCAGGGAATTCCAGCACAAATCCAGGCTGGGTGGAGAAGGGACGGAGAACAGTCCTGTGGGAAAGAAATTGGGGATGTTGGTTGAGGAGAAGTTGGGCATTTCCCAGCTGTGTTCTCCTGGAGAAGGGAAGGCTCCAAGGGCCTATAGGGCCTAAAGGGGCTCCAGGAGAGCTGGAGAGGGACTGGGGACAAGGGATGGAGGGACAGGACACAGGGAATGGCTTCCCAGTGCCAGAGGGCAGGGATGGATGGGATATTGGGAAGGAATTGTTCCCTGGGAGGGTGGGAAGGGGTTGGAATAGAATTCCCAGAGAAGCTGTGGCTGCCCCTGGATCCCTGGAAGTGTCCAAGGCCAGGCTGGAGCAGCCTGGGATAGTGGAAGGTGTCCCTGCCCCTGGCAGGGAGTGGAACAAGATGATTTTTTGGGTCCCTTCCAGCCCAAACCATTCCACGATTTGAATGTGAGGAAATTGTGCCGTACGCCGGCGCTGTGACACATCACTAACAGGTAGAAGCCTGGTATGACTAATTTAAAGGTTTGAGCTCTTTCATTTCCATATCACCAGTGAAGCAGATGTTTAAACAAGGCAGCTAAAATGTGTATTAAGACACTGAAAGGCTGTCTGGTTTGGGGAGCAGTTGGAAAATTGCTTTTGAGAGCAGTTTTTGTATTTTCAGGAGATTCAGTTCTAGTTTGGCCCTTTGGGAAAGGTGTCATTTTCTTGTGTGCTTGTTTTTGTTTGTCATGCTTGCCGAGCTCTGCATCTCTAGTTCAATATTTTTATTAAAAACCAGGTTCAGAAGTAAATTTTACTTTGGCAGCCTGTCTTAACCTCTGAAGAATAAAACACCGGTGTTTGCTGTGCAAACAGAACCCCAGAGAAGCCTCCAAACATGGCCTCAAAGCTCCCTGACTCAAAAAATTGTACAAGGAAGGAAAGGAGATGCCTCTCCTTCAGTAGTTTTATTGCATGCTTTATTAAAAGCATAGGTGGCATTAGATAAAAATTAGCTTAATGAGATCTGCACATCTTATCACAGTATTTTGCCTCCTCGAAGCTGATAAGGGGTTTTCAAAAATAAGCACTGCATGGATCAAAGTTCCACAAATAAAGAAGACCTTTGTTTAGTGGGGCTTTTTCCTAACTCAGTCATTTGAGGTCTGAGCTTTCAGTGGCCCCAACAGAAACAAATCCTTGTGCTGAAGTGACAGAGATCCCGAAAATGCCTGGGATGTGAGGGGTGCTGGGTTAGGGGTAGGTGTGGCAGGGTGTGAAATGCAGCTTTGGGGAGGGCACTCCGTGGGTCCCACCTGGGGGATTGGATTCACCTGGGGAGGATCAGCTGTTGCCAGGAGTCACCTGGGAGGTTTGGAGAACTCTCTGGAGGCAGTCAAAGGAAATCCTTCTCTGGAAGTTGGTGCCCATCTCAGGCTCCATCACTTGGGATCAGCAGCAGACTCAACTGAAGGCCGTGGATGTCCTTCTTCTTTTTAACACAGTGGAAGAATTGGAATTTATTTTTGTGAGAGCCTGACAGAGCGCTCCCTGTGAAGGGATTTCTGGAATTTTCTGGATTTTTTTTTTTTTTGGAATGTTCATCCCCCTTTAAAGATCTGCAGGGTCTCAACCCCTGGGCAGAGCTCCTGGAAAGAGCTGTGAGGTCTGGATGTGCCGAGCTGCTGAAACCCAGGTGCCAGCCAGGAAGCTGATCCCAAAGGATGGGGATGAGGAGGCTTGGAGCAACCTGGGATGGTGGAAGGTGTCCCTGCCCATGGCAGGGCTTGGAGCAAGAAGAGCTTTAAGTTCTCTTCCAACCCAAACTGTTCCATGATTCCATGATTGGGTTTTGCAGCCTCGGAGCTGGAATGCTCAGACTGGGGATCCAAGCTCCAGTTATGGTGTTATCCATATCCAGCCCTTGAAATAGTAAATAAATGAATGAATTTGCAGCTTTCAGATGCAGGGCCCATTTTCATGCTCTCAGAAAGTTGGCAGGATTGTACCTGTGAGTAAAACTCAGAGACACATTTGTAGAACACGACTGAGTGAACAGAAATAACATAAAAATATTTATCCAACTTCTCCCTTGAGTTTTGTAATGCTTATTCAGGCAGGTGGCTATTTTTTTTAACTTTATTGCTCCTTTTCCTGTCACTTAGAAAAATTGATCATTTCATCTCTTTTCAAAATTTGTGTTTTGAAAATAACACAGTAAAAGAAAAGTGGAGATTTGAGGGAGGAAGATGAGAGGTGTGGACTCCTTGAACTGGCAAATTTGTTGGCTACAGTGGGGACAGGAGCTTTTGGTGTGTCAGGGAAAAGCAGTGCAGTCCAGAGGCAAAGAAAATGTTGTTCTGTGAGCTGTGATGTGTTTGAGATGTGAGAAGGGTGAGCATGGGATGCTCCTAATGATAATTTCCTTCTTCTGCTTCCCAGCTACGCTTGGATTTCTACTGTCATTTAAATGTGCTCATCTCCTAATTGCTGATGATTGACCCTGTTGTTGCATTAATTTCTCTTCTCCATCCCAGCACTGAAACAGGCACAAGCAGACAAACGAGAGCTGAACACGCTCACATTGCCCAGGAAATGCATTTCGGTGGAAAGTTTATTTTTCCGTGTGACATCACTGCTCTTCAGGTGCCAGTAATTGTAAACATCCCTTGTTTTCAATTCTTTGTCCCCTTAATCTCATTAGGAGAATATCAGACGTTAAATCTTTTAAGTAGCATTAGGGCGTGTGCTCATCCATAACATATGAGAATGCCAGCCAGCTCTTAGCTCCCCCTTCTCCAAAATGTTTGCTGTTTTGCGAGTCCCTGTGCTGAAAAAAATGAGATTTGATTCCGGGAGGGCTTTGCTGGCAAAGGTTGTTGTGACTTGGAGGAAAGGAAGTTTTGGGACTGGGGCTGCTGGGGTAGGTTGGGGAGGAAGAGGAGAAGCAGTGGGGCAGAGCTGACTGCCCCTGGGACAGCCCAGCCTCTCCACGGAGCTTTTCAGAGCCGGTGTGAGGCTGGGATGTGAGAGCGCCGTGCTACGGGCGCAGTGATTTTTGGACACGTTGTTGTGCAAGGTCACGGCAGGGATGTGCAGCGTGGCTGCTAACAGAGCTTGCATCTGATCCCACAGCCCAAATGGAACAGAACAGCTTGTTTTCCTTCAGGAAATCACTCACTTCTTCATCTTGTCAGCTTTTGCTAGTCGTAAAAAGAGATTTTTTTTGTATTGCCCTTCATGCTTCTCTCTTCCTCTTTGCCTCCTTGTTTCCTTTTCTCTCCCACCTGTTTCCAAATCCATTCTTCCTACCTTCCCTAACCCAGCCTTGCAGGAAAAAATTAATGAATAACTTCTAAAATATGAGTCAAAAGTCTTATGCCCTTTGTCTTTCCAGTCATTTCACAACTTTACTTTGCTGCTGGTGGTTTTTTGCCTCAGAAAGATTGTAGCTATTCCAGGCAAATCTTTGTAACTTCATTAAAACAGAGGCTTTTTTAGTTCTACCGTATGTAATTTTAAAGCCTCTGTCTCTGAAAGTAACAAAAATACTCCTCAAAATAAAACACAAAACAGGAATAAAAATTCTGGATGTAATTCTCTCCCAGAGCCAGTGATGAAGACAGGAACCCGGTGATGGTGAGGTTGTGTGGAGCCGTCCTTAGCTAAACACAGGAAAATATGTTCTTGCTGGTTAAAAAACTTTAAGAAATAATAGGAACTATGATGATCCCTGCAACTCTTTGGAAGAAAAACTGATCCCAGATAAGGCTGCAGGGGTTTATCAGTCTCTTGTTCATAGACCGAGTTTGTTCTGCCTCAACAGAGTTTTGCCCAGTTAAAAAAGAAAGTTGATTGTTATAAGGTGGACTTTCATTTGACAAATATCACAATAGACCTTTGATCAAACAAAAACTGAGGCTGAAAACTTGATTCCCTGTCGAATTTCTAAGCGTCTTGACGTGAATTTTGTTTTACCCCCAAACCCACAGATTCTGTTTTTATAAAATCCACTCGATTTTCCTAGAAAATGTGTGAAAGGCAATTTGGTACCGTGGCTGTTTTGCACAGGAAGTCTCAGATGAGAGCTGTTGTCTGTAAAATCACAGCCCCCACTGTTGTTCAGAGCACGAGCGTGGACTGAAAAGCCAAAATTTTGTCTTGCAAAGCCACCTGGCTGCAGTTGATAGTAAAATCTATTGTTAACCCCTTTTCTGTAATATAATTAAAACACTGCTGAGTGATCTGTTTAGTGTGGCCTGGCTGCTCCCTGGGAGCACAGCCCTTTGTGTCCCGTAATCCTGGCCTTTGTGCAGGGCTGCCCATGGCCTGGGCCGTGAAACCTTGTTTAAAGATTTTAAGATCTTCTTAATCCCTTCCCTGATGAGACACCCATTGCTGAAAGCTGGGGGGAAAGGTCCATCTGTCTTGCAACATATGTGTTTACACTGTAAAATCAGTAAATACAGCAGAGAGCTGCCGGTGCCAAGAATTTCCTTTAGTCATAAACTGAGAGACATTGTTTGGTTATTGTTCCTGGAGTTTACACACACCCGAGGGACCGGGATTGCAAATCACCCAAAGCAGAGCTGAACGTGCACCACAGCACCCCCCAAACCTGGAAATATTCCCGGTGGGCACAGAAGGGCACTGGCAAACCCAGCACTGGAGTGGGGGTCTGGGTTCCACACCCAAGGCCATTATTCATTCTGGAATTTGCACTGATGGACAGTGGAATGTTGGATATTCCCACTTCTGCTTCTACTCCTGTGATTTACAGACTGGAGAGAGTAACTCCAGAGGTTAGGGGGCAAGGAGGATCCCAGCCAGCTCCTGGTTACTCTAAGTTAGGTGTCAGTAAGGAGATGCTGTAGCTGTCCTAGGAATAAATCTGTTCAAAGCTGGAGAAGCACAAGCACAACAATGTAAGAAGGACGTGGAGCTGCTGGAGAGAGTCCAGAGGAGGCCACGGAGCTGCTCCAAGGCTGGAGCCCCTCTGGAGCCAGGCTGGGAGAGCTGGGAATGTTCACCTGGAGAAGGGAAGGATCCAGGGAGAGCTCAGAGCCCCTTGCAGGGCCTGAAGGGGCTCCAGGAGAGCTGGAGAGGGACTGGGGACAAGAGATGGAGGGCCAGGACACAGGGAATGGCTTCCCACTGCCAGAGGGCAGGGATGGATGGGATATTGGGAAGGAATTGTTCCCTGGGAGGGTGGGCAGGCCCTGGCACAGGGTGCCCAGAGCAGCTGAGGCTGCCCCTGGATCCCTGGCAGTGTCCAAGGCCAGGTTGGACAGAGCTTGGAGCAGCCTGGGACAGTGGGAGGTGTCCCTGCCCATGGCAGGGGTGGCACTGGATGAGCTTTGAGCTCCTTTCCAACCCAAACCAGTCTGGGATTCTGTGAATATGAAGGAGTATAAATGGAATTCTCTGGCACTTTGCATGGCTTTGGTTTCAATCTGTTTCTGGTACTGAAAATCATTTTATCTTGTTGTTAAATTTGTATTTCTGCTTAGAAAACTGCCAACAACCCCCCCCCCCCCAAAAAACCCAACCCTTTTTTCATTGTTCACTATTACTGTTTCTGTAACTGCAGTGCCTGGGGAGTGAAGTTACAGAACATGGGCTGCTCTGCAATGTTTTGTTCAGATTTTGAATTAAAAGTGTCCCCTTGATATGGCAATTCAGTTTTAAGGGATGATTTAGGTACAAAGCCACTAAAAAAGGGAAGCCCCTGGCAGCACTGGGATGAAATGGATCCATTTGGCAGGCAGGGGCTTAAGCAAAACATCATTTTTGAAATAGGTAACACCCAAAGGAAAATCTCCAAGTAGGATTTGAAAGAGGGCAACTGGGTACCTTGTGCAGGAAATAATTTCCACGTGTGGGGAACAGCAGCAGAGGAAATGTAAAATATATATTTGAACAATGGTGAAGGCAGAGGGAGTCTGGATTATGGGCTGTGCTGAGGTGGAAATCAGTCTTGGAGACAGCAAGAGGGAGATTTGGGGAGAGAGTGAGATGCTGAGTAACTCTGAGACCAATTTTAGTTCCATTTAGGTGGAATGTGTGGCCAGGGCCTGGCAGTGGAGGTGAGGGTGAGGATGGCCCAGGGGAAGGAGGTGAGCAAAGCCCCAGGGAACCACAACTGCGGGGATTTTATGCAGAAAGAGCTTCTCAACACAGGCACAGTCTGGGTGTGAGGGCTTTAAAGGTGATTAATGTTAATGATGCCATCCATTAAAAGTGTTGGTACTGGCTGTGGCAGAGTGCAGAGCCTGTGGAGTGTTCATCCTTCACATAAAGCACCTGAAGTTTGCTCCTCTCTGTTCCCGAGGAGATTTGGGAGAGAGAGGCTGAATTGTGGGATTGGAGAGCTGGGAAATAAATCCATCTGTGAGTCATTAATGCATCAGCTTCTGTGTGTGGACAATCAGCCAGACCAGCACCGTGGAGAGGGGAGAGAGGGGTCCCCAGCCCACTTCCCCTGCTTGTCAGGAATTCCTACAGAGCACATGGATTGTTCAGGGGATGTGTGTGGTAATAACCCAGTAATTACAGCCTGGAGAACAGAGTAGGTGAAATCAGGTGAGAAACCCCAGTAAATGATCTGATTCATGAGGAGTCAGGTGAGTGCCTGCAGATGGGGTTGGAGATAGGACTGAGATCACATTTAGGTATTCCCTGGGTGAAACAAGGATTTGGGGAGGCTGCAGGAGTCCATATGATCTCTGCAGTGGGGATGGAGAGGGGAAATCTGATCCTTGTCAAAAGCACTGGGTATCTGTTCTCTAGGAATGTCACATGGGCTCGTATATCCATCCTTCAGTTTTGACAAAGTGCTGGATGGTTCTTGCAAGATTGGTTCTGAAACCTGGAAAAATACCTGCTTTTATTCTCAGAAATTCCCAGTTAAAGCTGCCTGTAGTTCCTCAGAATTACATCCTGTGTTACACAAAACTGGGGATCTCATGCAGTGTTCTGAGGTGGTTTCTGTTGCCTAAAATAAAATATTTGGGGGACCAGTGCTTGCAAGCCATCCTGGAGGAGGAGCAGTGTAAAAATAGCAGAGGGAAGCTGGAAAAGCAGAGGTGGGAATGCTCGTTTTGGAGTGGGATGGGCCAGGATCTTGTGAGACGAGATTTTCTTGGTTTGCAATTGATTATCCTGGGAGATTAGCAGCAATTGAAGGAGCTGATGCTGCACGTCAGCTCCTGGCTGCAGAAATGCTGCCTGGGCAGGCAGGGAAAACATTCCCAGTCTGGGGGGTTCTGGGAACAGGCACCTGGACACTGTCACTGGAAAAACGGGGATAAAGGAAGTCCTGTGGGGTTTTTCAAACAAAGGAGAAAAAAAATCAGATTATATCTGTTACTCTTGAAAAACAAGGCAAAACGTCTGGCTAATTCTAAGAAATGTTTTGTGTTCTATCTTTAATGTGAATTTCTTATTACATTCTAATTTTTTCTCCCATTCTTCTCATCAACAAGGGCTGTGGAAATTACCTGGATAACTCCAGCCCTGGTGCCATGGTTCATTTTTTTTTTAGCAGATACATAAATTGCTGTGTCAAAGCATGAAAAATTTGCTCCATTAGTGCAGGAGAGAGGAGCAACAGGTTGATCAAACCCCTCTGCAAAATTAAATCTGGTTTAGATGAAGATGAGTGAAGAGCTGATTCTTGGAAAAATCAATGTGTAGTGATCAGAGAAAAGCAACTTTGGGGGGTTTTGAAGGATTTCTGGTTTCCAGGACATGTTGGACATCTGGAATGGGAGAAGGGAAGGAAAATAAATCCACCAAGGAACAACTCCTTGTTATCTTTCGAGGCAGAAAGATGAGAACATCTGAGCCAGTGGGTAGCAAAGAATGTCAGTTATGTTCTAATCTGGATTGGTGAATAAAAAGATAATCATCAGTAAATTAGAAGAGGTGTTGAAAGCTCAGTTAATTATAGGAAATGAGGAAATTAGAGTGCTGAGTCTGACTGTTTCTGATTCACTTGTTAATTTAAAAAAAAAAAAGAGTGGTGGGGTTTTTTGTCATCTGTACTTTTGGTTCAGGTATGTAGTGATAGCACTAGGATTTTAAAATTTGATTTAATTTTTAATAGCTCCTCAGACTGGGGGTTTGTCTTTGGCTGAGCATCCTCTGGAGGAGATTGTGGTTTTAAGGCATCTCTCTGAGGTCAGGGATTGTTTTTTGTTGCACAGAGCCCGAGTTCCTGCTGACCGTGAAGTGGAACACAAGAACTCTGTTGCCTCTTAAATCAGCGTAGTTTTCCCAATGATTTTAAGAAAGAATTTAAATTGTAGCTTGAGATTCTCTGTATCTTATTTTTAACTCATGATTAAATTCAGTGTGTGAGAGGGAAAAGTAGTTTGACCAGAGGAGTATTAAGAAATGTTTTAGCCAAGTTTTTGTGTCATAAAAGGCATAATTTATTTTTGCATTTCCTTCAGGAATTTTCTATTTTTAGTCATTTTTGCTCTTTCTTTGAGGACTTGCCCAGCAAACAGATGCATTTAAATGGTCCATAAAGTCCCTTTCAGAGCTGAAAGAGGTCCCCAGAGTTACCATCACCTACCAAATTTCTGATTTTTTGTGTTTATTCTTGGAAGTGGCTTCTTTACGTGAAATAAATGAAAAACTCTTGATTTTTCAGGCTTGGTTATGCAATAATTCTGAGTGAAGCCAAATCTTCCTTGCAGTGCCTCTTGCAGTTTGGAAATCACTTATGAAACCACACTGGAATTGTTGGACAGGTGACAGAGAACGGAATATTGACTGTTGGCAAAGGAATTGGGTGAAACAGAAACCCAGTGCTCCTCTGGGACTGGAAAATCAGCAGGAAAGCTCCCCAGGAACTCGGAAAGTGATTTCCTTATATTTTTAGGGGACCTTTGCATATGGACAGCATTTCCTGAATTTACAGAGAGGTTCTTTAAATAGCAACAGCAACAAATACGATGCCTAAATAAATAATTCCAGATGGCCCAGATATTAAACTGCAATTATATTGGAAAGGGCAACATTTCAGCATCTCAGGGCCTCTCTGCAAGTTTATGGACAGAATATTGTCCATATCAAACTCTTGTCCTTTAATCCCATTTTCCCTTCACAGATGCTCCATGGCAGGGGTTGGAATGAGCTGAGCTTTAAGATCCAACCCAAATTACTCAAGGATTCTCTGGTTCTGTGATTCTGCAAAGAAAAGATTCAGGAGCAGAGTGCTTTTTTTTTTCCCCCCCCCAACATTCTGTGGAGTAAATCTCAAGCTCAAAGGATAATTATTATAATTTGACAGGATAAATTCTTTATAATCCTTTGATAAACAGTTTTCAGGTCCAAATTCTGTTTTAGCCAGAGTGGCAATTGCAAAAGGTGATATTTCCATGGGAAAAGGTGAGGAGGAGAAGAAACACCTCCTCAGAGTTTTGTGTCAAATGAGGGTTTCATCCTCAATTCCCCTTTCCTGGTATTTTTTAATTTGGGATGATATTTTGGTCAGCCCAAGACAATAAGAAAATCTGCATTTTCCGGAACTTTTTCCCCCAATGTAAAAGGTTTTCCTTAGTGCAGGTAGAAGAGGGTTAAGGCAGGTTGGGATCCTCCAGCAGCTCTGTTTTTCTGGGAAAAGCTGGGAATGTGGCTGGGCCCAGCTCATCCCTTCAGCCGTGGGGCAGAGCTTCATCCCCTGGGCTGGGCCTTTAACTCCAACCAGCAGCAAAACCCGTGGAATTCGGACATGGGGCTGACTTTGGTGGATAAAAATCTACCAGAGTTAGCTGGAACTGCTCGTTTTGTGGGGACAGGGCTGGGAAAAGCCCAATCAGCAGCGATCCAGCGCCCGGATCGGAGCTGCTGATCAATACCCGGCTTGGGCAACCCCTCCTGCGAGCCCACAGGGAGCCAGGACGGGACAAACCAGGGCCCAGCGAGGCTTTTCCAGGGCTTAACCCACAAGAAATGTCCCTCACGCCACGATTTGCTCAGGAACGTTTGCGTGGGGGCCACGGGGGTTTATTGCCACAGCTGACCGGGAGAGAAATACAGGATATTACCTGAGGGCCGTGATGTTTGCTGGGTGTGGGACAGGGCGAATATCAGCCTGAATCCTGAATCCTGGCGTTCCTAAAACTTGGAAATCCCACATAGGAGATGTCTCCTCAGTCAGACTCATTCCCTGCTCAGATTGGAAAATCAGCAAATGTATTGCTGTTTTTGTTGTTTTTTTCTCCCCCCCCCTCCCCACTTCTTTCCTCCTTCTTGACTTTGTCTAGGAACTGTGGAACCTCTTTAATTGACGCGGGGCTGTTACCGCAGGTTTCTGCTAAGGTTAATAAAGCAGAAATTTAATAGATACATTAAACTGTCTGGGAGAGAGGCTGAACAGTTCTCGTGAGCGCTGGCATTGACCTCGCTGCACTTAAGGGCTCTGAGTCAGACTCCTGACGCCACGAGGCACAGGGAGAGTGGGAATGCATTTATGCCTTGGGTGTAATTCAGCCTCACAAGCTCTGGGCCTTCTGGTGCACTAAGAGTTATTTCAGGCGTTGCTTCACCACACTCAAGAGCCAAAAAAAAAAAAAGGGCTTTTCTAGTTGAAGGTTGTTTAAATTTATTTCCCCCTGCAGTTTTATTTATTAGTGGTTAAAATCTCGGTATCAATTGTTTGTAGCTGTTCACTTACAGCAATCAATAAAAATGGATCAGAGATGAGGAAGGCAGCATCCCTGGAATGATTAATCTTGTTTCTTTCTCCAAAGGCTCTGGATTTTGGCCTGGATTCTGATGCACATGGAATGTCTCCCTGCTTTAGAAGGGGCTGGGTTCATTATGCAAAGGGAATGTGATAAAAGTAATGCCACACAACTTCTGATCCATTCATGGAGCCACAGACAAGTTTGGGTTTGCAGGGACCTTAAAGCTCATCCCATTCCACCCCTGCCATGAGCAGGGACAACTTCTGCTATCCCAGGTTGCTCCAAGCCCCACCCAGCCTGGCCTTGGACACTTCCAGGGATCCAGGGGCAGCCACAGCTTCTCTGGGAAATCCATTCCAGCCCCTCTCCAACCTCACAGCCAAGAATTACTTCCTAATATCCAAGCTAAACTTTCTCTCAGTTGGAATCGATTCCCCCTTGTCCTGTCACCTCTGCCCATGTAAAAAGTCCTCTCCATCTCTCCTTCAAGTACTGAGAAGCCACATTTGAATGAATGTGATCATTTGCATTTTTCTCACGACAAATTTCAAACCAAACATGTGGATTGCCTTTCGTCCAAAGGCTCCCTGCTTGGGCAACTGGGCTTCACTGGAATTGTGGTTCTGGCTGTAGAATTTGCTTCTTCCTGAGCAGATTTTCCTCCTTGAACCTCTGAGTTTTCACTCTGCTCTGTGGGCTGGGTGTGCCTTGTTCAGCTGCACCTGTGCATGGGCCATTAGTTTGGCATAAAGGCATCTCAAACCAGCGGGAATTCATCCCAGGCACTGCCAGCACTGCCAGATGTATTTTAAACCCTTACACGAAACTGAAACACCCCACACTGCCTTGAACTCTGCTTGGACAGACTGTGGATTGTCCAGATCTCCCTGAGTCCAGTGCAACAAGTCACATGTTTGTAATTAAGCTCGTGGTTGGAATCAAGATGTAGATGGGGCTGCAGAGAGAATCAATGATTGCTGCAAGAGTCATTTCCTTGCGCAAGGCAATTTAGCTGCCCTGAATATTAAGCTCTCCTAATTAAAATGACATATTCACATATGTATTTATGTGTGGAAAAAAGCAAGTTAAGAAACCTCCAGAAAACAAAAGCTTGTGGCTCTTTCGTATCGGTTTCCAAGAAGGGAAACAAAAAAAAAAATAGTGAGACGTGATGGAATAAAACCTCAATCAGGATTTGAAATGCTTTCAAATATCACCAAAAAATTGAATTCAGAGGATATCACTGCTGAAGAGAATCCAAGTAATCACTAAATATTTACCTTGTTGCCAGCCCTATGTTTTAAACCCTCACCAAGACAACAGTGGAGCCAAAGTGGAGCTTCTGTGTTATTATTTTAGTCTGAGATACAGCAAGTAAATAAGAAGAAAAAGCTCAAATTCTTTGCTTGTTTCTGGCGCTGTTTCCACCAGAAGAGCATGGAACAGAACAGACTTCTGTTTTTATAACATGGCTATCAGTAATAGGCTAAAAATACGTCTTGTGATTGAAGTGTTAAGTGCTGAATTGATTATTTCTATTAGCATTCACAGCTATTGGGAGTGGATTTATTAAAAGCTCCCTTGCAGCAGCAATCCGGAAACATTTACAAGGTTGTGCACTTTTAATGGAATAGCTGAGTTTCACTCGGGGCGAGTGGGAGGGATTATGGAATGTCAGTGATTGTCTGCAGTTGGAAAAGCAGGGAAATCCGAAGCATATGTGCTGTATATGTGTGATACGGAGTGACAGGACACGGGGAAGGGATGCAAGAGAGGAGGGTTAGATGGGATATTGGGAAGGAATTCCTGGCTGGGAGGCTGGGGAGGGGCTGGCCTGGAATTCCCAGTGAAGCTGTGGCTGCTCCTGGATCCCTGGAAATGTCCCAGCCCAGGCTGGAGCAGCATGGGATAGTGGAAGGTGTCCCTTCCCATAGGAGAGGGTGGGACAATAAAATCTTCAAGGCACTTTCCAACCCCAGCCACTCCACAATTCCCAGATTCTCTAAGTGTGTCCCTGTGAGGAGCACTCTCTCCTGGCACGGCACGTGTGTGATTCCACGGTGCACTATCCTGGTGATTCTCTCTGGGATGTGTCACTGTGGGATTTCTCCATCTCCCCACGTCCCAGTGCAACGTGGGACACCTTATCAGAAAGCCCTGAGCTGGTATCAGCTGCCTCCTCTCCCAGAGTCACCACTGGCTCCAGGCCTGGAATGCTGGGAGCTGACTCTGCTCCCTCTGTCTTGACCAGAACCAGTGCCAAAGGTGGTTCCCAGCTCTCAGTAATTAGCACAGGAGAGGCAGAAAGTAAGCAGGAAACCGTACAAATGAAAAGAAAAGCAAGAAATAACAAAATGAGGACACTCAGCTTGTAGACAAGTGTTTATTAATTAAAAACATTAAAGAAAAAATAGCCTAATGCAGATGGAATCTATCTGTGACAGAGAACCTTTAAGAGAGATATTAAGGGAAGAAATACGTGCAGAAAGTTTATGTGAAGCAAAGGATACATGTTCTGGGAGCACTGTTGATTATCTTTATCTTGCGATGACTTAGAGATCCTGCAGATGAAATTTAGTAACAGTGCTGAACTTAAATGTGGGGGGTGAAAAAACCCCACCAACACTAAGTTGGCTGTAGCTACTGAAGGGAATGAGAGAAGGTCTCAGAATCCCAGACTGGTTTGGGTTGGAAGGGACCTTAAAGCCCATCCCACTCCACCCCTGCCATGGGCAGGGACACCTCCCACTATCCCAGGGTGCTCCAAGCCCTATCCAGCCTGGCCTTGGACACTTCCAGGGATGGAGCATCCACCTCTTCTCACAGCTGTATCCACAGTGGAGGAGAATTTTCCATATTGTGGACTGTTGGTGATGCCTGACCCTCACTTTAGAAGAGTCTGAATATGACCCAGTGAGATCCTGACTTCCCAGTTACCACAGGAGTCTCCTGTCTTTGCCCACTGAGCTGTCTGGGGCTGTTCCTGATACCATCAAGAGCCACTGGTCCTCAGCTTCCAGTGCCTCCAGCTTTCATCTCCGTGTGGGTGATGGCAGAGGGGTGAGGAGAGAGGCGGCAGGAGGAAGTTGTCCCTTTGATTTGGTCAGCAGGATTCCCTTGGGGAGTGTGGAAAAAGCAGCTCCCCGTGGCAGAGGAAGTGGGTGAGAGCCCAGCACAGAGCACAGAGCAATCCCTGCTTGGGGACAGCAAAAAAAGGACAAAAGGACCGTACAACATCTGCAAAACCAGCAGCAGCCACTCATGTGGGAAGCAGAGCTCCCATGTACTCTTTAATTAATCAAATGGGTCATCCCATGACTTTGGCTTTACTTGGAGACTTGTGATTTCTTCTCTCTCTTCTTGGGAGGCTTTTCTGAGCCCATCACACCTCACACAGCTGAGGATTTGCACAGGGAATGGGGCTCAGCCTGAGCTTCCTGTGCAAAGACAAAGTGTGAAATGATCCTTTATGACCCTTCTGTGAGGGATAGAATCATGGAAAAATGGAATCCCAGAATCCTGGAATGGTTTGGGTTGGAAGGGACCTTAAAGCTCATCTCATTCACCCCCTGCCATGGGCAGGGACACCTTCCACTATCCCAGGTTGCTCCAAGCCCCATCCAACCTGGCCTTGGGCACTTCCAGGGCGGGGAATTGCAGATAACTCCTCACTGGGATGAGCCAGCAAGGACAGACATTTGCTTTTAGATTCAGGTAATTTATACAAAATTAAAAATTACCCTCCTCCACTTTCTAAGAATGTTGTACACAGCGAATTTGAGTTCAACATACGTAGGTAGGAATTTTTTCCTAACCCTGATCCATAAATACTCTCCTTTTGCATTTGTGAATCCTTCTTTTCCAGCTGTAGCATTCCCACTTGGGAGAAGGCGCTGTGGAAGTGGCACATGGAGCAGTGATGAGAGGAGATGCTTTTTGTGCCTTTCCTAACTTCAGTTTCCATAATTTGCAGGATGAAAATAAGATATTTTAAACTGGTATTATTTAAATCCTTAGAAGAAGAAGCCAAAGAGTCACCAGAATTTGTGCAGTAGTTTTATATGTGGGATTTTTTTGGGTTTGGTTTGGTTTTTAACTCCTCTGAAGCCCTGGGATTTTCCATCCAGCCCACCAGCTCCTGGGAATCACTCCCTGATATTTGTCTCCTCCTTTAGATGGTGAGGGAGCTGAGATCTGGGGATCCTAAAATAGGTGCTGATTTCAGCAGTCTCACATCACCGCAGATAAATCTCTTTGTGTTAAATCCCAAAGTATTGAAAGCCTCTTGGGAAAAGGAACCCTGCTGGATTTGGAGATCTGAATCTTAAATTTTAAATTCTAAATTCCGAATTTTAAATTTTAAATTTTACATTCTAAGTTCTAAATTCCGAATTCTGCTGAATTTCCCGGCTGAGAGCGCTCACCAAACTGAGTTTTAGGCAGAACTTTCACTCCTTTCATGGGTTAAAACAAACTCTTAATAACTTTTCCGTGCTAAATGACCAAATTCTGGTGGAAAGGCAGCAAAGCAAAGAAAGGCAGGCGTGCCCTGAGATCTGATTTCTTCCAGTGCAAAGCTGACGGCGAATTTTGGTTGCGGGACCTCTGGCACTCCTTTCTTCTGCTGGAAAATCCCGCGTGGTGTTTAAGCTCCCTGAGGCACCCCATGGGGATATAATCAATGAGAAAAGAGGCTTGGGACAGAGCCAAGAGGGTTTGCCTGGCTCTGTGTCCCACCCCCACCCTCCATCCGCTGGGAATTCAGCTCCAGGGAAATCCTGCATCCTCCTCTGGCCTTCATGGATTTCCATCCAGGGTGATACAGGAGAAAAGATTGGGTAAAAACAATAATTTGTTCTTTAGAACGATGCAAGTTAGGTTAAGGAAAAAAAAATAATAAAAAGGGGCCTTTCTGGCAGAGCTGATACTTTTAATGAGGTTTACTGATAGTTTTATTCAAATGTGACCTTTGCAGGAATCAAAGTCTAGCAAAAAAAAAAAAAAAAGTCCTAAATGCCACTTTATTATAGTGACACACACTGGTGTCGCTGTATTTTAGGGTCTGTCAGCATTTCCATTATAAACTTCCAGAATTTTTAATTTAACTCTGCTATAAAATCTGCATCTGAAACACTCCTTGTGTTTAGGAGCAGGCTTTAGTTTAAAAAATAAATGGCTGTCTCTGTTCCTACCCCACCGTAAAGGATTTCTGGTGGAGTAATTCTTTCTTTGCTAGGTGGAATTACTGATTCTACCTGGACAAAAAGCTTTGGGAAGAGTCCTGCGCCTTGAAAAATTCAGTTAAAATGAGTTTGGAGTCAGTTTTCCTCCTTCTCATGAGAAATAAAAACGCTGTAATGCTTCTTTCCAGCATTCTTAGTCTCCCTTTTGCTTGTGGCACCGCACGGAAGGAAGGGGAATTTTATGGAGTTTGAATATTATCACAGAACCTTTGGATGTGGGCTTCAAAACAGGTGGGAAAATCTATTTATTGCAGTCCCTGACAACCTCAGGGTGACATTGCATTTAGCACTTACATTTAGGGCCTTTTGGGGTTTTCTCTGTGAAGGTTGAGCGAGAAATTCCTAAAGAATCCATATCTGCCATCTTCAGCTTTCTGCTGCTCAGGACTTTCCCATCAATAGGTCGTAGCTGGAATTGATTATTCCAGGTTTTCCTCGTAGATTTTCTGTTCTTGTTTTACGGTTTGTGAAAAATTTTCTGTTCTTCATCTTTATCGTATCTTTACATATCCAGATGTATAAAATACTATCACAATTGACTGATGTTATGCCCCACTCCCACTTCCCTTCACTTCTTTTAAATTTTAACTTCACTTAAGGCCTCTGGACTAATTTCTGAATCTCAGTTTTCAAAAGAGACATCGAAATAGGGTTTTTTTTTTTTCATTCTGTGTTGTCCTCTCAGTGTTTAAAAATAAAGCAGCCAATGTTCTGGTGGCCTGGCTGAACATTGACCTGCCCTGTGAAGAGTTTTTTAACAACAATCAACTTAAAAAGAATCCAAAATTAATATTAGTTCACACCAGACACTGCCACAAAGCCCATTTTGAAGCTGTTTTCCAACAAAGCCTGAAATAAATCCTTCTGGAAAGACAGGGAGACATCCCAGAGCCATTGTTACATCCTTCCCTTTACATTTCCTAAAATAAACCAGACTCATTTTCTCTCCTCTTCTGTTTTTCATGAATAAAGTTTCGGAATTAGTGATTTATTAGCAAAAAGGGTCTGAAAGCCATGAAGAGATTCTTCTGTGTGGCTGTATCATTTACTTTGAAATGTTAAGTATATCTATATATAGTCAGCAGGTGGATTTTAATGTCTGTGGATATATATATGTATTTTCCCCCAAATTAGTTTTCCAGCAGCATGTGCTGATTAGAGAAATGACAAGAAAATCTGATGATGACTGAAGAAAGTTTTTCTATAAAGAGATCATTTCAAGGGCAAGAGCAACTTCTGATGGCTCTCATCCTGGAGCACAGGGGATTGAGCAGGGAATAATCTCAGCATGGAATTCTGCCTCGTGTTTATCACCACCCTCACATTTTGATAGTTGATATAGGTAACTAATCCCACTCTGATAAGTCACTTCTTAGTGTGTGTTTCTCTTTCCAAACGTGGATGTGGCTCCAATTAATACTAATTGGATTTATGGAGGAAAATACCCTGTGGGACTTCCGGGCTGGGTTGGTGTAGGAGCTGTGTATCGTGGAATGCGATCACTGCAGAGGTATTGCCAAAAATATTCCCACCGAATCTGCCTGGTTTTCTCCTTTTTTTCTGGTTATTTGTAGCAAAAAAGAGTTGTTTGTAAACCAACTCTAGTAAACAGAGCATGGGGCCTGCTCTGTAGAATTATGGGAGAAAATATATTCAAATATAAATGTCAGAAGAAGGACTAAGGTTGTGAAGTGTGCAGTGCTGGTGAGTGCAGGTACAAAAAGGATGTTAAAGGCCAGAGCAAAGAGAATTCCATGGGGAGCTGAACCTTTGAGTAGCTGCTCACGTGTGCAAGTAAAGAAAAAAATTTTTAAAAAAATTAAAAAGAAAATTCTGTATTTCATAACAAGCAGCATGGTTTTAAACCCCCATCCTATTTCTCATCGATATTTCAGCGGGATTTTTCAAAACACAAAGATATTGGAGAATCATGGAATGACTGAGGTTGGAGCTGATCAGCTGCGGGCCAAGAGCTGCCACCTGCTTGGGATGGGAGCTGGAGCTGCAAGAGGAACATAAAAGCCTCTCTATTTATCTGGCTTGTAGCTCCTGGCAACTTGTTGCCATCATTATTCTACTATTTCAATGTCCAGTGGAGAAATTTGTATTTTAGCTTCTCACAGAACACTGACTTCGCTGGTTGTTGTCCTTGTAGAAGAGCGGGGGGACTTTACAGCAATTGAAAGGTGTTTGTGAGCAGCCTGGAGCTGGATTTTCAGCACAGTCAGCAAGAAGCAGCCTCCCAGTCTGGTTTGCAGCACTAAAATATGGATTATCCAAGCTGGGGTCGCGGGCAGCAGTCAGAAATCTGTGCAGGCTCGGGAGTGTGGGGCTGTGTGAACAAATCTGCATAATTGCGCCTCGAAATCCCGGCACGTTCCACGAGCAGCGACTCCCCCAGTGCAGCCACACTTGTTTAGGCTCTCCCACCTTCTGAATGACAAAAAGCAAAACCCAAATATGTGACAAAACCCGGGGGTATTTATAGCCGCTATTGGCTGTTGTTGTGGAGGATGGAGATGCATCTCCTCTCTCAACAAGTTCCATATGTTGCATGGATCCGTAGGTGGTGTTCCCGTGCATTCAGGGATCTGTCTATTAACTCATTGAACAGCAAATGATTTGCTTGTTCTGTTTGTTTACCCGAAGCCGAGCTAAACTTGGCTAATTGGTGTCATGGGCAGTTAAAAATATCCTTTTGCCTCATTAGACAGCCAAGCTGGGGAAGAGTTGCTCAGAAATGTTGTGTGGTGCCTTGGAGGTTTCCAGGGCCTGACTGGTTTTAACTCCAAGGAAGTTGGGGTGGATTCTTGCTGGAACAGCCTGGAGAAGAAGATTGGACTGGAATTCTCCTCCCAGCTTGGATTGTCCCCTGATCCTGACGCTGAGGAGGTGCCGAGACCTCCTGTGCGTTGTAGGTGCAATGTTAGGTAGTTTGTTAATTCCTAATTCTCCTGTTCCTCCACTCCTTTCCTAATTTCCCATCCCCATCTGCAGCAAAATTCACAACAAGATCGGATTTCACCTCCTGCCTCATCTGAGAATTAGCCCCAATTAGAGCTTATTTGTCCAGCATTAATGAGGAGGTCAGTGCATCCCACAGACTTCCTCCATGGTGCATAACAGGAATATCCACCAGACATCCCAAAGCCACATCCCATGTCAAGGCAAGGTTCTGCCCTTAGGACCATTCCCAAACGTCCTGGAATCCTCACCCTCATCCCAGCAAAGCTTTCATATTCCCATTCCATTTCTCTGTATCCCTGTGTGTCTTTGCTGGGTGCTTTCAGAGCCTTGGCGACTCCCTGGAAATGCTTTGGTTCCACTCCCCTCCCAGGAACTTTTCCTCATTTTCAGTTGGGAAGTTTCCCATTTTTCCTGCTTTCCTGGGCCAAACACTGTTGTTGTTACCACCATGGGAGTTGGGTATGGTACCGGGTTTAAAATTAAATTTCAACGCTTGACTGGACATGTACTGGCATGAGAAAAATCCTTGGATGTGGAAATCACACATGATCTTGGAAAAAATTGATTTTCTGTCTGTAAACGTTCTTCTTTTTTTAAAATATAAGTCATGGCAAAAATGAATAAAACGGATTAAATATTGCTGAAGTCAGCCTTAAAATCCATACAGTGAAATCCCCAGAGATTGTTGCAGAATGTAGAAAAAATAGAAAAATCCAGTGTTTTGGACCAACTTGGTTTGAAATGGATGAGATTCCATCAAGGGTAGAGGAGATAAATGTTGATTTAAATCCCAAGTGGAGGCTGTAGAGTCATCAGAATTGTTTTGCCTTTACCCTGATTTAGAGGGAAACTGAATGCCCGACAGGTTAGGATTTAAATTGGAGTTTTATCTTTGAGATTACTTTAATTTTACAGAATAATCCCAGTTTATAAAGGCAAAGGCACAGGCAGTGCATGTAAAAACTCCATGAGGGATCCCTGGAGGTGTCCAAGGAAGCCTGGACGTGGCACTCAGTGCTCTGGGCTGGTGACAAGGTGGGGACTGGGCACAGCTTGGACTGGATGATCTTGGAGGTCTTTTCCAACCTCAATCATTCCATGATTCTCCAATATCTTTGTGTTTTGAAAAATCCCTCTGAAATATCAACAAGAAATAGGATGGGGGTTTAAAACCCTGCTGCTTGTTATGAAATACGTCGCTGTATTTTTTTTTTTTCTTTTTTTGGGGGGTGGTTATTTTCCTCACAATTATAGTGGGAGCAAAAATAGGCACATCCTTCAATAATTTGGAATCCATGGATGCTTTTGGTTCTGGTGTCGTGAATACAATATAAATGGAACTCGTTTTCTTTTTTTAGGGAGATACAGCTGCAGTTGCTTTTAGATATTCCAAGGCAGTAACCTCTGTAAATGACATTTAAGGAATACATCTAAAAATGCCTACTGGAGCCTTGTAAACCAGGAACGAATTTCAGATGGCAGCTAAGGGAGGGAAATGCTGCATGTGGAGCAACTGGAAAGCTTGCAATGAGAAACTGGGGGTTAAAGTTAAACAGCTGAGGGCAGCTGCTCTTGGGTTGCACCAGATACAAAGATTTAACTGGTCCTGCAAGGAAAAATCTTGGATTAATTGTAGCAGAACAGAACACTTTTTTTTTTTTTCTTCCTAAAAAATATGCTCCTTCTTTTTGAGGAACAACAATCCCAACTTTGAAACGTCCTGATTTTTTGTGAGGGTTTTGGTGGCACCAACAGAGCCCAGGCTGGGTTCGTTCTGCTTATCCAGTGAGGAGAAGAGATGTCTCCAACCTGGAAATTGGACCTTTAAAGATCCTTTCCAAGCCAAGCCATTCCACAATTCTATGGGAGTTTGGATCTCATGCAGGGAGAGGGTGCTGAGCTGTGGAAGCCAGAAGGGTTTGTTTCTGCCTCTGGAAAGAGCAGGAATATCTTTGAGCTCTTCTTGCCCTGGTTACGAGGGAGAAGCTTTGGAGAGCGACTCCATTGGCTCCGTGACAGCTGGGAAACTCCTTCATCCTGAGGTTATTCCTTGTGAATCCCGTTCTGCTGGCTCCGGTGCCCCTTCATGTGGCTGTGACAGCTGCGGAGGGATTGGAGAACTGGCTCCAAAATTTCCATGGCTTTGTTTTGCAAAACAGGCACACAGGAATAGATAATGGGTGAGATATGGAGACCTACCTGCTCGAGTACGGAAAGGAGCAAATTAATGGGAAAAATGAATTAGGAGTATTTTTATTTGCATAATTTCCATTAAGAAAACATTCTTTTATCCCAAGAAAATGGAGCCTGAGCTAGATTTTGAATGGGGGATATTAAAAGAAGCCTGGTTTTTTTTGTTTTTTTTTTTTTTTCCTTTCCCTGCAGTCTGACAGGAAGCAGCAAGTGATTGCAGAGCAGAAAACTCTGCTCCACCAAACACATTCCAGCCATTCCTTCACCCACCATGCTCCTGCCCGGAGCTGAGGGGAGGCACGGGAAGGGAAAGTGCCAGGGAAGTTGACATCACCCCGTCCTGGCTGCTTTCCCCATGGAAAGTAAACAAAGGCACGCAGGGCACCATCCAGCCCGCACTTGGTGTGGTTCTGTAAAGCCTGGGATGTTTATCCTCAGATCCCAAATGAGCCTCTGGAGCAGCCTCCAGGCCTAGGAGGGCTGCAGAGGCTGGATCCAGGATGAGGGAATGAATTCCTCGCTCCGTGTGCGAACGCCGTTCTGCCCTTGGGTGAGGCTGTGTAAGCAGAGGGGGCTGCAGAGGGATCTGGGATAAAACCTTTCCTCCTTGGATGGCATCCCATGGAGAAGGATGAGATCCTGCAGGAGTCTTGCAGCTGTCCAGGAGATCCCAGAGCCAGGAGAGAGGGGAAGGTTCTCCCCAAGCCGTGTGGCTTCGCTCCAAAAGCCGTCGCTGTGCTTCCCACCACGGAGAACTCCTGTTCTCATGGATGGGGGCTTGGATTTCCGTGCTTTTATCTGGGAATCTGCAAAGATTCTGGTTTTGACAAGGAACTTTGTCCTGCACCAGGCCACAGCTTCCTGCCACACCTTCTGGGCGTGTTTTCTGCTTCTGTGCCTGGCTGATACTCCGAGCTCTTCCACCCAAACAATGATACGCAAACCAGGAATTCCAAACTGGGCCTTCTTCCCTTTCTGTCTCTGATCTTATTAAAAACCAGCAGTTTCCAGGCTGGATGGTGAGAAGGAATCCCAGCAGCTGTCACGATGCAGAATCTATAACATGGTTTTGAGGAAATGAGTCAAAAGTTTATCACAGAATCCCAGAATGGTTTGGGATGGGAGGAACCTTAAAGCCCATCCCATTCCACCCCTGCCATGGCAGGGACACCTTCCACTATCCCAGGGTGCTCCAAGCCCTGTCCAGCCTGGCCTTGGACACTGCCAGGGATGCAGCACCAACAATTACGGATCCTAGATGCTAATTTTTGCATTTTTAGTTCCAAAGGACATGGCTCAGTGCAGATAATTTGCCATTTATCAATGATGGGGGCGGGAGATGCCTAAAATACATTTATTCCCCTCCTCTTGATTTTTTACATAATTCCTAGAGATCAGTTTGAATCTCTCCACCTTCCCTGGCAAGATACAAGCCTGCTACGGATTCAACGAATTAACTTGATGTAGAATTTGGTAATTTCTCAGTTCAATCTGATTTTTAAGCCCCCTTCCTTCGGCTTCCCTTCAAAAGCTTTGGCTTTGTTTTGCTTCCCAAGCCCCAGCCTTGCCCGAGGCGCCGCTCCTCGGCCCCGTACCTGAGCAGGGCGATGCTCTGGGGGGTGACTGCTCCTGTTGTCAGCTGTGAGGAAGGTTGGAACATTTTCCTCCGTGGCATCCTTCCCACAGCTGTCATTGCTGTCTGCAAGTTTATTCTCAGCACAGTGTGAAGCTCTCAGCCCTGCAGAAGGGCAACACTTCCCCTGAAATTGTGAAGACATGAGTTTTATATTCAGTTTGCTCTTGAGCAGAATGGAACTTGTTACCAGGTCCTCTTCCCTCCTTATATTCAAGATTGGTGTGCATTGTTCAGGGAATTCTGGGCCAATTTGCTCCGAGTGCTGCATAAATGTGTTTTATTATGACTCAGAAAAGGTTTTCTGGTTAGAAAATCGTTGCAATGTGGATAATGCACTACTGAAGGACGGCCTTCTAAAAATACAGAAATGGTTTTTCTTCACATAAAAAGTTTGTATTGCCACACAGGCTCATTGAATTCTGTGGGGTAAGGAAGAAAGCTTCATTATCCCTGAAAACCAGAGCACTTCCTTACGTATATCCCTGAATTCCAGTCCCAATCTGGTCGCACTCACCTCCCGTAAACAGGACACGGCTCCAGGATTTCTCTGGGATGGATGTGCACATGCTTGCACATGGATATAAACACCACATCAAGAGGAACAATGTCCCAGGGTTATCCTGGTGCACACAGAATGCATCTGGGAGCGGGGAATACTGTTGGAAACTGGGAATTATCTGAAAGGTTCATCTGGGATAGCAAAACCTTGCGGCTCCACAGACATCAAGATATCTGGTGGAGAAGGAACCCACACAAGGAAAATATGGAAATAATTGGCAGTAGAACAAACAGCAGTGCATGGAATAAAGAAGAGGGAAGAGGAAGTAACTGGCAGGGAATAGCAGATGGGAATTTTATAGGGAAAGTGTGTGGCATCCTGTGAGCTTTTATGGCTGTGGTGGCAGCAGCAGCAGCTCTGGACTTCCCAGACCAGTGTGGCTCCTTCCTGCTCTGTTTTTCAGGTCTGTAAATCAGGGCTCAAGTCTCGTCTCCATCTGAATTCTGTTGCATAGGAGGACATTTCTTAGGGAAGGAGTTCCTGGCTGGGAGGGTGGTGAGGCCCTGGCACAGGGTGCCCAGAGAAGCTGTGGCTGCCCCTGGATCCCTGGAAATGCTCAAGGCCAGGTTGAAGCAGCCTGGGATAGTGGAAGGTGTCCCATCCCATGGAACTGGATGATCTTTAAGGTCCCTTCCAACCCAATCCCTCCTGTGATTCCATGATTCTGTGATTTACTTAAGCTCATTCTCTCCAAACCACCTGGGATGGCTCCTGCACCTTGGGCCAGCCATGGCCATGCACTTGCAGGCTCTAAAATCTCAGGTTTTTCACTTTGAACTGCAGGGAAGGGAGAAATATTTCATAAATATCCAGGTATTTGAAGCAAAAAGGGGATTTATAGTTGTTGATGCAGAAATTCCAGAAAAAACAATTGCTAAGGCAGCTGTGAAATTATTGCATGGGAGAGAAACGAGGCTGAGGGAGCTGGAGTTTTTATTGTGTGAGCTGTGGTTTTAGGAACTGAGGATCAGCTGTTACCTGCTCACAGCAGAGCTCCTCAGCCCCGCTCTTGTGGGCATAAAAAATTCCAAGAGCAGAAGGTGGAAATTAGTGGACCCCCAAAACCGGTTCTTCCAGCCTGGCACTGGTGCAAAGGGAGCATCAGACCATGGCAGGTTCAAAACCAGGTGAGTTTTGGATTCCAAGGAGCAGGAATTCCATTGAAGTTGTTGTTTCCCCGCCGGGCAGGGGTTCTCTGTGCTCAAGGCATCCCATCCACCGGGTAAGTGAGTGTGGATGCTTCCAGCCTCCAAAGGGGATGCAAAACCCAGATTCCTGGTGGATGCAAATGCTCCGGGCTGGGTGGAACCGCTGGAGGAACGAGCAGGGCAGGACCCGCTCCTTGCAGCTTCCAGCCTCAATTCCTTACCCCGTCCCTGCTTTGCCTCTCCACAGAGATCCCCTGCCAGTTCCACGCTGGTCTCCTTGCTAATTCCCGAGCTCAGTGTTTGTTCCTGAGTGGCTGCAGCGCTCACAAGTTTCCTGGATCCTTTCCAGCTCGTGTTTGGGGCTGACATCACCTTTCCCGGAGTGAATTCCTGCTCTTCCTTGGGGCTGACCTCCGACTCCGTGTTGAGTGCCGTGTCCTGGCTTTTGGGAATGCTGCCTTCTGCTCCTGGGAGCAGCCACACAGGCAGAAACTTCTTTGATTTCAGGGATTCCTCACTCTTTGCCATTTGTTGTCCTTTAGGATTTTAAAAGTGAGCTGGACACCCTTTATTGGGATTCTCACTGCAGATTCTGCTCTCTCTCTCTAATCTTTTTCTGTCACTGAGTTTTGAGAGCTCCTTGGCTCTGTGGTTTTTATTTTCCCTCTTTTTAGCATTCAAATGAATCTGCTGAAGGATGCATCCCTTTCATTCCACAGCTATGGAATAAGGAACTGATTTGTCTTAACGATTTGCTCTTGGGGTGACTCCTGTCTCCTGCTAAAACCAAACCAACGTTTCCTTTTCACTGCTCGGAATTGCACAATTGATATTTATTGCTCAGTTCCTCAGGGAGGATAAGTAGCCAGTTCCTAAAAGGACAGAAAAGATGGCTGTTTTGGCAGGATTAACTTTAAACCATAAATATTTATTTTTTTAATTACTAAATCCTACTGCCCTTCAAGTTCAGGGATAATGGAGTCAGACAGGAGACACAGATTCCATGGAGAAGTTTGTTAAGTTTATTATAGAACTTGTAATTTCTTCTTCGTTCCCTGCTGGCATTTGAGTAGCAGGACCTGCAGAGTTTAATAATCAATAGCAGCGAGAGAACTTTCCTGGAGAAACCTTTGGAGGACAGGGCATTGTAGTGGTTGGAATTTGGGCTGGGAATCTAATTTGATGAATTTATCCAGGCAAGCTATTCAACTTTGGAGTGACTCAGCTTCCCTATTTTGAAGCAGAGTTACCAGTAAGACATTAAATCTGGATGTTATTAATGGGAAATCAAGTTACATTGCTGAAAGTATAAAAAAAAAGGTTCATATCCTGCTTTAAATATAACGATTTTCTCACTTCCAGTAACTTCTGGGGCCATAAAAACGGCCTCGGTTACAACTGAAATCAAATTGATAAAGGACAAAGTGGTGCTTATAGAAAATAAGAATGGTGGAATGTGCTGATCCAAGGAAAACAGGAAAAATGGTCCGTTCAGGATCTCCCAGGAGCACAGGATCCTCAGAGGTCACTGTGGGCAGCTGCAGGTCTGACCCTCTGCCATCCCAGTGCCTGCAGAGAGAGGGAAGGGAACGAGGTGTTTTCCTGGGGCACATTTCACGTGTAGAAGCATCAGCTGGAGTTGAAAGGCCACGAGTTAATTTTAACTGGGAGAAACTCTTTGGGAGCGTGAAATAAATCAATGAATTGAGTTGGTGCAGCCACGTGAATGGAAGTGTTTTGTCCCACGAGGATTCCTGAGGTTTAGCAGAGGTGTTCAAAACACCCAGTCCTTGTAGTGACTCTTGTTTTGCTGTCAGTACGAGGAATCTCTTCTTTGGGCTCTGCAACATTTACAAACACATAACCAGGCAGTACCCAAGCTCAGCACTCTGTTGAGAGAGTGTGTTTGAGGGTCTGAAGGAGGTTGTGCATGGATATGTGTGCAAGTGGAAAAAGAAATCCATATGGTGAAGGATGCTGGGTGGTTTGGAATACAGAGGAAACTGGGTTTGACACCCTGAGTTGAACTCCAGACTTGGTTTGGAGGCTCATCCTGATGCAATAATCGAGTGTTCCGAGTTGCACGAACCCAATAACTACTTAAAGCCATTTAATACAACAAAATATTATCTAGAGTAACTAAAACCTCGCCAATGTCTTTGTTAGCAGGGCAGTGGTGAAGAGATCCGATCAGGAGCGGATTTCTGCCCGCCAGACAAAGAATTGACAGCATTTGTGGTTGAAATAAGCTGCTCTGTTTGCAGACTGGAGCAAAAATCCTTTCTGTACAGCTGGTGAGTTTTTGTTTTTGCAGTCAAAACAGATGCACTGGCTGGGGCAGCCACTGGGAATGGTTGGCTTTAACCCGTGCTGCAGTCATTAGTGGTAAATTCTGTTAATAGTAAACTGTTTGCTATTTAAAGAGGCTGATTCCAGGCCAGCTTTCCAAGGAAAAAGTTACCTGCTGTTATTGCTTTGATTAAGTGAAAGCTCAGCCCAAAACAATAATAAAAAAAAACGCAACACCCCCCTGCTCCTTCTACTCCGTGGCCATTAAAACCTGGAGAAAATGTGAAAAAGAGCACGTGCACGCTCCTTTACAGTTCTGAGGGAGCCCTAAATTTGTGCCAGTGCAATGCTCAGAGAATGTGGCTGTTAGGCACATTCCTTCTTCTGGAAGCACTGGCTGTAAATCCAATTTTATAGATTAAAGACTTGTAGCATAATGTAGGCACCTGTTGGTTTATGGCAGCCTAAAAATATCTGCCTGCCCATAACATGTTTTTCAGCAACTTGGAGCATATGTATGTTTTTTGATACCTTTTAGCTATTTTTTCCAGGCCTCGTCTGCCACCTCAGCTTGTTGTGCTGGCTCTAATAGGAATAATAAAGGACATGCTGGATCAGATGCAGTGTGGGCTTGCCATTAGCAGTTAATGGTAAAATCAAGCCTCTCCCCACGCTGCAGGAAGGAGTCAGAAAGCAGAACTGTCACAGCTCTGAGCTGCCAGGGTGGGCTCTGCCCCTGCTAACGAGCTGGGTGTGATTGCAGAGATGGTTCTGGCTGGGAAACACTCGAGGATTCTGTTTTGTCGAGGATTAAATGAGGAGGAGGCTTTGTGGTGTCAGGGTAGAACGAGCTCTGCGAGGATGAGGGTTTGGGATCTTGGTTTGGGAGCTTGGACTTGGTCAGGAACCTCAGTGTGGGTTTCCAGGTGAAGTCCTTCCTCCAGGACGAGGATGAGGGTTTGGGATCTTGGTTTGGGAGCTTGGACTTGGTCAGGAACCTCAGTGTGGGTTTCCAGGTGAAGTCCTTCCTCCAGGGCACGTCTGGGAGCACGGCAGGGTCACCCTCGAGTCTTTGCTCCAGGATTGGTGTCGTATTAATGGCAAATGCTCTGCATAAGGTGCTGTGGAGCTTGAGTGAATCAAAGAATCATTGAATCACTGAATCATGGAATCCCGGACTGGTTTGGATTGGAAGGAACCTTAAATCCATCCCATTTCACCCCTGCCATGGGCAGGGACACCTCCCACTACCCCAGGCTGCTCCAAGCCCCGTCCAGCCTGGCCTTGGACACTTCCAGGGATCCAGGGGCAGCCACAGCTTGCTCTGGGCACCCTGTGCCAGGGCCTGCCCACCCTCCCAGCCAGGAATTCCTTCCCAATGTCCCGCCTAAATCCAGTCTCCTTCAGAGAGAAACCAAACAAGACCTTTTGGATCCTTTTGGTCCTTGCCAGGATAAGGTCAAACTTGTGACTCGCTCTGAAACAGAAGGAGTAAGAGCAGATTCCAGATGAGATTTAGGAATCTCAGCACCCCAAACTTGAATCTGCTGCCCAGAGCTCTGCTTTGAGAATCGCTGTTTTCCCTTCCATCCCCCCCCAATGACATCGAGATTTCTGTCCTTTCCTTAAATATGGTTGAAACTGGCCAAAGGTTCGAAAACATCCTTGGAGGAGTGGGAGAGCAGAGGCACAGCCTGGTAACTGCTGGGTCTCCCCAGGCCTTGTTTCCTTAGGAAGGCTGGCTGGAAAGCCGTGGCTGTGCTGATGTAACCTCTGCTGGTGTTGGGACGGGGCTGGCTCAGACTGGACGTGCTGACTCACCCCCAGAGTGTTTCACTTTGTCCTGGGGAACTCGAACAGGGTTTGCAGATAGCGCAGAGCTGGGAGTTTGAAACTTGGACATGGGAGGGAAGAAACGGGAAGGAAATCTGAGCTCTTGTAGGTCAATCTTCTGGTTACGTTGGCGTTAAATCAAGAACAGGAGGAGAAGAATTTTGCAACAAGAATCTGAGTGGTTTTTTTTCCCCTGGCTTGCCACTTTCTATTTATGGGAACCCAAAATGACCTGGCTTCCTGGACTGGAAACAGTAGCACCATGGCCTTGATGTCAGTCTGACTTGAACATTTCAAGGCAGTCTCTGCTACATATTTAGGGCATTTTTTAATAGGTGCCATAGTGTGAGAGGTGCTGGGACCTGGGGCTGCATCCTGAGACATGTGAAGCACCAGGAGATGCTCATAAAGTAATGGATTCCAGGATGGTTTGGGTTGGAAGGGACCTTAAAGCTCATCCCATTCCACCCCTGCCATGAGCAGGGACACCTTCCACTGTCCCAGGCTGCTCCAAGCCCCGTCCAGCCTGGCCTTGGACACTTCCAGGGATCCAGGGGCAGCCACAGCTTCTCTGGGCACCCTGTGCCAGGGCCTCCCCACCCTCCCAGCCAGGAATTCCTTCCCAACGTCCCGTCTAACCGTGTTTCAGCTTAAAGTCAGTGCTGATATTAGGGCTGCCTCTTCCACCCCCACTAAATCAGCACTCGGTGCTTCCCTCATCCTCCCCCTCAGCCTTTTATAAATATTGTCACTCATTCTTTCCCCAACAATGCCTCCAGGAAGAATAAGGCAGAAATGGTCAGCACGAGAGAGATTAAGCAGAGACATCAGCAGTCCAACTGTTAAAGTTTTTCTCCCTTGCTTGGCTCTTGTACTAAATTTAATCTGTCCCCCAGACAGCTCGGAATCTGTTTTTTCCCCCTGCTCCGTTTTGATGCACTCTGGTTCTTACCTATGCTGAGCTTGTGTGAGCCAGGACCAAAGTGATGAGACAGGAGGTGACACTTGGCACCCATTAAATCTGGGAGAAGGGTCCCCGGTGGCTGCAGCAGAGCCTCATCACTGGGAATTGCTCAGGCAGCTCATTACTGGGGAGAGCAGGAGTTTTGAGGATGCGGTAACAAAGCTGGGTAATTAAATATTTGTTCTATTTCTGAAATGTGGCGTTTAGGAGGAATCATAAAATCGTGGAATCAGAGAATCCCAGGCTGGTTGGGGTTGGAAGGGACTAAAGCTCACCTCATCCCACCCTGCTGTGGGCAGGGACACTTTGCCTGGCCCAGCTTGCCCAGAATGGCACTTGTAATTTTTTTTTTTGTCTACCAATTTCTTCCTCAGTCTTTTCTCCCGCAAGGCCTTGCGAACTGGGCTTTAATTTTCAGTGTTTGGCTTTGGGCAAAAGGAGCACCATTACAGACAGCACTCAGTGGTTCTGAAATAGCTCACTCCTTCTGGTCTTCTTTGATCACCAGAACCAGTAGGAAAAGTGTTCCCTGTCCCTTTTCCTCATTTTTATATCATGTTGAGACCACAGGGTTCCTGTTTTTCTCACAGAGACTTTTACCAGGTTCACTTTGCTTACCTTGAGAAGCTTTTTGCTTCTTCTTCTGAATGTCTCTGAAAGGAAAATTTCAGTAACTTCCTTACAAGTTTTATCAACTCCCTCAGGAGAGAAAAATTCCACTTGGGAGCAGCCTCTAAAAATGGTGCCATCAGTGATCTCTCACCTGGATCTTTCCAAAATCTTCTTTCTCAGGAGTAAATCTTATTCCACCTCACGTCCTTTGGCTCCTGTCTGCTGGGTGTTTGCAGCCTGCTGGATGATGCAGGGAAGGATTAGGATTCATTGCCGTGTTTTTTCCTGTGCACACAAATAAAATACACCCAGGCACGGGATTATTTATTCATAGGTGTGGGGAAATGGTATAAGGACTTCAAACAAAATTAACATTTAAAAAATGCATGAAAAGTGATTGCAATATTTAGTCCTGCTTTAGACATGGAGCTTTAGTTTTTCTTCCTCTGAACTTTTGGAAAGAATTCTGTTTCTAGAGTCAAGCACCTAGAGATATCAGAGGATAATTGGGTATTAAATTGAAATAAATTATCTCCATTTCTGTGAAGTGGATTCAACCAGTGGTTGAATGTTTGACACTTTGTGTGAACATCAAAAAACCTGGAATGACTGAGGAATTTTATAAATTCTTTGTGATATTTTTGCTTATCCAAGAGAACGTTACAGACAGAGAATTTACTTTGAATCTCCATCTCTCTGTGCCACATCAGAGCTCCGGAGTCACATTTGCACCAGGCAGGGTAAAACACAACTTCCTGCTTAGAAGATCTGGGAGTCTTTCACCTTTTACTGAGCATAACTCGATGCCCAACTTTCTGTACGTACCAGCAGAAGGAATAAATTTGGAGAAGAGATTTGAGTAGAGCTGGGGCTGAGTTCTGAGGTCGGTGCTGTTCAGGTCTCTGCAGTAAGCCAGACCTAAGAGCTCTTCTTTGCTTCTCCCTACTGTGCAGTTCAGAGACAAAGCCATGTGAAGGGAAAAGGACTCAAATACTCTCCCAGACACTGTTACATCAGTTAGGCCCAGCTGGGAGGGTCTGCTCAGGAAGTGGAACTCAGGCTCAAATACCTGTTTCAGTTCCAGGCCTGTCTGGGTCAAAGAGGGAAGGAAGAGTTTTCCTTCTGCTGCTCCATGCACAGCCAGCTGGAAATACTGTATTGCAGCGTTCTCATTAATTTAAATAGTGTGGACAGACTAATTTCTTTACCTGGGAGTTTAATGGGTGCTTGTGATGAAGGTTACCTGTTTTTTAGAACAAGAGACTCTAAAGATCTCCAGAAAAAGGCATTGATGCTGCCAACTTCTGTCTGACACAGAAAATAAAGGCTGGATAAGAGGTACCAGGGGGTGTACAGGTGGTTTCTGTGAGAGAGAATATCTTCAAATCAGGGATTCTGCAGAGGTGATGATGAATGGGGACAGTGGAAACAAAGGAAATCGGAATAAGGATTTAAAAGAAACAGAAGTCAGAGGCCTCTTGCATTTGACCTTCTCTGAGTATTTATTATTTCCGAGTCCTTATCTTCTCTGTGCCCGTGTAAGGGTGGGAAAGGGGGCACTGAGGGAAAAGAATTTTGGTTTTTCTCCTGGCCAGAGGCAGGTTTGGCCCCAGAACAGAGCCAGGGCAGTGGGCTGGTGGGTGCTGATGGCAGCACCAAGAGGGGAGCTCCTCGCTGGCTGGGAGCAGGAAGTTCCTCACCCACCCTGCTGGATGCCAGCGCTGCTCCTTTGTTCCCAGCTGAGGAATTTGCTGCCTGTACCACAGGCACAATGCCTGGGATAAAATGTGCAGTGGGTGGAGAAGAATGTTCCAAAGGGCTGAACTGAGCCTTCTTCTGGCTTGGGAGTCGCAAAGGGAGGAGGGTGTGCCAGGCTTGTGCTGGTCTCACTGTGTCTGCTGGCTTGGAGGGACCGTGGTGGGGCTGGTTGATGTTGCTGAGCCAGATGTGCTTGAGATCATGTTAACTCAAAGTCTCTGGGTTTTAATGAGCTCACATTTTTTTACATGATGGATCATATTAGCTGGATGGTTGGTTCGGTGTGAGCAACATGAATGTTCTTAACAGGAGAAGGGAAGGCTCTGGGAAGAGCTTCTTGAAGCCTCTCAGTTCTTCAAGGGGGCCTGCAAGGAAGAGAAAGGCACAGACTTAACAGGACCTGTTAAAGGCCACAGGACAAGGGTTAATGGGTTTAAACTGAAGGATTTAGGTTGATTTAGATTAGATACCAGGAAGGAGTTTTTTACCATGAGGGCAGTGAGGCCCTGGCACGGGGTGCCCAGAGAAGCTGTGGCTGCCCCTGGATTCCTGCAAGTATCCAAGGCCGGGTTGGATGGGGCTTGGAGCACCCTGGGAGAGTGGAAGGTGTCCCTGCCCACGGCAAGGAAGTTGATCTAGATGACCTTTAAAGGTCCTTTCCCATCCAATCCATGATTCTATGAATCATTCCTTGATTTTGCTCTGCCTCCGAAGCTGGATCAGCGTTAATGCTGCTGGATTAGGGATTGTCTCCAAAGCATGGGCAAAGACTTGGAGCCCACCCTCATCCCATCCCTGTTACACTGGGGAGGTCTCCATTGTACCTTGGTGACCCCGCTGTGTCTCGTGGTGGTGACAATGCCCTGGGGCCTGATCTGGCTCCAGGTGCCCCTTCTGGCAGGCTCTGAGCAGGGATCGGAGGCTGCCCGGCGCTGTCAGCTGGACACACCCGGAGCTGTCCGTTCCTCCCAAGCCGCGCTCTGAAAGCTCAAGGTCTACAAGTCCTTGAGCTGTTGGCTGTAAACTCCCACAGAAGCTTCCAAGAGCCTGCCTCTCCCATCTGCTCCCGTGAAGGTGAATGTGACAATTCACTCTGGGGACAACCCTGACTTCCTTCATTAGCTCCACGTTGGTCTGATGCCGCTCGTTTTCCTTGGAGCCTCGTGTGGGAGCTGCTGGAGTATAACTGGGATACACACTTTGGCATCCTGCACCTGTGCCCTACAGGTTGTTCCTCCTGTTGGCTTGGAATGCCAAGATCCCATTTGTCCGGGTGAGAACCCGAGTGACTCAGGGCCGGGCTCCTGAGAGCTCCCTTCCTTCCTGCTTTGTTATTTTTCCGTGTTTGTTCCGTGCTGCCACGGGAATGATCGACAGAAGCCTTGAGCTGGAGCCAACAGGACTTGCAGGAGCAAGGCTGGAACGGCTTCCTGCTGCTGTTTCTGACATCCCTGCCACCTGAGCAGGTTCCCTGGGCGCTTCTGGAAGGGGTTGCTTCAGAGCTGCTCGATGGCATTTAATCACACGGTGGTGATCCAGAATTCCTGCTGTTCCCGAGGGAATCGTGGCACCAAATGGCTGCCATTCCTTGGTAAAACCTTCCTGAGGAGATAATCCTTCCTGGTCAGCTTTAGCAGCTTCACAAAAATGCCCAATCCGCTGAATAAATGTGAAGTTTCATGTTTTATGTGCATTTTAATTCAGTTTAATTTTTGCATGCTGTAGAAAATCACTATTCTTTTTTTTAAAGGCTCCAAAAGGGCAGTTCTCTTATTTTAAAATAAGATTCTGTTTGATTCCCCCCCAAATAATGGGGTAACACCATGTGTCATTCCAGGAGCCACGAGCAGAGAGCTCCTCTCATCAGTGCAGTGACTGGGCATGAAATGCTCTGGTTGGGATTTTCTGAGCCAAATGTAAATGTGCTTAATGACACACGAGGGGACTGGGCTGGGGCTGGGGAGAAGTGGCTTTTAGCAGCAGATGCAGACAAAAGGATTGGATTTCAGTCCACAAAATGTCAAAGACAAAACGAAATAGAGACTGGAGCCCCAAACAGAGGGAGGAGGTGTCAGAATTTGGAAGGCTGAAGAGCTGTAGCCTGTTTATGTATTTTAATCCATTGTTAGAGAGCTGGAAATGACATAAAAAGCTAAGGGCATTTAAATTCTGTTTTCTTAGAAAAGATCTGCAGTTGACCAAGACGAGCTATGAAGAGAAATGCAAAATTAATCAAGAGTTTTTGGCTTATATGGAATGAACCTAAAATACATTGAAAGATTCTTCTGAGTGGGTGTTGTGGGGAAAACACTCGAAATCGCAGAATGGAAATAAAATCATTGGGATATCTCCTGGTATCAGAAATCTGATGAGTGTCTGGAACCTGCTCTTCCAAAACTCATAACCGACAGCTGAGGATATTCCTGCTAGGAAATCTCTTTACTGGCTACCTAGAGAAGCATTTTTTCCTCAAAGTGTTGAAAAGTGGAATGTTTCTGACCTTTGACAATGCTGATATTTGACACTGGTGAAAAAAGGAAGCAAAAAGTAATTATGAAATATTTTTATTGGCTCCAGCAGCAGCTCTGCAGTGCAGATGGTTTAAATTACCTACCTCGGGGTTGGAGTGTAAGGCTCAGATCCATCTCCACAGTTTTAATATTTAAAGCAAGGTACTAACTTGTTGGCCTAGATCTTGAAAGCAGCTTAATTGAGCCTTTAAAAGCTGGTAGTTCTCTCCTGTTGTACAGAAGTCAACAAACACTTTCTCCCTCTCCTGTTCCCTGGCAGTGCTTTACTTGCAGTCACTGCACTCACAGGCTGAAGAGAAGGAATTTTGTTCCCCACCTTTCAGCAGAACATGAATCCTGACGGAGGCATTTGGACCCCACTGCCTTGTTTGCTTGGTGACTGAGGCCAAAGGAGGAATCCTGGCCTGGTTTGGGGTGGAAGGGACCTTAGAGCTCATCCTGTTCCACCTCCTGCCATGGGCAGGGACACCTTGCACTGTCCCAGGCTGCTCCAAGCCCCATCCAGCCTGGCCTTGGACACTGCCAGGGATCCAGGGGCAGCCACAGCTGCTCTGGGCACCCTGTGCCGGTGTTTTGCCACTCTCAGTGTGAAAAACTTATTCCTTAAAACCTGTCCTTTCTTCTCCATCCCACCACAAACCCATCCCACCTTCACTTACTGGTAACCAGCCGCTACTTCCAACAGGCTCTGGCGTTCATCTCATTTGTTCCCTTTTTATTTTTCTTCTCCTCCTTCTCCTTCTCCTTCTCCTTCTCCTTCTCCTTCTCCTTCTCCTTCTCCTTCTCCTTCTCCTTCTCCTTCTCCTTCTCCTTCTCCTTCTCCTTCTCCTTCTCCTTCTCCTTCTCCTTCTCCTTCTCCTTCTCCTTCTCCTTCTCCTTCTCCTTCTCCTTCTCCTTCTCCTTCTCCTTCTCCTTCTCCTTCTCCTTCTCCTTCTCCTTTTTTTTTAAATTTTTTTTTCTTCTCTTTATTTGTTTTTTCAAATAAAGTTTTTTGCCTTAAAGGATGGATTAGCTCAACAGGCCAAAGGCATCCCATGCCCCTCTTTGGTGTCTGTGCCCTGCTGGACAACTGCTAAAACATTTCACATTTAAATGTCAAGGCAGGGCACTGTGGGGCTGCTTTGCTTCAGTTTTCACAGAAGCCCAGAATCCCAGCATGGTTTGGGTGGGAAGGGGCCTTAAAGCCCCTCTACTTCCAACCTGACACTTTCCACGAGCCCAGGTTGCTCCCAGCCCTGTCCATCCTGGCTGCTTTAAACCCAACAGGGCTGGAGTGGAATGGATTCCCCAGACCTCGTTGTCCAGCAGCATCCCTGTGCATCCCTGTCCAGGTTAAAGCCTCGGAGCAATGCTGCCCCTAGGACAGAGCAGCCCACAAAAGCTGCCCAGTGCTTGATGAGTTTCAAGAACAAAAGTTACATAAATACCTTCATTGCTCTGTGAAGGACTGAAGATTACAAGGAAACCCCTTTTTAGTGTCCCAGCTGAGAGTCTCCACTCCAGAGCCAGTGGGAGAATCAGGAAGGAGCCGAGTTCATGGAAAGCTCCCAGTCTGTGGGTGAGGTTTTCCCTAAAAGTCCCAGCCATGTGTGAGACAAAGAGAAGCAGGGAGGAGTGGGATGGCTCCAGCCAGGCTCACAGATGTGGTGGGTTCTCTCCAGACAATCCCTGCAAACTCCCCAAACCTCTGCCAGGACCTGGAGCGAGAGCTGGGAAGTCAGACTGGAGCCACACTTCATCCAAACCCACACAGAGCACTCGGAGCGAAACAAAACTCCGGTTCCCAATTTGGGTTTGTACAGAAAAACTACAATTCTGAAAAGCCTCTGACTGTTGTTTTTCTAACAAGTTAAACAGATGGATTGGAAATAGTATTTACTGTTTATTTCCTCAACATATCAATATGTGAGGAGCCAGTATAAATTACGGTTTGACTGCAAACAAACCAACCCACGCCAAAGCAATAGAGTAAACACTGGTGTATTTTGTTTCAAGTCAATATTATGGGAATTTAGATGGCTGATGTTTCTGTTTTTACTGGCTATCTCTGACTGGCTGAATTTTCAGCCCCGCGATAGCAAAAAAGAGCGACGGGTTAAGATTTTTTTGGGGGAAGTTGCCGTGGTGGTTGTTCCACAGAGCATCAGAAGGTTGTCACTTCAGAAATCGCAGGCTTTAGCAATAGAAACAAGGTTCTACCTATTTCAGAACTGTCACTTTTTTTTTTCCCCATGAGAAGAACAAGTGTGAAGCCGTTGCCAGGTACTCTGATGGTGGGGTTGATGATACAGCAATCTGTTCCTTCCTCTTTTCCTGGCTTGGGCTTTATTTTCTGTGCTGACTTCTTGACCTTTCCAGGAGCCAGTTGAGAGCCCTAAACCAGCAGAAAATCCACACTGCCAAAACAAAAAAAAAAAGGTGTTTTGTGCCATTTTAGTTCCCCCAACTGGCTCATCTTGAAGGAAGGGGATGGGGACACGGGGCTGAGGAGGCTGAGAAAGAGAGGATGAAGGAGCACCTTTTGGCAAAGATCAGCCATGAAATTGGCTCAGCTGAGCTGTGTCCCTGAACTCTGCACACCAAACCCCCCAAAGCGATGCACGCCAAGCTCGTCACGACTCAGCCTGCATGTTATTAATTTAACATTAACATTATTAATTTAACATGCAGCCCAGCAAATGAGTGGAGATGTCAGCTCTTGACCAACCTGTCTCGCTGGCCACGCGCTCCCAGCTGCAGTTTCCCAAACAGCATCTCGTGGAAATCGAGCCCAGATGAAACGAGGGAATGTAAAAAGAGTGAATTGAATATACTCCCCAAATTATTCACTTATTTCAACAAACAAGAATCCCACTGATGTAATATATGACTGGTTTCGATGCTAAAAGCAAATCAAGAGCTGGAATGTACTTACGTGGCTAGACAGTAAATATCTCTGAGTCCTTCTAATCCATTAAATTGCTAGAGTATGTCTGCTTGTCTAAATGGAAGGAGACATCTCTTCTCCCTACCACTGTCATTTACTCCTCTGCTTCCTGCTTCTTTAGCCTTCTCTTTTTTTTTTTTTCCCCCTTTTTAAAATTTTTTTAAAAATAGGGCTCCTTTTGTATGTGTGAAACTACTGCTACTCCCACTTCAGTTTTCTCCTGAAAGCCGAGTGGAAGTGCTGTAGGAATTCGCGTACCGATGGCTGCAGCTTTTCCCCTGGGAGTTTCACTCTCTGGAACCAGAGTGTGGCCTAAAGCTGGAGGTGGGCTTGAACCCTCACCCTGTGCTTTGTCTTCTGCGTTTTGGGGGGTTTGGTGTCACCTCCTTGCCTGGTGTTGCAGATGAACACCCCAACTCCATCCCAAATCCAACTGTGAAGTATCCTCGTCCTGCCACATTGGATATTCCCAGTGTACCCCAGTCTGCCCAAAGCTTCACGACAAGGTAGACCCAGTGCTTTTTCAGGGAAACACCTTTTAGGTTGATAAATGTTGGTTCAGCTCAGGGAAATAATAACTTCAGGATGTTTTAGTCCTGGCAGGGGGCTTTGGAAGTCTGTCCTAAGCCGCAGAGCAGACCTGGCTCAGGGTGTTTCAGCAAGATGGGGCAAAAAGGAGTGAAGGTGTCACAGTGTCCATGTTTCCCAGTTTATCTCTCTGTTTTAAACTGGTTGGAGATGGAATCAGCTCTCAGGGTGCCCTGGAAATCTATTTTGGGTGCAAGTGGAGATCCTGACCCTGCAGGGATGGGAATGGATGTTTGCTCCTGCTCTCTGCTGTCCACACCGTGGTTTTTGTACCCATGCGTTGCCCTCTCATGGCTTCAGCTCCTCATCACGTGCATCAAAGTGCAAGAGAAAGGTCTTCCCTATTTCTCCAGTCTTTCACAGAGCCCAGGGTTTGAAACTGAGATCTCTGAAATGGCTCTGAAGTCTGTGCTGTGTGATCCTTTCTCCTGGGTGACATTCCGAAATTGCTCGGGATTCAGAAGGTCTTTGTCCTGTTGGAATGGTGTTTGTAGGAAGCTTACCAGCTGGCTGATGAAAATCACTGCAGGACATTCCTCCCCCAGGACCCTCGGACCAGCCCTGCAGCCCAAAAGTTCTGCACGTTGAAGAGCTGATGAGAGTGCCCCCATGATCCTAAAATAGCTATTTTTGAAGGGCAGAGTTGCCTTGACTTTTGCCTGATCCCACCATCATAAAAATCAGACTTTGTCAACAATCCCGAACAAATGAACACGATTGTGGAAGTTTGTCACGATGGAGATGAGAGGAAAGAAACCCTCTGCATTTCCCCTACATTATCAAACCTCTCCAGGCCCAAATGTCATCCCTTATGGATCTGGTTCAGTCCCAGCCCCTGCCTGGTGCTGCAGACCTCGGGCAGGAGAGGCTCAGGGCCATCCCTCTGCCGGCTTTAGTGTGAGCCCCTCCGTGCTCCTGGCTTCTGGAATTCTTTGCCTTCAGGAGAACACACTTTGGTTACTTCTTCTCCTGGGCTTTTGTCTGCCCTCAGTTTTTGGAGCCACTAAACCTCTTTGGCAGAGACCTCGTGTAATCACCTCTTCTGCTCGACTGAAATGTTAGCGAGCCTTTAAAGCAAACACCAAATTACTCAGCGAGGCAACGGCCAAATTTCAAGTCTGGAGACTCTTTACACCCCCAGTGTTCTAATTTCACATAAATAATACAAATTGGCCTGCATTCTTTATGCAAAATAATGAATGGGATTAATGTGTGCTGTTTATTACAGGCCAGAAATCGCCTTCCAATCAGTGACTTGGTTTGGGTGGCAGGTACAGGGGATGTGCATGAAAAGGGACTTATAAAACAGAGGAGAGTGGCTTTTTACATGGCCAGGTAGTGATAGGACAAGGAGGAATGGTTTTAAACTAAGAAAGAGACTTTAATTAGATATTGGTAAGAAATCCTTGCCTGGGAGGGTGGGCAGGCCCTGGCACAGGGTGCCCAGAGCAGCTGTGGCTGCCCCTGGATCCCTGGAAGTGTCCAAGGCCAGGCTGGACACTGGGGCTTGGAGCAGCCTGGGATAGCAACTTTGGAACAACCCATGGCAGGGGGTGGATTGGTATGGTCTTGGAGGTTTCTTCCAACCCAAACCATTCTGGGACTCTGTGATAACTGAGTTAGGTCAGCCTAAGCTCCCACCCCTCCCTCCTGCCCTGCAGTGTTTGTGTAACACAGGAATCCCGTGGCCCTCACCACAGCATTACCCTGGCCGGGCACCCAGAAATTCCAAACTTGATAGGAGCTAAAAAAATTCTACTGCATTAGACTTCAAGAATTTTGCTTCAGTTTTCAGTGTTTGAATCGAGGACAGAACTGGAAGCTGAGCAGCATCAAGTTCTCCCATCCTCCAAAACATGAAGTGCCAGCAAGTCAGTTCCCAGATCTGTTGGTTCAATATTTATTCTCCATCTCAGGTGTTCAAGTAGATCTTGAGCAGAAGATTATTCTGTTGAACTCACAATTGTTCCCTAAATTTTATTAAAATAATTTCCCTTTGCTGGAAGAGCAATTTTGAAGTGTTGCTCTCCAGCCTGTCCCTGGGACTCTGAAAACATCTGAATAGTGGGAATTGGTTTGTGTTAGAGGAAAGTGGACAATTATTTCAAACCTTTCATTTTCACTGCTGCAAATTAGCAACTGCTGGGAGCTGCCATGTAATTCCTGCACACTTCCAGCTGGACAAATCCCACTAAGATATATAAAAAGAACCGTGCAGCTGAGTGCTGTGTGTGCTCAGCCTGGAAGGGTTGGGTTATCCCCATCTGAAATCCCGCTGCGAATGTTCCTGGTTCTCCTGGGAGCCGAGGTGGGCAGGACGTTGGAGTTGCCACTTGCAGAGCTGTCAGAGCTCCCTTCCAGGCCAGGAGACACGTGCAGCTGGCAAGCTCCTCGCTCCCAGCCTTTGAAATACCAAACTGTGACCTCAGACCACCGAGAAATGCTGGCCAATGTTCACAGCTCCGTGTTTTCCACGCGTGGTTGGGATCCCTCATTAAATATCTGCCAAGGAGCAGCGCTTCCTTTGATGTCACAAACCTGAACGTCTCAGACTTTGCCTCCTCTTGTTTAAACGGGCAAGTCATAAAAAATAATAACTTTCCTTGTTGGTTCACACCTCAGAAAACAGTGCTGAAGTCTTTGTTAGCGAGTCAGAGTCAAGGATTTCTTGCCACTGGTACAAATATAAAAGAGCAAGCAGGGATTTATTTATAGAGCTCCAGATCCTGCAGAATTCTGAACAACAGATTAAAGGGACCGGTGGTTATTTCATTCTCCAGTGAATGTTTGACTAATTATGAGCTATCTATTTTCCTTCCAAATATCGAAATGGGAAGAAAACAAATGTTTAGCAAACTAAGCCCCCAGTTTATATTTCAAACAAATCTGTGAGGAAATGTGTCTTGCATTCACAGCAGGCTCTGCTCTATTAATCCATCAGGGGAATCTGAGGGGAGCACGGCACTGCAGGCAGGATAAGTGGAGGTTTTTAGAAAACTGCCATAAGTGTTCTACAACAGCAAACAAAAATACAGATTTATGCGTTCATCTTCAGCTGCTCAAAACCCAGTTTACCTCAAAACTGGAAGGCCATGTTTGCTTGTGGTGATGCGAAGGACCAAGCTCACTTCTTCTGCTGCATTTTTGTTAAGCAGCAAAATACAGGACAATCCCTCCAGCTGTAGAAATTCTGGTTTTGCATTCAGGTGTCTGTCCATGGCCACCACATCCCTGGAAGTGGCCAAGGCCAGGTTGGACGGGGCTTGGAGCACCCTGGGATAGTGGAAGGTGTCCCTGCCCCTGGCAGGGGTGGAATGGGATGAGCTTTAAGGTCCTTCCACCCCAAGCCAGTGTGGAATTCAATGTTTTATTGTGCAAAACACACAATTTAAAACTCATGGTGGCAGATTTGTTTTCACACTACCCCAGGCTCTGGACTTGGCCTCTCTCCTCCCCTCAGCCTCCCAAGGAGCCGTTTTTGAGGGTGTGTTCCCCTCCTGTCGAAGAAAACTCCCAGTGTGATCCATAAAACCATTCCTGAAGGTTTCACACAGTTTATTCCGGGTAGTCCTAAAGAGCCACGAGAGCAAAGTGCTCCCACAGCAGAAACCCAACTTGCAATACCTTGTTGGGTGACTTAGGGAAGTTCCTGCCGGAGTCTCAGGTTCCCCATCTGTCAGAAACAGTGCTTTGTAAAAGTTCTTTAAGATCTGCTGATGAAAACCATTTTTATACTTTTTTTTTTGCACCTGTGAACACTTTTCATGTGAGAAATCCTGCACAGTTACACATGGATTCATCACAAAACTGGCAAAAAAGGGAAAATATTCCAAAGAGCTATGCTTTTTTTTTTTTTTCTATTGCATTGGTTAGAGAGGATTAGAATCTGATATTTTCAAGAATAAATAAAAATAAAAGGGATTATTTAAGCAGCTCATGTTCAAAGCCTGCAGCTCACAGTGAGCCTGGGTGTTTTGAAGTTTGTAAGGAAATATTCTGAAGCCATTAGGCTGCTGCTGCTGCCTGGAAGCAGAGTGGAGACTTAATTAAAGGTTCAAGGGAGAAGAGAGGATGGTGAGAGTTGTAGAACCATGGGCTGATATTTTTGAACAGCATAAACATGTTTTTTAATATATGAGGATTTGTAAAAGTGCAGGTTTGGATGGGAAATCTACCTTTTTGTTCAGTGCCAGTGACCTGCAGCTCCTGGGTTCTGGGATTTCACTGTTCTCAGAACAGCATTTTGGGTGTTCCATCCACCAGGCTCCTACATTCCTGTGTGTATTGAAAGGGCTGCCTTAGTGTGACCAAAAATGAGCTTTAAATCTTTAATTTTTTTCTAGATAACTCTACAAGTTCAATCACAAAGGACTTTCTTGTGTTTCTTTCGTGTAGATGTGTTCACACCTGTATTTCTCATTACACAAACGTTGCCCTTCACTGTTTTGTATTCAGCTTTATAAATAATTACCTTATATTGAAATTATTATTGGTGCTTAACGTGCCCTTCCTTTTCTAGTTGCACTTTTTCTTGCCGTGTCAATTTGGGGACTTTGTTCTGTGTGGTGTTTGATTATTCTCCACTCTTTTGACACGGCAACAGTGCCAGAAATGGGGATTTTGGTAGGATCCTAATCCTCCTCTTTCTCTGGGGGAATTCAGGGAGTTATTGCTGAAGCCTCTGATCACAGAGGGCAGATGAGGAGGGAGGGAGGAGGTGTTCAGAAACCACAGAATCAGAGAATCGTAAGGGTTGGAAAAGCCCTCAAAGATCATCAAATCCAACCATTCCCAGCACTGCCAAGGCCACCCCTGCCCCATGTCCCCAGGTGCCACATCCACAGGGCTTTGAAATCCCTCCAGGGCAGCTGTGCCAGGGCTGGACAGCCCTTTCCATGAAGGAATTTCCCCTCATGTCCACCCTGAGCCTGCCCTGGCCCAGCCTGAGGCCGTTCCCTCTCCTCCTGTCCCTGTTCCCTGGGAGCAGATCCCAAATCCCCCCTGGCTGCCCCCTCCTGTCAGGGAGTTGTGCAGAGCCACAAGGCCCCCCCAAGCCCCTTTCCTAGCTCCCTCAGGAATTCTCCTGCCCCTTCCCAGCTCCGTTCCCTTCCCTGGACACGCTCCAGCCCCTCAGTGTCCTTCTTGTCATAAGAGGCCTAAAGCTGAGCCCAGGATTTGAGGTGAGGAAGAAGCTCATAGTCAAGATTTACTCCTACAAGTTTATGCATGGGACAGTTCGGCCACTGGAACTGTGTGGAATTGAGCCTGACCTTGAGCACGGCTTCCAGAGGCTCCAGAGAGGTCTTTGGATGTGACAGGGAAATTCAAAGGGTGCTCCAGGGGCATGGCATGAACAGTGCCAGGCTGAGCTACCCCAGTGCAGATGGAAACAGGGTGGTGTCGGGAGGCTTGGGAAGCCTTTCCTTATTTACTTGGCACCTCGCTCTCCGGAATGATGCCTTAGGTTTTAACTTTTTAACTTAGGTTTTAACACCGGCGATTTTTACAATGAACAACGCGTCACTCTCCTCAGAGCTTTCACCTCCTGTCTCATTGTAAGAATTTCCACCTTCATTTCAAACAAAGCTTTCACTCTTTGGAACTACAGGAGGAAAACTTGGAGCCGTGGGCCCAGCTGTCGGAGCGCCAAGCGCTTGTCACTCGGAATTTCACCACCTAAATTTGTTGGAGAAAGTCGCATTATTTAGACCTGTCTGGGGAGTGCTTTCCTGTTCCTCGGCACTCCTCTGGGAGCCGAGGTGTCCCTTTGTTTCCACACATGAAATAATGTGTTACTCATCAATTTTTGCCCTCCCCGAGCTGATTCAGTCAGATGGATTTGTGTCTAAGAGCCTCATGACTCTGTTCCTTCCACTTGGGTCAAACAAGACAAATTTTAGCTCCTCAGCGCTCGGCTAAATTTACCCAGTTCTGCACACTTGATTTGGCAAAACCATATGGACTTCTTGATGCATTCCTCAGAGCTCTTCGGAATCCGCTTCCAAAGTCTGTATTCCTGGCTTGTACCCACTGTTCAGTGGGAGGTGTAGAAGAACAACGCCTATTTTAGGCGGAAGGTTTCCTGTGAATGTTCTTGTCTCGGACCAGCTCTTCCCTGCAGCTCCAGAAAGTGTGGAAGGGGCCAGACCTGTCCTCCCACCTCCTCCCACACTCCCACACCTCCCCTGGGATGGGGTCGGGGATCCAGTGGATCAGCTCAGGGATGAGGCTGAGCAGGGATTTTCCTTCAGTCCTTCAGGCTGAGCTTTCCAAAGCCGAGCTCTTGGTCTGATCCCGAGTTCTCCGTGCCTCAGGGAAGGTGCTGGGGATGCAGCCGGAGATGAAAAGGAGGACTGGGGGGGTCTCAGGTCAGCTTTAGCTATTTCTGCCGTCACACTTCGGTTTTTGCTGTGGGTTATAGAGTGAAAAACAAGGAAAATCCCCTTTTAACCTGTTAGGCAGGATTTCCACAGGAAAAAATGTATTTGCTAAACACAAGCTGTGAAGCAGCTGACGGATCAATCCCCAAGGATGTGCCTGAGAGTCATCCTGGGGGATATTAGGAGTTTTAATCCTGTTCTCTGAGCAGTTTGCTCTGGGAGTGAGAGCTGGGGGTGTCTTGCACTGCCAGCTGAGCCTCCAGTGGGGCTGGAGCACGAGCCTGCAGCAAATATCCGAGGCTTCATCCATGAAACACTGAGTGCACAGGGCCTGAGAAGGGAAGCTCCAATAATAAAGGTTCATGGAGAAAAAAACCCTGTGAGCCATTGCAAAAAATACATTTGAGAACAGTCTTAGCCTCCTTTATGGTTCAGAAACAACAACTGCATGAATTGCCTTGTAATTGCTTTTGAGAAATTTTCAAATTGTGGGTAGGTTTGGGGATTTTTTCCTTCTCTCAGTGGGCATAAAACCAGATTATTTGTACCTGACAGGAGAGATCTGAAACAGAGGGGTGCTGTAAGGCCTTAAGTTAGAGATAAGACAACTCCAAACTCAGCTGATGTAAAAACATTGCATAGATATCCCGGAATCACCATTTTTCCTCCTGCCCCCCAAACCATGTGATACCAGAGCTCGTTTGCCCTGTGAGGAGCTGATTCAGGGAGCTCAGCCGGCTGCAAACAAGTCTCTGTTTTCTGGAGAGTTGGTTCTTTGCTGCCTCGTTTGCCGCACTGATTCACCACCAAGCGAGGCAGATGCCAAAGGTAGGAGAGGAGAAGTGGAGTGTGGGCAGCACAGCAAAGCAGAGAGCCAGCAGGACACCTCCTTTCCACTGCAGCTCACCTTGGGTTGGTTCAACCCTCATCAAAAATCGCCTTCTTGACATTTTAGAGCGATTTAAAGCCATTTTTCAGTTTTGGGTGGTAGCAGGAATCTGGGCAAATGCAAGTGTCTGCAGCAGCTCATGGCTCAAATAAGTGTGGGAAGAGAGCCTGGACTCATGGGGGTTAAAATTTGGAGATACTCGTGTGTGTGTGCCTGTGTTTGGCAGGATTTGTAAGAACTATATACAGAAATTCACTTTGAAAAATAAAATCAGAATTGTTGGCATTTTTTTTCCAGCAGAAGCTATTAACTTAGCATTGAGTGCAACATTTTGTTTCACGGAAAATATTTTGCTTTGAGCTTTTAAATACTTTCCAAGTTTCATATCTCCTCTGCTCTGCTATAAAATCCAATCTGAACTTGAAAATAGTTTGTTTACTCCAGAATCCTATTTTTTTTTTTTTTGGAATATAAACCATTCCTTTTTGCTGCCAGCTATAGCTCCTAGTGCAGGCTCATGGAGCTAGGCCACTTCCCCTCCCAAACACTCCCAGTGAGTCAGGACTGCGGGTGGAACTGGAGTTTTGTCACTGCCAAGAATAAAACCCCACTGCTTTGGAGAGCAGAAAACTTAAGGGCATCATTTTTTATCATCAAAACCCAAAAGCTGTGGTTCAGCATTTTGATATTTTTGTATTGCTGACGGTTCTTCGTCTTTGAAATCAAAAATATTCGGCTCACACATCAGTTGAAAAGCACCCAAAGCTGTCAAAACGCAGCTTGTGACATCTCAGGGTGGTCCACGAAGCCACCAAGGCCCTTGACCACGTTTGGTCACCATGGTGGTTTCAGGAGTTCCTTTGAGGGTCCAACCCCAAAGAAATCTCCCCTTGCAGAAGATCATGGAGAAGTTTAGGATCCGGTTGGCTGAACTGACAAATTTTCTGGAAACTCCCCTCAAATCTGAGCTAAAATTATTTCTTTTTGATGCTGAAATCACAGCTGTGACAAATATTCAGCCTTCTCCGTGATTCATGTGCTCTCTGAGAATGGGAAGTGTCAGAGTAGCACAATTTAGTAACTTGTGTTTCCTTCCCCCTAGTTCAGCAATTCTAATTTCACACGTTTTCTCCGGAGTGGGTTATCTACAGACCCACCCTTCATTACCTGCCTTTATCCCACTCTTTCCCATTTCTCCAGCCATTCCCTGCTCCCAAATTATCAAATATTCAGCGTCCTGTAACGTGACCAGGCAGGGAGAGCATTTTCTGCGTTAAACGTTGCACAATTAATTTACAATCTCATGTCTTTTTGACATTATTCTGTTTCAAAACATGCCCCAGTTTACCTGGAAAATGTAATTCCTATCTTTCTCTCTCTCTTGGCAGCTGCAAAGTTTCTCTGAACCTGGCAACCTCCACGTCCCTGAGCCCATCTCCAGCAAGGTAAGACAATGCTGGGCACCTTCAGAGGTGTTTTAAGTCTCATTTCTGCTCCTGAGTGATACAAAAGAAGGGATGAACTCTTTTTTCAGTGTTCCACCTCTCCCTGATCATGTGGGGACATTATTCCTGCACAGCTCTCTCCCTGCTAATAAATTAATTTAAAACTTCTCCTTTTACCAAAGCACCAAACCCCAGTTTGGTGCATGCTTGAAAGTCACACTTCCCGTCATTTTTTTGCCCCTTTTTGGTTCCTTTTAAACCATTTCAACATCTCAGATTGGTTTCCTGCACGTAATAATTGTTTCTTTGGTGGTAGGCTTCAGAAAGATTGGTTTCCTGCACGTAATAGTTGTTTCTTTGGTGATAGGCTTTGGGTTTGTGTTTGAGAAAGAAATCCTGGTGGTCTTCCATGCAATTAAATTCAAAATAGCTGTGGGGCTCCTGAAATGAAAATATATTTCACTGCAGAGCTGTCATCCTAACCAATCACCTCAGATGAGTGCTCGCTGTTCTCTCCTTTGCTGTAAAATAATGTGTTTTTTGAAGCTGGGGTTTTTCTCTTCTCTCGGCCCTCGTGCTCGTTAGAAGTTTGCAAATGAAACCTCGTTCTGTTGAACAGCTGGGAGTTGTATTTAAAACCCCTCACGTTAAAGCAAAAGAATTAACTAAGTCACAGAGTTTAAATGTGCACACTCAGGGGCCAGAGTGGTAACGGAGCCGCTGGAGCCTTCGCAGGAACAGCTGAGCACAAGGAAAACACGGAAAACACGTGGGAAAAGCGGAGTTCTGCTGGCACATTGTTCTCCTAGGCAGGGCTTGCTTTGATAACTCACCAAACCCACGTTTCAAAGTCAGCTGGTACCAGTTGTGAGGGATTTTTTTAAACTTCCGTGCATGAGAGGGATTTTCTGGAATTAGAGGAAATTTTGTTCTCCTGCTCACAGCAGAGTCGTTTCATTTAAGGGTCTGGAGTGAAATGGTGCTCGTGGTGTCTAACTGAGGTATTCACAAAAAAAGGAACAAATCTGGGGCTGGGTTTACGGGGAATTCGTCTCTTCTGTGACAAGAGGAATGGGAAAGGAATTATTTCGGAAAGGTCAGTTTATAAATGCCAGTCCTTCTGGTGGGATATTGAACAGCTCAACCAGAGATGGAGGATTTGAGGATTGGCTTTTTACTGGGATCCCTCAACCCTGGACTCTGTAGGGTTCCTCTTTGGGAAGGACTTTTAGGAGGGCATTGCCATCCCAAGACTGGCAGCTCTTTGACCAAAGGATGTTCTGGCTCCACACTCCCCCATTCCAACGAGGAATTTGAAGCTGCTTAGAAAACACATTATTCTACATTTGACTTTCCTTTTTTGGGGGATTGAAAACTGTGTTTTTGCATGAATTTTCATGAAAATTGGAGATGAATTTAGATTTTTAAAGGCGAGCTTTCAAGGCAGCTCACTATTTTTTGTGAGTCAGAATGGGCTGGAGACTGGTTGGAAGTGGAATGGCTGGGATCACATAGTACTTTTCAAGTCAAAGATAGCTCCACTCGTTCAAGAGATGCTTTCATGTGGTTTCCAAGGGAAATAGGAACTCCTGATAACATTTTTAAAAGACAGCCAATGTCAAAGTGCCTGGTGGCAAAGTTCCACTGTTTCAGCCCCCAAATTCATCTTTCCAGCTAAAGTAAATACGTGTTAATGATGAATAAAACTCCTCTGTGCCAAGTGGGTGGAGCAGGAGGTTTTAAAGGTTGGCAGTTGAATAGAATTGAAAATTATTTCCCTTCTCTTAGTGAAGGTGGGAAGAATGAACAGGTAGAGGAGCAGGTACCTGTGGAAACTCCTGGTGCTGTGGCTTTTAGTCATGGATTGAGCCAAGGAGCTGGGAAGAGCTGGCCTGTAGAATCATGGATGTGTTTAGGTTGGAAAAGATCTCCAAGATCAGGACCTTTCATGGGGCTAATGTAAGCAGAATAATCTTTAGTTCCCATCCAAAATATCTGTATTACATGGAGAACATTTATTTTTTTGTTGGTAAACCCCATAAATATTTCAGAAATCACACCAGGGCTCATCACTTGCAATGAGCTTTTCCCATTACACTGGTGAATTATCCTGTGTGGAATGAGCAGGTGGAGTAACCCAAACCATCCCACTGATTATTTGGCCCAGTGCTTCAGATTGGGCTCTGGGAATTGTTTTGGCCATTGATTCTTCCAAGGTCAGTGTCAAAAAAATAACTTAGTGGTGGGTTTAGCTTCTCTCGCTGTGTTTTCTTCTGACAACCCAAGAAATGCCTGTTTTGGTGTGTAAATCAGCTTTTTTCACATTTAAAATGCTGAGTTCATCAGTCACCGATATCATTGTGATTATTTTGCTTGTGCCAAGCTTCGATACATTTTTAGACAAGCTTTTCCCCATTCAGAGCATCACCAGTGGCCTGCCTGTCAGCTCTGGGGTGGGCAGGAGATGGCATCTGCTCTGTCTGAGAGTGTCTGCGTGGCCAGAGGCAGCCCTGGCCTGGGGGAGACTGCTGAGCTCCCATTTAAGCCTTTTTCCCAGTGACAGCACCGATTTGTGTCCTTCTCCAGCCATCAGTTTTCATTAGGCTGATAGGAAATGATATCTGGGAGATGTCTACCTGGCTCTGTGATTGGATTAAAATTGGTCCAAAAGTTCTTGGGCCGAGGGAGGATGGGCAGTGTGATCACAGAACTCTGGTCCTCCAGCAATCAAAGCCAGGAGTGCCACATTAGAAACTTCTTTTGTGCATTTTGGGCAGATATTTGTGTTTTTCTGGTCCTTATTTGCCACTTAGCCCTGGTTTGCAGTGATATTTTCCATCGTCTGAAAAGCAGTGCTGGAAAATGAGGAGGAGCAGCAGATTGTGAGAGGAACAGCAGCCATGTGAACATTAAAAAGCCTGAATATCAGCGAGGCTACTACATTTGCAAGACATTATGTAGTTTATGTACTATTTTATGCATGGAGCCTCCTAACAGTTATTTCTCATGGATCTGCAAAATATAAAAGACTTTAGGTTAAAGGAATAATAATGAATCATTTATGAGATATTATCTACGGAGATGGATTGGTTCCATCTGTTGCAGTAATAAAAATAATAATGCTCAGCAATTACATAAATGCTTTACAGGTTTTCAGCGTGCATCACAAACATTAATCTAAGATCTAGCCCATAGCACAGTTTTTAAGAGCTTGTAAAAGGGCTTCAGCTTATACATGCTGGGTTATTTATTTATTTTTAACAAGGAAATTCGTCGTAATAGAGTTTTTAAACTGGTTTAGAAAATCGAGTTGTAGCTTCTCGGTCTAAGGCACTCCATGACGATGGCCACAAAATTGGTTTCTTTTCCATTCTGTTGGTTGAAGTTGCTTGAAATGAAGTTGGTTGAAATGTCCAGGAGAAACACAGCTCCACAGGCAGGTGTTCATTATCATAGAAACGATGGAAAAGCCTTCCAGGATGCCTTACTGGCATTATGTCCCAATTATTTGTTAATCTCATTTTTTTGTGTCTTGTAAGCAGCTCACTGAGGGAAGGCCACGGGTTTCTGAGGCAGAGCAGAGCCTGACAGTGGTTGTGCTGTTGCACACTTATATTTCAAATAGGATCTTGCTCCCTGAAAGAAATAATTTCTTTTGTTCATTTCAGGAAGAAATGAGATACATGAACAAGTGGTTTCGTGCTTTAGATGCAGCCTAATTTAACCAACAGAACGAGTATTAGGTTTAATTTTGTTCTGCTTGGATTTTCATTTGAATTCTAGAAAAAGAAGTGATGATAACTTTAGACAAAAGAAGGGTTTGATTGCTTGATGTGCTTCCTGGCAGACAGAGGTGTGGTAAAACAGGCAGGATTTAAATGCAATTTAAAATAGAATTATCCCAACTGATATTTTGGGCATGTCTGTAGGCTCCATGAATATATAGATCAATATGTTCTGTTAGCTTTGACTTAGGTACATTTGTGAGGGTGTCTTGGAATTGGCTCCTGTGCAGCGTAACCTGTGACCTTGAAAGACAAGGTGCCATGGGAGCTCTTGCCGTGTAAATCTGTTTATCTGTGCACGTCACAGATAAGAGCCAGGCTTTGCAATGCCCCTTGACTGAACAAGTGACATTAATTCCATTAACTCTGGGCGAAAGGAGTGCTTGTATTGACAGCTGGAATGGGGGGGGTTGTGTATCTTTCCCCACCAAATATTTGGCTTGGGAATATTTAACACTTAATCCAGAGAACAGAAAGGGTTCATTGGAACTAAACATTCGTTTGACAAAACAAAACAGAAAAAAATATTTCCTTCAGCAATATTCTGTTAATTCATATCTAAGGAGGTTAATTAAAACAGATGGGGGAAAAAAAACCTCCAGGTAGAAAAAACGCTGGGTCCGGTTTGGTTTGATCATCAGACCCGAGTGTTGATGATCATTCATGAAATATAGAAGAGTTTGTTGTCAGTGCTAACTGCCCCTGTGATCATCCCTGACCTGGGAAGCAGTTCCCTGTTCCCTTTTCCATTATCCCACTCTGTGGGTTGGTGTTCAGGGCACCAGCAGCACCCAGAGGGACCGCTGGGCACCGCAGACTCCTCCTGCTCTTGGGAACTCCCAGATGCTGCTGGAGGGGCTCTGCTCCCAGCCTGGCCTGAGCTTCCCCTGCTCCTCTCCTGGACACCTCCCTGGTATCCAGCTTCCTCCAGCCCTTCCCTCAGGAGGTTTCACTCATGAAGCAGCTTCACTCTGATGTCTTTGGGGCTGCCCCTCGCAGCTGCTGGGTCACAGAACCCCGGGATGGGTCAGGCTGGAAGGGACCCCAGCGGCACAGGATTGTGTCTGGACAGTTCTGGGATATCCCCAGTGAGGGAGACTCCACAGACCCTCTGCACAATCTGCTCGGGGCTGGGCACTGCCCAGGGCAGGAGTTGTGCCTCCTGTGCAGGGCAATTGCTGGGCTCAGGCCCTGCCCGTGGCTCTGGTGCCACTGCTGGGCCCCGGAGCAGAGCCTGGGCCCTGCCCTGAGCCCTCCCTGCAGCCAGGGACAGCCAGGGCTGAGGGCCCCTCTCAGCTGGGGCTCCTCTGAGGCTGAGCAGCCCCAGCTCCCTCAGCCTTTCCTGGGCACCGAGATGCTCCAGGCCCTTCCTCAGCTGCGCAGCCTCCGCCGGCCCCACTCCAGGAGCTCCCTGGCCCTGCTGTGCTGAGAATCCAGAGCTGGACATGGCACCCAGAGGTGCCTCCAGGGCTGCCCAGAGGGGCAGGGTCCCTTGGTTCTTTGCTGGATGCCTATTTCCAGCTCTCAAATGATGGCTAAGAGGAATTATTTCTTACAAAACATTTCCTCTGTGCCTCCTCCAAAGCATGAAGCGCACCACGGGAGTCTCTTATTGCAAGTGCACCTCAGCCATTAGGGAACGACCTACAACAAACTGCTGTGGAAACCTGTCCTGTAATCTCCCTGAATGCAGCATGGAGCTCCCGTGGTGTGAAACGCTGGGATGTGTGTTCAGTACCACTCTGACAAGAGTTAAATTTCAGAGGTGCTGCTCTGAACTGGCTTTGTTTCAGACATTAGAATAAACCCTTCCAAGCTGGCGGTGCACGAGAGCTTTGACAAACCAGTTCCAGCTCATCCTGCATTGAGCTGCTGGGATCTCCCGGCCCCAGGAGCCTGCTCTGTTCTGCTGCCAGAGCTCACCAGCCCAGGGCAGGACTGGCAGAAGGGAAATGTGCTTCTGTCAGGGCTGGGATCGTGGATCAAACCCAGCCACATCAGCAATTTAAACCAAGAGGCCACTCTGTGAACAGCTGAGACATCACACACCTCCTGTTTTTAACCTCTCCTGGAGGTGTTTCACCTCCCAGAGGGTGGCAGGGTGGATGATTAGAAGTCATAATAATAAACTGCTGCTGCAAGATGCTCCCCTTGTTTAAAATAACCATCTCCTGCAAAATCCACAGTTAGGCTAGGAAATAATTAGGGTGATATTTATTTCTTTCTGTTCTTTCTCTCCTTAAAGAATGGCAATTATAGTTGAGGATATTGCCCCACAGTTACAAATAACTTGCTGAATTTTCCTGAGAAAATGAGTTTTGGTTGTGGCTACTCAGATGGGAGCTCAGCACGTAACGGGGTTTGAGAACACTGGAAAAAAAATGAGCTGCTAAACAGCAGTGCTGTTTGTGAGGAATATATAAATAAGTGGCTGTTACACAGCAGGGTGATGCACAGAGCAACACAGAGTCATATATTGGCTTATCTCGTAGCAATGGCTCGATAATTGTGATAACATCAGAAATCACTATCGCTCCTTGCTGAGAAATTACTTGTTACCATCCTCTTGTTTAAATACGGCCGGGAGAGTTCTGAAATTATTTTCAGCGCTGCTTGGAGGCTTCCCCTCATTTAACCTTCCAGATTCTAGTTATAAAAATAAAAAGCTAAAATTCCTGGTGATACCTTCCCTGCGCTGAGCTGCCTTTTGTACACCTTCCCAGCTGGGGGTAATATTGAGTGGGTTTTATTTTATCTTTTTAGTGTCTTAGGAAGATCCAGTACCCTGACTTGTAAAAAGTGCAGGGGAAAAAAAAAGGTATTAATGTCTAATAAGAAATAATCTGTGGTTAACAGAGCTCATCCTTTCTTTCATGCTCTGTCATGATCTCGTTGCTTTCAAATGTTGGATTATCAAACTGCAGGGTCAGAGGTGATGGAGAAGAATGGTTTGTGAACCTCCTTGTGTCTGAGTAAAGAAGAGTTATCTGCTTTAGTGGAATTTCCTGTGAAAATGAGAAGAGTTACCTGCTTTAGTGGAATTTCCTGTGAAAATGAATCCTACCTAGGAGGAACCTGGGGGTCCTCTGGTCCCAAGAGGCCAAAAATATTGAGTGCTCATTCAGCAAAACAAAAATGTTTCTCCAGCTTGAGACCTTTAAAACACTGCTCCTCATTGCTGATGTTCCACAGTGTGTTCAGAAGGTGAGAAAGTCTAGTTTTGGGAAAATGAAGCTGAAAACAAATTCTGAAGTATTTGTGTTGCTCCTGCCTGTGTCCTTAGGAGATATCTCAGGTAATCAGGTCTTAAATCAGGAAAAAGTTTTTCCCCCAGAGGGTGCTGGGCACTGCCCAGGCTCCCCAGGGAATGGGCACGGCCCCGAGGCTGCCAGAGCTCCAGGAGCGTTTGGACAGCGCTGCCAGGGATGCCCAGGGTGGGATTGTTGGGGTGTCTGTGCAGGGCCAGGGGCTGGGCTGGATGATCCTGATGTGTCCCTTCCAGCTCAGGATATTCCATGATTCTGTGATTATAAATTATCAGAAGCCTGAAGACAAATTCCAGGGACACCTCACAGCCAGGATTTTCCATACCATGAAGACACCAGAAACTCTTCTCACTGAGACCTTCTGCAAGTGAATTATTGATAATTAATTATCACAGAGGACAGATTCCTGTTGTTTTTATTAGCAGGCATCCACAGAGTGTCAGGTTATAACTGGAAAGGACGAATTATCTCTGGATCCTTCTGTGCTTTGGAGCATTTCAGGGATGCTGCAGCTTTCTTGATCCAACTGAGCAGTGGAAAGTGTGGGAATTGAGGTGAGGGATCACAAAATTCCATTCACATTGGTGTAGGACTCCAAGCTTCCCAGCTTCTCCTTTCTTCCTTCAGCTGACATTGCTAGGGGACAGCAGAATGGAAGTTACTAGCATGAGAGAAGTTTCCATTAGATTCTCTTTCAAAAACCCAGACAGGGGAACAACCTTTCAGCCATAAAATGTCAGTGCCTGCTGAGGTGTGGGCAGGACATGCCCCATTTGCACAGCACGGGCTCCAGCTTATCAGGAGTACATGAAACACAGGCAGCTATGGGATAACTCCCCACCCCACGGAACAAAAATGTTCCACACCTCCAAAATTTCATTTAAAGTTCATCAGTGTTAGGGACAGACCTTTAAAAATGGTGTTTCCAGAACATTCTTACCTTTATCAGTGATATAATTTCACCTGATTATCAACAGCGTGAGGAGGACTGGCACAAATGGGTATTAGGGATTTATTAATTAGGGAGAGGGAGTGTTGTGGTTTGGAGCCTGAGACTGGCGATTTTATTTCACACAATCACATCTCAGCTTGGGGATTGGGATCTTTGACTCTCTGTGCTGTTCTTGTTCCTCCCCCGTGGAGATGGGATGATCCCAGCTCTGGATGAGGGAACGCTACGGAGCAGTGTGGGCAAGGTCAGCTTTGCTCCGTGTGGGATCCCATGGGGACAGATGCCAAGGGTCTGTTTGCTGGAGTCACTGGTGATTAATAAATGTACAGCTAAATTGACCTGGAGTTTGGCATTTGTGCGAAGGTTTTTAACCTAATTGGCCTGAATGTCTTCCAGATATAACAGCATGAAGTTAGGGCAGGGTTAGGTTGGATTTTAGAAAAAGGTTCTTCCCCCAGAGGATGGCCAGGCACTGGAACGGGGAGGTGATCACAGCCCCTAAGCTGCCAGAGCTCCAGGAGCGTTTGGACCACGCTCTCAGGGGTGCTCAGGGTGGGATTTTTGGGGTGTCTGTGCAGGGCCAGGAGCTGGACTTGGATGATCCTGATGGATCCCTGCCAGCTCAGGATATTCCATGATTCTACATCAGCCCCACTGCTGTTAAGTACTGGCACTTCCTAAATTAGTGACACCCAGCAGCCTGTGCTCATGGACTGGCACAAGTGAGGGCTGTGGAAGGAATCTGTTTATTAAAAGGGAAGTTTGTCCCTCGGAAGTCTTTTAGGACTCTCTGGTTTGGAGTTTTCTTTTATTCTTGGGCCTCTCAAGTTTTCTCTTTATTTTTTATACTTTTAAATGAATCCATGCATATAAAAGGTGGAGTGAGAGAAGGGGCAGAGTCATTTCCAGAGGACATTGATGATTTAACAGGTCTGAGTGAGTTTTGGTGGTTCCGCAAGAGCCGTGAGACTTTACCCTGACCAAACTCGCCGGAGACGCCGATGGACAGCGCAGCCGGAAATTATCCTGGCAATTTGGCTGCCTGCCATGCTTTTAGTGCCTCCTGCTAATTTCTGGACGGGATTGCACGATGGCTGTTGGGAAATCGGGCAGCTCCATGAACGGTGTCCTTTATTCCCAGCGTAACTGCTGGATTTTATTTCGCTCCCTTCATGATAAGGCTCCCCCTGATACTCACGTGACAACCCCCGTGAGCTGGAGCAGGGATCTGCTGGGTGAGGAGAAGCCAAAGGAGCCTTTCCTGTGTGTGTTTGGGCTGATTTGAGTGTGTTTCCCTGCAGGGGAAATCCCACATTGCTACAGGTGCCAGGTAAAACCTCTCATTCCCTTTCCCGTCGGAGAGGCAAGGAGAGAGAGCTGATGGCTGTCCCTGCTGCTGCTGGGTGCTAAAAGAAACACTCCACTGCACACTGAAGTGGAAAACGTGGAATTCTAGAGCTGCTCCAGGCAGTCAGCAGGATGGAGAGGACTTTCTGGGGGAATTAAATGAACGAGTGAAGAGTAAAACCCCCATTCGGAGGTGTGGGTGTGGCGAGGGATGGATGGAGAGGTGAAAACCAGCTGAAAGGAGGAGAAATCCTCCCAGCAAAGTGGCTCGCCGTGTTTTCCAAGAACAAAAGTAGAAACCCATGTTGGGGATATGATTTAATTTACAGAAATCCGAAGTTTTTATATAATTAGGGGCTTTACTGTGACATTAGCAGTGTAAAATGGAATGTTTCAGAGGCTTTGTCACCTGCACGGTGTGTGCCCCCCTCCTGCAGAGCACCAGCTCATTCTGCTGTTCCACCCTGCTAATTTCTTCATTTCTACTGAGTTTGGTATTTAAATACCTGCCAACTCTCTGAGTTCCAACAAGCATTGGCATGAGTAATGAGTCAAATGTTAGAGCAGCATTATTCTTTGACAGTTCTAAAAGGATTATGTAACTCGAATTTTAAATAATATTTTTGAAATGTGTAATTTAAAAGGTCCTCGTGTTCTGTAAATGGTTTAATTTTTCATCCCGTTTAATTGACATTGCAAAAGAATCATTAAGTCAATGATGATTAAAGCAGCACTTTTATGGATCAAACTCTCTTTGGGGAGAAATTTAGTCACCATGGAAGAGATACAGACATGGATTTTGAGGATGCTGCAAGAGAAGCAGGGGCTGAATAGGCTTTTCAGTAAATCCCTTCTAATCTGGAACCTCCTTCCAGTCAACCCCAGGCCAAGGCACCTCTAGGGTCAGCACTGGATAGTGTGGAAAAAACCCTTCGTGATTTTACAGGACACTTGGGAAGGAGGGAAGGGTTTCAGCCCAATCTGAGCCAGATTCTAAAGAAGTGAGGATGTAATCAAGTTATTAAGTGTGTCCTCATGGTGATATTCAGCTGCTTCGTTTTCCATGTATTAATCTTCTGCTCCCACTGAAATAAATCAGGAATTTCGCTTGGGTTTATGTTGTTGGATTTCAAAAGTGCATCCATGGGACCGTTGCTGTTTTTATTTTGACTAAAAATTGTAATATTTAAATCTACGATAGGTCCTGAAATGAGAAATAGCACCTGGAAGTGTTTTGGCTTTTAATTCTTTCCAGTCCTCTTAAATAACGTCTGTGTTTGAGTGATTTTAGCTCCTTTTGAAGCTGGATAGACATTATCCCATTATCCCATCCTGTGGAAAAGGAGAATGGTGTCATTACAGGCTCAGCTGGACGAGTTTCACCTCGAATCTTGTTGTACATTCAATACTTGTGTTTTAAATCATGTGTTGGGGAGGTTCTGTGTAAGACGTGACCTTTACTGAAAACAAAACATGTAGGAAATTCCAAGTTCTGGGAAACATCAGTAGAGCAAGTTGTGTAAAAGATCCTGCAAAAGGAGAAATAAATGAAATCAGGAATTAAGGAGTGATAAATACAGAAAAACACGTATTAAAATATAACAGGTCAGGAAGCTGTGTTGCTCTAAGAGAGTTTGTGATGACACAGAATCAGGGCAGGATGGGACCCCAATAAAAATGAAACCTGCAAAGTCAGGAAAGTCTCAGAGGAGATAAATAATTGGAAATAGGAGCAGATTGTCTCAGAACAGAATATGTCAGCTTGAAAATTCACTCCACATTTGTATGATGCAGAGATAATAACCAAATTTTAAGTTTTACTCCATTAAGTTCCTTTAAGTGATAAGTCTGTTAAAAAGCACATTCAGCCTAAACTTAAAAATTCACTAAACCAAAAGTAAAACATTATCAGAGAGAGGAAAAAGCCATTTAAGAACAGGATTGTGAAACATGAATTTAGCAATTAATTAGGCTCTAAGTTCTCAAACCTCTCAGTGAAACAATTTGGCAAAACTTGGAGAAATTTAACCTCGTGTTGAAAGGGAAAAAAAAGGTTTGGCACTAAATATTGTGGTCATTGATGATAAAGAAATTTTCCAGCCCTAGCGAAGTTTCTGGAGAATCTGGTGGCTCCCAGGCCACGTTTGTTCAGCTGGTGTCATTACCAATAATAATAAAGCAAAATCACTGGCTCCAAATCCACGATATCCCCACAGAAATGGATAAATCTGGGCAAAATGTCAGCGCCTACAAGGGAAAAAGGCTGATTGCCACTAAAGCAAATTAGTCCTTCCCCAAAGATAAGGAAACCTGATCCTGCACATCTCTCCCATCCCTGCTGGCCCCATGTCCCACTTAATCACGTTCCCTGATCCAGATTTCTCCTGAGCTACAGTCACTGTTTGCCCACTTTTCAGGACAGCCTCTAGATTTTCATTCATCCCTCTCCGCTCTCCCTTTCCACTCCCCGATTCCTTGGCTGCTCCCACAGGGAGGTTGGGGCTCACAGCCAGCTGAGCTCCTGCCTGGGCACCATTCCCATGGCAGTTCCTGAGGGATTTTCCCCTTCCAGATGGGGCAGTGGGCACTTCAACAGACCTTTGTGAAGTTTGGGGGGGTCACAGCCGGCTGAGCTCCTGCTTGGGGACCATTCCCATGGCAATTCCTGAGGGATTTTCCCCTTCTAGATGGGGCAGTGGGCACTTCAACAACCCTGTGAAGAGGCTGGGGGTCACAGCTGGCTGAGCTCCTGCCTACGAACCATTCCCATGGCAGTTCCTGTGGGATTTTCCCCTTCCAGGTGGAGCAGTGGGCACTTCAACAGCCCTTTGTGAAGTTTGGGGGCTCACAGCCAGCTGAGCTCCTGCCTGGGGACCATTCCCATGGCAATTCCTGAGGGATTTTCCCCTTCCAGGTGGAGCAGTGGGCACTTCAGCAACCCTTAGAGCTGCAGTAGGATCCTTCCTCACCATCCTTATTCCCAACCCATTCAGCCGAGCAGAATTTGAGGAACCCCGACAGGAATTTCCTGCAGCGCAAGCGAATCGGGAAGCGCAGGGAGTGAGGGGAGCCTTGAGCTCAGTCCCTTTGTCCCAGCCCCAGGATCCAGATGGAGAAGCCCCATCCATCAGTGCTCCAGTTCTGCTGATGCCCTTAACTCCAGTGCTGACTTCCCTGTCAGATGCATTTGTTTTACGAGGCAGGACCTCAGCCAGTCTTTGCAGGATCTGATGCTCTGCTGGGGCCGTGCCAGAGCGTCTGCGCGGCGTCTTCCTGTCCTGCTTCTATATGGAGCGGCTTGGCACTCGTGGGAGGGAGGCCAAATGAACTTAAATAGTGCATCAATCCACAAAATCTTAATTGTAACTTCAGTTGTTCCTTTGGAGGGGAGCAGGCGAGTCCTTGGTAAAGTGAGAGGACTTTTTAAGCCTCTTCCCGGGTTGGTACGGACAAGGTGGGGAGACATAAAGTGTTGCAGGGCAGGTGAGGGGGAGGATGTTTCCTGAATACCTGAGGGCAAGATGTGACCAAGGTAGATGGAAAAAGGCCTTTAATGGGATGTTTGTACCATTTTCCTCATCCCTTGAAAAATCCCTGCTGAAGTTTTCCCTCAGTGCAGTTTATTATCTCTTCAAAGAAGAGAAAAAACCTTCTTCTTTACAAGAATTTGGGATTCAAGTACCTCTGTTTACTCTCCTGTTAATCCCTATCTTTCCATGGGGGCCTGATAAACCTAACTTTTGAAATGGGGTCTATCCCAATGGTTTTGAACAAATGTAAGGAGCATATAAATACAGAATATTTTAGTGAATGTTTTGCATCCGGGGCAGTTATGCCCATGCTGGGCATCTTCCCAGCATGGCTCTTGTCTGTCCATGGTTTTTGTCTTGCTCTGTAACAAGTCCTCGAATACAATTTTTAATGTATTTACCTGGCAGAATTCATTGTCAGTATTTTAGGGAGGCTGAAAGATTCCATTGTTGGGAAGAGCATTTTAGGACAGCGTTAGCATTCAACCAATGCTTCCTGAGTTTCCTCACAAAACCACGGCTCCTCACTGCACTTTTGGGGTATAAAACCAACCTAAAAACTATTAAAAAACTCTACTGGCAAAATCTGAGCAGTTCTTTGGAGCCTGCAAGCCCCCTTGGGCATCTCAGAGCTTTGGCTGCTGCTCTTGTGGAGCTCCAAGTCCCAAAATCTTGTGTCTTGTGCTGCCATTTGAATGAGCTGCAGTGGCTTCAGGAGTCTCCATCCAGGACAGGATCCATGTGCTCCCTTCTGCCTCGTGTTGTTGCAGCCCTTCCACAATAAAACTCCTGGAGGAAACAGCCAATATTAATCTTATCTTAATGGCTCTAAAAACGTGGCTACGAGGCCTTGCACGAGGGAAGTGGGGTCTGGGAAAACTCAGCCTTGACTGTTGTGGCAATAATTTAGCAAGTTTTATGTTCATTCTTTATTTTCCATTTTACGTTTGCGCTGTATTTTGCTATTAGTAATTTATAATAAATTGCTGCTTTGGAAGTGTTATTAAGGATGCAAAAAACCATCCTTTTAGTCTCCTTTAAGGTCTGGCAATGTCCAAAATATTTTCGTTGATTCGGGTGCATGAGCTGCTCCTGAAAAATCCAACTTCCTTTTTTCCCCCCTTCTTTTTTGTTTTGATATTTTATTTAACAGCTCAAGTTTGCTTCTATTTCAGAAAAGCTTTATTTTAGCTCTCCGTTGAAAATTCTATCTAAACACTTTCGCTTTAGGATGTATTTTTTTGGTAAAATATTTCCTGGAAGAGAAATTTGGAATACAAGCACATATGGCCTGCTTAGGATCTGATTTCAGCGTTGCTCAGAAGGAGAAGAGAGGCAGAGCAGGATGAGAGAAATTTGGTGGCCGTTGAGCTCCTGTCTGGCTGCAGCTGGGACGTTTTAGCCCTTATCAAAGTTGGGAGAGCAGCTCCAAGCCAGCCATCCGAGGGATTGGATCGATACCTGGCAAAGAGCCTGAAGGTCAGATAAAGTACTTAGGCAGGCAAGATGCCAGGCTAAAGAGATGTCAAGAAAATCAATTAGATCCTAAAGAAACAGCAGCAAGCTAACTAAAAATCCAATCTTGAAAGGCTCTTGATATTTCGAAGCCAGCTTATTACTGTTCCTATATCTTTATCTGGCTAATAAAATTACCTTTGTTAAGCAATTAAAACCAGACTCGGGTCATGCCAGGCGAGCACGGAGCGGCCTGGGAACACCTGTGTGGGACCAGATCAGGCACAGCTACGAGTGGGGGGCATTGAATGGAGCAACTCTGGGGGCAGAGCACGACACAAGGGTGATTCAAGCTGCCCTCCTCCTCCCCTATCGATCCCTTTCCCTTTGTGCTCTTGGCGCACGTCTTGGAGACTTTCTCCTCCGATGGTAATGGAGAAACGGAGCCTTGGAGTTTGTCTGCTGGTGCCAGGTAGTTTGCTTAATAAATTATGGCTGTCTGAAGTCAATAAAGAAAAGAGAAATTCAGAGGGGTGGGTTGGCCTCTCCTCCTTCTCCTTCTCCTTCTCCTTCTCCTTCTCCTTCTCCTTCTCCTTCTCCTTCTCCTTCTCCTTCTCCTTCTCCTTCTCCTTCTCCTTCTCCTTCTCCTTCTCCTTCTCCTTCTCCTTCTCCTTCTCCTTCTCCTTCCCCTTCCCCTTCCCCTTCCCCTTCCCCTTCCCCTTCCCCTTCTCCTTCTCCTCTCCACAGTGATGGGAAGGAGCAGCGTTTTACCGGGTTAGCAGTTGGAAAAATGGACTTTGTCAGCTTTCCAGGGACAGGATTTCACCTCCTTTGTGCAGGACTGAACGCATCAGTTAAAGGTTCTTGTTGCTCCTATGGATGTGTTCATGGAATCAGAGTAACGGGATGGTTTGGGTTGGGAGGGACCTTAGAGATCACCCAGTTCCAGCCCCATAGTTCCAACGTGCCACCCTCTAGGTCATGTTTGGTGGCATGTTGGTGTCATTAGCCAGGGTTTGGGGTGGCTGAAAAATGCCAATTTTTGCTCTGAAAGGGATGGGTATTTCCATACAGGTTTCATTATCTGTATTTTGACTGACGGTTTTGGATGTTGTTAACCAGATGCTGGAAACATCCCGTGGTTGGCCTGTGCACCCATGTGGGAATGTGGATGGGAATGTGGATGGGAATGTGGATGGGAATGTGTGCATGGACAAATCTCCCCCTCATGTCACTGGGACAAACTCCCAGAACAGAAATAATCATAATAATAATAATAATAATACTACTAAATCCTTTCTTCATTCTGACCTTATGTGGAGACACTGAATTCAATACATATTAATGAAATCAACAAAACCTGTCTGTACATAATTAATAAGGTTATTTATTTTATTCAGGGCCTTGCTGGATGACTGAGGAATCAGAATAAGGAAGGGCACAAATAATGACAATAGAAATCTGTTGTGTCACTGAGGAAAGGGCTCAGGGTTTTAATTTCTTGCTCGTTTTTCTGCTCAGATGAATTTTGTGATAACCTCGACCTACAGTTTCAGCACATGCACCAGGTTTTAATTAATTGGAGCCTTTTTGTTGCCAATGATCTCACTAACAAAATATTATAGGAAATAAGTGGTGTAGGACTTCTGAGACTTCCTGCCCAAGCCCTTGGTCTCCTTGCCAGGACAGATCTGTAACATTCTTGTCAGTATTCATTAAGATTATTTTCTTATTCAAATCCAGATTTCATTGGCTGGCCTATAAATGAATCCAGTATCAAAGGATATGAAATCTTTCAGAATTTGAAAATGTTGCATTTTGAAATCTTAAAACCAATTAACAAAATCAAACCATTGGCTCCACTGCCAGTCGTGACCTGCACTGGACAGCACTTCTCAAATGCCAAGATTCAATATTTATAAATAAAAACGTGATTGAATCTCCCCTCCCCTCTGCCTTTCCCAAATATCTGTGCCTTTCCCACAGGACCAGCTTTATTTGGATGAGCTGTATTTTTAGGAAGCTGGTGAGGAACTCCACGTATTTACCATACATAAATCCATATATCTGTGTGTGTGTGTGTGTGAGCTAAAGAGTACTGCAAGCAGCAGACAAAATAGTGCTTTTGAAGAGTGATGGCAGTGATGTATGCACAGTAAATTAGGAGGATTTGTGTGAAATCCTTTGTACTATTCTGGTGATCAAATGTAAATCTTTATGGGGAGTGAAAGTCACCTCTTATGGATATCAACCCGGAGCCAGGCCTTCCGTGGGAAATAGGGAGAAGGCAATTAAATTAAGGGGAATAATTTCGTCATTAAATTTTTGAACGTTTGTAGATCCTCTTGTCTTATTCAGACTTTGTAAACTTTTGGGTTTTATAAATTTCAAGTGACTCTGAAGGCTTAGGACATAATTTAGTCCTGACAGTTTTGATCTCTGCTTCATCCACAAGCCCCGGGGAATTCCTGCTGGGCCAGGGCCACAAGGTATCTACTGGGAAATGGTTCTTTTTTTTCAGTGTAATCGCTTTCCATAAAGGATTTTTCTTTCCTTTCTGCCAAGAAAACAGGTGTTTTAGGGTTATAAAAATATAACAATGTGGGAAAGTCTGTTCTGGCAGTGACAATGTGATTTCATCACCTCTAAGGATGCACAGATAACTGGGCTCTTGTCAGCTGTTCCACCTGAGGTGTAAGAACCCTCTCCAAGCCAGCCCAGGATTACCAGCAGGAAGGAAACCAGGAGATTACTGCCTGCCTTTGTGCTTTTCCAACTCCTACAGACATATTGTGCCGCTGAGTGTTAGAAAGTTAATTCAGTTTTCCTCGCAATTCTCCGAATTGTTTGGGTGCTTTGGCACAAGAATTCACCAATTAAGAAACAAGCAAAAAGACTTTTAAATAAAACTCACCACATTTGTTCAAGTCATTGAAAAGCAGGAAATTACTGTTGCTCTCCAAAAAGCAGCTGTGTGTATACAGTGACATTTTATTTAATGATTGAAATTATAGCATAAATACACATTGTATTACTGGTTATTCCCATTTGTGTTACAATGCTGCAAAAGGGCTGGAGCAGAGATGTCAGTTCAACCAGCCAGGCTTTCTCCAGGAGCAGCAGAAGCCCAGACCTTGATGACATTAAGAAATACCAGTTGGTTTTTAAATGCTGATGTTGGAGGAGTTTTATATTTACTTTTTGAATCTTCCCATTCTGGGAGCTGGGCTGCTGCTCCCTTGGTGTGACTTTCTGCTGGTGTTTAATATCAAGGTGAAAAATAATGTGTTAGAAGTTGTAGAATAATAGAATCAGAATGGTTTGGGCTGGAAGGGACTTTAAAGCCCATCCAGTGCCACCCCTCCAATGGGCAGGGACACCTTCCACTATCCCAGGCTGTTCCAAGCCCCGTCCAGCCTGGCCTTGGACACTTCCAGGGATCCAGGGGCAGCCACAGCTTCTCTGGGCACCCTGTGCCAGGGCCTGCCCACCCTCCCAGGGAAGAATTTATTCCCAATATCCCATCTAAATATCTCCACTTCTAATTTAAAACTGTTGCCCCTTGTCCTATCAATATCTGCCCTCGTAAAAAAATCACTCTCCCTCTTTTTCATCAGCCCTCTTGAAGAACAGGAATGTTAATGTTAGACTTGCAAGAAAAAATAATTCCAGGATTCTGTGAAAGCCTTGCTCACATCCCTGCTGGGGAGGAGATTCTGTGGCTCCTTCAACCCCTTTAGCTCACAGAGTTGTTGCAAACTCCAATGCAGGTGAAATAACAGAGGCAGCTCCTGCCTGAGCCTTGGTTTATTCAATGATGGCAAGTGCCTGAAATTGGGCAAGGATTAATTCCCGTGGGAAAAATGTGGCTGGACCAGTTGCAGAGCTTCCTGCTCAGGAAGGGATCTGGAGATGAGTAGGAAAAGCTCTGAGAATCTCAGCTCTCCGAAGAAGCAGCGATTCAGGCGGAGCCCTCCATCCCTGCAGAGTGCCTGGAGAGAGCTCCTGAACAGCCTGGGATGATAAAAACCAGATGGGGACGTGGTGTGAGTGATGCCTGATGAGGAATGGACTGGGAACACACCCCGTGGCACTAAGGCCATGTTGCATTTTAATTACAGCGAGGATTGTGAATGAGCTGATTACCTGCATGGCTCTTCCAGAGACACAATGGACAACTTTGTGCAGGTGGAGGTGGCCCAGCCTGGCTGGGCACGGGGCTGGAGCAGAGCTGGGAGCTGATGGAGCTAAACCCCTGCTCCTCTGGAAACGTGTGCTTGGTGGATTCGGAAAGAAGCAGGAAACTGCTGAAATCATCGAATTTTGGAGGGTCTGGAGGGCCAGTTCTGTGAGGAGCAGTGAGACAACTATTAAAATAATAACTTTCTAGAAATAAATATTTAAGATCCATGTTGCACCATGAGGATGGGAATTTTCTAATTGATTTAAGGACATCTTACTGATTTTTGAGAGCTGAGGTGTTTCACACTTCGGTTCTGTAAATGTTTGAACTTTTTTTGGCTGCATATTCGAAATGCAGCAGGAATCTCTTGCCTATTTTTCAATCTGGAGAGCTCCAAGACATTACTTGTGGTTAATTTTCCAGCCAAGAGGATTTCAGTCATGTGAGGGAAAATGGCACCGATTTTATTCACTCCATCAGCACTGATAATACACTTGGAGGGAACCATCTGCATTGATGGGATTGTATTCATGTACAAGTGCACATAAATCAATTTTTTTTTCCTGAATCACCACTTGGTGAGATTTTTTAGAGGTATTTGGGATTAATTTTATTGTTGTTCTAGGAGAAGTAAGATAAGAGCCAGTCTGTAATACTGGAAAACAAAAATACATCAGCTTTGTTTTAAAATGCTTCGTTGGTTGGGGATTCAGTGTGAGAACAATCTGAATTATGTCTTGGAGATGGGCAAGGAAATGATTAAGTGACTCTATTTCTATGCAGATTGGGGCTACGTAATTAAATACCTACTTACAGACAAAAGCAGAGATGAAATTGCTTCCTCAGTTCAGGGAAAAAAATAATAGGAAGGGCTATAAAATGGTATGAATAAAGAAATAAATGGGAGCAGTAAATGGCCAGTCAATAGGGTGTTTTGGAATTAGAGAGGGTCAAGCCAACCTGATCTTTTATTCTATTTTTAATTTTTCTGAGAGTGCAGGTTAGGCTGAAAAAGAGACTGTAATAAACCCAAACTTAAATAAAACATTTGAAGTGGGGCTTGTTTGAAATGTTGATTAAGAACTAGAAATCATTATCTGGCACATCTTAAATTAAGTTGAGCTGGCAGCTGGCTGGTTTCAAAGAGGGGTTTAAAGAGGTGATAACTGAGAAATAAATGCCTGTTAGGGAGACTTTTAGGTTGGTTCTAGATGTTTCTATCAGTGAGCTAGAAGGAAGCAAGAAATCTTTACTGAGCATCAGTAAACCCCTGGCAAATGGCTTTATAGAGAGATTATCTATTCTTTAGGTGGAGAAGATGATGTATTAGTCTTATCAAAATCGTGCAATGGCCTCATCTACAATGAGCTCTGTGGTGTGTGGAGCACTGAGCAGATAAAGGCGTGGTGCAGGCCAGGAGGAGAAGCTGTGACTGAGCAAAGCCGAGGTGCACTTGTTAAAGATGGCTGTGATTAACCATTATTCTCACGGGCTCTGGGTGCAGTGCCACGTCACTTTCGATTTCTGTCTCACTGCTGTCTGGTGTGGAAGCAGGGGATCCGCTGTGGTCTCTTGGTGACTGATATATCAAATTAATGCAGAGCTGGAAACCCTGAACACCTCGTTCTTCACTGCCTTGCAAGAGGCTTTTGCAGTCCTGTTCTTGTCTGTGCTCAGGGAGCCTTTGGTGTTCCCCAGAGGGTTTTCGATGTATCAGTGGAGAGGTGCGTTTTTGTAGGAACCAGTAATGCAGGTGGCAAGATCAGGGAACAGCTCTGCAATAAATTCTGGATAAATGAACATTTGCCCAAATGAACTAAATTGCAGCTAAGGGAACTAAGCTGCCTTTGGCCTGGGAGAGGGTCTGAATGTGCTGTGGGTTTAAAAAAAGGGTTTGAAATATGGAAATATTGCCGGGTTTCCTGTGTGTCCTGCACCCCTCCCTGCCCCTCTGTGCGCTCCCGTGGCATCGGCTGCAGTGCCCAATGGGGCCATCCCTACCCCTCACCCCACTGTCCCTGGTCCTTTTCTACCTCACTCTCATTCCCAATCCCAGCTGATTTCACAGAATCCCAGACTGGTTTGGGTTGGAAAGGATCTTAAAGCCCATCCCACTCCACCCCTTCCACGGGCAGGGACACCTTCCACTGTCCCAGGTTGCTCCATGGCCTATCCAGCCTGGCCTTGGACACTTCACATCTATTAACACTTTATATTTAAACAGTATTCAGTAACACAGGACTCAGGTGTGGAGAAAATGCTGTTTACTCATAGTTTCCCCTTTTTAGTAGAAGTGCTGAGTAAACAAGACTTCAGTGCTCAGTGATTTTCTGGGCATCCCCTCCAGCACGGAGCAGACACGGATCTGGCTGGCTGAGCACTTGTCTGAAAGCTCCTTCCTTGGATCCATGGCATTAATTCAGCTGCCTTCATATGGCTGCTTTCCTCCTGGATCAGTTGATATGTTCTGTAAGCTGCCTGCTGAGGCACTGTGTCTGTATTGCTCCACGGAGAGCACTGCCGGTCCCGCCGGATTTATATCGCCGATTTCCTGGATGCTGAGCCTGTTTCCATTACAATTCAGCGTCCTGCCTCCGTCCCTCTGGTCGGGGTGCACGGCATGGAAATCGTTCATGTTGTGGAATTACCTCCTGACATTGATGCGTGAGGAAATTATTCCGAAAATCCCTGAAAAATACGGTGCATGCTGCAAGAAATTCAGGGAACCAACCGGGATAAGGGAAACCTTCCAGAGCGGCCGGAAGTATGGAAGTCTTTCCAAGGATTTGTGTCATCCAGAGGCAATTGTGTGGTGCTCGGCAAAGATTCCTACAGGACAGCCACACTCTGGAATTCCAGCAGATTAGCCTATCATCAAGTCATCAGGATCCTGCTATTTGAATAAACACAGCTGTTGTTTTCCAAGAAATGTGGCAAAGAGCAGCGAGGAAAAAAGGGACAATTAGTGCTGCTAAATGCCAAGGAACTCAGGCTGGCATCGCTCTGGTTGGGAGAGTTTGGCTTTCTGGAAAGCCCTTTTTGCAACAGAGGAAAAACCCAAACCTATCCCACATCAGAGTGTCACTCATGGCTTCCTAAATTGATGATGGGAATAATTCTCTTCTTTGTTTTATGGTTTTGGGTTGGTTTGGTTTTGTGGTGTGGGAGATGTTGTTTTGGTTGGTTGCTTTTTATTCTTTCAAAAGTATTTCATTTATTTCATTTTTTCAAACCTCCTATTTCTGCTCCTGATCTACATTTTAACAACACATGGGAGAGCTGGGGGTGCTCACCTGGAGAAGAGAAGGCTCCAGGGAGAGCTCAGAGCCCCTTGCAGGGCCTAAAGGGGCTCCAGGAGAGCTGGAGAGGGACTGGGGACAAGGGCTGGAGGGACAGGACACAGGGAATGGCTTCCCACTGCCAGAGGGCAGGGATGGATGGGATATTGGGAAGGAATTCCTGGCTGGGAGGGTGGGGAGGCCCTGGCACAGGGTGCCCAGAGAAGCTGTGGCTGCCCTTGGATCCCTGGAAGTGCCCAAGGCCAGGCTGGATGGGGCTTGGAGCAGCCTGGGATAGTGGGAGGTGTCCCTGCCCATGGCAGGGGTGGGACTGGATGGGCTTTAAGGTCCTTTTCAACCCAAATCAGTCTGTGACTGTCTCATTCCTTGTTTTGTAAAGATCTGGGAGAAAATTAAATAGGATTGGGATATTTCCTGAAACAAATCCCTAGATTACACTTCCATAGCATCTCTCTCCAAAAAACCTGCAAACTCTGTAAAAGATGTAGCTGAAGTCTTCTTTTTAAAGTTTTGGCTCCTATGATGTATTTTACCCCGAAATAAATCCTCAAACTCTTTGTTAGTGCAGCCAAGGGACAAATAAATCTCACGTTTCAATGGAAAAATGGAAAGTTGGGGTTTAAATGATCTGTTTTTCCTGGGATCTCCTCGGAGCAGGAGAGGCTCGGTTCAGAGACCTGAGACAGCAGGGTGAGAGATTAATTTGAGAAACAGAGGAAATAGAAGAGTCCTGATGTCATTAAAGGAAGAAAGGGGAGAGAAAATGAGGGAATAATGACATAAAACACCTCTGGTGGTCTCAGGGAAAGTGTCAGCGGGGGCTATCGGAGGAAATATGTGCGAGTGAGAGGAGCTCATTTCCTCTGTGTGGCTGAGGTGGCTCATCCCTTACACCTCAGCACTTAATTTATCCCCCTTTTGGCAGGACATGGACAGCAATTTCCTTATTCCTGACAGCTTTTTGTACCCAAACTGGAAATCATCCTGCTCTCCCCATTCCTTATGGAAAACACGGCTCAAGGATGGGTTGGGCCTAGGGAAGAGGCCTAAGAAGGTGCTGGAAATAACAAGTGGCAGGATTGTCACAGTGGTGGGAGGAGTGTAACAAAGGCCTGGGATCCAAAAACCTGGAAAAATTGGAGCTGCCACCCGAGGACTTCTGGGAGACACCAACAGATGGAATTCAGAAGCTTTTAACAATATTCAAAAGGTGAAGTCTGAAAAATATTGCTTATTTGTGGGTCCTTGTCACAGAGCACATTTCAATGTTCAGCTTGCTAATTAATTAATAAAAGTCATTTTTTTTGGCACAGCTGTGCCATAGTCCTGCATGGACTGAGAAGAAGAGGAATTAAATTATTTTCTTTGGACATTACTCACTAGACCTTCCACTGAACAGCCTCTCTCTTGCTTCTGCTTTCAAGCTCATTTATACAAATTTCCAACTTCTTCATTCCTAATGCCAGATTAAAAATTTGTCTGTGTGTTTGAGTCCGGGCAATCTGGCAAAGTTTATTCAAAGTAAGGGTAGGAAATCTGATAAAAAGGGAATGATGGATAGGAAATCTGATAAAAGGAATGATTCATCTTCTGCGGTAGCCACGAGTTGCATCTTTGTTCCCTTTTTATTTGTGTCACTTCAGGTGGAATGTCCTCCCACTGTGGCTCTGTAAAGCTCTGGAGAGAATTCCTGCTTGGGAAGTGAAGTGGAAATTCCTGGGAGATCTTTTCATCCTTCTTTTCTGTCACTGTACATTGTTTGTCCACACTTTTCTATCTTAACAACAGCAAGAAGCAGAATTTGTAGGAATTGTTTCAAGAACGGAGAGCGTGGCAGTCAACAAATTAATTTATTGAAAAAACCCAAAAATACTATCCATGGAATTCCAGAATTAGTAAATATGAGTGAAAGTTATCTCTGACTAGATTTCCATGTGGGATTACCAAGAGGATGGCTGAAAAAGGTCGTTTTATTTGGCACGTGGATTTTAAATGGAACGTGATGCAATGTGCTTGTGGAATGCCACCGTGGGATCAACTCCTTGGATGCAGCTCCTCATATTTAGGGTTTGTGGCACAGAACTGACCCATGGAGAGGACACATGGCTGCCCAGGCATGGCATGGGAATGCTGTGGCCTTTTTTTCCAGCTTATTCCTGAGTGCTCCCTGTGGGTGGTTTTTGCATCCCTGACGTGGCAGAGATTTACTATGGAGCTCTTGGATGTGATGTTCAGCAGCACCAGGAGCCCACGAGCATCTGGAGGCCCCTGTTACAACATCTTTTGGAGCATTTTTGGTAGCAATTTGGTGCCCATGGTATTTCTCCCAGCTTTAATTTTCCAACTGGAGCTCGCCTGGGCACAGGGATGTGTCTCCATCCCAACCTGTGCATCCGGGATCCGTGCCCTGCACGCTCTGGGCCATCCAATCCCAAATGGAGCGCGTGAGTCCTGCCACCAGCAATCAAATATCCAGCCATGCCATCACATTCCAAGAGGAAAGAATAGCAAAATGCGTTTGGAAAATATTTGGGAAAATAAGATAAGTGGTGCACGCTGAGGTAGAGGGAGCCAATTTTGTGAGTCTCGGCTCCAACCGTAATGATGTGATTTAGATTAATTGCAGTGTTTTATTGCTTTGAATTGAAAACAGCATTTTTATAGGCGAGACAGCAGGTGCAGAATATCTCAAAAGCAAAGATCCCGTTTTTCCTGAATGCTTACTAAGTAATAAAAATGGGAAAGGAAAACAAGACAGAAAATTCACTACACAAAGTGAATTTTTTTTCTAAACTGAAAGTCTTGTGCTCCTCCTAATCTTCCTTGAAGCAATCACGGGTCTCCAGGGAGTGGATTTCCATCCTGCCTCACTCTGCACCCTGAGGATTTTGGTCCAGTCTGAACTTTGTGTAACAGGCTGGTTTAAGCCATTGGGTTGTGCCGATGAGATTTATGAGGAGCTGGAGAGCACCTCATTTTGGGGCAGGAGCTGAGCAGCAGGACAAGCAATAACACAGAGCCACGGCTCCAGGATCAAAATGTCCAGTGAATGCTGTGGATCCTTATCCCTCACAGCAACAGCGCCCGGTGTGTTCCGTCTCGGGAACATAAAGAGAATTATGATGGAGGCACCTCAAAGCCCATCATTGTTTGCAGCTCTCCACCAAAAGGCTGCTGTTTGTTCATTCTGGCCGTGTGTCCTGCCTGCAGTCTGTCCTGGGTACACTCTGCTGCTCAGCACCCAAAGTGCTTTCTTGCTAAATCAGCCAAGAATTCTTCGCCCTTGATGGGATTGGCTGCCCGAAGCTGCACATTTACAGTTTCTTCCTTGGGATAATCATAAGGATGTGGTGCTGCGCAGTGAGACAGCGTTTTGCTTAGTCAAAGGCAAAGAGAAGGGTTCCAAGGGCAGGGAGTGACAGGACAAGGGGAATGGCTTCCAAGTGACAAAGAGGAGGTTTAGATTGGATATTAGGAGGAAAATCCTGCCTATGAGGGTGGGCAGGCCCTGGCACAGGGTGCCCAGAGAAGCTGTGGCTGCCCCTGGATCCCTGGCAGTGTCCAAGGCCAGGCTGGATGGGGCTTGGAGCAGCCTGGGATAGTGGGAGGTGTCCCTGCCCTGGCAGGGGTGGCACTGGTTGGGATTTAAGGTCCTTTCCAACCCAAACATTCTGGGATTCCAGGATAAGCTGAGCGAGTGCTGTGTGGTGAGTTGTAGGTTCCTCATATCCTTTCCTTGGGAAGAACGGGGCTTTACCAGCATTGCCTCTCTCATCCTGTCTGGGTATAGATTCAGAAACCCATTCCCTGTTGGAGCAGGTGAGTCTGTTCTGCTGAGGGCTGCCAGGGATCTGCTGGAATGGGCTGAGGAAAGCTCTGGGCAGTGCTGGTGTTGGGGGCAGCACACCTGGGGCAGCTCAGACTCTTCACCGAGGAAATTCAGCATCCCTGGTTGTCACCCACTGTGGTTGGTTTGCTCACTGCCTCAGACAGTTTTCATTTTGTTTCAATAAATGAAACAGCCAGTGCTTCGTGTTGTACAGGAATTTGCATTTGGAAATGCAAATTCATCCGCAGCAACAAAGGGAAGAAGCATTTGGGCTTCATTTAGGGAGCAGAAACTACAGACAGACCGAAAGAGAGGGGAAACGAGCCTAAATATAAACAAATACTGATTATTTTAACTAACAATGCGATTTTTTTTCCCAAGACAAACCATTTCGCTGCCTTTCTTTTCCCTCCCCTTGATGGCCAGGTTGGTTTGATATCTTTGACAAGGATAAGGAGAGAAATCACTTAGCTTGGAGGCGGGACTGGGTCTGAGGGAGCCGTGCAGGGCTGTTAGGAAGGGCTGGCTCAGCAGAGCTGTCTGGCCTGGCTGGGTCTGCCCATTGAGGTGTCTGCTGAGTAGGGAGCTGCCTGCTCTGGCCACGATGGCCAACAGCTGCCAGAGCCCTCCTGGGGCTGCAGAGCTTCCTCACTGTTCCCAGGAAAATGTGGAGGAGGGACAAGGCCCTGGGTATGCACTGGAGTTAAATGCAAATAGGAAAATTAACGTAGAATCCCAGAATCCCAGAATGGTTTGGGTGGGAAGGGATCTCAAAGCTCATTTTTTCCATGCCCCTTGCCATGGGCAGGGACACCTTCCACTACCCCAGGCTGCTCCAACCTGGCCTTGGACACTTCCAGGGATCCAGGGGCAGCCACAGCTTCTCTGGGCACCCTGTGCCAGGGCCTGCCCACCCTCATAGGGAAAATTTCTTCCCAATATCCAACCCAAACCTACCCTGCTTCAGATTAACACCTTTCCCCGTGTTCTGTCCCTCCATGCCTTGTCCTAAGTCCCTCTCTAGCTCTCCTGGAGCCCCTTTAGTCTCTGGCAGGGGCTCTGAGCTCTCCCTGGAGCTTTCTCTTCTCCAGACACCAGCATTCATCTGCACAAGCTAAAAAGTGGTTGTCAGATGTTGGCCAACGATTCAGCTCCATTTGGTTCAGCTCTGCTGTTGCCATAGGTCTGTCTTTACACAAACCATTTTAGATTCCAAGGGAAAGCTTTGGGTTCTTCCCAGACCTGGAAATCCCATCCATGGGTTTGGAATTTTTGTTTGTCATGGAGGAGCAGCTCCATCCCTGCCTTTCCCTGGTCCCGTCCTTCTGCACTGATGGTCGGGTGAGCAGCACCAACCCCCTGGCACTGCAACCTCACAGGGTGGTACAAACCTTTCCCAATCCCAGTTCTTTGCTTTCAGTGAGGTTTGGGGTATTACCCAATCCTTAAGTGTCTTTGGGGAGAGACAGCTGGGAAAGGGCAAGCAAAACTCTCCTATTTTAGTGTGCATTGCATAAGAGAAGCACAGGAAGCGGGGAGAGAGCTCCAGAGAGGAGAGATTTATCCCACACAACACTGCCAACAGAGCACAGTCTGGTAAGGGCACACAGGGCTCGTTCCTTCCGTGCTATACATAGATCCTCCAGCCTATAATGGGAGAATTAGGTAATTTTATACAGTTTTTGGTATAAAGTATGGTTTGTTTAGTGTAGCTGATTACTGGAATGGCTGGAAAACGAGCTTTCCTTGAGTTGTGACACCAGAATATTTGTTCTGTGAATGATTGAAGGCTCTGTCCCCATTTGTTTTCCTCATGACCCTGTCCTTCTGCTAGCCCCGTTTCCATTTTTAATGCACTCCTTGGCACAGCAGCAGAGCCAGAGCGGGGCTCGCTCATTCAAAGCAGGTTTTGTTGTTTTCCTTTTCCTGTTTGTAATTTTCTGCTGTTACAGATCAGGTTGTAGTTGTTGGCAGTGATTCATGCAGAGAGGCAGAAGACCCAGATTTTTTGTTTAGCATTTTTCAATATGTTTGGCATTTTAATGTTCTCAAACCACTCTTTAATTTGTTACATCTTGCTCACTCATAATGTGCAGCTGGGGAGAGATTGGTACCATAGAGAAGTTCCTGAGGGCTCCTGGCTGAGGAGTGTTAGAGACCGGAATGTTTAGGATATTATGGAACAATTGGGAGTTTACAGGGGATCCATTACGTGCCACGAGTTTAAACTGCGAAAAAAAATCATGTTTTGACTGAGCAGATTTTTTGTCTAAATTAGAATCATGGAATGGTTCAGGTTGGAAAAGACAGACCATCGAGTCCAACAATTCCCCCAGCACTGCCAAGGCCACCACTAACCCGTGTCCCCAAGTTCCACATCCACACATTATTCGAACACTTCCAGAGATGGCGGCTCCACCACTTCCCTAAGCCTCTGTTCCAGTGCTTGACCACCCTTTCAGAGGTGACATTTTCTCCAATATCCAATCCAAATTGCCATAATTCCATTGACTGCGGCGCTTGTGGTAGCTGCAAACCCGTCGTGGTGTGTAAATTGGATTTGTAACCCTACAAATGATGTAGTACTTGCTGCTAGTAAGGTAAAGTACTCTGCACATGGTTGGGTAAAGGAAGGGATCCCTCAGTGAAGTTGTCCAGGTTCTGTTTTCTTTAAGCTCTGTTTTAGTGAGATTGATAAAAGGCACTTGGAGGGTGAGGCAATTGGAATGAGGACGAAAGTGCTGGAGCAGCAGGTAAAGCCCATCCTGATTTATTTCTCTGCCCACAAAGGAAAATATTTAATCTGAGGGCAGATGCCAAGACATCCCAGTCCCTTGAAAGCGGGATGAGATGAATTGTGGACAGGAACAAGGAAAGCGGCGAGACTGGAGTTTCACTTCTTTATTCCTCCCCCCACCTTCACCTTATGAGTGAATCCATTTTTTTTTTTCCCAAACGCATCTTGCAAAATAAATCTCCCGAGCGGAAAGATCGCTGTGTGTTTGAAACGCCTTTGTAATTCCTTCCTCTTCCCTGTGCTGCCTTTCCCGCGGATCCGAGCATGAAGCCGCCGTCACCAGGATCTGCGGGAGGAATCGTCTCCGCCTGACAGATGGGGCTCCGAGGCACAGATGGGGCTCCCTGACTGGAGCAGGGAGGCAAAAGCCACGCGCGGCAACACCGCCGAGCCTGGAACATCTCGTCTCTCCTGGATCCTTCCCAGCCCCGATCCGACGCTCCTCACACGTGTTGGGGCCCAGCTAAGTCAGGAGAAGGATGAAGTCATGGCCTGATCCGGCGTGATTTCCGCTGGGAAGCGCGTGATACCGGTGGGGTGAGGTCCAGGGGCTCGCAAGACATTCCAACGTCACACAAGGTTTTACCTTTTTTCTCCAAGGATTTTGCTCTTCTTGTGGAACAGCATCAGATGCTGAAATCTGGATTGTTCTCACACGGAGTAAAGGAGTCTTTGCCATCCTGCCTCATGGCTAAGGAGTCTCCAGGAGGAGATGGTTGGAAAGGAGGGAGGTGTCCTTCAGAAATCCTCCTGGGTTCTGGTTGTGCTTGGCAAAGATTGAACCTTGCCTGTCAAATGTTCTGATTTTGTGGAAGTGGGAATTTCCCAACTTGCTGCTTGTTGTCTTTTAAATGTGGAGTGCGATACCTTCCTACCAGACCTGGAGAAAAAATGCATGAAGGCTCTGAAAATCCCAGAAACTGAAGCATTAGCAGATATTTAATCAGGGTGTATCTCATGGCAGGTATTTAAAGGCAGATAAATCCCTTCTGTCTTCCATTAGCAAACAAAAGGAGGTTGTGGACTCCCCATCCCTGGGAGTGTCCAAGGCCAGGTTGGACAGGGCTTAGAGCAGCCTGGGATAGTGGAAGGTGTCCCTGCTCATGGCATGGGGTAGAACATAGCAGAGTTGATGATGAGCTTTAAAGTTGGGATGAGATTTAAGGTCCTTCCAACCCAAATCATTCTGGGATTCTGTGGTTCTGTGAAAACTTCCAGCAGGTTTAAACCCCAGAACAGGTGGCGGAAGGCAAACATTCCTGAGTGCACAACCTCCAAGAGACCCAGGAAATGACATTGTCACCCGTGATTCTTGTCCTTTCATTTATTTCCTCGTGGAGGTCAGGTCAGAATTCCTTGTTGAAACCCTTCATGGTGGAGAATTAATCGGTGAAGGGATTCGTGGGTGGAACGGTGTCTTGAGCAACTCCTTCTTCAGCGCGTGTTGGCTGTGAGACGGGCAGGGATCTTCTCCGTGAGGGATTATCATTCCATCCTCCTCCCTTGCAGGAGGTGTGTGTGCGTGAGAGCCCAGGAATTAAGTGATTTATTTTTCTAACGCGTCGGTGTAGGAGCCGCGGTGGTTCTGGATCGCTTCACCAAACAAACGAGAAACGCTTTGCTCCGGAGCTGGGCTCAGCACGCCAGGATTGAGAGCTCATTTTCTGTCGGAGTTCGGAGATATTATTAAACTTTGCATCGCTGTGAATTATGTATCAGTCAGCACATTATCAAAATAGCAGCATCTTGAAATACTTATTGAACAAACATGAAAGTAGCGTCTTGGATTACTTAGGAAGCATCTTTACACGGCGAGGAGAAATACAAGCTTTCTCTTTTTCGGGTAATAAAGGGCAACCAGGCTCAATAAATAGCTGCTTTTGGGAAATGGGATTTGATATTCGTGAAAGTCAGCATTCTTGGGGAAAAAATATAATAAAAGAGAGAGAAAGCCTAAAAGCTCAGGGCTCTCCTCTACACAATAGCAGAAACCATCAAGGAGCCCATTTGGGATACACTGAAGTTCAGGTTTTGTCAATCCCATGGAGGGTTTTTAGTGGCTGGAGGATCTCAGGAAGTAAAAATTCACAAGGGGCTTTGGGAAATGCTCTGAGTTCATTAAATGTGATGGTGTTGAAATCAGAATATTTTAAACCTCACGTTTTTAATTATTTTTATGCAGCATTTTACACATTTTTCTTAAGCTTTTTGGTACATTTTTGTTGCAAAGGCCGTGTTTGACACTCTGTGAAGATAATGGGACAGTCTAATTCTAAACCAAAGGGTGCCAGCATGAAGCCACACCTCAGTGAGCCCCCAGCTGAGTTCTAATGCTGTCCTAATTCCTTAATGATCCTTTTATTCCAACAACCTCCAGGTTGTCCAGAAAGAAGTCTCTGCTTGCTGGAGACTGTGCAAACACAGAGTAATGAATGTTCCCTGTCGTGCCAAAACATGTGGCTCCTGGGAAAAGGCAGGGGAAGGGCGCATGGAATGGTTTAGTTTGGAAAAGCCCTCCAAGACCATCGAGTTCAACTGTCCCCAAGGCCACCACTGACCATGTCCCCAAGTGCCACATCCACACGGCTTTGAAATCCTTGCAGGGATGGAGATTCCACCACTGCCCTGGGCAGCTGTGCCAGCGCTGGACAACCCTTTCCATGAAGAAATTTTCCCTAACACCCAGCCTAAACCTCTCTTGGTGCAACTTGAGGCTGTTTCCTCTTGTTACGTGTGAGAAGAGACTGAATGCTGTGTAAGAGACGGAAAGGGAGGGTATCCTCCTCTCTCGAGGGGGATGTGGATGGCCTTCTCTGGGATGCTCCAGGAGATGCCTGTCTCAGCCCCATTCTTCAGTCTTTCCCTTCTAAAAATTGATTAAATTTGCTTATCATTACTATTACCAAAAGCAACAATTTATATTTGTTGCAGTGCCACTTGCTGCTACGAGCAGAGTTTTACTACAGAATTTTACTCAGCCACTGATGGTTTAAACTTATTTATTTCGGGAAATAAGTGACTGATGAGACATCCTGCTCCCTGGGTGAGTACAAACCCCTAGGTCTGTTCCAAAGTGAAGGTATTCCCAGTGCTGACACCTTCCGGGATCTCCTCAGCCCTTGCCCTGGTGCAGGCTCCGGCTGCTCTGTAATCCCTAAAACCCTTTTGGCTGAGTGCAGGCATCCCTGAATTCCCTGGCACTGCTCCGGCGCCCGTCCGAGGGAGTGGAGCTCTCTTTGTCACTGTAATTATATCTAAGCTGAGCCTCTGCAAAACAAAGTGATGTCAGGACCAGTCCGTCACGCTTTTCCAGTAAAAGTAAACACAAGACACTTCTCTTCTTCCCTTCTTTACGTGCTGGAATACGCTTGGAAGAAAAAACAAATCTTGTTTTGGGGTGATGATTACGGATACTTGTTTTCAGTAACAAAAAACCAAGGCACCACCTGTTCCCGAGGTCACTGCTGCCAGTGAAATGCACACCAGCCCCGGTGAGGGGATGGCAGCAGCCTTGTGGCAGCGGGAAAACCACCGGAGACAGCAAATAAGCTCGGAATCCCATTTTATCTCACCTCTGCATTTACATTTTAGCCCTCATTTTGCAGTTGTAGGAAGCTAAGGACGACCTGGGGGAAACGTGACAGCGCTGGCAAGGAATGTGTGAAAGAATTCCCTCAGCTAATTGGTGCCCTGTGCCTTTTCCAGCGGGAGCAGCCTTGCAGGCGCTGAAGGAAATGGAGACAAAGCCCTGCTATCATCTGGTGTAAACCGAGCTGGGGCTGCTGAAGCACTCAGAGCTCTGCTGATTTATTGTGGCAGCTGAGGGGATGGAGCTTGGAATTCTTCATGTTTTTAATAATTTAGAATGTGGTTCTGACCAGCAGGAGCAAACTAATACAGAGGAGTTTCTGAGTGAGGTGCTTTGATCCCTGGGGGAGCACAGGGGAGGCTCCTGGAAGGGGAGGAACCCCCCCAGTGCCCTCCCGGGATCCTGGGGGGCCCTGGCAGCTCCACAGCCCTGGGATTGGGGCAGCTGGAGAGACCTTTGGAGTGGCCACTCACAGCCCAGACACCAAACCTGCAGTGAATGTGTCCTGGTGATAAAGAAATCCCTGAATTTGCAGGAATTCTTTCGGTACTCCTGGGTCAGTCCTGCCTTGCTCATCTCCGCGGCTGTTCAGCCCCTGGCCGAGGCACAAATATTCCATCCACCACATCCAGGGATCCATTGACTGTGATCCAAAACCAGCTGCCAGCCTCCATAAACACTCATTTTGTGGCAGCCACCACTTCTCAGCACCGCTTCCTCACCCACTCGAGAGCCTCCTGGTGATCCACAGCAGCCCTTGGGATCACATCAGGCCGGCAGGAATTGATGGGGTTTAGGCACTGGTCTGCACTGGTGAGACACCCCAGCAATTTGCAAACCTGCTGCAATCTGAAAAGCTTTCATTTCAAACTTTAACAATTCACTGGGCTTCTAAATACCCATTTTAGCCCTGCTGTGATGGCAGAAATTCTGTAAAGAGGGCAAATCCAGAAGATCCAGCAATTCAGTGGTACTTTTCCTTAAATTGGTAGGAATATCAGTGTCTTTTGCTGTTTGCAGGCCTTTTGACCTTGTTAATATTGCCAATTAGAGACTGCTGATTTCCTTGTTAATATTTTCAATATTAACAACAGGTTGTTGCTAAATTATAAATATTAATTAGAATCTCTTCCATTGTCCATTAACGTTAACTGATATTTTGTGGCTCTCAATCTTTGTTTAAAATATTGGTTATTCTAGCACAGGCCTCAGCCCATGATCTAGTGATAATTTTGCTTTCAAACCACTAAGATAATGTTTAATATTTGACTTTTGTCTTCTTTTTTTTGGTTATTTTTTTGGTTTCTGTTTGTAAAGCAGCTGAAGTGTAGCTTGGAACGGGGTCTGTTGAAGTTGCTCATCTCTGCTTTAGGAACCTAAGAAATATTTGCAAAAACAATAACTCCCGAGTGAAGCCCCTCGTTCCCCAGATCACCTTCCAGGGAAAGACAGAAGTGCAAACACAGCTTGCCATTCCATGAGGGGATTTTTTGTATTCCTGGGTCTCAACTCTTCCCCGAAGCAACAGAAACGGGGGAAAGGATCCTGAAGCTTCTTGACATTTGTAAATTCACTCTTCTTCATCTTCCTATCTCAGATTTCTCAGCTGGATGACAAATGTGTGTCATCCGTGGAGTTCTGTTTTTTAGACGTCTCCATTTATTGGATGCTCCGGGGTGTTTGGATTCAATTGGAACTTACAGCTTGTCTATGTTTTATTTGCATAATAAGGCTCTGAATGACAGAGCAGCTCCAGCCAGACGTGTTGGCTCCAAACACTGCAATTGAAGCTGGGAGTATTTTGCAAGAGTGAAAAAAGAATGAGAAGGGGAGAGAGAGAGAGTCTGATCACGTGGGAAAAAGTTACAGGAGGGAAACACCATCCTGAGACAGAAGATTCCTGGGATGATGATTTCCAGGCCAGGCTGGATGGGGCTTGGAGCAACCTGGGATAGTGGGAGGTGTCCTTTCCTTGTAGGTCCATTCCCACTCAGGATATTCCAGGATTCAAGAGTTCTACGATTCTATGAAGTTCCTCTTATCTTTAGAAACAGAAACAGGTAAAAGGAGAGCCAGAGCTTCACATCCCAGCCCCAGTCCGTGTTTTCATGCTCTGTGCAGTCCTGTAGCACATCCCCACCCATCTCATCTCCCCTCCTGCCTGCCCCAGCTCTCAGACAGCAGCAGGGGAGGGCCTATCCCTAAAAAACCAGCACTCGCACCCCCTATACTCACCCACACATTCATAAATATAAAATATAGCATAAAATATGATCTATAGCACATAACTCAGCTAGATGTGGTTTCAACTTACATATGTGTTACTCCTGTGTGGAGAATATTTTTCTATGTATTCCAAAATCCTTCATTTTCCCCCCTTCAGAACCAGTCTGTGGCAATCCAGTCACGAACCTTTGGAATGCTGGATGTTTGCACGTGATGTTCCCGAGATCCTGCACGGAATGGGTGGATAAAGGGGTGGTTTGTGTCCTTCCAAACTCAGTTCCTGGGATTCCCTTCGAGAAGCTGCTTCAGGCTTGTGTGAGCTGAATTGCAGAGACAAACCCCTATGTTTAAGTGGCAGCATTAGTTGTTCCAGCCTGTGCAGTTCCCATTTTTTTCCGGGCTGTGCTGGCTGGAATCATCTCCAAGTGGGCATGAGCTGGCACTTGAGGTCCCTGGGTTGGTAGTGCAGGAATGTGGCATCGATTTCCCTTTTCCCATACATTTTTGAGTGCATATCTATAAATATGAGCTTGGCAAACACTATGTGCAGACATGGAGGGGGCTGATTTTTGAAGCACCTTTGATATCCCAAGAGTTAATCCAGAGCCAATCAGAGCTCCGGGGCGATGATTTACAGATTCATTGAGCCGTGCACTTTTATTTCTGAAATGATGCTTTCCAATCCTCGTCAGGTGAGCTCTGCACTCGTGCTGTGCTGATAATGGAGCCCTTTGTATGAAAACAAGACATCAATAGAGTAAAAGATTTTCCTTTGCATTCTCCAATCGTAGAGGTTATTGATCGTAACGATGGCCGCGTCAGGCAGTGCATTTTTAGATGATTACTTCATACCTCAGGTGATGTGATGCACCATAAAGATGATGGATGGTGATTTGCACTTCCAGGACCTTCCAAGTGAAGCCTGAATAATCCCTGTGGGATTTTCTTCCCCTTACAGCACTACCAAAGCTGTTGGCCTTCTCCTGAAACAACAGAATCTGCCCAACTATTTCTGCCCAACTCTCTCCTGAGCGCTGCCTTGCCCAATTCCTAATAATGACATTTATTTTCCATTGATTAAATTCCCTCTGGTGTAGCTCCTCCAGGCAGAGCAGTGTGTGAGCAGACATTATGAAGTTAGTAAACACTATAAAGTGTGAAAGCATTTGCTGCAGGAGCTGTAGTCTAAACATTCCAGGAGAAAGCAGGATTCCAGCTCTAGTCTTGGCTTTGCCTCTGAATATCATTGTAACCTTGGGCAAAGCTCTTCAGTTTGCCTCTCCTTAGTGGATTTAATTTGTGTAGCAGGATAATGAGACTTAGCAAGTCTCATCCTTTCTTTTTTTTTGTTTGTTTGCTGGCATGGTGGTGGGGAGAGGGTGGAGGGGATGGGAGAAGCTGGCTGGAGGATGGAGAGGGGAGCGAAGCAGGGCAGGAGGAGGGATCCACACATCCCTGCTGGATTGGCTTGGGAGAAGTGAGGCTGAGGCTGAGTCTTCACTAAGTTGTGCTGCTTGACCCTGTGTTTGAGGGTTGTTTGAAGAGGAAAATCTGTGTAACACCAGAGAGGTGCTGCCACGGACTGAGGCACAGCTGCTTGGAAACCTTGAGGGAAATAAAATCCTCAGGATGAGAGGAAATGGCCTCGGGTTGTGCCAGGGGAGGTTTAGGTTGGATACTGGGAACAATTTCTTCACTGAAAGGATGGTCAGGCACTGGCACAGCTGCCCAGGGAGGAGGTGGGGTGACCATTCCTGGAGCTGTTCAAAAACCTGTAAGTGTGTCCCTGGGGGACGTGGGTCAGCGGTGGCCTTGGCGGTGCTGGGGAGTGGTGGCACTCAGTGATCTAAGAGGGCTTTTCCAACCTAAACCAGTCCATGGTTCTCTGATAATAAATTGCCAGGGTTGTGCTGAGCTCCGACCCAGGACTTTCACCCCTCTCCTTGGCACCGCTTTTGATTTCTTTTGCATTAACACTAAACTATTTTCTCCAACAAATCCACTGAACTCTGACTTTAGGACGGGTCTGCCTCTCTGCTTCCCAGCTGGCTCTTTTTCTCTCTGTTTTCTTGTCCCCACTGGGAGATTCACAGCCATTAAAGAAATTAAAGGCTTACTTCATTTCCCAATCCATCTTCTGGCAGAAGCTGCCCCGTTCCCCACCGTGCAGGTACGAGGGCTCTTGCCCAGTCATGTTTTAGAGAGTGGGGATTAACTGCTTACTTGGGAGCTTGTTTGAAGCCGAAACCTTTCACTGTCAGGAAGTTGTTCTTCAGATTCAACCTGAATTATCTTTCTTAATTTAATCACACCACTCCCAGCTATGCCCAGCGAGCTGCACTAAATCTTTCCTTTCCATTCTTTCTGTTTACATCCTTCACGTGTGTGTTGACAGATATATTGCCCATAGGTATTGCTTGGCTTCACTATGTGTATTTAATTGAAATGCTTCTAATTATTCCTCCCAAATCCACCTCTGTGGCCCCTGCTATGTTTTTCTTCTTTTTCAGTGCCTGGTTTGCAGCAGCTTGTTGGTTAAAATGATTTGCAAAGTGTGTTCCATGCCCAAGTTTTGGGAAAACCGGAGCAAGGGAAGGAGGCCACATCAACAGGAACAAATCATTAATTTTCTGAAGTGTTGCAGAGCTTTGGTGTCTGTGTGAAATAATTATCCTACTCGTGTTCTCCTAATCTTCTGGCTTGTCTCTGCGTTGTCATTGGGAGTGTTTATGGGCGAAAACTAAAGGCTTCCACTGAAAGATTTCAAAGTGGGTTGGAATCTCTCTCCTAACACAGTCTGAACCTCTGCCATCCTCCAGCATTAGCCACAGCACCGGCTTCTACATGTTCAGCTCAGTTTTGATCTAATATTCCTTTTTCCTCTTTGCCTAGAGGGAGATCTAGAAAGGTTCTCCTGCTGCAGCCTAAAGCCAATTAGCAGAAGATTTATTTCACTGTTCAACCACTCTGTACCTTCTATTGGCTTTACCAATGGATACCAGAGGGAAGCTGGAGAGCTGGGATCAAAGCGTTGTGGAACTTAGCACAACTTCTCCTGCAGTTCTAGCACATCTCGAAGGCAGGAAATTCACAGCAGCTCTAGCACATTTCACGGGCAGGAGATTAGAAATGAGTGTATAGGCAGGATGCAAAAATGTTACCAATACTGGTAGGGAAATAAAAATTAGGGACCAAATGCTCTGCAAGCTCATCCAGTTCGTGTTTATGCTTTGATGCCTTTGGTTGCATGTGGGTGTCTGAGAGGGTTTAAAAGCGCAACCTCTGGCCAGGAACATGAGGGGAGGGTTCTGTTCCACCAAATAATTGTTTTCCCTACAGACCGACATTCGAAGCTCCCAGCAGCCTGTAAAACCCACAGCCTGCTACCTCTGGTTGTTCTGGACAGGACCTGGCCAGAATCCCCAAACACAACCCGTGCAATTCCCCCCTCTCTGCTCTGTCCGGAAACGGCTCCTGCTGGAGATGGAGCCACGCGACAGGAGACTGCGGCTGGGGCTGGATGAAGGCAATTGTCATGGAATCCCAGAATGTTTGGGTTGGAAGGGACCTTAAAAATTACCCATTTCCACCCCCTGCCATGGCAGGGACACCTTCCGCTATCCCAGAGTGTTCCCAGCCCTGTCCAGCCTGGGCTTGGACACTGCCAGGGATCCAGGGGCAGCCTCACCTTCTCTGGGAAATCCATTCCAGGGCCTCCCCACCCTCACAACCAAGAATTTCCCCTCAATATCCCATCTATCTCTGCCCTCTGGCAGTGGGAAGCCGTTCCCCATTGTCCTCTCACTGCAAGAGCTCCATATATCCCACAGAACAAAATATTATTGACTGGAATAGCAATTTCACTGGGAAAACTGTATTTACTGTTGAATAAAGTAATTAATTTACATAAATACCTAAGTAAACACTCAAATCCCCAGATTTTTGTCGGATTTCAATTTGAGACCATTAAAAGCCTCAAGCAAGCTCAAAATAATTGCCAGAAATCTCCCACACTTCCCCTCCCTGGCGACTCAGGAGCCGCCTTGAAAAGTTGTGATTTTTTTTTTTATTATTTTTTTTTGCCGTGCTGAAGGAATTTCCCAACTTCCCGAGTTCCGGAGCGTGTGTTCCCAAGCTGGCAGCTCCCAGGCACTCGAGGCCCCGCCGTCCTTCCCCTGTGCTCTGCAGCAAAGCCCAGGAAGATCCCGTGCTGGGGCTCCAGGGGTTAAAGGAGCTGAACTTGTCAAGATATTTTCTCCTCGTCTGGCGGAGCTGTTTGTGGTGTGCTGCAGGGTGTCAGTCGCTCTGGAGGAGAGGATGTCCGGGCAGTCCCGCAGCCAGACAGTGACTGGCACTGTCAGTAAATCGTTGTGTCAAGGGCGGCCTTGGCGGCGGCGCGGAGGGAATCGTGCGATTGTTCGGAAGGAGCCGGAGCGTTCGGGGTTCATCGGCGCGCTCAGCCCGCGGTGAAATGATCAATTAGGGCTCGTTAGTAGCGCTCAATGGTGGTTTGGACAGCAGAAATGGGACCTGCCCGGCTCGGGGTGGGGTCACAGGCCAGCAGAGCCGCTCTCAGTTTGAAGTGGAACAGCGGTGCCCTTGGTGCTCTGGGATGTTTTTGGTACAAAGCAGAGAAGGAAAATGGTTTTCCATGTACTTAGGAAAGCTGAGAGGTTTGGGGTTGTTCAGCCTGGAGAGGAGAAGGCTCCAGGGAGACCTTAGAGCTCCTTCCAGTGCCTAAAGGGGCTCCAGGAGAGCTGGAGAGGGACTTGGGACAAGGGTTTGGAGTGGACAATGGCTTCCACCTGTCAGAAGGCAGAGTTAGGTGGGATATTGAGAAGGAATTCCTGGCTGGGAGGGTGGGGATGCCCTGGCACAGGTTCCCAGAGAAGCTGTGACTGTCCCTGGATCCCTGGCAGTGTCCAAGGCCAGGTTGGATGGGGCTTGGAGCATCCTGGGACAGTGGAAGGTGTCCCTGCCCATGGCAGGGGTGGAACTGGATGGGCTTTCAGGTCTCTTCCAACCCAGCACAGTCTGGGATTCTATGATTAAAGTTCTGCCTGAGTAGGCTCTGAAATTCTACATCCGAAAGAAATCAGGGCAGATCTTTAAAAAATCTTGGATGCTTTGCCCTCATGTATATCAAGGTTTAACTTTTTAATTCTTCTCAGGCAAGTCTGTAGCAAAGTATGAACACGTGGGTTAGCACTTGACCTCCAGATGGCAAAGAGCTTTTCAGTTCTAGGCATAAAATCTGAAATTTAAAATGTGAAATCCAGTGCATTCAGAAATGTAGCATTTTTCAATGATAAAGCCAATTTAAAGAGCCAAATATCTCTGTTCATTTGCAGTTAACATGGTCTGTAGGGACCCTAAAAAGCATTAAGGGGCCAGGCCCTATGTTAAAGATAAAAGGCCTGGAATTTGTTAGGGATGAAGGAGGAAAGTGATGAAATTAGACTTTGATGATCCTTGTGGGCCCCTTCCAATCAGGATATTCCATGATTCCATAAGCGACAGGAGTGCGAGGAGCGGCTCAGGCCACCCCAATTTCCATCACCCTTGAGACTGAGCCCACAGATCCCCTTTTTCTTTACAGAGAACTTAAAAAGCGCTGTCTTCCTTTCTGCTGCCTGCTACCCCATGAGCTCTGCCCCCCAAAACTGAAAAATCCCCAAACCTAAACCCAAAACAACCAAACAATCCCCAGAGAGAAGCCAGCAGGGAGATTTCTGCCTGTGGGAGAAGCCTCATAAGACACCTGGAAAGCCTCTTTTTGTTTTTCCTGGACTTTTTCTTATCTGAGCCATTCCCCAATCCCATTTTTCTTTCATCTCCTGCTGTTCACCTCAGGTTCCTCCCACCCCCTCCACTCCTTCCTCGGAGCCTTTCCTTGCCATTGATTTGCAGAGCAATGCCAAGGCATTTTGGCACGGCGAGGGGGTGCAGATGCCTCCGAGACGCTGCGGGGACGGGAGCAGGGAGGATCCTCGTGCCCGCCTTGGGTAACCCCGGCGCAGTAATTGAGGTGCCACTCATCCCAGCTAATTGTGCTCCAGCTCCAAGGCAGAGCCTCCCCTGGCGCCTCCTTTAAATGATTTGGATGTGTATCCAGCAACCCCTCCGTGTTTCATCTCCTCTCTTTCCTTGTGCCCATTTGTTTATTTCCCCTCAGGCTCCCAGCTCCCTGCAGTAAGAAGCTGCTGCTTCCTGAAAGGCAGGTAATATGGAAATGGGGGCTGCTTTTCCTTTCAAATTCATTCGGTGTTATTTCCATTTGATTTTTCGAAAATAGAAGCAAAAGATTCCTATCGGTGCCTAGGAAAATCTTGGAGTGACTCTGGAGCAGTTTAAGGCCGTGAATAGGGGATTTTTTGGGGTCAGCATCCTGAGTTTGCCCTTCTAAGCGGGGACCTTTAGGTGCTGGAAGTGACCAGGGGATTTCTGACAGGCTGTGCTGCACCAGCCGAGCTCCCAGCACTCTCTAGTCAGCAGTGCTTGGGAATGTCAGTGAGGCATTCCCTTCCCAGGGCGACAATCCTTGGGAACCCAGGGAAGCGGGGCCGACGCTGGGGCGCGGAGGTGCCACCCATTGTTTGCTCGAGTTGTGTCCTGGCATTTGTCCTGCCCTGTCTGATGTGCCACGTCCCAGTGTGTTGGGGTGCACGATGTGCTGGAAGAGAGATGGGCCCAGAGGGCCGGAGAGAGCCTCTTTCTTGGACCCAGAGGTGACCCTGGGAGTGCATCCAGGTCACCGGGGATGGGCTGAGAGAGGATTGTGGGTTTGTGGACAGTGCTGGGCCTATGAGATGTGATAATTGTAGTTTGTGACCTTACAGGGCATTGTTTACCTGTTACCATAATAGGCAATGTCTGTGCACTGCCCCAGGTGATTGGGGGACACTGAGGTGAACATCTTTCCTGTTTATATGATGTGATATCCTGTTGGGTGCTGGCATTTAGGGAATATTCACTGCGCAATAAACGCTTTGCACTTCTCCATCCTGTGTGCAGAGTCACGCCCCTGCGTGATTACTGCACCAGTGCAGCCCAGTGTGACCCCACAGGGCACTCGGTGCCAAGGAATGCTTTTTCCTTGGATGATGGGAAGGGCATTTGGGGAGCCAAAATCACAGGGCAGGTTGTTTCCCATCCCGCTTGGGTCTGGCAGAAGGAGCTCCTCTGCCTTCCCAAGATTTTACAGCATAACTTGATGGCTCTGCTTTAGTTACCTGAATGTCAAATTTTAGTTGAGGTATAGAAATATTTCTGCTGATTCTCCACTTCTCCTTCCCATCTCGGAAAATCCATCTTGGGGCTTTCTGCTGTTCGTGCTGCTAATCCATTTGTCATTGCTTAGAAACTCCTGGTACTGTCAGGATTGCTCCTTTTAAGGAGGTGAAATACATTTGTCTTTCTCATGAGCTGAGATACAAATCAGAGAATCACAGAACCAGAGAATCCCAGATTGCCTGGGTTGGAAGGGACCTTAAAACTTGTCTTGTTCCACCCCCTGCCATGGGTAGGGACATCTGGGGTGTCCAAGGGTGTGAGTGAGGATGGGTCAGTGGAATTTTCCCCATCAGATGATGACTTTACTGTGCACTGAACACTGTTTAGAGGCACCTGAGTTGCAGTAACAGGCAGGGCTTGGCTGAGATGTGTTGGAGCAGGTCAGGTCAGCCCCGTGGGCTGCCCGGGCTAAAGGAATGTGACTCCTGCAGCTTGTCCCCGCAGGAAGAAAAGGTCCTGCTTTCCTCCCCTTCCCTTCCTCCCTCCACCTTCCCTGCTCAGCCCTTGTCAGATCCTTCTCTTGTGGTTTTAACCTGGCAGAGAACTCTTTTATTCGGAGTTCTCCACTGGCTCATGCGCTGACCTGGTTCATGGGAGGCATCCAGGAGGATTCAGGGAAGGGAGGGAAGGGGAGGACTGGGAGCTCTGTGCTTCAGCAGCACGAATCTGCTGGGTCAGCTTTGCTCCTGCATCCCAGCAGGACTCCCCAGCTGAGGAAGGAGCAATTCCTGCTTGTTGCTCCTGGGACCTGAGCTTGAATGCAAACGTTTTGCTGCTTTTTGATGGAGAGGGATTTGCACAGGCCAGTGGTGGGGGTCTGTGACACCCAGAAAATACCCCAGTGCTCCACCTGGTCTTCCTGGGACACAGAATTTTAAACCAAAGCACCACAGGAGCAGTTAGAAACTCCTGTTCTGTTGCCTCATTAATTTGTTAGAATCTGCATTGTTGGGAAGTTTGACAACAGGCGAAGGGTCTTTGCACACCCAAACACAACATTCATCTGCTGGCAGCTCCAACATCCATCTGACAGCTCTACCCACAATTATCAAATCCTTTATTTGTTGTCTTGTTGTAGCACTTCCGATGATTATTTTTATCCTTTCGTCTGCCAGTATCAATAAAAACACCAGCTGAGGTTCACAGGCTGTGACGTGAGTGTGGGAGCGGGGGGTTGGCCCTGGCTCTGCCGCGCTGCTCAGCGGAGTGATCCCCACCAGCAGTGGCACGGGCTCTGTGTGTTAAAGCCCTGCTCCATAATTGAGAAGAAGGGGCAGAAATCCCAGAAATGCAGATTGACAAGTGCCTTGGCTCCTGAGTCCTCAAGGATTGTCACACGGCTGCAGTCCTTCACTTTTCTCTTGGTAAACACGACGTTTTGACACTGTTTTTTCATTCCTGTACCTTTAGTGAAGAGCTTTACAACCACATGAACTGAAAAAAATGTAGGTCCCACTCCTTTGACTGGATCGATGGGTGGCAGGACATGTTTCTTTACTAATTTTTGTGAAGATTTTTGCCTCTTTATGCAACATTTAGGACACAAACAATAAGTGTTTACGCAGATCGAGGAATTTCCCTTTGGGAGATGCAGAGGTGCCAAATATTTTTAGAAGATCAAATAAGCTGGGAGAATAAGTAACTGGAAAAATCACATGATTGTGGCAATTGACTGGTAAATAAACCCCTGGGAACTGTTGGAATGATGGTGTTGGGATTAGGAGGTGTTTCAGGCCAGGATGGCTGCAGTGACCGCCCCATCGGCCTCTGTATGGCCAGGGGTGGGTCATTACTGCAATTAATCATCCCTAATTGAAGCAACCCCCTGAAGGAGTCCTTGTGCACCTCGGCAGTGGGAGGTGCTGGCAGTTCTCCCCCACTTCCCTTTGTTTACAGACTTCCAGGAGCATCATTTGCAAAGTTCACATTGACAAATCCCCGCGCCGCTTCCGTAGGGCCTCAATCCATCATCGAATAACAGCATCAACATTTTTCCTGGGCTATTATCCTCACTTCAGCTGCTGCAGCAATCTATCCTGCACCGATAAATCAAGGGGGATCATTTCAGATGGGCAGAAACATAAACAGCATTTTAAAAAATGTATCTTCTAGCAATCTCCTTTCCTCTTGCTGTCGGTGAGTTTTATGAGGGAAAAAGAGCCTCATTTTCTGGGTTTGTCTTCCTTTCCTCATTTACACAAAGCCAATCTGGTATTTCCCAATTTTTTTACCAGCCACTCATCGAGCCCTGAGCTACCATGTTCATTTTTCGCTTTTTCTTTGCCTTTTGCTGCTCCTTTCAGTGAGTGTGGAGTGTCGTGGTGGTAGGAAATGGTTGTATTTCCCCAGGCAACAGGTGCTTATCTTTGTGGTTACGACACAAACCTGACAAAGCTTCTCACGTATCCAAGGGCTCTCACAGGAAAATTGGAAACCTTGCTCCCCTTTAGCGAGGAATTTACTTTTTTTAAGGCAAACTGTAGCTGCAACACCTGAATTACGGCATGCTGAGACTTTGGGTTATAGCTCCCTGTTCCATTTTCCCGTTCCCAGCACGAGCCGTGTTTTTATTCTTCACATCACCAGCCTGTTCTCATTTTCATGAAAGAGCTTTGTGTGCTGAGTCCTGCCTTCCCTCCTTTCCAATCCACGTGCATCGTTAAAGGGGCTTTCTTAATTTCCTGTTCCAGGCTTTCCTCGGAGAGTTCCCGTTCTGTTTTCCCTTCCCCGTGGCACACAAATATTCCTGCTGCCTGGAAAAGAGCCTGACTGGTTTTAGCTGCGTGTTGGCGGCTCAGGTGATGGCAATTGGCTCCCGCTGCGCGTTCCAGCTGCAGCTCCGGCGGCGGTGCCAGATGGCTCCACACACGTGCAGGGAGCTTATATTTCGTGTTCCTGGGTGGAGCATACCCCACTTGGTTGTGGGGTTGGGTACTCCCATCCCAAATTTGCTGTTGTCCTTCACAAAGCAAGGCCTCAGCTCCGTAGCCGGCGTGTCATTCAGGCACCCACCTCGCACGACTTTGTCAGAGTGCGGAGGATTTGGGTGGAGAATTCAAGTTTGGAGTCTCAGGGATGGCTTGGGAGGACAGCAGCCTGCAGAGAACTGGCTGAGAACAAAACATTGACTCTTTTGGTGGCTGAAAATGGTTTCTTTTCCAAGACAAAACAAGTTGGGAATTGGAGTTATCGGTCCAATCAGAAAAATCTCCATGTCACGCAAAATGAAAGATTTACTTTCAAATTTCCTTTTTTTTTTTTTTTCAGTTTTCTTTAAATAAAAATCTATTTAACAGAACATTCCCATTCAGATCAATCATAAAATCACAGAATCCCAGACTGCTTTGGGTTGAAGGGATCTTAAAGCTCATCCCATCCCACCCCTGCCATGGGCAGGGACACCCTCCACTATCCCAGCTTGCTCTGAGTCCCATCCAGCCTGGCCTGGAACACTTCCAGGATGGAGCATCGTGACCCAGCCCATCATGTAGCTGGCAGAAAATATTTCCTCTAATGACAGCAATCATGCACAGGCCTGAACTTGCAATATCAGCGTGAACAGGAGCTGCACAAGGGCCCAGAGAGAGTGGGAATTTGGGAAGGGCGGACGGAAGAGCAGGAAATATGCTCCATAAATTCCCATGATCCCCTGAGAAGTGCTGGTAAGAAGTAAGAACCCAAGTAATGTTTGAGTTAATGTTGAAAAAAGGAGCACCATAAAAAATTTTTTCCAAATTCTGTGCTTTCAGTGCTTTTGCGTTCCAGATGTTGGAAGGAGACAATGGAGGAAGTTTCCTGACCTTTCCTACTGCCTGGATTTTATCCTAGAAAACAGCCAGTTTTCTGATCACCTGCTATTCAGCACTCAAACCTCTGACCTATATTCAAATGAAAAGTACAGAACTGACAAAAAAAAAAATAAAATCAGCATTTCTTTCACCCCCCCGAGTAAACTGGTTTGACAGCTACATAAAATGATTTAGCTTTTTATAATTCCAAGTATGGCAGGATTAGCCCTTCATCCTGTTGTTTCAGGATGTCTGCATGGATTATTTGTAGTCCTCTTTAATTCAACACTAAACTCACATTTTCAGTTCAAGGGACTGGCCCGTTCTTAAATCATGTAAATATTATTCAGAACTAGGTGATACCCACGTGCAGAGCTGCCAAAGTACACTCATTTATTTTTTAACTTCTGAGTCAGCCAGGGAGCAAAACACTCCGTGATTTACACAAGGCATTTAATGAATTTCATCCTTTCCCCATCGGGGTTTCAATACTGCTGAAACACGGGCACGAGGAGAAAGAGCAACAGCAGAAATCCCTCAGAAAGGATCCTCCTGCATTCAGGAATTGTTCTGTTTGTGTGTGGAAGGGCCAAACTGCTGCTTCATTGTTCAAACCCTAAACTGAGCAGGGCTGATTAAAGCCCACAGTGCCAAGGAGGGATTTGTTTTCTAGGACAAAACCATCCCTTTGAGGAATGTTCCCTGCTGAGCTGCCCATCACCTCCCAGCACAGCAGGATCCACGTTTAATCCTCTCAAAACTTCCTGTCTTGGTTGGGTTTCTGTGGATGCTCTCTCAAAACTTCCTGTCTTGGTTGGGTTTCTGTGGATGCTGAGCACGAACTTTGTGTGGAGGGGAAGTTTGGTGGGTCTGGCTCGAGGAGCTGGGGTTCAGGGGCACAGCTGGAAAGGTCTCTGTGCACATTCCCAGGGTGGGATGACTGAGTGACCTATGAGCAGGGCAGTGGCTAAAGTTAATATCCCAATTTGTCCATCATTCCAAAGGTCAGTATCCCCAAAGTTGGGACTCTGTGGATAGGGCTGATTTCCCCGCGTCTCCAAAAAGCCTCAGTTCATCCCAGCTTGTGCTGCTGCATTTCAGAAACTCAAGACTTGCAGTTACCCGTCTCCAATCCTTCCCGTTTGCACAGTCTGCGATTCCTCATCTTTTACTTCGAGGTGGGAGGGGCAGAACTTTCCTAAATTGAGAGCAGCCTGATGGCTTCAAATCTGTGCAACTGTTCCAGCCCAAGTGCGCTCTGGAAAGGATTCTCTCTTAAACTGAGACCGGGGACAAAGTCCTCCAGGGCTGGAAGTTCTCTGTGGGTTTTTGAGTCGACAGAAACTCTCCAGCTTTGGTTTCTGTGACCTGTGCATGGTTCTGGTTCCAAACACCACCCTGTATCCTGGGGCAGCCGGCTCTGGAATTCCGTAGGATTTCTCTTTGGAAGGTAAAGTGTTGTCTCAGGGCAATTTGCAAGTAATTAATACCACAGGGATATTTTCTCTCCAGCTCAGAGGAATCCCATGGAGGCACAAACTGTGCAGATGTTGTAAGTGCAGAGGTGTCCAACAAATAAGAATTCAAGAGCATAATATTTATCCCCAGTAATAACCATCCCTAGGACTTGCTGCACTTGCTCCTCGCATTTGGAATGTTGGACACGAGTGTTGCAGAGCAAATCCTGCTTTTTCATGGCATTTTAACATCTTTCTGTGATCTGTTAGTTATTGGTGTTGGCCAGATCATTATTTTCTGGAGATTCTGGTTGGAAGGGGCAGCTATGAGGCAGCTCTGGTGAGCATTGCCTTTAATCCCAAAATCACAGCCCCCAGATGGGCTTTAAGGTCCTTTCCATCCCAAACCAGTCTGGGATTCTGGGTTTCTATTTAATTGCTTCTCCTGGTAATTATTGTAACTGTTCTAAGATATTGTATCCAAATAATTTTCAATATGACACCTAATAAAATCAATACAAATTAATCCTGAATTTATTTCCTTTCCCCTTCCCCCCCAAAAGCAGGACAGTGAGCTGTTCCCTAACATCTAAAAGCAACAGGAGCTGCAGTCCCACAGATCATATTTAAATTAGAATTTACTTCATACCAAGATGGTTTGCATTTTGCATTTATTTGTTATCTCCCATTCAAAGGCAAAAAAAGTATTATGTGTAACCAAAATTGTCTTTACACTTGTATTGGCTACTGGAATTTGATGCCAATTTGTATTTTAAGTAATCCAGGATGATAATTACACTTATTGCTTCCCTAACTGCAGAGTTGCTATTCAGGGTAGCTCATGTATATTTTATGTATGTTCTGTATCAGAGCAGACCTTTTGCAAATTGATTCATTTGCATCATTATATCCTTCCTTCAGAAATCATTTTCTGATCATGAGGAAGAGACTTCTGCTGGAATCACAGAGATAATTCCTAGAACTCAGCCTTATAGCTGGGGAAAATGGAAAAAGAAAGTAAATAAGTGACTATTTTTTATTTTTCATTTTTGAAGTGGGAATTTTTGACAGCATTTAGTAGAAAATTTTCACAGAAGTAATGGTTTGGGTTGGAAGGGACCTTAAAGCCCATCCAGTGCCGTGGACAGGGACACCTTCCACTGTCCCAGGCTGCTCCAAGCCCCAGTGTCCAGCCTGGCCTTGGACACTTCCAGGGATCCAGGGGCAGCCACAGCTTCTCTGGGCACCCTGTGCCAGCGAATTTTTCTTTTGTTCACTCCCTTGGAAAAAATCAGAAAGAACAAATTATTTGGCTCATTTTTTTTTTTTTTCCATATGGAAAGGCTCTCCAGCTCTGGGCTGTGTGGGACACGTGCCTTTCCTGTGCCTTGGAGCACTTCCTGCGCCTCCACCCCTCATCAATCTCCCCCAGCCACTCACTCTCCAAAGACACTGATTTAAAAGAATTACGCCGCTGCAGAAATCCATTAGAGGGTTCTTCCCCTGCCTCACCTCCACAGATTGCCACTGCCTGAAGCTGAAGAGAAGCACAAATCCTGGATGAGTGACAAGTATCGTGGCTTTGAAAGGATGCTCTGGGCCTGCAGGGAGAGAAGGAAGGGGACGGCCCCTCACATCAGCCTGGTACTACACAAACAGAGCAGAGCCGGCTCCTGGGGGCTGCAAAGGGCCCATTCCCTTGTTCTGCTCCTGCAGAGGCTTGGGGAGAGATCCTCCCACACTGGCAGGGTGACAACTGCATTCATCTGCAACATCTGAGGGAACTGACTCATTTGATGTTTTGTTTTGAAAAAAAATTACTGAGGACTGTTTTGTATGCAGAAAGAGCTGAGTCTTTTTTGGTTTTTTTTCCTGCCTCTGAGCCCCAGATAACTGAAATTATTCTTATCTGAGGTCCTACATTTAAAGTTGCTTTAAAAGGTGTTGTGACACACGGAGGGAACACGCAGGGTTTGTCTGGGCTGTGAAGAGCATTATTTTGATTTACTCGCTGAAGACATGGGCAGCCAGCAAAGAGTTAATTCCCCTTTTTGCCCTTCCCCTCCTGAAATAAGATAAAATAAACCTGAAGTGGGTACAGCCTCATTTTTTGGCCTGTCTCGAACAGGTTAAACCATCTAGCAGATGTTTGGGCAAGGAACAGGTAACTGGAACGGGCAGCAATCATTTCTCATTTATTTTGGAAAAGCAAAGAAAACAGTCAGGGCACAAACACCACACAACTTACTGCTTCTATTTGTCACAGCATGGGAAGGGAAAACGACACTTATTTCTAGGAGTGATATGGAGAAGATGCCCGTTTACACGCCTAGGAATTTTCAGGCAACCAGATGGGGTTTCATACTTGAGCTATGTCTCTGTTCTGTGTTTTTATCCTAAATCTCACCCTACACAGAACACATCCCAACCCAAACACCGGTTCATCCCTTTTCTCAAAGGAACAACTTCTTGAAATCTCCTTTGCATAAAATTTTCGGGCCCCTGCCTCGTGTTATTGAGCGCTGCTGATGGTCTTTTGATAGCTGTGCTTTTAATAAGCTGCAGATTATCTCATCTGCGTGTGTACAGCAGCATATTTCAGAGCATAGGTATGGAAGGAGTAAAGTTGGATTGGCAGCACATGAAAGGCAGCTGAAATGCTTCAAAGGGCAGGGAGAGAGAGGCAGAAGGCAGAGAAAAGGCTCTGGTAGGTATTGGGATGAGAAGCTTTTGAAATATAGATAACCTACAGCAGAGAGGAGCTCTGCTCTCCCAGCGCTAATAATTACACAGATAAGAGGGTGAAGTGAAAGGAAGCCAGGAGATATGGACAAAGTTCAGGATAAAGCATCCTGGAAAGAAGAAACCATGGAAATTTTATTCTGGAAGAAAGTCAGGTGAAGCCCAGGTTGGAAATTAGGAATGTGAAATGTTTGTGACAAACCTGGGGACACATAATGAGATCAACCCAGCCCTGGGAGTGCTTTTAGGTGACCAGCACAAGTCTGAAAGCTCAGGGGGCAGAATCTGAGAATCAGGGAATGTGCTGAGTTGGAAGGATCATGGAAGTCCAAGAACAGAAATAATAATAGAATAATAGAAATTATAATAATAAAAAAAAATAGAAAGAAAGTAATGACCCAAATGCAAGACATCAGCTCCCAGCAGTGGGAGAATTCTGGATCCTGGTGGTAAAACAGCCACAGGGATGATAAAAAGCCCAGGAAGGGTGAGTTGGGTGATCCCTGCTCAGACTGACAGTGCCACAGCCACCCCATTCCACAAGCACTTTGTGGCCATGAAACACTTGGCACAAGGAAGGAGAATTCCTCAGTTACTTCAGTTCTTCATCCACTTCAACCAGAGTGTAAAAAAGCCACCCTGGGGTAGTCACAACAACAGTGAGGATCCTTGTAGGAGGGGAAAAAAAACCATAATAAAAAAATCCATGCACCTACAGAGGAACTGCCTAATAACGAGGAAGATAATTAAAAGGAAATTAAAGGAGCAGCTAAGAGGGGAATATGTTTGTAGGCGGCTTAGATGCTTTAAGGGCAACAACTTCTTTTACTACTCAACACAAATATGCACAACATAATTATTTTCAGGAAGATATGCCAAAAAGAAAATATAAACTGACATACAAAGGAGTTATTAGGTTTGGTTTGGATTGGGTTTTTTTTTTTTTTAAAGGGAAAAAACTTCAGCCTCTCAATTTAAAAGCGAAAGGGAAGCCAAGCAGATTCCGAGCACTTACTGGATGTGGAAAAGCTACCAACAAAAAGTTTTGTGAGCAGATCAGAGGCAGGAAGCTTGCCAGGGAAGCAGTCAGGCTGATGGATGATCAAGGCATAACAGGAGCACTAAAGGAAGATAAGGCCACGGATGAGGAGAGAGATGAGTCCTCACTGCTGTTCCCTGCTGGAGCCTGGGGATGGCTCCGGGCTGGAGCTGCTTTAGTGGGAACATGACAAAAAAAAAAAAGAAAATCAGAATATGCTGAGTTGGAAGGACCCGCAGGATCATTGATCCAACTCCTGCCCTGCACAGACACCCCAACAATCCCACCCTGGGCATCCCTCAGGGCAGTGTCCAAACGCTCCTGGAGCTCTGGCAGCCTCAGGCCGTGCCCATTCCCTGGGCAGTGCCCAGCACCCTCTGGGGGAAGAACCTTTCCCTGACATCAGACCTAATCCTCCCCTGGCACAACTGCAGCCGTTCCCTGGGTCCTGTCACTGGTCACCCTCCTCTTCCCCTCACCAGGAAGCTGTAACTGGGATGAGTCTCCCCTCAGGCTCCTCTTCTCCAGCTGAACAGACCAAGTACCCTCAGCCCCTCAAGGCCCTTCACCATCTTCGTTGCCCTCCTTTGGACATTCTCTGATACTTTAACATCTTTCTTATCTTGGGGTGCCCAAAACCGCCCCCAATACTCAAGGTGTCCTTGAGCAGAGGACGCCAGAGGAGAGAGGGGCAAAGCACCAAATGATTTCCAAGCAGGAGCAGATGTGCTGCTTCTTCCTTAGAGGCACCAGAGCTGCTGGTGTTCCATGAGTGATATTCCCAGGGTTCCTACATCCATAAAGGAAAGATTATCCCAGAGATGCTTTGGGTTTTTTTGTTGTGCTCACATCTCCTCTGCTGGGCACATGGATATTCCACTCTGCCCCTTTCCTGGTCCTTCCAAACTGCTCCTAGTGCTTGGTCTGACTTACACAAGATCCAGGCAACACCAATCCCAGATATGTTGCTCTACAGAAGTCGACTAATCTTTAAAAACGGGCTAAATCCCAAATTAGAATGATTTCAGCAGAGTGAAGCTTAGAAGACAATTGCTATAATTATGCAAATGTAAACAAGTGCAAAGCCTTAACACAATGTATACAAAATAATGATTAAAAGGAATTAGCGTTGGGAATTAGCAGAAATTGGGCATTTGTGTGTAATAATAGGGCTGGAAGTTAATGATCCAGAGTGAAAGAGTTTTGCCAGTTGATATTAAAGCTTAGATAATCTTTTGTTCAGTAACTTCACACTCATATTTGTTTAGGATTGCAGCCCGTGCCTGTATCACCATATTGGAATTCCAATCACTCAGCAGTTTTTAATTAGACAGTAGAACTGATACGATAATTGTGGCATGGATTGATTGTTAACCGAAGTTTGTACGATAATTAATAACAAAGTTCTTGAACAGAACACAGATGACACAAAAACAACATAAGCCTTCCCAAACTGCCATTAGTACAGCGTGGTGGTGACCCAGAGCTTTAATTGTCAACGTGCATTTAAATTCCCTCTACCCAGCCCAGTGCTTGAAATCTTTATCCGTAGCTGCCAATAAAAGAAAATTTATTTGGTTACCGAGGCTTTTTTCCAGGCTGGGAGATTTTCAGCTGATCTGCCAAAGCAGTCTGGATTCTGTGGGGCCAATAATTGATCAGAGTTCTGCTTTTTGTGCTCTATTTCTGTTCTGCTTTTACGGCTCCAGGCAGGAGCACAATCCCCAGAATCCCGTAAGTGTATCCGTGCTGGGCGGGCACTTTGCTGCTCCAGTGTATGGGATGGATTATCCCAGGGTGTAACGTTCACGTCTGGTGTGTTCCAGTGCCCTGCCTGTCGAAGCAGCATTATCCTGGAAATCTTGAAGGATAATTTTTGGAACTGTTATGTCCTAATAAAAAACCTGAAACACAGGGTGCCCACAGAAGCTGTGGCTGCCTCTGGATGCCTGGAAGTATCCAAGGCCAGGTTGGACATTGGGGCTTGGAGCAGCCGGGTCTAGTGGAAGGTGTCCCTGCCTGTGGCAGGGGCATGGAATGAGATAAGTGCTAAGATCCCTTCTAACCCAACCCATTCCATGATTCCATGATTCAGCTGTACATCAGAATCTCGTGGCAGAAGCTGATCTGTCTGGAATTGTGGTACCACAAGTGAGGCCAGGGACCTTCTCTACTCACCCCTGAGCAAGCACAGAGTGAGGGACAGTCACTGCCCTGCAGAACTGTAAATCCAGACCCTATTTGGGCAGGCAGAAAACTTCCTACAGAGTCAGATCTCCTGCAGCCCCTCCTTTCCTCAGCCAGGGACGTGCCCCCCTGCCCCAGAGCTCTCAGGGAGGAGCCCCACAAGCAACACTTGCCATGAGTCACGACCAGTTCTCCTGCCTGGGGTTGGACGTGTCCTGCAGTGGTGGGACACCCAGAGAACCTGGTAATTGAGTGACCCGGCACAGATTGCCAGGTCTCTGCCAGAGCCGAAACTAAAGCTCATTAAACGTAATGAGAGTGGCCTTAAGTGGTGGTGGGAGCAGCTCTGGTTGGGCTCACGTGCCCGCCCAGGAGCTGTGGGGTGGGTCAGGCAGCTGAGCCTGCTGCGAGCTCCTCTTTTATTGCATGTTCCTCTCTATTTTCTGTCAGGTTTGCATTTAACACATCAGCTCCTGATCTGTGTCACACAAATGTGAGCGCTGCAGCAAGGAAGGGCAGAGGCTGAAGGTTAATTCTGGAGAGGGGCAGAAATTTCAGCTGTGTTAAAAACTGTATTTCTACAGAATTTTTGCAGTAGTGCTCAATATTCTAATAATGAAGTATCTCTTTCATTTGAAACTCCTTTTTTTTGCTTTATGATATAACACTGTGTAAGAAATGTCTCAGCTCTTCATCATGGAGTCTGGTCAAACACATCAGGGAGTTTATTTGGTTTGGAATTAAATCAAAATGTCAGAATCCATCCAGAAATGCAACACCTGTCCTTCCTACAGCTGTAGCTGAAACCAACAGGAGGAGTAGTTTTCCCAAGGTTTAGCTGTAATTTATTTTGGAAAGGTGAGACAGGAGGCACCAAAGCAGGCAGGTTTGTTTGGGCCTGGAAATCTCTTTATGGCACAGGCAGGTCCTGAGGTCCTGCTTTGAACATCAGTTGGTGGCTGTCCCATGGATGTGACAGTTCAGTGATCACTCTTTGCCTTTTATTTTTACATACAGCCCAGTTTGGGGGGAAAAAAAGATGAGTAAAGCTCCCCCAGTGCTCCATTCCTTCTTCTCCCTCTGATAAATCCATGGCTGGGAATGTTCGTGTTCTGTGAGAACATCCAGGTGTGGATGCTCTGTTGTCCTCAGACAGTGAGGCTGATGCCAGAGCCACTGTGCTTTGCAAGAAGAGGCTTTTCCTGGGATTTGTGACATATTAGAAGGAGATGTGTGACTCCAGAGGTTGGATGCAAGGGCAGGAAGACAAACAGGAGGAATCCCTGGGCTTGAGTGTCCACAGAGCTGCATCCTTCCTTCTCCAAAGGCAGGCAAAGCCTTTGCAGGGAATATTGGCACCCGTTGGAGTTGGACTCGATGATCCCGTGGGTTCCTTCCAGCTCAGGATGTTCTCTGATTCCATGATCTGGCAGAGCAGCGTTTCAGATAAACTCTCTCATTTGGAGCTGTGTGGGCAGCGCGTGCCAGCTCCGGTAGCCGCTGGGAAGGAACAGGAGATGCTCCATCATTCTGCTCCTTCTTCTGAGGAACAAGTCAGGCTGCTCTCCCAAACCTCAGGCATGTGCCAGCAATCTTCAAGTACTCAGAAAAGCCCAGAATGTCCCAAATCTAAAATGCTCTCCAGCAATGGATTTTGAAAATCATTTCTAGCCACTATTACTTTTGGGTAACAAGCGATTTTTATTACAGGCTTCAGGAGCAAGTCTCCTCCTCCTCCTATCTGTACAAACAGCTATAAACTGACTGCATTTTAATAACTTTTTTCCAAGAAGTTACAAGGTATTTCATTAAAATGTCAACTTTTTCTTTCATATATTTTATAATTCTCTTTCTTCCTTCTGCCACAAATATGTTGTTGCCAACATCATCATGACACGGTTTGCTGCCAAGACTATGGAAAGTTAAAAAAGGAAAGGAAAAATGAATTTCTCTTCACTTTTTAGGTAAAATTCTTCCAGCACTAGAGGCTGAGAAAGCAGTCAGAAATATCTGAAGTGCCAAAGACAAATGTTCAGAGTGCCAAAGTGGTGACATGAAAACATGGAAGCAGTACCAGGGAGAGATCCTGTGCGAGGAGTGATCAGCTGGGGACATTTCCTTTTGCCATTTGTAGATTCCACGCAGTTCCTCCCAATGTTTCTGCTCGGATCAGAGCAGCAGGAGCGTGCACACTGGAGCTGCCTGGGAGAGATTTAGCCCAGCAAGTCGGCTCCTGTTTGCAGGAAATGCCGTGTCCTTCCCACCAAACCACCTCTGACTGCTGCACGGAACCGTTCGTGTCCTCCTGCATCCCCCAGGACTTGCTCTTCAAATACGTCCACCTGCTGTCACTCAGAAGGTCTCCAAACCCAGCTCCAGCCAGCTCAAGCCGTCTGCTCTTGGCTGGTTTAATGAGGAAGGAGCTGCTTCACCCGGCTGTAACTGGGAATGGGAGGAAGGAATGGAATCCCCTCAGTGTTACCTCTGAGAAGGGCCAGGAGATATGACTGTGTTTGCTACTCAGGTGCCTTAACACCTCACTAATTAAACCCGGCCTGGCTTAGCACAGGGAGTATCCCTGCAAAGGCCCTTGTTTTCAGCCCTTCAGCAGATGGATCCTCACTGGAATTTTGTTATTACCTTTGCTGTCCCAGCGCTGGAGCTGCCGAGTGGCCACGGAGACATTAGATTAGCTTTGTGCCCAGGATTTCCGGACTTCTGCCTTTGAAAATCTCCATTCCTGAGCATGGAGGGTCCTTGCTGGCATCCTGAACACCTAATTACGCTTTTAAGGCATCTTAAAAACTTTCAGATTCCCACGTGTAATTTCCTGCTCGGCTGGAGAGCGAGGGACAAACGTTGTTTCCACTGGTGGTGAACCAGTTGTGGGTTCAGACTTCCCAGCACTGCCCCTGGCACTGGGGAGCTTTGGGTTCAGCTGGTTGAGTTTGTTTTTCTTTTTAAACAGCACAAAATCCCTTTCTTGGAATTTGCTCCACTTTGGTGTTGCCCTCACCGCAGAGACCTTCTTTTAAAAGTGATTTAATTTCTTTTTCTCTGCCTTGTAGGCCACAGCTTGATTTTTCTTGCACTCCTGGGTCTTGAAGCAATTTTACAGGGGAGGCAAGGAGTTGCTGAATGGAGCTGTGTTGTTTACATTATGTAAAGTTGGGAATCTGCCATCAGAGCAATCCCACGCATCCCATGCAGCGTTGCAGGCACTCAAGGGCGTGGATGGATCAGATAAAAGGAGGTGGAGTTTTCAGCAGAGGGCTCTGACTTGCCCAAACGAGTTAATTACACATTAACTGCGTCCCACTTTCCCAATACAGAAACGTTTGTAATTAACAAAAAGAAAAAAAATTAGCGTGTAATTCAGAGTTGGCCTTGGGCCGTTCCGTCACATTCCTGACTCTGGGACCCGGCCGCTGCCTCATCCACTCTTCCAGCGTGTGATGAGAGCGGCGCGGAGGAGAATATCCCGGGAATTTGCCTACACCCACTGCTCTATTTTAGGCTCCCATCTCATGGAAATAATGTTGGCAAACACCACCAATACCTTATGGAAATACAGCTGATGGAGCAGTAGCATTCACGGGCTCCTTCCATGGCCAGGTGACCCGGCTGCTGGAGGAGGGAAAAGCTGTGGATGTGTCCACCTGGACTTCAGCGCGGCCTTGGACATATCTCCCACAGCATCTCCTGGAGGAGCTGCAGCCCACACTTGGACAGGGACACTCTTCTCTGGGTTAAGAACTGGCTGATGGGGGGCCCAGGGAGCGGTGGGGAATGGTGTCACATCCAGCTGGTGGCCGGTCACCTGTGGTGTCCCCCAGGGCCAGTGGCCATTCCTGTTTAATGTCTTTATTGATGATCTGGGCGAGGGGATCGAGGCACCCTTGGGAAATTCGCAGATGACACCAATTTGGGTGGGGGTGTTGATCTGCAGGAGGGTAGGAAGCTCTGCAGAGGGATCTGGACAGGCTGGAGCCATGGGAGGAGGCCAACAAGGTACAACAAAGCCAGTGGCAGGTCCTGCCTTTGGGTCACAACAACCCCCTGCATCTCCAGGCTGGGGCAGAGGGGCTGGGAAGCTTGGAAAGGTCCTGGGGGTGCTGGTGACAGTGGCTGGACACGAGCCCAGCTGTGCCCAGGTGGGCCAGAGGCCAATGGCCCCTGGGCTGTGCCAGCCCTGGAGTGACACAGCCCCAGGGCAGTGCCCGTCCCTGTGCTGGCACTGCTGGGGCACCTCCAGTGCTGGGCACAGCCCTGGGACAAGAGGGACCCTGAGGGGCTGGAGGAGCCCAGGGAAGGGAGCAGAGCTGGGAAGGGGCTGGAGAATTCCTGAGGGAGCTGGGAAAGGGGCTCAGCCTGGAGAAAAGGAGCTCAGGGGGGACCTTGTGGCTCTGCACAACTCCCTGACAGGAGGGGGCAGCCGGGGGGGGTCGGGCTCTGCTCCCAGAGAACAGGGACAGGAGGAGAGGGAACGGCCTCAGGCTGGGCCAGGGGAGGCTCAGGTTGGACATCAGCAGGAATTTCCCCATGGAAAGGGTGCTCAGGCCTTGGCAGGGGCTGCCCAGGGAGGTTTGGAGTGCCCATCCCTGGAGGTGTCCAAGGAAGGGCTGGAGGTGGCACTCAGAGCTCTGGGCTGGGGACAAGGTGGGCATCGGGCACAGCTGGGACTCGATGACCTTGGAGCTCTTTTCCAATCTTAATGATCCTGTGGTTCTACGGAACAGATTTGCAGTGATGTGTGCAATATATAGGACATTCATTTCCTGGGATTGTCTCAAGCAGAGTGTTGCAGTTGTGAACTCCACAGTGCATATAAAAGCCATATTCCCATACTTTTATTTCCAGCCCCAACAACCTCCATGTAGACTATTTTCCACATCACAGGCAGCTGTAGTCAATGACTCTCCCATGTACTTGAGACATCAGCTCTCCCCCGTGGAATATTGATTTCCAGGAAATAATCTTCGTGCAGCCATCTTTGCTTAAATATCACATCAAGTTGTACCCTTACTCAAAAATAATGCACATTCCTGTCATTTTCTGGTGGAAATTGAATGTATTGCTCTGTTTAGCAAAGTGTTTAAACAATAAGGGACCAAAAAATATACAGATATCTCCATATTATGGAACATTTTTGTATTTACGTCCCTGTTACTAAACATGAGTGGAAATTTAATGCTTTTGGAGCAGTTGGAACTGTGAAACAGAGCAAAAAAGCACAGGGCTGGCAGCTGTTTTAATGCACAGTGAAGCCAGGAAGTTGTTTAGACTGTGTTTGAACTTGGCCAGCACACAGGGACACAGATATCGGTCAGAAAAAGGCAGATATTTAAAGATCTATTAGGTCAGGAACACATTTTATGACATCAAATATTTAATATTATCTGAGTAAATAAAAAATCGCGGGGAAGGGAAACAAGGTTAAATCGAAGCGTTATGGCTGATCTCTCGTGCTATTAAAAGATAATGTTTTTCAGAGTTAAAGGGGATGCTTTTCAGCACACAAGTTGCAGATTGTGTTGAACCTTTCTGCCTTGCTGCTTGCGGCTCTGAGATTGCTGTTTGTACTGCATACAATTTATTAAGAAATACAGAAAAGATTTGCTTCTTTACTTCGGTGGTTTTTTTTGACTTGGACTTAGAGGTGCAGCTCTTTTTTTCTGTAAAAGACCTTGAGATGAACCTTGAGGTTCTTCAAGCCAAGGGAGGTGTTGTGGGGTTCTCCTTTCGCAGCCCCTTCCACCTCACCTGGCATCGAAGAACCAGAAGAAAACACAGCCTGTTTTAATGGTTAAATGGAAAAATGTTTTATAATGGTTGGGTTAGAGGATCTAAAAGGTCTTTTCCAACCTCAGTAATTCCATGATTCACCCCACAAGTCCCTCCTTGGCTGTGCCAGCAAGATGCTGTGTCTGCATTGAGATTTTCCCTGTTTTCCCCTCCTTTGCCAGCAAAAGTGGCTGAAACAAAAGAGGAGGGCTTAATATTCTATAAACCCCACAGTGAAACAGGTGAAATGATTCTGTCCCTGGCAGAGCAGCAGCTGGGTTTGGATCCAGCCATTGTTTTCAGTGGATTGATTAAACTTGGATCTTATGCTCCAAATGCGGAGTCAGCAGGAATTCTCAGTGTCCAGCACTTCCTGGGCGATTTCCGAGACGTGGGAGGCAACAGATTCCAGTTTTGTGGCAATAGAATGCATCTTCAGCCTCAGATGGATAGAGAGAATGGCATTTCAATTTGGATATCATTTGTCTGTGAAAATTAATTTTCGTAATATTTTTAACGTGAAAGTCTGACTTTAAACCAAAGAAATAAACACCCCAAAACCCTGAATCCAGCATGATTAACCCTCGTTTTCCTCTCAAACAAGGAATTTTTGGGGACCAGTGCAGCTGTTGCAGCAGCCACACATGAAATTATCTCCTGCTCAGAGAGAAATGCAAAATGAAATGCCATATTTTTGGATTGTTAAGTGTCACTTCAGTGAAATGTACTCATGGCTGAATAGCTCCCGTTTATTTTCTAGGGATGGTTAAAAATGAGGAAATTGTGACAATTCTTGAACATTTTCAATTGCTTTTCCTTCTGTTGTTCTTGCTGAATGGGGAGAATGCCTTTATATTTGTGTCTTTAAAGGGAAAATATTCCGAGTGTTTGGTTTTGCCACCACTTCACCTCTTTTCCCCCTTTTTCTCACATTTGCTGCTGAAAAGAGGAGAAAGTTCAGGAATGGGGAATGAGGACACAGGGGAGAGAGAAAGAGAAAACCAGCAATGTAGTTTATTCAAAGTAAATGATCAAATGGAAGATTGTGTCTTGAAGATGGATATTTTCAGTGGAAGAGCTTGAGAGGATTGAAGGGAAGGGACAAGGGATGGAGGGACAGGACACAGGGAATGGCTTCCCACTGCCAGAGGGCAGGGATGGATGGGATATTGGGAAGGAATTGTTCCCTGGGAGGGTGGGCAGGCCCCGGCACAGGGTGCCCAGAGAAGCTGTGGCTGCCCCAGGATCCCTGGAAGTGTCCAAGGCCAGGCTGGACGGGGCTTGGAGCAGCCTGGGATAGTGGGAGGTGTCCCTGCCCATGGCAGGGGTGGCACTGGATGGGCTTTGAGGTCCTTTCCACCCCAAACCATGCTGGGGTTCTGTGATTCTTTGAAAGAGTAAAAAGCAGAAATGAGATATTTGTGTGCAGCTTCACTGGACTGAAAGGGAGGAAGAGAAAAAAACCCATAAATGATTAATAAATCCCCCCAAATGTTTTTGAAAATACCAACAATTATCTACATAGGAAGGGAAGAGCTGCTTCATTTCAGTCCTTGTTTCAAAGGAACAAGAGACTCCCTGTGACACCACAGACTGTTGGGGCTTTTTAAGATTAAAAATAGCTCGGGAGAAGAGCCATTGACATGGATTACGGATTGGCTTATGGAGATGAAACCCAAGGTGTCAGGGAAGGAGAGAATTCTGAGTGAGGAGGGAAAACAAGTGGGGTCAGGGCCATGGGCCTTTTTCCTGCTTGATCGTGAGTGGGGATGACCTTGGTGAAGGAGAAATTCCCAAATAGGTTTGCACAGTTCTGATCACACCAGGCTGGAGAGAAGCAGCCAAACACCACTGAGCAGGCAGGCAAGTCAAGAGAGTTGAAGTTAATTATAAAGACGAACGAGCTATTCGTGTCATTTAGCATATGGCACCGTGGCTTTGAACTATTGAGATGGAAACCTTATTTAGAGGATAGCAGGGATTTCACGGCCATGCTAAACCAAGTGCTGGGTTCAGAGTCAGGAGCTGACAATCAGATGTGTGGATGTGCTGCTCTGACACGCTCCGTCCTCCGAGACGTTCCGAGGAAAAGCTGAGCTTCAAAGAGTTCCATCAAAAAATAACATTTGGGAAAACGAAGCGAGCGGGGCGGCGAGATTTTCTGATTCCTTTTTAGGGTTTGTGTGTGTGCCTTTGAGTGTTTGGCAGCAAGTAAATGTTCAGTGGCTTAGGGGTGTGATGATGCTCTTTAAAGGGAAGCACTGCGCGATCATGAGGATGGACTTCATCCAGCAGATCGGTGCCTCAAACTTCTGTGATATGGACACGATCCCAAAACTTTGGCTGCCTTTTCAAAGTCACTCAACTTCCCAGGGCAGCCAGAAGGGGCTGAGCACTTCCTAAGATGTGTTTGCTCAAGATGTTTAAAGAGCTGTCACCCAAAAATGGGACTGGACCCAAATAGTCTCTGAAGCTCAGGCTCAGGACCAAGCTGAGCTCTGTGACTTGCTGCTTCCTGCTTCTGGTCATCCAACAAGAGACCTTTCCCTGATTTCACTGCTCTGGATTAGTACCTGGAATCAGATACAGGCAAGGAATGTGCATGGTGAGAAGTAACCACACTTTTTTCACACCCTGAATTTGTTTCAGCTTTGGCACGTTTTGCCCAAACCCATTTGTCCATCTCTAATGCAATGTAAATAGCATTAAGCCCTCTGTGAAATATGTGACGTTTGTAGAGAAGTATGGACAGCCTGGCCTCCAAAATCAATCTATAACCCCTTGCTATTGCACAGCAAAGTTCATTTCTGTTTGGACACATCTTCAAAGTGAGATGTAGACTCCATTACTTCGCATGCTTTTTAAATTTAAACACAGCACTTGATGTATTGATGAAAATGTGCAAGTCCCGATCTTTATGGATGCCTTTTGGAACACATTTGTCAGAAATCCCTGGGTTTATTTGCTTGTTTGATTTAGTAAGGAGTCTGTAGATTGTCGTGCTTTTGGACAGAGTTGCTGAACCAGCTCTTGGTGGCACTGCTCGGTGCTGAGTGACTGCCCAGAGCCCTTGTCTGGCAGGAACCAGGGAAATGCATTTTAGTTTTCATAGAGATTTTTTATTGAAAAGTATTTCCAGAGGGGCTACGTTCCCTCCAGCTCCTGCCCATGCCCAGGACCCCGTTTCAGCCCACCTTGGGACTGTCCCTGGTGATGCTCTTGGACTCCATGGCTTGATGTCCCCATCCATCCCCATCCCCACTGAGCTGCCCAAAGCCCAGGGCAAATTAAAACTGCAATTCCCATTTCAAAGTCTGAGCTGCATGTTTGGCTAAGATCAAACCTAATTTAAGCTGTTTATCAGCATTTAAAAAAAAAAAATCAACTTTTTAACAGTTCTCACAGACGCAAGAGAGAAAATAGAGACTCTGTCCCAGCCTGCCCTGCAGAATAATGTGTCACCTAAATCTGCTTATCAGGAAGGTTTTAAAGTATTTACACCCAAACTTACAGGTTCTCCAAAACACATGAAACTGAAAGCAGCGAGGTTGTGGTGCTTTTTCTTTAGTCCAGTGAGTCAGAGTCACCTTTAGCTCGTGCCATGAAAGCTGGGTTGAAAATGGCAGAGGGACTGCGTTGACAGCAAAGATGAAATGGAGAAAGTGAAAAACTCCTACATTTTTGTGTTTGCCATTTCTTTTTTTTTTGTTGTTGTTGTTTAACCCAGGGGATTCTATTGGGTAGATAAGAAGTCATTAGAAGCTAAACTAAGTTTTCACCTTTGCCAGCAAAACAAGGTCCTGAAGGCTTTAGTCTGAGCAGCCCTGACGAGCCCTAATGTGTCTTGACACTGCTCTGGCTCAGCTGTCCCCGCTTCCGCTGCGTCCTGCAGACAGTGGCACTGAATTAATGGGAAAAGGCAATGGCACTGAATTAATGGGAAAAGGCAAACTCTTGTCCCCCCGTGGTTGTGATGGCTGTGGGAGGCAGGATCTGGCTGGCTTTACCCTGATATGGGGATGAGTTACTCGCAGAGCAGCGTTGCCATCGGTGTGCGAGCTCTAATGGGGACAGTCCCACTGCCAGAGAGGAGAACTTCACGTGTCTGGGAAGGGAACTGGGGCTCAGGATTCCCATTTTGTTGGGGTGCACTATGTGCTGGAAGAGGGACGGGCCCTGAGGGCCAGAGAGAGCCTCTTTCTTGGACCCAGAGGTGACCCTGGGAGTGCATCCAGGTCACCGGGGATGGGCTGAGAGAGGATTGTGGGTTTGTGGACAGTGCTGGGCCTATGAGATGTGATAATTGTAGTTTGTGACCTTATAGGGTATTGTTTACCTGTTACCATAACAGGCAATGTCTGTGCACTACCCCAGGTGATTGGGGGACACTGAGGTGAACATCTTTCCTGTTTATATGATGTGATATCCTGTTGGGTGTTGGTATTTAGGGAATATTCACTGCGCAATAAACGCTTTGCACTTCTCCATCTTGTGTGTGGAGTCACGCCCTTGCGTGATTACTGCACCGTTTCTTTTCCCAGATGTGTGACTTTGTTACTCTTCATGCACTGTTTTTAGCACGGCAACTCGGTAAACTGTTCCCTAATTCGGTGAGGAAGGGTTTGGAAATACTGAAATAAAACTTAGTTCGTAGAGTCTTTGAATGGTTTGGGTTGGAAGGGACCCTTAAGAGTCATCCCATTCCAACCCCTGCCATGGGCAGGGACACCTCCCACTGTCCCAGGCTGCTCCAAGCCCTGTCCAACCTGGCCTTGGACACTGCCAGGGATCCAGGGGCAGCCACAGCTTCTCTGGGCACCCTGTGTCTGTGCCTCCCCACCCTCCCAGCCAGGAATTCCTTCCCAAATCCCATCTAAAGAGTTTGTTTTAGCCTGATGCTGGATTTTGCTGTAGCATGCAGGAGACTCCTCACCGTTTGCCTTGGGCTGTGAGTAAATCCCGTAGCTTCATCCCTTATCCCTTCATCCCTTTCCCCAGCACTAAGTGCTCTGTTAGGAAATTAATTAAGTAGTAGGCATGAAGTATTTTGAGAGCAAAAATAAATCTTTTGAGAGCATGGCTGTGCAGAAAACTTCCCTTTCCTTCCACCTGCACACTCAGACAGAGTTTTGTTTATACACCGGGGAGTTTCCGCAGCCTCAGGTGCTCCGGGAATAATTTAAAGTCTGAAACAGCCACACCACGAGGATTTGGGGGGACGATCTTGGGGAGAGGATCTGCTTTTCCTCAGCCCGTGGTGATTTGTGCAATCCCACCAGCAGGAGCATGAGTTCTGTCTGCTCTTAGCACGGGCCCAGCTTCCAGGATGGCTGATTTGGAGCCGATGCCTGTGTTGGAGCCGGCAGTGTTTGGATGGAAAAATTAGTTATGTCAGCTCAGCCTTAAATCCTGGAACTGTTTTAAATAAACTGTTCTTCTCTTCCTGTAACACTGCCATGTTGGGGCCAAGAAATGGAGTTTGGGACATGGAGGATTTTCTACAAACCAAATTTATGTTGTTGTTTTTTTAAAAAAAAAAAATAAAAAAAATCTCCAGACACTGCAAATACAGTGACTGTTCCAATCAGGATCAACATTAATTTCTTCCTAGCTTTCAAATGTTATAACTACATTTCTCCCGACATGTTGGCATCTGTGTTGGTATTTATAAATTTTTGCATGCTTTGACTGCCATGCAAATCCTTCCAGAAAGTACCCTCTGAGGAGCTGAAGTGAGAGAGAGAACTCGGCACTCGGAATAACCCTGCCTTGTACGAGATTATTTAGCAATTAAAGTTGTGATGTTTTTATCAAACGGATGCGCAGATAGCGACTCCCTGGCATCAATAACAGATAAAGCTGGGTTTGTGCTTACAAGGAAAAGAGCAGTTCTGTTTCTCTGAGCTCACACAGGAAGCATCAATCCACATTTTAACTGTTTTTAGTGTTTGCTTACAAATCTGAGAGAGGCTCATGGTGCAGTGTGGGGCACCCGGGCTGATAGGGGCTGTTCCCTCAGGATAAAGTTCTCAGGCTGCGTCAGGAACAATAATTATCAAGTTATTTAACAGAAGCAGACGGGATTTATGTCTTCCCATTGTTTCTGAACTGTTGTGCAGTTTGATCTGTCAATGCCATTAATCTCGTATTCCCATCTCACGCTGAACCCAGCAGGAGCAGGGGCTGCTCAGTACCTGCCAACCCTCCCTCCCTCCCTCTCCTCTCCATAACCTTGCCCCCAGACTATCCAACCCCACTGGAATGTGCTGGAGTGCAGCTGCTGCTCTGGGAGGGACAGAACCTGTTCCATAAACAATCCCTGCTCCCAGACCTTGGGATCCATGGGGAAAGGTCAGTGTTCCGTGCCCCATCCCTCGCTGCAGGCAGGTGGCTGAGGATGTGTCCACAGCCATGGAAGGATGAGGGTCTCTGCTCTCAGCCCTCTGTCACTTGATCATCCCAAGCTGCAGATATTCTCCCTCTCCTTCCCTGGAATCTGTTGTGAGCTGGATGACGTTCCATAAATGTACTTAAACCTATTTCATTTAAGGATGAAATAGGATCTGGTTATTTTCCTTCCTAACGTGTTCCTAACCAGAGGTGGAGACTTGTGATGGGCCGTGACTTCCCCTGTTGGGAAAAGTGACAAAGGAGCAGGGAAAGTTCTGTCTTTGTGGGGATAATCAGGAAAAGAGATAATGCAGAACAAGGTAAAACCCTCTGTGTGTCCATCATCAAGGAAAGACCATCAGGCCCGTTCCTACTTGGAATTCTCTTCTTGCCACTGCTGATCCTGACCTCTCCTCTCCATCCAGAATAAATTTGCCATAGCGAAATGAGGCCTGTCCCACAGATTATCAGCCACAGGTTATATGGGTCAGCCTCTGAGCTTGCCAGCTGGATTCCCAGGATCTGAGAATCCTGGGATCGTGGAATGGTTTGGGTTGGAAGAGATCTTAAACATCTATTTCCAGCCCCCACAACGAAATCCTGTCCCTGTCCAGATCGCTGGGAATTTTGCTGTTGTTTTCAGAGGAATTCGGATTTTTTGCAGGTTTTCACAAGGCTTTGAAGTTGCCTCTCTGAAAGAACCTGTTTACTCCGGTGTAAATGGAATATCCATCCCTCAGATATTTATCCTGCACTGTCAAACTGGAGCCAGTGTTGGAAGCAACACCGACGCTGAGAGAGAGGGCTCAACACATTCTCTCTGCTGATTAAAGTTTAAACCAAGTTTAGATTAAAGCAGAGACATTAATGCACGCAAAAGTTGAATATTTAAACCGGAATACACGAAGTCTTTACAGGCAAAAAGTCTGTGAAGAGATGAAGGGAGGTCTCATCACATTGTCTGTCACTGGTGTCACCTCCCGCGTTGTGCGGTGCCGGTGAACTGGTCACGCTCACGCTCTGGAGTTTGCTGTCCCCTGAACATTCCTCCTGTCCTCTCCTTTCCCAGGAAATGTCAGGAACACAGGCATTAGGGAAGTTTCTGCTCCTCGCTGTGAAGTTCCTGGCTGCGAGGAGTTCTCCAGGCGCATCCCTGACGAGTGTAACCCAGTTGTGCCTGTGGATCTGTCACCACTCCTCTCAGATTGCAGCCTCATACGATCCCAAAATAGCTCTGCAGAGACATTAGTGCATAGCATGTACCTCTCTGCCATATGCTGGGGATAAAGGAACCTAATTGGGCTGCCTTTTTTGCATGTATTATAATGTTGGAGCTTCGGTTCCTGCAAAATAATTCTTTTTGCTTTCAACAGCAACAGCTAAAACATATTTGACTCGGCTTATGCAAACAACCATCCCTGCCCTGCTTTTAGCTTGATTAATGCACTGAAGGAAAAGAGCTCAGAGGAAGATGGAACATAAATCTTAAGCTCATTTTTGGGTTGGGTTTTTTTTTTTATTATTAATTAGTTGATTTTAAAAGCTATTTTTATCATGGTATCAACTCTTTTGCAGTGGCTTTGTCGTCTGTTGAAATCAGATCTTCTCTGCTGCTGTCAGCAGCGGAGTTTAGTCTGAATAAATCCCCAAACGTGGAGATGTGGATCTGATGCAGAACTTACCTGGTGCCCTGAGCACCCTCTCAACCACTTCCCATGCGTGCCAACACTTCCAAAACGTGGTGGAAAATTAACTTGCCTTTCTTTAGCTGTGCTGCATTTAAAGTGAGTCCTTGCGAGAGAAGCCTCAGTGCCACGAGCAGCAAAATGCAATTTAGCCCTGGCACAGCAGTGGCTCACATCCGTGTGTGATTATGTCCAGTTAAAAGTGTTTGCTCCCCCATCCAGGCAGGAAATAAAGCACTTAGATGGAAGTGATGTGTCAAATCACTCCTCGACAGCACGACTCCAGGATCAGATTATGCTTTCCAGTTAATCCAGAACACGAAAATCTGTCACAGAATGTTTTCTCAATTCCTTTCTCAGTTATAGCTGTTATTTGAAGGAATGATCAACTATGAGCAGGAAAATCATGAGCAGCATCTGCTTAGAAAATAAGCGGGGACTTAACTATGCCTCGACAGAATCAGATGAGGCTCTCCATGGCTGCCTCTTCAGGCATCACTGTAGTAAACATGATTAAAATAGCAGAGAAAATGCTGATGGGGCTTCAACAACATCTGAAACAGCTCCTTTATTTCCTTGTGTTTGCATGGGATGGATGAAGGAGCCACGTGAGTTTTCGTGCTTTGTGCCCACATTTCCACACCCAGTTGGTGCTGCTGTGGTCATTTGGAGCTGCTTTTCAAAACTTTTGTACTTTTTAATATTTTTTTAAATTTCCCTGTCTTTTTTTGACTTTTTTTGCCACAGTGATGCTGTCTCAAAGTTCACTTTGTCTTCCAGTGCAGATCTTTCTTCAGTCCTGCGGTACCAGTGCTTTTATTTGTGGTGTTTTTTAAACACAACCCAGCAGCAGAAGCTGCTTTGCATCCTACAAGTTGCTCAGATGTGAAGCTATTGATCAAACAGCCAAGGCACAGCATCTTACGGAGCAAAATCAGGATTATTAGCACCTCTGGGGATCTCTGTCCTTATGTGCAGCACTTTTAGAATCCTCCTTCCATCCCATCTGCTCCGAGCTTGCTGGCAAGTGGAAAAGCCAAGCATCTGCATTGCACTTGTTTGTGTGCACATCAAAGTGCTCCAGCGGTCAGAAGTTGTGTCTCTGGTGTCGCTGAATTTATTATTTTGTTCTGCTCTTTCTCCCTGATGAGTTGCAAGACCAAGGGGAAATAACTCCAGAGTATAATCAGGAATATTTTATATTGTTTGGGTCATTCCTGCTGCATGGTGGGACATTTTGAAGTTTGCTGAAGGGCAGGGAGCTTCCCTTGTCCCATTTGCCCCCCCCTTTTATGTATTATTTTGTCAAAAACTGAAAGTTTGGGTGAAGGGAGCAGGAGGTGTTGGTGCAACAACCAAATCCCCAGCAGGAAATTTACTGAGCTGCCAATTTGTGGTCATCTAATTGGCTTCGAAAGCATTGGAATGTTTCTAAATATCCTCCTGAAATCAAGGGTGACTGCCTTTATTTGGGGCCTGGGGCAGATTGAAATGGAGACAATAAATGAGAGTGTCTCATTGCAAAAGAATGGGAGTTGGCAGCTCTGCACAGGCTCTGCTTTTGGGGGAGGAGGAGGACAAACAACCAAGGGCTGAGGTTCCCCCTTCAGTGAGGGTTGGGGAGATTAAAAATGTGTCAAATCAGCCTCTGGTTTGATTTTTATATATTGAAAAAAGCTGAGTTCTTCGCTGCCCAGGTCCACAGGCACTGGTTAGAGATGGAGTAGTGCTGAGAGAGCCCTAGGAAAGGGGGGAAAACCAGACAAAAGTCCCACTTTTTGAATCTGTTTCACACTAAACCCCTTAGAGAATTGAGATGTGTGCAAAATGTTCGGAGATTCTCCGTTTTCAGCCATAATTAACCAAAAATTCCTGGAACTAATGGTGTTTCAGGTCAGTATATTTGTATCAGACTTTTACCCTACACAGAGAGCCGTGCCCTGTCTGTCACAATTTAACACACCTCGGCTGAGAGTCGGGTGCTAACAGCCCGGAAAACCGTGGAGTGAAGGAATTTGGGAATTTTATGGCCCCGTTGGATGTGGTAACATCGATCCCTCCCCGCTCCAGGAGCCCTTAATGCGCTGCTGCCAAGCAAGATTTAAAGCCGGGAACAGATGCAGGTTCCCCCCGACTCCCGGGCACGTTCCCCGGTCCACACGATCCCTTTTGAAGTGCTCTCGGTGCTGGAGGTGGAATTTATTTGGTATGAGCTGGAAATGGAAAGAGCCCAGCAAACACGGGGACAGATGGCGAAATCCCAGTTGGAACGTGGGAGCGGCGGAGCGGCCGCGGGTCGTTTTCGCGGCGGGGCAGACAGCAGGCACCGAGCGTCTGCACAGCAGCTGGGCCAAGGCGTTCCCCAACTTTCCGAGAGCAGGGAGAGCTTCCAGGGGGATGGGCGGCCCTTACCTGGGTGATTCCGCTCAGGAAAGGGTTGGAGATCCATGGGAAAGCTCCGAAATTTGGGGATGGATGGAAGCGTCTGCGGTGTTCGTGGGGTTTGACAGCGTTCCGAGGGACACGGAACGCGAGTGGAGCTTCATCAAGTAAAGATGTTGGGTTTCTAGTGCCAGGGAGATTTTTCATTTTCTCCAAGTTGAACAATGCATTTTCTTGAGGGAATTTTTAATTTTTTTGGGGTTTTTTTGTGTTTGTATTTAAAGTATTTTTAAGAAGGGGCTGGACAAATGATGTGCTCTCATGTGAGTCCAAGTCAGCAATCTTTGCAAACCTTTGAAGTGATTTCTTTAGTTTTATGACAACTTTTCTCTCTCGAAATGAAACATAAATACACAAGAATGTAATAACTGGAGTATTACCAGAGTGAAGGAAATGATCCAAGTGCCTTTTCTCTCTAAGCACCAAACATAATTAATAACTGAAGCAAGATTTAAGCTCTGGTGTGTGCTGGATATTGTGCTTTGGTTTTTCCTCTGCTTTTTCCCTGCCATGCTGGACTCAGAGGTCCTCTGCTCACATCCTGGGCCCTTAAAGCCGATGGCAGATTTTGTTTGAAAACAGCATCGAGTTGAACCCCTCAGACCCTGTGTCCAGCACTGCCCTGCATCCCATACATCTGCTCCACTTTTCCTACATCTTTGCATCCTGCCAAATTCCCCGAGTGCGTTATTTTGGCTCTCAGGCCCTGCTTTCCCCACCCAAGGCCCTAAAGAGCAGCAGATTGTGTTTCAGATCACCATGACAAGAGTCCCAAATGTGCCATTTCATGTAAGCCATGGAAAGGAGGCTGGTAGGAGGCTTTCAAAAAGGTTGTTTTTTTTTAAAAAAATCTCAAAGTACTTGGATTTAATTGAAAACTAAATTCCTAAGTGGGGACACTGAGTGGGGCTGTAGAAAATTAACTCCTTTTAATGGAATGTGGCTTGGCTGCAAAACTTGTTCACACTGGTGTGAGGCTGAGTGATGTTGTCAGTGCGTGCACGTGTGTGCAGAGAGGTTGGATAGATAAATCTGTGTACAGAACATATTTAATCCTGGGGTTCTTATGTTTTAATCACTGAGATCTTGGTCTGTTTCCCGATGCAGAAAAAGCCCTCGTTCATCACCTCAAAGGAAAAATATATTCAGATTTGTGAACCATGTTGATCACAAAGTATGATCTAGATGCTTTTCCATCCTGTAGTAGGAAAAGAAAGGGTTGTATGGGAATCCTGAGGGGAAAAAAGAACTGAGTTTATTGGGGTAAAGAAATTATCTCAAGCCCACAGCAAAGTTTTGAATAGGAAGAAGTGAAGCAAATCCCAGGAGTAGGAAAAATTACAGACAGCACAGGGCTACCTTCAGTTTATCCAGGTTGTTGATTCCAATCTCTGTTATTCTTCAAGATACAGAAGAAAGTGTGAGCCTAAATCTTCCTAATTATAGATAAATCCTATCATTACTTCCTTTCCATGATATTTTGTCTGCCAGGCTCATTTTATAACATATCAGGAAAGCACTTTTTTCCACTGTGATAAGAATAGCCTCCAGAAGGTGGTTTAAAAACCCCCTCAAGCCTTGCTCTTGACTCATTTATTCTGCTCATTGTCCCTCCGTATAATTCCTGCAGGAGACACGGCCAGGTCAGACCTGATGGTGGGAAAGAGCCCTGCTTTACAAAGGCCGTTCTCTTCCCCTGCATTCCCAAACACAGGGATTGTCTTTTCAGGGAGAGCCGGGCTGGGAGCTCCTATTCAGCTCTACGCCCACGGGACCTGGCAGGCTGTTCCCAGGGTCACTGTTTCCTAGGAATCCTCCATCCCAGAAATATGGGCTGCATGCTTTGTTCCTAGAAGGACACCCGAAATTGCATTGTGCTGCCCTGAATGTTGTTTGCTCATGCCAAGGCAGTCGCTCGAGGCTGGATCAATGACCCACTTGTTCGTTTTGTGTGTTAAGGACATTAAACTGACTAAATATTAATGAACCTGGTGGAGTTGGTGTGCACTGAACTTTTCCGTGATACCCTTCAGGGAACGTGGCCCGGGACACAAGAAATGTGCTGTCCCTGCAGCTTGGGGAGGGGTTTTGGGTGGCAGAGAAATATTGTTCTGAGCTTAGGGCAGAATCCCAGGGGAATAACCTTTATCTCCCACGTGCTGCTGCTTGGCGGTGTTTGCAAAGCAATGTGAGAATCGCTCCTTGGATGATGAGAGATGAATAAAAGCTATTTTATTATATTATATGAGGAATTGGGGGTGAAATGACACATCCACGATGAAGGATCTTGTGAGTGGTGAGGTCCGGATGTGCTGTTGTGGCTCCCTGATCTCACTCTGTGCCCAGAAACTGCTTGAATTAAAACAAACAAAGCGCAGCAGAAAGGTGACAGCTCTGAGAAAGAGGAGCCCAATAAAATTCCCAGAATGGTTTGGGATGAAAGGGAGCTGGAAGCTCATCCCATCCCACCCCTGCCATGGCAGGGACACCTCCCACTATCCCAGGCTGCTCCAAGCCCTGTCCAGCCTGGCCTTGGACACTACCAGGGATCCAGGGGCAGCCACAGCTTCTCTGGGCACCCTGTGCCAGGGCCTCCCCACCCTCCCAGCCAGGAATTCCTTCCCAATATCCCATCTATCCCTGCCCTCTGGCAGTGGGAAGCCATTCCCTATGTCCTGTCTCTCCAGGCCCTTGTAAATAGCTTCTCTGCATGTTTTCTGTTGGCTCCTTCAGGTTCTGGAAGGCCACAATGAGGTCGCCCCAAAGCCTCTCTTTTCTCCAGGCTGAATTATCCCAATTCCCTCAGCTTTTCCTCATCAAACACAAAAGAGGGGCAAAGCAGGGATGCCCCATGGCTGACATTACCAGGGGGCAGGAAATCCATAAAAATTCTGCCTCAATTTCACCTGCAATGCTCCGTTATTGGAAAAAAACCCCAGAAACCCAACAGCACAACTTCCATGTGGTGCTTCACCTTGGAGAAAGTGTGGAGCAGCCCCCAAGCCTCATGGACTGGATTTTAAGTTGTCTGAGAACAATCTGCCCTGAAGCAGATCTAACTTACACCAAATTGTCAAGCCAAGTTGCTCAGAAGACCAAACAACAGATCTGTGGAAGTAAATTTTGAGTTCAGTGGGACTTAGGGGGAAAAAAAAAAAAGGAAAAAAGGAAAAGTGGACAAAAGATTCCAAGCCACCAGCAAAAAAGGAGACGTGTGCCTGGAGAGGTGAACTCGCTCCGTGCCTCCCCCTGGTGTGGCTGTGCACAGATGCAGAGGCAAAGCCCCCGAGCCGCGGCAGGAACAGATGCACCTCGTGTTTCATCAGCCCTGAAGGACTCGTGCCTGATGGTTCTGCAGCTGCACCTGCATCTGTACCCGGTGATTCCTGGAGAACGGGTTCCAACAGCCGCGCTGGGGACCCGTCCTGGTGACTGAATTCCTTGGGAAGACACCTGTGCAGCAGGGAAAGGGATCGTAGTGATGTGAGAACCTGTACTGCGGGGGCTATGGGCTAAATTTCGCTTCTCAAAGTAAATTTGAGGCAGGAAAAATGCTTCATTTCGTGGGGGAAAATGGGATGCTGGAGGAAAGCGTCAGAACAAGCTCCAGGTGGCTCTGATGTTCCTAACAGAAAAAACTAAATCCCCAAAAGTTCAGCCTGTGATGGGAAAACTGGCAGCGCCTGTCACCAGTCTCATAGCTGGGGGAAAGGCAGGGAAAATATATTCCTGTTTTGCCCTACAGCCTTGGCATCCCTGGAGATCTGGGAACAGGCTGCCCAGAGAAGCTGCCCCATCCCTGGAAGTGTCCAGAGCCAGCTTGGAGCACCCTGACATAGTGGGAGGTGTCCCTGCCCATGGCAGGGGGTGGAATGGATGAGCTTTAGGGTCTCTCCCAACTCAACCCACTCTGGGATTCTGTGATAAACAAAGTCAGCCTTGGCCGTGCTTTCCATTCCACTCAGGCGTGCAAAGCAATTAATTAGTTAATTAACTATTGCAGAGTTCCTGACAGACTTGATTAACGATGTCAAAAGCAGAGAGCTGGATAAAAACCTGGCAGGAAAAGTGAGGTTTGTGAGAGGTAAATTGGTGGAGCTGCAGCCCTGGCAGTGCTGGGGGTGTGCAGTGCCCCTTCCCTTCTCCTCGGCAGCGGAATTGTTCTGCAGATTTCCGTGCAAATCCAACCCCTCTGGAGCTGTGCTGCTCCCTGGATATCCTGAAGTTGTCCCTGCTTTGCTATGGGAGCTCTCCTGGTGGGTTGCAGGTTGTTCTAGATAAATGGTTGCGTTTATTTTCTCCTCACGCTGTGTCCAACCACCTGCTTTTCTGTGCTGCTGCAGGAGCTTGTAAAACACTGCACACTCCGTGGATTTTTGAATTGGAGCCCATAAACATGGCAGAACAAATTTGGAGCTCATTTTCCAGTGGCACAGGTTGCCAGCAAGGACCATTAATTAAAGAAATCTTTCCTCTGTCACCTGTGATAATGCTGATTGAAGGTTTTCCCTTCTAGATCTCTCAGATGCACTCTGTGTATGAACTCGCACGGTCTGAAGCAGGGCAAGGAAAAACACTCGAGGTTTTTCACCTTTTCAAAGCTCCTCTGAGCTAAGATCCACCTCCCAACTTGGTGACATGAAGGATTTCAGGGAAACAGGAGCTGCAGTGATGCACATACTGGTATTTATCCCAAAGATTCCCCGTTGCCTCACAGGGTTGTTTCCAGGTGAGATGTCATTTGGAACATTAATAACATGTATTAAATGACCTGAGGAGTGTTGGACCATAAATCAGTAATTCATATGGGTGCACATATATTAGTCCAATAGATTTTTGACCAAAAATCAGATATATTTGTATTATTTATCTACCAAAGAGTTTGTTATTTCTTGAAGTGTGAAAGCTGGGATGGTTTTGAGTGAGGATTTGATCCTGCTGTTTGAAATCAGTTCTAATTGACAAAGCATTGGGACTGCCCAGGGAGGTTTGGAGTCCCCAGCCCTGGAGGTGTCCAAGGAATGCCTGGACGTGGCACTCAGTGCTGTGGGCTGGGGACAAGGGGGAGATCAGGCACAGCTGGGACTCGATGGTCCTGGAGGGATTTTCCAACTGAAGCGATTCCATGATGTTGTGGCTCTGTAACTGCCAGCAGCAGCACAAATAAGTGGGATTGTAGGAATAAACCTTAGGAACCCAGGCTTGGAACACTTGTCCCGTGCCTCTAAAGCTGAGTTTTAGCCACGGCCACAAATGATCAGGGGATGTTTATTCACATTTCTCATGGCAGAAAAGAGATTTTCTTCTTGAGTGAGCTTTTGCTGAGCATTATTTGACTTCACTCCTCTCATTGCCATTTATTTTCCTGTATTTATTCACCTTGGGAAGGGCCTCCTTGGAGCCTGCAGAGCAGCCAGAGAGCGGGTTCCTCCGAGCCACTGCTGTGTGCAGGCAGGGAAGGGAGGCAGCCCCAGGAGCTGCAGAGGTGCTGGAGGGATGAGCTCCTCCGGCAAAGGGCTGCTGCGGAAAATAAAGGCCACTGGCAAAGGCCAGGAGGTCAAAGACCGACTGGAGAGAGTGCAGAGTGCAAACCAAGCCAAAATAAACAGGGGAATCAGAGAAAAGCAGACTGGAGTTTTTGGTAAGAATTCCTGTTTCAATAAGATCAGGTGTGTGTAGTAGCACAAAACAGGAAGGAATTTTATTGTATTTCAAGCATGATTTCTGTTAACATCTGCCAGAATTTGGTTTAAATTTCAATTACGCTTTCACCATTCTTTTCGCTGCCCTCCTAAACACTTCTCCATCACGTTGCTATTACAAGGCAGTTTTCTCATCTCATGACACCTCAAAAGGGAAATTTCTATTTCTTAAACAAAATTACTTGAACTACCCTTCGGGTAGAATAAATAATCACCTTTTGAAAGCATAAGAAAATACAGATTTTGTGGCACTTAAGGACATGGGTTAGTCGTGGGCTTGGCAGTGCTGGGTTAAGTTGGACTCGAAGATCTTAAAGGGCTTTTCCACCCTGAACAATTCTGTGTTTCTGTGGCTCTAAGTATAAACAGGAGATAGATTTCTAAATGTTGCATTTATGCATATATTAAGCAGTTCAGAATTTAGGACTGGACCACCATTTAATTATTTTTTGCTGGTTGATACCCTTGGTCTGTACTTGCTGTGAACCGCATTAGGATATTTGTTTTGGTTTGATTTTATAAGCTCCACGTGTACCCAGCCTATGAATGTCTATTAATGCCTGTTCACATCTGTAAACGTCCATCGTGGCCATTGATGTGTCTGTTAAATCCCAGTGCCATCCAACATGGGAAAGAGGTGGTTTTGTGAGATAAAGTGGGTGTGTGAATGCCCACATTTATCAGAGGCTGTTGAGACTGATAAGGAGGGAGGACACGGAGTGTTGGTGATGACTCGTCCTGTGGCTCAGATGGCATCACGTTTGTTGAACTGAGTTGATCCAGAACCCCCAAAAAACCTGTGTTGAACTCAGTCATTTTGTTCTCTGTGCCAGACTTAAGTCGTGCACTGAGATCAGTGACGAGGGCAGTGAAAGATCTGGTTTGTATTTACAGTAAATTGCATTTAATTCCTTGCTGTGAGGACCTCAGGACAATTGAAGTGTTTGGATCCCTTCTCACAGGATTGTCCATCCCTGTCCTCACTGATATTTTATTTCATGTCCCTGCTGCATTCAGGGAAATATTTATTTCCACTGTGGCTTCCTCAGCTTGATAGGTCTGGGTAATGCACCTGCACTGAGCTGCAGGTTCAGCCAGGTTCTCCCAGGGCACTCAGAGGGAATTAACCCCGTTCTGAAGCAGAACTTCCTCTCCCTCTAAGAGCCGTAATTCGGGAATCTGAGCACATTCAGCCCACCTTGGGAGCACGCAGAGCGCTCCATTTCACTGAAGGAGCACAAACTCGTTGCCCTGCTTTGCAGGAAGCTTCTCACTTCCACAAAGTTCAGCCAAACTCCTCCTCATCTTCTGACAGCTCTTGTGGTTCCAAATCAAATCACTCTTTATCTCCTTCCGTTCGTCTGATTCCACTTTTCTCCTTCTCCTGACACGCTCGTTTTGGCAGAGGAGCGCGCTCTGCCAGTTCGCCATCTGGTGCTTCTCCCCTTGCGCGGCGTCACTCCGCTGAAGAGACTTTCCGCCGCTCTTCAGAAACTTGGTTTAGCTTTCCCCGTCTCCCGCAGGGCTCGTCCACTCATCTCCAAATTACCTTTCGCCGCTCGCGTTACGCGTCTCGAGGACCCTAAATTGAGGTGTTTTGCGGAAGTGCTGAGCGTACTGCAGCTGTTTCGTCCCGCTATGCCGCGGTGAAAGTCTCTGACAGTTTTTCTAAAAACAAAAATCATTTGAATCCGCTAAAAATGTATATTCTGCCCATCCTCGTAAAATGTAAAGATTCCTGCGGAGTAACAGCCACAATTGGATGCGTGCTCCGATTGCAGCTCCCTGCTGGAGAAAACTGTGTGTTTTTATATACAGTGACTAAATGCAAACACTTGCACATTTAGAACTACTTATTTTACTCCAAAGCTCTGAACAAAAGCCTCCTAATCAACAAGGTGCTCTTAATTTCGTGTCTGTTGTTTCAGCAGACTAAATAAAGCCCCGCCAGTAAATATTGGTGATCCAATTGCTTTTAGAAATGCATTTTTTGTCTGATTTCTCTTATTCTTTGATAGACACTTAAATAACATAAGCATATAGCGTCGACTTCTGCTCTGCTACATTTATGCAATGAATTAAAAAGAAAAGTATAAAACAGAACAGAAATGGCCTCATTATATAAAATTTGCTGGCCCATTATGTATAATTTGCTTAAATCTTTCGAGACGGAGTTACAGGTCTCACACAGCCACGACTGCAGCAGCTCCATAGCTTAGAAAGTACATTTTCCTGTGTTAGTTTTTATTCACTAGTTAATATGCTTTAACATTTTCTACCAAATGTCTTGTCTAAACTATTTTTAAAAGAGCTCCCATTCTGCTACCAAAAGTCTAGTTCAATATTGCAGTGAAACCCAAGAAATCTGGAGGCACATTTGACATCCTGAACTGCGAAGCTCTTCCTTTGTGCTGTGCAGCCTCGGTGTCCTATAATGGGGATGAATTTAAAGGAGAGATTATTATCATATTTCCATCCCCATGGATTCACAGGATTCCTCGTGTGAATGAAGAAAGAAAATAGTCAAGCCAAATTCTCCTTGTGTTCTGAGTCTCGAAGATAAAACAAATGCTGCTGAACATAAGGTTTTAAGGCCAAATCCAAAAAAGGATTTAGCAGTGAGGCAGACTTCAGTGCCTAAATCCAAAACTGCACGACCAAAATATCGTCAGCTCGACTGTGGAAGTAATGAAACTGTCCTGGCCGTCCCCCTACACTCTGAAATTTCGCCGGTTTTCAGCTTCCCCGTGTGCCCAGCTGCCTCAGCCTGACGGAGAGGGATGTCTGGCTCCCTCTGGAAGCCAGAAAGGGAGAGGAACGGCTCGAGGAGCCTTGGAGCACATCCTCCCACACGCTGGCAGGCTCGGGCCCCGCAGGATTTGGTTGGTGTAACTCTCCTTTTCCAAATGTTCCAGATGGAAGTGGTTGTGGTCGCCCCTTCTCCATATCCTACAGCTGGACTTTTGGAGAGGTTTGCTCAGGAACAGCTTGTTCTCACTTTCTGGGAGGTCATCATTGTCCATCTCTGGGTGAGTGGCTGGAGCAGTGGGCTGGAGATCAGACAGGGTGGCTTTGTCCCTTAAAGCTTTCCTTGGGATTTTTAGCTCTGTGTGGGGATTAATCCAAGCTGCATTTCACCAGGGATTGATCTGTACCACGTGTGGGCACAACTGGAGAGTCCTGCACACTGAACCACGAACTTTTACAGCTTTTCAGTGTCACTGTTTGCTATGAAATGGATCAAGTCTTGGCAGCAAGGTCAGACTCCAGGACTTGCTATTGAAGGTGTGATCCTGAAGAGCTGGTTTTGCTCGTAACCTTTCTCCTTTCACTCCTCTGGTTTTGTCACGTGGCAGCACAAGGAAAAGCAGACAAAGCCCTCCCACCACCAGGCTGGTGGTCCAGGGATTTGGGTATCCCACTGTGAAGGGGGCTTTGAGCTCCCTTTGTCTTCCATGGAATCCCAGACTGGTTTGGGTTGGAAGGGATCTTAAAGCCCATCCAGTTCCAGCCCTTGCCATGGGCAGGGACACCTCCCACTATCCCAGGGTGCTCCAAGCCCCATCTGACCTGGCCTTGGACACTTCCAGGGCCTGACCACCCTCACAGGGAAGAATTTAATCCTCATATCCCACCTACACCTACTCTCTGTCAGTGGGAAGCCATTCCCCCTTGTCCTCTCACTCCAGACCACTGTAAATGGTCCCTCTCCATCTTTCTTGTCAGCTCCCTTCAGGTACTGGATGACCAGAATTGGGTCAGCCCAGATCCTTCTCTTCTCCAGGCTGAACAATCCCAATCCTCTCAGTGTTTTTTGAAGGCTAAGAAGGACAGGAATTTGGAAGATATCAACATCCACGTCACAAGTAGAGGATCTGATGACCTGGTTATTATTTTAAAAGTGTTGGTTCTTGCAACCGCCCTAAATGCTGTGGCCAGAAGTTGTGTCCTTGCCATCATCTTTGAGGTCTCTGAGAATGTGCAGGAGTTCAAAAAAAGCGAAGTTTATCCCTGCCATGCTGAAATGTCCTTATTTTTACTGGGAGAAGGCAGTGCTAATGTGTGGGGAATATCTGATTCATTTCCAAAGATGTTTCTGATTTGGGAAAGCAACCGTTGGGAGGTTGTACATTCCAAAGGAGCTCAGGGTAGGAATTTCTGATTCTTTTGGTATTCTCTTTAGTTTCCTTGAGAATTCAATAGGGATTTTGTTTAAAATGCTCTTGCAGTGGTACTGATTGATTTCCTGTCAAATTTATGGATTGTACAGTGGCAGCAGGAAGAGATTTCTCCCAGAGGATATAATTTGTTATCAGAAACTTGGGGTTTGTTGGATTTCTGATTAAAGAAGGAACAGAATTTGGGATTGCTGCATCTTCCGGATGTGATGTGCTGACATTTCAACATCTGGATGCTGCACTTTTCCTCTTTGAGGTTCAGATTATGTCTCTACTACTGAAAAGAAGTTCTTTTTTGTGGTGTGATTTCCAAGAGAAGGTAAAAGTAAAATGTCAGAGTTTGGAACATTAATGTTTATTTTCAGTGGATCAACTTTTAACAATATTCTAATTAACAAGGTGGTCCTAATTTCAGGTCTGTTACTTGTGACAGCCATGAGAAAAAGCTCTTTACATCCCATTAGGAGGGATCCTTATAAGGAATTCCACAGCAAATATTAGCCTAAAATTATTTCTTTTAAGTGATGGGTTCATTTTATAGAATAAAATTTTTAATGAGCTCAAGGGAGCTTCAGTTCAAGGTTGCATCTGGTTTTTAAACATTAGAACTGTCCCTTCAACAATCAAATACAAACCACTGAGGAGATGCTGCTGTGCTCAGTACCTGAGCCTGTCTTCAGGGCTGCTTTTGCTGCCTTAAATTTGTGTCCCACAGCCCTTCCCAGCAGATCCAGCTGCAGGACATTAAAAACCTTGCAGTGAAAATGGTGGGAATGCTTAATCCAAAGAGAGAGACAAAAGCAAACGAGATCAAAATGGAATTAGATCTTCTGTGCCGGGCTGTGGGTTTGCACCAAGTGACTGATTTGCATTTTGTCAGCCCGGCTTTTTCAAGAGCCTGAAACATTTCTGGCCACGAGAGACTGGGTTTTATAACTGCAAGGCTGGATTCCTTCAAGGCTTTGGGGCCTCGTCCTGTGGTAAATGAGAGAACGTCCATTGACTTCAGCTGGAACGGGATCAAGCCCTTTAGACATGCAATGAAACATCTCTCTAAAGCCTATGAACTTGAGCCCGGTATTTATCAAGCCTGTGTCATATTATATGTTGAAATCAGGCAACAATTGTGTTTTCACATGGCTTTGGCAAGAAACCAGGAGAGGCTCGGGGACTTCACTGACTTTCTCATGGAGAGGAGCTGGAGGAAATATTTTTACAACACCCTGTAGGGAGAAACTTGGTGGTTTGCTCCCCGTTGTCTGTGGTGTTCTTTGCCGTGGTGCTCGGCCCTGGAGAGGCTCTTCCCTCCGTTTCTTTGTAGTTCATATTTTAACCAGTATTTATGGGTGGAAAGACCCCTCAGCTCCTCAAGGATTGCAATAAATCGATCAGGCTGAGCCGCTGCTCCTCCATCAGCTCCTGTGCTCCATGGTGAAATATCCCAGGACATGTGTTAAGCGGTTTTATTGGTAGGGTCGTGTGATTGCTTTCTGTGCACTGCTGAAATGAATTGTTGAGTCTCATTTAACTTAAATACACATTTTCTCACACTGGTCTTGGATAAATTTAGTCTGGGATCAACAATGCTGAAAAAGGAGAGAGAAAACCGGTGTTTTCCCCCAATATTTGCATGATGTTAAATGTGCCATTAAAATGGTGAGACTTAGGAGATGGACCTAATGGACTGTAATAATATATAATCCATCCCTGCAAGATAATCTCTGTATTCACAGGATTGTCACAGTCATATGAAAGTCATCCACTGAGATCACTGTAATCAGCCCACTGTCAGTGTTTCTTTTCATTTCCAAATGCACATCTCGGGTCTGCCTCCATCTGCTTTGGCCAAACACTGAGGCATTTAACAGCTGAAAGATAATATCTTCTGATAGGGTTTATCATTAAACCCGTTTCTTGTTTGTTTGGATGTTATCTCCTGCGAGATTGATAAAGCATTCAAAACCTATGCAGAATATAAATTGCAAGAAGAGGCATTTGAATGGGCCAGCAGCCGGCTTGGTGGGGACGTTTGCAGGCTTTGGGGTGCAGTCTGTGCAGAGGCTGAGAGGGGCCCCAGCAGCTCCTGGGACAGACGATGACATTCCTGAAGTTTTTTGAACTTAGGCTGTTTTGTGTCATTGTGTCTGAGTTCTGCAACAGCAGAGAACCAGCAGAGGAAGGGAAAGTGTGGGAACACCAGCAACAATGGTTGTCTGAACGCTCCCAAAAGGCCCGGAGGCAAATTCTATTAATTAAAAGAAATAGGGAACTCCATGGGTCTGTGCTTCCCTGGGAGTTTCAGTGTGTGGGGCAGACGCTTTGGTGCAGGGCTGCTCTGGGTTTGGCCGTGGGCCAGGACCGCTTTGATTTCCCTATTCTGGCTCCCAGGCCTCGGCTTCGGGCTCGGTGCTGTGTCCTGCCTTCTGCTTGGTCCTGTGGGTCGGAGGGACAGTGGCTCTGTGTCCTACACAGGGCTGTGTCCTGTAGGGGTGTGTCCTACACTGGGCTGTGTCCTACAGGTGCTGTGTCCTTCAAAGGCTGTGTCCTACAGGGCTGTGCCCTACAGAGCTGTTGTGTCCTACACAGGGCTCTCTGCTACACAGGGCTGTGTCTTACAAGTGCTGGGTCCTCCAGGGCTGTGTCCTTAGGGCTGTCCCCTACAGGTGCTGTGTCCTACAGGGTTGTGTCCTACAGGGACTGTGCCCTACAGAGCTGTTGTGCCCTACACAGGTGCTCTGCCCCGCCTGCTTTTCGGCAGCCCTGCCAGAGTCCCATGCCCTTTGAGATGGAGATTTCCAGCCGGTTCCTCCAGGCTCCTGAAGAGCAGGAAATCCTCTGCCATATCTCTTTTCCTGGTAGCTACAGGCTTATCTCGAGTGGCCGTGGGTCATGGGATGAGGCTCCCACAGACCCACAGCAGCAGTGGGGTGGAGGTGGCTGTGTGGCTGCCCTGGGATCGGGGCTGTCACTCTGGGAACTTTGTTTTTCCTCTGCTGGGATCTCACTCTGTGATCAGGGTGCTCTCAGCTATCCTGCCCTCTCCGCTCCCCTCCTGTGCCTCCTCCCGGCACCAGAAGTTCCGGAGAAGGTATTTTTATAGCCTACATTGTCAACGTGCTCCTAAAATTTGGCTGTCCCTTTGCTGCCATATGTCCCTGGCAACTTGCTGACGCTGAAGCAAGCCCCCCTGACAGCCAGCACAGAAGCTGTCAATCACGGCCACATCCATCCAGTCACTTGACAGGCCCCAGGGACCACCTGCTCATGGGAATGACTTCTTTCCCTCATCCCCTAAAAGCTGTCCCCGATCAAACACCTGCTCTTTCCTGGATCCCTAACTCCTGCCACATTTCCAGGCTCTTCCTTCCATCACCTAGAAAGAAAATCAAAATCCAAGGACTACCTGTCAGTGGTAATAATGGGCATAAAGGGGAACAGCTTAAGCAATGTGTGGTTCTTATTGATCTTCTTGGCATGACTTGCATGAGCGTTGAGTTTCTCATTCCGAAGTCACTTCCAGCTCCTGTCTGAAATTAGATTTTCAATTTGGTGGCATCCTGTGTGTTTGTGAGCTCCCGAAGTTTGCACAAGGATCTGGCTGTTCTTCGTAGTCTTGAAGAGTTTCTGCAAAGAACCATAGGACTTTTGATGTAAAAAGACCGTGAAAATGGGAAATGTTACTGCAAGTAGCTGCTATTGAAATTGATATTTCAGTTACTGCTGAATTTATTGTTTGTGTTTGGCTTGAATTTCAGGGCCTGAGTCTTTGGTTTCACTCAGATCAAAGATTAGCCGCCTCTGTCTCTGAAGAGAGAAGAGCTTTGTTTCAAGGGTGGCTTCAGAGAGGAAGTTTCACTTGGGTGGCAAGAGCTGGTCCAACAACTCCATTTTTAGGTTGAGAAAAAAAAAAACAAACCAAAAAACCAAAAATAGCCAGATATCAAGCAGATTTGCCACATTGCACGGATAAAATACCTGCTGCTGAAAATGTAATGAGGACACACCTGTAAATTACAGGGGCCACCAAAGACTTGTCCCTACCATGTCTTCTTCTCCAGCTGGTGTGGAAATTGTCATTTTTCTCACTTCTTCCCACTGCTTGAGGACAGGAACTGGTAGAAAATGACTCTTTTTTTGCTGTGTAAGGTTACTGCTAGTTTAGTGAAGTAAGCTGCCTCATGGAGGGGTCAGATGAATGTTAGAGTGGCTGGAGGGACGCGGTGGGGACATGGAGCTGGAGAGCGAGCAGAGGAGCAGGACTGTCCATTCCTGCTGGATTTGCTCATGGATCAGCTGGCACATCTAGAAAACCTCTTCTGAGGCAAGAAATAGTGGCCTTTTGGGTTGGTGCCAAAAGATCCCAAATCCCATCTGGATCTAGTCCATGGAACAGCGCCTGGCTTAACCTGACCCAACTTAGCAATTGCAGATTTTCCTTCATGGGCACAAGACCCTGGCTCTGATTATCAGAACGGGAGTTGGGTTGCAAGTGTTGAGCAGGGAAAATGGGGAAGTTGCACTTCAGCAATATCTACAGCCTCCTTAAAAAAAGATTGAAAAAACCTTTACTGAAATGTCTTTGTTTATTTAAGTAGCCATCTTTATTTACCAGCGTCACCAGCAGGATATCAAAGATATCAAAGAGCTTTTCTTGTATATTTGGCTTTTCAGATCACCAATAATCTTCGTTCTGTTTGTTCTGTCTGCTCATTAATTTGTCTTTTCCACTTCCATCCAGACAGGACCTTCTGGTTCCTTTTTCAGGCATTGAGTTCTGCTCCAGCCGTTGGTTTTTTGACTTTCTCTTGGGGGTGACTAGAAGTCTTTCTGGGAAGAAGTGCAAATTACTGAAGATATTTAGATATTTCAACTTGCCTTTAAAGTCTGATTTGGAAACAGTATTTTGATTTACTGACAAATTGGAAAATGTCCGATGCAATTTTGGAGGTCTTAAATCTTTAGTTTCTAATTATGATTTTTTTTTTTTTTTTTGGGCTATAATTTATATTCCTTGGCATTATTTAAAATTGTTTTCCTAATCAGAGGTCAGATGGAAACGAAATGACGTTATCAGAAGCAGCTACAGCATACCTGAGTACAAATGTGCAGGTTTAGAAGGAACATTAATTTGATTAATTCTTGAAAACAAAAAGTAGAGGAGAAAGTGTAACATTGATTCGATGGGTTTAAGGACAAAATTAAAGACTTTAATTATAACTAGATTTAAATTATAGCTAGAATTAAAGGGCATGAGCATTAATGGTTACTTAGAGAAAAGGTGCCTCCTTTCTTCTTCCCAATTGTATTTTTTGATCATTTTATAATAAAACAATAAAACCTCTCTAGCACATTTTGTTCCCGTTTTTAAAGGTCACCACATTTACACTTTAAGTAAATCAAGATGCAGGGAATGACGTACCCTGGCCAAATATTTTCACCAGTATAAAAAGGCATTAAAAAATCTACTTTTTTAGTCTCTTATTTTAATAATGATTTTTTTTTTTAATGATGAAAGGTTGGGAAGCCTCAGCAGTGCCTCAAAGATCTGTCTCCGTCATGGTTTCCCATGTGATGCTTCCATTTCTCCATGCTTTGGTGTGGTGAGCTCATGGTCCCAATATCCCACATTTTAATGGGAATATCTTCAGTGCTCCTGCCTTATTTCCTTAGCCTGGGGCTGGGCAGCCACCCGGCTCCTTGGCAAAGCCTTCGGGACCTGCTGGAGCCGCCCTGGGCCGTGGCACATTGGCCATGGTTGGCCATGAGCCCCTCTGAGGGCTGGGAAAGGCAGCTCTGCCGCACTGAAAGCTTTTAAAAAGTAAGGACAGCACTAAAGAGGCTCAGTGGGGACCTTGTCACTGTCCACAACTCCCTGAGGGGAGGTTGTATCCAGGTGGGGGTCGGGCTCTGCTCCTGAGGAGCAAGAGACAGGAGGAGAGGAAATGGCCTCAGGTTACTCCAGAGAGGGTTTAGGTTGGATATTCAGGTGTCGCTGTTTTCACCACGGATGAGTAGAGAAACGACACGAAGTCCAGGCTCAGGGATCAATGGATGGATTTAATGATCTCTCAGAAGGCTTTTATATGTTAGTTCCCAAAAGTGTATTAAATGGCATAAGGTAATTGGTTTTTTGCCATCCACCCCTTAAGGGGATTGGTCAATATGGATGCTGAAAAACTCTGGCAGAGAATTTCTTCAGCTCTCTGCAGCATTTTTGTGAGAGTTCTTTCTTTCCCATGCCAGCAAGACAAAACAGTGTTACCGTTTTGTAAACTTCTTGTAGGTGTGGATTGTTTTGTAGAATTGTTACGGTTCTAACTGGAAAAACACTCAGAACTGGGTGTCTTAGAACTTGACCAATCCCCTTAAGGGGTGGATGGCGAAAAGCCAATTACCTTATGCCACTTAATACACTTTGCGAACTAACATATAAAAGTCTTCTGAAAATTCATTAAACTTCTTTTTCTTCTTCCATTAATCCCTGAACCTAGACTTTGTGTCGTTTCTGTACTCTTCCATGAAAAAAACAGCGACAGGTCAAGTTCTAAGACACCCATCTCTGAGTGTTTTTCTAGTTAGAACCATAACAATTCTGCAAAACAACCTGCAGCTGCAAGACGTTTACAAAACTCTAACATTGTTTTGTGTTACTTGCATGGGAAAGACAGAACTCTCACAAAAATGCTGCAGAGAGCTGAAGAAATTCTCTGCTGGAGCTCTTTCAGCGTCCATATTCAGGAAAATTCCTTCATGGAAAGGGCTGTCCAGCCCTGGCACAGCAGCCCAGGGCAGAGGTGGCATCCCCATGCCTGGAGGATTTCAAAGCTGTGTGGATGTGACACCTGGGGACATGGGGCAGTGCTGGCCTTGGCAGCGCTGGGGAATGGTTGGATGATCTTAAAGGTGTTTCCTGACCTAAATACCTCCAGAATTCCGTGCTGGAATGTATCAAAGTGGTCTCACTGTAACTCACTGGAGCTGCTTTTGTGCCATGCAGCCCTTGTGCATCACCAGAGTGTGTTGCCCTGGTAAAATCCCTGCTTTGCCATTGACTTTGGTGAGGCCACAGTTTTGTCCTGGTTTCGCTTGTTTTTATCTTTCCTGACCTACTTTTCCTGCTGCAGACCCAGTACATATGAAGGCGAGCAGAGTTAGGATTCAGCTCTGACTCAAGCAGCCAGAATGAAAAAAAAAAAAATTAGCTGTAAAAAATCTGGCTGCCAAATCTTTGTTGTTTAGAAATGCGTGACTTGGAAAGAACCCAGACCTGGAGTAAGTTTGCACGGCTCGTATTAAAAAAAAACCCAACACCAACTCTCTGCTTCTCTCCTTCTAGCCTGATTTCATCTGGAAATTACCAAGCTGCCATAAATATGAGAACCTCCAGCCCCAAATTTCGGAGGCACTGCTGGGAGCAGAGCTGCTCTGAAGGGAAACTTGATCCTCCAGCAGCAGAAAGGGGTTTGGGTTTATATTTAGTGCCTCGCATACTTGCTCAGTGATTAGAGCCTTTCCCATTTTCTGGCATGGGGGAAATGGTATGTTAAGACAGGATATAATCCTTTCACACTCCGCAGGCAATGTCACAGTGTGATGTTGGCACCGTGTTAGGCTTCCTTAACCCCACAACATGTTGCATATTCCCTCTTGGCAGTGTTTTCCAGGCTCCAGGCAGTAACCCAGGAGTAATCTTATTACCTACATCCAACTGGATCTCCATGGAACGGGGTGCTGAGCGAAACGCAGTCGCGGTCGTTTGAGATTCAATTAAAAACTGTTGGTTCAGTCGTTTCTGGGAGTCTGGAGCAGATTTCTTCAGCCTCCTCTTGGAACTGACACTTTCATTGAGAATTTTCTGAAATAACAAACATAAACTGCTGGTGTTCCTTCAGCACTCGAATTGCATCTGAAATGCCTTTTGCAACATGTTTTGTAGACAAATGTGAGCAATATCTTTATTTATTGCTACAGTTCATGCTGCTCAGAATCCTCAGTTCTCCCAAATTGGTCAAAAGGGTTTTATTTTGGGAAAAAGATTCAGCTTGCAGAGGTATTTCTTTAGTAGATCTCTGTAAGTTTATCTCCCTTCCCTCCTGCACAGCACAGCTGGAATCAAACCTTGAAATCATTCGGTTGGAAAAGACCTCCAAGATCTTCAAGAGCAACCTTTGACCAAAAGGTTTTCAAGCTTGCCTCAGAAAAAAAACAAATCATAATTCCTGAAAAACCAGAGCAACAACAACAGTGGTAAAATGAAGTAATGTCGGTAATTTTTTTACAAAAGAGATGTTTATTCTCTTGCCCCTTTCCTTTCCAAGTATTTATTTATAAGAGAAAAAACCAAGAGGATTTGGATGTAAATATTGTGGCTGGTGGACCTTGGTGCTGTTATTAACATTGTAGAGGATTAATTTTAAGAGAGAAACCATAAATAAATATATATATCTATATATATATATACATTTTATACCAATTTCTGTGGGACACAAAGCCAAACCTCTTCTCACCAGCATTTCCCAGTACTTAGGTGCACTCATCACTTCAAAAAATTTCATTAAATTCATCTTGAAACCATTTTTTTGGCTGCCCAAAACCATCCCAGTCCATTTTTTCCCCCGTGTTATTTGTAGTGAATCAGTAAATGAAAGGAACTGGTCAAACCTTGTGAGTCACCAAGACTTTTAGATATTTGCCAGTGTATTTTGCAGCATTTCTGCTGCTCTAATTAACCACAGAAAAGCAAAGTGTAACTGCTTGAGCCATGAGGGCGAATTTCAGTGACCTATCTGTTAAAGAATGGTAGAAAAAAAGACAAAAGGCATTTCTGGACTTTTGGCTCTCCTTGGGCTTTCTTGTTGATGTCAATACCAGCAGGGAAAGCTGTAAATCACATCCCAGCTTTTTTTTTGTGCGCTCCTTAACCACATTCCTGCCACCAGCGTGCTGCTCACGTCAACAAATAACAGCTCAGATTAATTAAAATGGCTAATTGCATTTGAAACGATGATTTATTTGTGTGTGAAAACACATTCTTTGAAATAATCCTGAGGTCTGAAGGTTTGTTGTTGGGTTTTTTGCCCCCAGCCTGGTGTGGGTCCTACAGGGTGCACGGTTTTAATGCTCTGATAGAAAGTTTCATGTGGGAATGGAACGTAAATGTGGTGCTTCCCCAGCGAGATGAGAGGAGATTTCAGGTTTTACACAGCCCTGGGAGAGGCCTTTAGAGGGTTTTGCCAATTAAATGATTCTGTGATTCTGTGGTTCTGCTCATAGGTGCTGCACATAATCAAATATACACACATCAAATCAAATATGGCTTAAAAATGAACAGCACACGAACTTGAAAGTTGAACTGGTGGAATGGTTTGCCCCGTTTGTTTCCACCATTCTAATAAATAACTTTGTGTTCCTCCTCCGAATCATGAATATCCACAGAATTCCATTCCCTGGGCACTCAGGGATCAATTATGTCCATTGAGAGATCTTTTTCTAGACTTTCTAACCCCAAATAAGCTGCTGTTTAGGGGTGTGTGTATTTTTACCGTTAGCGGCATGGCAGATCCCAAGTGCAGAAAAAAGTTTGGGGACTGAATTTCTGAGTGTGAGGTGAAAATCAGCTCCTTGTCACACAGGCCTGTCAGTCCATTTCGCTGTTCAGCCATTGGATTCTCCCTTCTTTGCCCAGCATTCAGGTTTTTCTAGGCCAAATTTATCCTTTGAGGTTGGAGCAAATGCTGGAGGGTCTGATGGACACAGGGAAGTTTTATAAAATATAAATATAGAGCTACCAGCGGTGTAACAGGCAGAATAATCTCCATCTTCATAAAATATGAAGCAGCAACTCCAGGACAGTTCATTTCTGTATCAAACCGTGGACGTTTTCCCTTCCCACTTCCAAGTTTACTTTGGTGAATTTTCAATGTTTTGGGCACGCTGAATGTTAGGAAACCTGTGTTTCCAGCGGGCCTGGCTGGAGCTTTGGGCTTTGATGAACAAACACCTCCAGGCTTGTTTGGAAAAGCCTCAGCGGTGACCACGGACACCTCACTGCTGCTGGCATTTGCCTGCGTGGGACCAGAGCCAGCCTTGATGTGAGCAGGATTTATGCAACCTCTTGGAAGGGAGAGATTCGTTTATTTTATCCAAAAAATGAGAGCCTGCAAGGGAGGGGGAGAGCCCAAAGCACAACTGCGAAGCTCAGCCAGATTTGTTCAGAGAACAGATTTGTTCCCCCTTGGAGGTTCGGTTTGGAATAAAGCGCTCCCCGGGCTCCCTCACTTGTTCGCCAGATGTGGTTTTCCTGTGTTTCACAGCACTAATTGTGTCCCAGCTGGGGTGTTTTATGGCTGGGCCTGTACCTGTAGCACAACAATTAAAGGTTCCCTGGTGCCTCTGGAGAGAGGGGAGGCACAGGGAGGCGGGAGGAGAGCGCTGGCCCCGGGGAAATGGCAGGACCTGTTACCCCTTACAAACCACGGTGCCTCCCGAGCATTAATACCTGCAAAACAGATGTTGTAAATACCCTGCCCAGACTCCCAGCACGTGTTTCCCTGCTCCAAAGGCCCCTTTTAATACCGCTGCCATTGCTAAGCTAAAGCTGCTGTGGGGAGAAGGATTATTGCCCTACGCTGGTGGGAGTGGGGGGAGAATTCCCAACGAGCATCCAGGGCTTGGTGTTGGTGTTCATTCAGGAAACCGGCTCGTTTGTCTGCTTGGATTCTGCAGAGAGCAGATAAAATGAGGGTTTAGGAAGGTGGGGCCTCCTGGGCACATGGTAAAGGTGCAGGTGGCAGGGTTTTACCCCAGGAGTTCGTGCATGGGAGTTGAAGGAGCTGCCCTTTTCCTGGAGGACCTTCAAGGGGTGCCCTGTGTGTTTTATTCCCACTGATTCTCCCAGCTCTAAGCCCATCCCATTGCCTGGTTGTGGTTTAAGCTGATAAATACAGACAGGTGGCCAGTGCTCATCAGCTACTGGAGCTCCTGTCCCGGTGTGTGGAGTCCTGAACCAGGAATTTCCTGAACCAGGAATTACCCAAGAGCTGCCACATGTCAAACCAAAGATTCATAATTCATTGTAGAGGCAAAAATAACGGAGACAGGGGCTTATTCCAGGTGTTCTCCGAGCCAGCAGCAGTGCCCAGAGAGGCCTGGTGATAAAATGATGCATTGCAGAAAAGGTCCCTTTTGTATTGAGAGAATTGCTCTGAAAACTCTCATTGGGTCTGTGAATGTGAAACCTAAATTTATTTTTATTTTTAAGAAAAAAAAAAAAGAAGAAAGACCTGAAGCATGAATTTTTATGGAGTGGTTAAGAACTGTGCGTGTTTGGTTTTAATATGTATCAGAAGAGACCCGGAGAGGGTTTTGTGACAGGGTGTTTTATGTAGGATTGCTTGGGCTTGGAATTACTGTTGAACAGCCAGATCCATGCACGCAATCCCAGAGCTCACTAAAACCTGGGACAGTGCTGGAAACAGAGGAGCTAAGTTAGCTGAGAATTAAAGATGATGATTTATATGAGAGGTGAAAAATTACCCCTTGAATGCCTCACCTTGGAAAAAACCCCGCCAATTTCTGCTCCCTTGTGCTGTCTGGAAGTTTTAATCCATTTTTGAAATGAGGGAGCTCAAGGCTGCCGTTCTCTGGCCCGTGTTGCATTATTGAAGAGGAGACGTTGGGTCATTACTAATGCAGAGGAGCACCTGGACCTTTGCTCTTTGGTTAAACACGCAGATCCTGGAGAGGAGATTACAGCAGGATAAAGTACAATATTTTTCAGACTTAAGCAAGCTCAGGTTGAAAAACTGCATTAAAAATCCCCTAAAAACGTGGAAGCCACTTCTGGCACTTGCCAAGTTGAGGTGGTAGTGTTAGGTTTGTTGGGTTAACCTTGGTTCAAGGAAGGTCCTTTGGAGCAACGTGTGGGGCAGGAGGAAGGAGGGAGGTGCTGCAGGGCCTGTGGACTTGTGCTTTTCCCTAAAACTCTCCTGGTTCTTGGAAGCAGGGTCAGGAGTTGCTCCTCCAGCTGCTCCGAGCACAGTTCCAGGCAGTGCTTGCTGACAGGGACTTATTGGCCACAGCTGCCCCTGGACTCAGCCGGGAGAAATGTGAAATATCCACAAAAAGCAGGGCCCAGCCAGCAGGGAACAGAGCGGTGCCGAGGCTGCTGCAGCAGAAACTGGCCTCAAGTTTTGGGCTCTGCTTCTTCCTGCATCCAAACCCCACTCAGTCTCACCAGGAAAGTGAGGATGTAGAGTCTGAGGGTCATTAAGGTTGGAAAAGCCCTCTGAGATTGAGCCCAGTGTTCCCCCAGCACTGCCAAGGCCACCTCTAACCCACGTCCCCAAGCGCCACATCCCCACGGCTTTGAAATCCGCCCAGGGATGGGGAATCGTTGTCGAGGGGTAACCAAAGTTTTCCTTTCCCAACTGCTTTATCAGGGCCTTGAACTGGCAGGAAAATCCAGGTGATTGGGGACATTTTGCTGCAAGTTCCAGGATTTTCCTGAGGAATGTGCGTACCCTGTAATTAGTGCCAGCACATCCCCACCGCTCCGGCACAGGAGACATCGTGTCGGAGCAGTTACAACTCCGAGACATTCCCAGACAAATGGAAACAGAGTGTGCTCACCCAGATGGATAAAAAACCCTCTGGTAATGACAGACAAACTGTGGAACAGGACAGGAATGTCATGCATGATCAGGTATTTCAGCTCGAGCATTCCGCTTTTTTTTTTTTTTTTTTTTTTTATTTTCCCTTCGAGTCTTTGGGGAAGGTGGGTTCAGCAGCTCAAGAAAAGAGATGCCAGAGTTTCTGACAAGTTAATTAAGCTTTCACTTCTGAGTATTATATGTACAGTGAAGAAAAGAAACTTAATTGTCTTTGCAGTGCCTGACAAACCCCAAGAAAAATGCCTGCATATTTTCTCAGTTTTGTCTCTATTTTTGATACTTATTCAGTGCGAGCATTATACTTTCATGGCTTTAATTAAAAGCCAAGTTTTGGAAGCTTCTCAAATGGTAGTTTTGGTACAGAGATGTGTGCATTTAAAGAAATATTTACGTGAAATCTAAAGCTTAAAAGAAATGAGAGAGGCTTGAAAATGGATCAGCTGCCTCCCTTTATATCTTTTGTCCACCTCCCTCCCACCTCCTGGTGTTTCAGGTAACTCATGGGGAGGAGGGAATGCTGCTGTGGCCTCTTCCAGGGATTTATGATCTCTGAGTCCTCATACAAACAGGACAAGCAGTTCTGCCTTTGCTGAGCCCCAAATTTCTCAAAGCGTTTCTGTTTTAATTATTCCGTGCAGTACATAAGCAAATTTCAGGTTTGTAGGTATCTTCATAAACAATTCCTGGAGCTTATATGTGACAGGAGAAGAGGAAACAGCCTTAAGCTGGCCCAGGGGAGGTTTAGATTGGATATTAGGGAAAATTTATCAATGGAAAGGGTTGTCCAGCCCTGGCACAGCAGCCCAGGGCAGTGGTGGAGTCCCCACCCCTGAAAAATATTTAAAAAATATATTTATGTGTCCGCTGGGGACATGGGGCAGTGGTGGCCTTGGCAGTGCTGGGGAAAGGTTGGACTCCATGATCTTCAGGGCTTTTCCAACCTTAATGATTCCATGATCTATAATTCTGTATTTCTTTTTAATCTGCAGCCGTTCTGCCCTTTGCTGTGAGAGCTGTTAAAATATAGTTGCTCTAAAATCCAGAGTGGCACGGAGAACATGAATAATGAATGATTATTCACTGTTTCATGATAATTCAATAATGGAAGAATTGAAATTGTAAAGGAGCTGGAGAAAAAGAAATAAAAGAACTGCTTATTCATAGAATCCTGGAGTATCCTGAGTTGGAAGGGACCCACAAGGATCCAGCTCCTGGATCTGAGGAAGAAGTAGGAAGTCAGGAGTTCTCTAAAGGGTTACACAGAATCGGAGGCACAAATTTGTTTGTGGCTGCTAAATCTAATAAGATGCAATTACTGAATTGATGAACCCCCCTCAGTGCTCAGCGCAGGCCGCTCGCCCTCAATGGATTCTGCAGGGAAGCTGTGAAAATGTGCAAATACACAAATATCTACCTGCTGCCTGCAGGTGTTTGCCAGAGAAGGGGAAGGGAGCGAGCTCTGCTTTTCCATGCTGAACCAAGACTCCTTCCCAACTCCTGGTGAGATTTTCCTTGGACAGTTTTTCCTGGAAGCCCATTTTCAAGCTGGTGCATTAAATAGTGTTTCAGTCTCTGACTCCAAACTTACTGGAAATCCACTTATCAGCCTTAGGAGAGAGATAGAGATCTGAGGCGTGATGAGCAGGTTTGGCTGAGCACAGAAATATCAGAGGCTGATTTAAGGGAGCGTTTTTGTGTGTGTGTGTTTGAGCAGGGCTGCTCCAGGCAGGAGGAAGAGTTGACTGTTTATTTATTTAATTACTCAGCTCTGCCAAGGCCTAGAAATCAGATTTTTAAACTGGAAATGGAATCCTAGAATAACCTTTTTTTTTTTTTTAAAAAAAAAAAAAAGTATTTTTCTCTCTCTTATTTTGGGTAGTTTTATTTTTTATTTTTGAATCTCTAGAATAAAATATTTACCGAGCAGGCTGCCTGGGCAGCACACAAGCTCTGGCTTTTCTCTCTTGCAATCATCTGTTTCAAGCACCACCTAATGGCATCGGTGCACAGTGCAGAGCATCCCTGCATCCCACATCCCTGGATCCCGGATCCCACATCCCTGCTGCTGCCCGCTCCGAGCAGGACAAAGCTGCCCAGCTTCAGACACCAAATCCCAGGCCAAAAGTGGAGTAGCTGGAGGGAGCTGGAGTCGGTTTTCACAGCCTATCCCAGCCCCAAAAGCCCAGCATATTTGGATTTCACCGTGGAAATGCATTATCCCACAAAGCCAGTGCTCATCGGAGCAGGCAGCACCGCTCCAACGATTTGCTGATACAAACAGGGAAGTTTTAACTCTTTAAAACTTCTCTGTAATGTTTGCACTCCTTATTTCTCCCCTCTTTCGGGAAGGGAGCCCAGAGCAGGAGCGTTGCTCGCCTCGGCTGCCCCTTGGAGGAGCTTTTTGCATCATTAAAAGATCTCAGATGTGCTCCTCCCATGCCACAGGCACAGCTACAGATCATTTGATAAGGCAAGCATGCAGAGCAGAGACTTGTATCAATAATTAATTTCCTTTAATCCCGAGTTTCTGGGGAGCCTGGGAATGTGGCTTTCCCAATAGCCCATCCGAGCAGCTGTCGAGGAGCCAAGGTTTCGAGTACAGCGAGTAGGCAAATGGCCCTGCAGGAGCGGCTGCTATCAGATTGATACCTTCCCCAAACCATTTGGAGTTCTGCACGTCAGCAGTTTGGAACAAAGCAGGATTTAATCAGAAACTCCTGCAGCAGCTTCGATTTTGACCTCTGTAATCATTCTTCATGCTCGGAAAATGCCACTTCGTTACTCTCCCGTCGCTTTTCCATCCTTTCCTCTCCTCCTCTGTTGCTTTTTTCTTGCTTCATTTATTATTTTGAGCACGATCTTGTGGCTGCCAGACCTCCTGATGCTGTTGGGAGTCTTGTCAGATACGGGATCCTTCCCAAATCCCCAGTGGTCAGAGTTGTGGCACAAAAGGACCCGTCCTTCACTGGTACGAAAGAGAATCCGAAAATATAAACCCCAGCAGTTAAAAAGTGTTCTTTTAAAACTGTCTCCTACTTTGGGAGTTCAAGGGCTGGCTCTGGTTTCTAAATCCCTGAGGCTGGCACAGAGACCTGAGTTCTGATCTCGGGGTTTTTTATACTGCCTGAAAACTCCAGGGCTGAAGGGGAGAAGGTGGAGGCGTCACAAAGCTCTTGTGTGACACTGAGGAATTAGCCTGGAACATCCCAGGAGAATCCCAGGCCAGCATCTGTAGGGCTGGAAAAGCTCTTTGCTTCCCCTCTCTGCCTCCTCCTGCTCTTGTCTAAAGGCTCTGAATTCCTAAACCTGGCAATCAGGAATCAAAGATCAATAGTGCTGCAGGGATTTGTCTCTGGAACCAGCAGGTTTCCAGTTGGGTTTTGTTAGGGAGGGGATTTCACCCTCCAATTAACCTTTGTTCTACACAGTTCTCTTCTTGTGCAACCTTTATTACCATGAATCAGAGATGCTGGACCATGAGCTTGAAATGATATGTATTTAAAAAAAAAAAAAAGGAATTAATTCCACATGACAGCGAGTTTCCTGAGCAGACAGGGTGTGGGAGACACTTTGTACATCCCCTACTTCTCGCCGTTCCCAACATGAGTTATGGGCCAGCTGTGAAGCACAAGAAAGTGGGGATTTTAGAAGGAAATTCTGATGTCTCTTTATCTGTTTTTATAATCCACTGACACAATCACATTAAATGCACACAGGGTGGGAGTAGCTCCTGTTTTGGTGTCATGGAACCATGGAATGGCTTGGGTTGGAAAGGAGCTCAAAGCTCATCCAGTCCCACCCCTGCCACAGGAGGGACACCTCCCACTGTCCCAGGGTGCTCCAAGTCCCGTCCAGCCTGGCCTTGGACACTGCCAGGGATCCAGGGGCAGCCACAGCTTCTCTGGGAAATCCATCCCAGCCCCTCCCCACCCTCCCAGCCAGGAATTCCTTCCCAATATCCCACCCATCCCTGCCCTCTGGCAGTGGGAAGCCATTCCCTGTGTCCTGTCCCTCCATCCCTTGTCCCCAGTCCCTCTCCAGCTCTCCTGGAGCCCCTTCAGGCCCTGCAAGGGGCTCTGAGCTCTCCCTGGAGCCTTCTCCTGTCCAGGTGAGCACCTCCAGCTCTCCCAGCCTGGCTCCAGAGGGGCTCCAGCCCTTGGAGCATCCTCCCTAAGGAAGTCCAGAATTCCACCTCTTGTTTTCCATCTCTCTGCTCGAAAATTGTACAAGTTGTTTCTGGAATGGCACAAATCCGGCAAACCCTCTCTGGTCCACAGGCTGCTCCTCAGCTTCTCAAACAGCAGCTTTATCGAGGGATATGAGGGGATTAAATGAAATAATTATTTGATATAAAATGTGCTGCAGCTCTGGCTGAACATGCAAGTGGAGCAGCTTCAATCCCAGTGTGGGCAGGGCTGCTGCCCATGGAATGTGTTCATGGGGGTGTTGGGTGCTCTGGATCCCAGCAGGAACCAGATCCCAACGCCTGTGGCATCCTCTGGATGTGCTCAGATGCATTCTGGAGGGACCTGCAGGATTTTCAGCCCAAACAGGACGATGTTCCCTGAGCTTTCTGTCCTTCCAGCAGCAATTCCTGCTGGAAGGGGTTGTTGTGGGATTAAGGCGACGATCCCGTGCCGAAGGCAGGTGTCAGACTCTGATGATCCTCGTGGGTCCCTTCCAACTCAGGATATTCCATGGCACTTTGCCTGGGGTAATATTTTCACTTTTAAAAAGGCATCCAGAACCAAAGTGCTGAGGCTGCAAGTGCAGGAACCGTGGAGTTTTGCCAGGAGAAATGCACGTTTTTCAGATGATCCTTTCCCACACTTATTTATAAAAAATAGCACGACCTTGTGATGACAAACGAGTTTTACAATGAATGCAGTGGAGTTTTACAATGAATGCAATGGAGTTTTACAATGAATGCAGTGGAAATTATTTTTTTCCAGTGCACTTGGAAGCTGCAGGAGTTGTGTTCGAGGACAGCAGAGCTACCTGAGCAGGGCCATTCCTCCCTCTGGTTTTCTTGGAGACTTTATTAACCTGTATTTAGTCTCTTGTGGCAGTAACTTATTTTTAAGAGGTTAAGAGCTCATTAAGAGAAGATGGAGTGAAAGATGGAGCACGTTGGGAAGGAACTTTATCCATAAACTAATTTAGAGCTCAGTCACACGGCAGCCAGGCCCAGCTTTGCTCACACAGCACACGATAATGACACGTTTCAGGACTTGCAGCTGAGAACAAATCTGACAGATCTGTGCACCGTGCAGTCGCGTTTGCTAATGTTGGTTTTAAAACAGCAAAAAAATCGATCTCACTTGGAAGTGTTTTCTTGGGAAAGCTGTGAATCTGTCTCAGGATTGCCTGGGAATGGAGCTGGGCGTGCAGGCAGCAGGAGCGTGGTGCTGGTGGCCAACTGGTCCGTCCACTATGGACAATTCCCGACGCTGCTCCAGCTCTGGGTCAGCTGTCCTGGGTGCTCCCTGCATGGAAACTTCTCTCAGGCTTCTCAGTGAGAGTAGGGACATGGAGCATCCCTAACCTTGTGTGGAGATCAGGCAGAAGCAGCTCCTTCTGAGCCTGTCCAGGGAAGGGAACGGAGCTGGGAAGGGGCTGGAGAACTCCTGAGGGAGCTGGGAAAGGGGCTCAGCCTGGAGAAAAGGAGCTCAGGGGGGCCCTTGTGGCTCTGCACAACTCCCTGACAGGAGGGGGCAGGGTTTGGGCTCTGCTCCCAGGGAACAAGGGATGGGACAGAGGGAATGGCCTCAGGCTGTACCAGGGAGTGTTCAGGCCGCATATGAGGAAAATTCCTTCATGGAAAGGGTTGTCCAGCCCTGGCACAGCTGCCCAGGATGTGGCACCTGGGGACATAGGGCAGTGCTGGCCCTGGCAGTGCTGGGAATGGTTGGACTCGGTGATCTTGGAGGTGTTTTCCAACCCGAACTATTCCATGACTCTGTGATTCTGTCTGCAGACAGAAATAAGGTTCATTTCTAGGGCTGAGGAGTTCTTTGGCCATACCTGGCTTTGGACAGGTCTCAGAGCTGCTTTTCCCTGTGCCCCCCACAGCACTGAGGGTGCCCTCCCTGGATCCCACTCCCTTCCCTGTGCATGAGAAGGTGTGCCTGGCAAAACTCTCTCTCCGAGGGATTTTGGAACATGCTCTCTCCAAGTCTGAATTTGATAATGTCTTGCTGTGCTGCAAGACATCTGTTTGAGGGGGATTTTGGAGAGGACTCTGAGATTGCTTCCCACAGTGATGAGTGAAGGGAAAGAAGCTTCCATAGGTGTTCTGCTGGCTGAGTTCCTGCTGGAACAATTATTCCAGTGCTTCTGGGATTTCATTATGGTGTGTAATTAGTGAAGGTGTCAGGAAAATTTGAGCCCGGGATAAGCAGGATTTTATCACTTTAGATCTTAATGAATCAATATTCCGAGGTTCAATGTTTGGAAGGGGCTTTGAGGTGTGGGTCTGAGCTGGGGCAGTCGCCAGCAGCAACTCTGGGTCTGTTCCTCGGAGAAAAAGGCAAAATAATTCCGAGAGGGAGCAGAGCTGCCTCTCTGTACTTTATAATCATCACACATTAAGAATTCACACGCTGACAGCTAAAACAGCTCCGCCAAATCGGGACAGCTGGGTATGTGTCCAACCCCTGTGATCCTTCCTCCTGTCTCTAGTGCACTTCTTAAAATACAGGTTTACGTAACAGGTCACATTCTTTATTTATTTATTTTTTTTTCCCTCTCTCCCCAAAAGTTCTTAAATCTTTCTAACTTTTGGGAGAGGTTTCTGAACTTCCAGAATATCTCTGGATAAATTATGCAGATCGAAGGGGGAAGAGATGGCTCTGAACTCACACATTTCTGTGGTACCAGGGGGAGCTTCTGCACAAGCCCTCGCGGGGAATCGCTCTGGTTGTCACTGCAGAGCTGGGCCTGGGAGTGGATCGAGTTTGGGAAACAGAATTCCTTTCCAAAACAGAGGAAACAAAACTCTCCTCTTCTGCTTTTCTGTTTTGCTGCCAGTGTTTCAGTTTTTCTTCTCTTCCAGGGAATTAATTTTGCTCTAGCTGAATGCAGCACCTCCTCTGGAATGCCAAGCAGAGGGGGAATACTGCAGCACGTTTTCAGCTTGAAAACAAAATAATTGCTTTAAAAATAGCCTTATATTTCTTCATTTTATGACGTGCTCTCTTTAGACTTGATAATCATCCTTTCTTGTACTCGAGATACCTTCCCTCCCCACACCCACTCTCTCCTATCCCCCTGAAATTCAGGAGGAATGGGAGAAGATCTCTCTGGCAGCTTTATTTCCAACACCAGCACAGGAGATGGAGGCAGCTGGTCTTCAAAAGGGTTTAGGGGGAGAAGTTTTTAACGTTTTTAATGAGATTTTAATCTCTTTCAGAAGCATTTTGGTCTCTCCAGCCACGTTTTGGTGATCCCTTCTCCGGTGACCACAGGAGTTTGTAACTCCTGGAGCAAGCAGTGGGGAAGGAGCAGGTCCATAGGATCAGCCATGTGTGGTTTTCCTTTGGGGGCTTTAAAAATGGGCATTTTCATTTGAAAGAAAAAAACCCCCAAACCGCAGCTGTTCTCCGTGGGTGCAGAGGTGTGGGGGGCTGGGAATGAAAGGAACACGAAGCACTCGGAGGGATGCGATCAGATAACAAAAATGAAGAGTTTTGGCTGCAGCCAAGCTGAGAGTTCAGAGCTAACCTGGCTTCCTCCGGCATACCTCAGGAATGACAAAAGGGGAAAGCAGGTGGAAACAAATCCATCCAGCTGCCACAGCCGAGGGGAAGCTGGAAGGAGCCTGGATCCAGCAGGTCCCTGCACGTCGTGTGGAAAGCGGGTGCTTGTTCACATTGCGGTGGTGAAAAGCCCGTGTTTCCTTAATGCCTTTTTAATGAGAACCAAAAATCAGATGCAGGAGAACTTTCTCGTTCCTTCTGCTTTCAGCTTGGCTCTCAGACGTTTCTGAGTTATCTGAGAGCTCCCTGTAATGCTGAGCAGTTCAGCAAGAGAGGAGGCCCACTTGGAAAAATCTGTTTTGGGGGAAGGTAAAGGCTTTTGTTTGGCTCTGAATGACTTCTGCAAAGGGAGTTCATTCTTTACATTCTGTTCTTTGTTGTGGCTCTGCCGAGTTATGGGTAAACAAAACACTTAATGCCCATTTCTGCGTAGGATTTGATGAGGATGACGTGCAGAGTTCGGAGGGAAAGTTGCAGCTTTTGGGGTGAATTAAAATAACCAAGGCTTGAGAGGGGTGAATTCTTCTCGCTGAAACGCTGGGGAACAGCAGATTGTGCAAGAGTTCTCAGAAAGACAGAAAAAGGAGGGGGATCGGTAATGATTCCGTGTGTTTGCTGTCTTGGGAAACAGGCTGGGAATGAACTGTTCCCTGCTTCGGGCTCTTGCTAAACAAACCCTTCTCCTGGATATTTTCGTGCCACTTTCAAGAGAAATTTCCCCATCCTGCTCAAGAGCATCAAAATCCAAAAGGAGGGTGAGGAAGATGCTGTGAATTCGAAATCCCGTGAAATGTTGAGAATAATTTGGGTTAATTATTAACTTTTCTGTAGTCCCTGGCCTGAGCAGGGCTCGGGGGAGCAACTCCTTGTTTTTCCCCCTGGATTTCTCACGGCACAGGCTCCGTGCAGGCGATTCCCTGTTCCCTCCTGCAGGAAATCACCCCCAATCTCGGCTCCCTGTGTGGATTTGGTTCTGTGATTCATGCAAATCTATCGCAGAGCAATTTGCTTTCCCCCTCAAAAATCAGAGACATCGAAAGAGAGAGGGAGGGTTATTTTGGCAGTCCAGAGAATTTTCCTTCCTCTCCATTTCTTACCGTGAGGAATAACCTGAAGGCTCCCCATGAAAGTTTTTGGTGGATGATTCCAATTCTTAAAGATATTACAGAACCTCACAGAAATTAAACATTTTTTTTTCAGGGGGATGGTGTCTGTTCTTCAAAATTATAAATAATATTTCATTTTTCCTATAAGGAGTCTGAGTTTTTCCCAGGAAAAAATCTGTGTCTTTTTCTAGTGGAAGCTACTGGGTTGGGAATGAGAAGCGTGGCCTTGAGGTCTGGTGATTAAAGGGAGCTTTAAATGTTTGAAACATTTCTCACATTAAAAGTCTGTACAGGGAGAACAGTTAATATTCCAATTAACCTTTGTTAAAATGCCTATGATATCCTGTTCTGTTCTATTTGATTAGATTTATTATATTGCAGATATAATGTAATAAATACAATTAATAGAATATAATATCTGTTTCTCTGGTGTGAGAAATCCAAGTTAGGGCTCTACATCACACAGGAGCAGCATCAGAAAAACAACCATAAGAAATTAAGCTGAGTTTTTGCCACCTGATTCTGTGCCTTATTTAGATCTGGTCACAGATCTCAGTTGAACATTTCAGTGGTGGTGGCAAAGAGCTCAAGGGTGAGGAAACATTATAAAGAATAATCCAAATTTTATTTGATTTTTGTGTCCAGTCCTGGGGTCTTCAGTGTAAGAAGGATGTGGAGCTGCTGGAGCAAGACCAGAGGAGACCACGGAGCTGCTCCCAGGACTGGAGCCCCTCTGCTCTGGGAGGGCTGGGGGTGTTCATCTGGAGAAGAGAAGGCTCCAGGAGAGCTGGAGAGGGACTGGGGACAAGGGATGGAGGGACAGGACACAGGGAATGGCTTCCCACTGCCAGAGGGCAGGGATGGATGGGATATTGGGAAGGAATTCCTGGCTGGGAGGGTGGGGAGGGGCTGGGCTGGAATTCCCAGAGAAGCTGTGGCTGCCCCTGGATCCCTGGCAGTGTCCAAGGCCAGGCTGGATGGGGCTGGGAGCAGCCTGGGATAGTGGGAGGTGTCCCTGCCCGTGGCAGGGGTGGGATGGGATGTTCTTTAAACTCCTTTCCAACCCAAACCACTCTGGGGTTCTATTCCTGGGATTTCTTTGAGAGCCTCCCATGTCACCCAGCTTTGAATGGAATCAGGCCAGCTCAGCTCTTAGTGCTGGAACTGGACATCAGCTCCCAATCTTTTTGTCTTTAGTAAGGGATTTTTCCTTCTCTCTGAGTGGTCTGGAAGATCCCAAGAGTCAAGGCCCAGTCATTTCAGCTGTTTCTGGCGGGGGTCCTGTGCAGTGAAATCCAAGCTATTTTGAGCAGAGAAATAAACCAGGGCACATCTATGGGATAATGCCCTGAAATACTGAAAAGAAAGGGGAAATTTTTCCAGAACAAACACGGTTCCATTTCAGTTCTACATAAGCAGAGCTGAGGGAACTGAGCTGAGCAATCGCAGCACTTTGCAGAGTCAGAAAAGCAAATAGGAGCCTCAGGAGAACTGGGAGCCCAGGAGAGCTCCAAGAAGGAGCTTTGGAATGACAACAACAACAACAGAAAAGCAAGAGGAGAGTTCAACGTCAGCCTGGCAGAATCTCCAGTGTCATCTGTAAAAGGAGCTCATCTGCCAGAGCCTGCTGCCAATCCCCACGTTTCCCTGCCTTCACAAGGCACAAGCGTGCAGCTGGGAGGCTATTGGATTTCAGCACTGTGCATTGGCAGCTCGGGAATTTGTCAGCAGGCGCTTCCATCCCGGGAATATCTGCGGAGAGCCTTGGATGTGCTCAGTCCGGTCTGTGAGAGCTGAGCGGGAATCTCTGCTGGACTGCAGGGAAAGGAGCTGAACCCCACTGTTTTCTTACTGGTTTGCATTTGCAGCTGGGTTTTTGAGAGATCTCGATTGTGACTGGAACTTCATTGTGGAAAATAGTTGGGTGTATCTACATCTACATCTACATCTACATCTACGTCTACGTCTATGTCTACTTCTACATCTACATCTACATCTACTTCTACATCTACATCTACTTCTACATCTATATCTACATCTACATCTACATCTACAACTACATCTACATCTACAACTACATCTACATCTACTTCTACATCTACATCTACTTCTACATCTACATCTACTTCTACAACTACATCTACATCTACATCTTCATCTACTTCTACATCTACTTCTACAACTACATCTACATCTACTTCTACATCTACATCTACATCATCTATATATCTATCTATATCTATCTCTCTATCTATCTCTATCTATCTATATCTATCTATCTATCTATCTATCTATCTATCTATCTATATCTCCATCCCTGGAAGTGTCCAAGGCCAGGCTGGACAACCTGGGATAATGGAAGGTGTCCCTGCTCACGCCCAGGAGCGAGATGAGCTTTAAGGTTCCTTCCAACCCAAACCATTCCGTGATTCTCTGATGATTCCGTGCTGAAATAGGGGAACATCACCCGCTCACATCACCGTTATTTTCTGGTCTTTGCTTTTTTTCTGTCTAGCCCTAAAAAAACTCTTCTTTACCACCATGCAATACCTGAATGCCAAAATCTTGTTGGTCTATTATTTAATTGGTTTATTAAAATATTATTTAAACAAGCTAAAAATACGACAGCAATGATTTTTCATGTACGTAATTTTTCTTCTTTTTTCTTTTTTTTTTTGCATTTCTAGACCTGTGAAAAGTAAGGAATCATTGCTTTGATAAATAGAGGGAGCAAAAATGTCTCTTTCAAGTAGTTTGCTGAAGACCACGTAGGAAATCTCATTTTTAGCGATGGTCTGTGGACTCATCTCTCTTTAACTGAGTATTTGAGAGATTCTGGGCAAAATTGTGCCTTAAAGGTACAGCTCTGAAGTGATATCTGCACGGAAGAAAGGGAGACCTAAGAACAAAAAAGTCTCTTTCGTTTGGAGTTCACTTTGTAATATCTGGGAAGCACATTTTGCAGTGGGAAGGCTGCCAAAAGCCTGGCTGTGTAGTAAATAAACATTTTGGGGAAAAGCTGGCTGAGAGAAGATGGTTGGTGAAGGAGGATCTCGAATGTTTGGTTATTCCTTTATTTATTCACTTTGATTCCAACCTCGTGCATGGCACCTTTGTCTGTATGGTGGGTTACTGACAGCTTCATCCTCCTGGATCCTTGGACCAGGCCAGGTTGGATGGGGCTTGGAGCAGCCTGGGATAGTGGAAGGTGTCCCTGCCCGTGGCCAGGGGTGGCACTGGCTGAGATTTAAGGTCCCCTCCAACCCAAACCACTCTATCAAAATCAAATGAACCAATATCCTGCCATGGCTGCAGGTGCCGACTCTTCCTGCTCTGAAATGTGGGCTGAGGAAGCCCCATCCCACACGGAGAGAGCAGCAAATCCCAGGGTGTTGCTGTCTCCTCCTAACACCCAGATCCTGCCGAGCGGGATCGGCTTCAGGAGTGGAATTGTCACACATGAAGGGGAAAAATGTGAATTTTTAGCTTAATAGGAGCACAGAAACTCGTCTTGGGAGAGGTCAGACCCCTATACCTGCTGTGCTCTGTGGATATTTGGGATTCTGATGACAAAAGGAGAATGCCAGGACCTTCCCTGGCTTGTGCTCTGGGTTGAATTAAGATCAGTAACTTCCCTCAGTTTGATCAAACTGTGCCTTACGGTGATGGATCCCGCTTGGCAAAGCTCCTGGTGCAATAACTGCTGGAATTTGATTGCTTCCTTCGTCACACCCGCGGGGCTGGGGAGCTCAGAGTTTATCTGGGGGCTGCCCTGAAGGATCCTCAGCCCAGCACACGCTAAAGGAGGCACAAATTCGGAGCTGGGTTTTCCCAGTCTCTCTCTTTTCTGAGGCTGCTGGAGCTGGGAGCTGATTCAAGCACGGCTCTCGCTGGGATTCTTCATCCCGTGCTGAAATCCCCGCGTTGCTGGGAATAACAGAGCTCTGCAGAAAGTCCAGGTGCCTCCGTGGAGCTGAATCTTATTTCACTTTCCTCACCAGCTCAGGGGAAGATGAAGCTAAAATCCTTTTGCTGGCCATAAGTAAATAAACAAACAAACTCGGGAGTTCAAGTATGTGTGGCATCCTGCTTTCCCTGAGCAGGCAGTGTAAACAAACAAAGCAGCCTTTTTTTCCCCCCTCCTGCTGCAGAACTTTGCCAATTGATACTGGAGTAGGAATATTAACACATGCCCGCTCCCAAATGTGATACCCTTTGGGGTCTTGGAGATGAGTTCCTCTGAAGTGCTTTTTCTCCGGCTGCCTGACAAGGTTTTTGGCTCCACTTCAGTCTGGTAAGGAGACAGCTGCTCAACTTCTGACACAAATGAAGAAAATTGATGAGATGCCATCTCCAAAATTCCCTTTTTCCTGGCAGGCACTTCTAGGCTGAGTGCTAGGAGTCACTCAAAGGTTTGGGAGTTGGTTTTTTTTTTTTTAAACCTTAGTTAGGGCAGGATTTGAGGTTTGCTTTGTTGGCTGGGCTGTTTCTAATAATGCTCCACAAATGCGTGGAAATGGAATCCTTGGGAACATAAACAAGGACCCCACAATTTACACTCCCACTTCCACAGCTCGTTTGCTGTTGTGTACTGAATGATATCCACTGGTTTGCATAATCCTGAGCACTTTATTTATCTCTGTTTGTCGTGGAAATGCAGGGGGCAGAATCTCCGGGGGGCAGCTGTAAGGAGGGGTCTTCTTGGGGTGTTTCTGTGAGTCTGGGCCTTCCCAGGATATTTCTTTTAGGAGGGTAGAGATGTGTTTGTGTGACCAAGGGGAATAATGGCAGCAGCTCCCAGAATTTGTGTGCCCATGGTGAAACTCCTCTGTTCCTTCTCTCGAGTGGGAGATCCTGGAGGTGCTCTCAGGATTTTGAAGGCCACTCGCTGCAGGGAAAATGTGTTTATTTTTCAGCTGAGCACAAAGGAAACCCCTCTCATTGTGCTTCACTGCCACGGTTTTCCCGCTCCTCAGGATAACAAAAATTACATTTTCCACGTTCTTCTTGAACTGTTTCCTCAGAGTTTCATCTGCGAAAGACCTCAGCTGTGTAAAGTGCACCTTCAGTCCTGTCTGGCTAAAAAGTGTTAAATTCATTGCACTGCCATCCCGTTACATTAGAAATAAACCCCTTTGCTCGTCCAGCTTTAGACTTTATGTCACTTCATGATTGTCTCGATCGTGGCAAAGGGTTTGGGTTTGGCACACGGGTTGCTGTTCCTTTTTAAACCTCCCTGGAAAAGCAGCCATGGAAAGCTCTGAATAATGCACATGACATATGCTGCCTGTCTCTCAGAGGGATCTGAAGAACCTGACAGCAATTTGCATTTTTGGAGCTGCGGAAGAGAGGCAGGAAACTTTAGGCAGGAGTTTTTGGGACTCTGAGGTCAAACCAAGAAGAGGAGTTCATAGAGGCTCCGGCAGAGATGGGAACTGGATGGAGAACAGAGGATGGAGCACAGAGCTGGCCTGAAATGAAATCTAATCCAGTTGATGTCTCTAGAAGTTCATAAAGACACCGTTTTCCTTGGAATGGTAGAACTTGTGTCCCATTTGAAAAATTTAGAGGAACAGGCACAGGATCTCCTGGTTATCCATGCAGGGAAATGCTAATAAAGGTGGGGCTGCTGATTTCTCACGGCAGTAAGTGATGGCTCTGTGCTCACCTGAGCTCTGTTTTCCTTGTTAGAGGTGGAATTATTAATTAGCATCAATTTTCATTACTCTCTCCTGTTGTTACTTAGCATTCCCTGAGATCTTGTGGGAGATGGGTGATTCCAGCAGTAGCTGGAAGTAGAACACACAGTGGTAGAAATGCCTTGGTTATTTAGAGTAGGTAGAAAAGCCTTGACCAAATATCATGGGATCATGGAATGGTTTGAGCTGGAAGGGAGCTCAAAGCTCACCCAGTCCCACTTCCTGCCACAGGCAGGGACACCTCCCACTCTCCCAGGCTGCTCCAAGCCCCGTCCAGCCTGGCCTTGGACACTTCCCGGGATCCAGGGGCAGCCACAGCTTCTCTGGGCACCCTGTGCCAGGGCCTCCCCACCCTCACAGCCAGGAATTTCTTCCCAAAATTAAAATCTGTGTTGAAGCCTGGCTTCAATAATTAATAATAATTAATCCAGTATTTTGTGGAGGTAACCAAACACAGTCTGATGAGCAGCTCTGAGGGAAGAAGATTAAATAACAAATTCAGTGAGGTTTGGGTTTTGGTTTTTTTCTTTTCGTAAAGAAATTAATTTACAAGAACCAAATACCGCACCCCCAAGCCCCATTTTCACTCCCATTCTTCATTGCAAACTACTGAGGCACAACCAAAACTGCCACTTCTCGGCAGAATTCCGGGATGAGCTCTCCAGCCAGCTCATGGAAGGGTGTTTGGAGGTGCCGGCTCTGTGACAAGAGAGGCTGTGGGGACCCTGCCGTCCCTCCCTGCCTCATCCCAACAGCACCAACTCTGCATCCGTCAGTGACTGACATGGGATATTCTTGGATTGTGTTAACTGGGAGCCAGTTTTGATGTTTTCATCTCAAACAAGCCCATTTTTGTTGTTGTTGTTGCTGTGAGGATCTGTTTTTCGTCCGGCTGAGCTCTCCCAGAGCGGAGGGTTCGGTTTGGAGCTCGTGCAGGTGGGAGCACAGGGCTCGTGCAGCAGAATTTACCTTTTTAAAAATATTCCCGCAGCTCCTTTGTCTCTTGGCAACTGCAAAAATAACTCCATCAAGAATAAACCTGCAAACAAGGGCGAAAAAGCAGAACTGTGTGAAGACATGAAATACTCTCGTTTAAATAGTGCTGGAAAGCTATTTCCTCCCCCTGTACCCTTCCAAGGCTGGAATGATGTGCTCTGATTCTTAAACACGAATCCTGACTTGCATAAATTCAGAGATTTCATCTGTGCAGAGCTGCAAATTGCTGGGATAGTAATACCTGGATATTTTATGGCACATCCTTAAGTCAATAGGCAAAAGGGTTCTGAATAAAAGCCTTAAAATTACCTCATGAATTATTAACTCTTCCCTATATTACCTTTGAATTATAAAAGCCTGGAAAAATAGGAAGGAGAATTGAAAAGCATCAATCTCAGGCCCTTTAAAAACGTAATACTGATCATTTGAGCAGTGTACAAATCTTTTATTAAAGATAAAGAGGAAGCCATACTTTTTTATTAACTCCAGGATATGTTCAATCCACATGATTAAAAATCTCATTACTAACTCAAGTCAGGGAAGTGATTTATTGCTGAAACAAAATCGGAGGTGTTTTGCTGCCCAAAGCTGTATTTATGGTGAAAAAAGCCCTCTCAATTTGTATCTCCTTTCCTGGGTAAGGTATTTCTAAGGGTGGATTGGGTTTTCCTGGGAATGATGGGGTTTCACTCCAGCCTGCAGCTGAAACACTGCTACCTTAAGAGGGAAAGCCTGAAGCAAAATTATAGGTACCAAGAGATACATTTTTTCCTCTAGTAAATTCAGCTGGAGCAAATGATTTTGTCTGATTAGGTAATAGGACGTGCAGGAAAAAAGAAAAAAATCAGGATTTTATACATAGTTACCATTCAAGGGGAGCTAATTCTGTAAAGCAAGTGTAGATATTTTAGGGCTTCTTCGTGTATAACATACACTAATATTTCCTGATCACTATAGTAGGGATGTGCTGTTCTAAAGGAGCCCTCAAAGTCTCATTTTACAATGATAAAAAAATGATCAACCCAATGAGACTTTTTCCCAGAAACACCATCCTACTTAGGGAGATATGTCTACAGATCACAGATGATATTTTTGTCCTGCTATACCTGAAGCAGGGCAAATGTTTTGTGTTGTTTTTGGCAGCTCGATGGGTGATGGGTGAATGTCTCAAACACTGAATTATGCCCAGGACTATTTATATTCCACCCTACAATGTAAAATGGAGATAATACTGAATTTATTTACGTCACAGCAGCTGTGGAGAAACTGGGTTAGACACACTTGCATATAAAGACAAGACATTAAATGGTGCCATCAATTCCTGCAAGCCAGCAGAAATAGCTTTTTCTCTTCCTGATAACCATGCCTGGATGGCTCCCAGGGCTGAGTGCGAGTTTTGCACATCCCACAGGAAGTTTGGATTCTCTCCTGCGCCGTGGGTGGAAAATGCCTGGTATTATGGTGACAGGTGCAATAGGTATTGAAACGTAAACCTTTCCCTGCTCCTGGGGAACATATTGCCAGTCCTGGGCTCTGCTCCAGAGGGGTGTTTTGGGAGGAATTACAGATCTTGAGGTAGAGAAACAGTTCTGGAAATAGGTTGCCTTCAAAAAATTGGCAGCTTTTCAGCTGTTCAACATGTTAGGAGTGGGGAAGATGGAGCTGGAGCGGTGGGAGGAGGGAGGCTCGGGGAGCAGTGAAAGGGGCATCGTGGGTTGTAGATGTGGCAGAGATGTGGTGCTCAGACATCGCGGGCACTCATGGAGGGCTGTCGCTGTTTTCCCCACGGATGAGTAGAGAAACAACACGAAGTCCAGGCTCAGGGATCGATGGAAGCGCTTTAATGATCTCTCAGAAGACTTTTATATGTTAGTTTGCAAAGTGTATTAAATGGCATAAGGTAATTGGTTTTTTGCCATCCACCCCCTAAGGGGATTGGTCAAATTCTAAGTCACTCATCTCGGAATGTTTTTCTAGTTAGAGCCATAACAATCCTGCAGAACAACCTGCAGCTGCAAGAAGTTTACAAAACTGTAACATTGTTTTGAGTTACTTGCATGGGAAAGACAGAACTCTCACAAAAAATGCTGCAGAGAGCTGAAGAAATTCTCTGCTGGAGCTTTTTCAGCATCCATAGAGGGGTTCCCGTGGCAGTTGGCAAAACTGCCATAAATGGGTTTGTTGGGCACCAGGACTCACATCCCTTGTTGTGTTTCCCTCTGGATTCTGGGCTGGATGCGCTGAGCAACTTTCACTCACCAACCCCAAAACGTCAACTATTAAAATACAGCCAGGGTGAGAGAGTGTTTGTGGTTTCTTGATTTAAAACTCTGTCCTGATGATCTCAGCGGAGACCCCACTGTGCATGTGAGCTGGAAAAGCGCTGAGGGGACTTCTTCCAGAGAGTAGGATGGAAAAGTTGTTTTCTAGTGAGAATCATGGAATTGTGGAATGGTTTGGATTGGAAGAGACCTTAAAGCTCAGCCAGTACCACCTCCTTCCATGGGCAGGGACACCTTCCACTATCCCAGGTTGTTCCATGCCCTGTCCAGCCTGGCCTCGGACACTTCCAGGGATGGGGCAGCCAGATATTCTCTGGAATATCTGAATGAGGACATCTCCAGCTTCCAGGAAGACCTAGGAATTCCAGGGAGATGTCAGCAGGCACAGCACTCTCAGCATGTCCCTCAGGCTTTGTTCTCTCCTCAGTAAATGTTCTCTGTGAATTTGCAGCCTTAAATCTGCCGTGTAAATGTGTCTTCAACTTGAGAAGTTCTGGGATATCAGGAACTAGAGGTGGGGTTCATCTTCTGCCCGTGTTTGACTTGTGCTAATTAAGCCATGTGACTCTGTTAGGAAGAGCAAAACAAGAAAAATGCCCACAACCATCTTTTGCAAAATCTCCCCTAAATCTGTCTCCAAAGTGGGTTTTGTTGTCATAGTTTTGGCAGTCGAGGGAGGCTCCTCAAGAGAACAAGAACTCGTTTTCTCTGGAAAATACGCTTTTCTTTCTTTTTTCCTCCTCTATTTGCACACGAGTGTTATGTTTTCATTCCCATCTGGAAGGTACAATCTCCCTCTGAGATCTCTGTCAAAACTGTATGAAACAGCACCAAAGGAGGTGATAATGAGCACCTTCAACATCTGGTGGTGATTAGCAAGGGGCTCTCAAGATCCTGCTTCCTCACGTGGAGGAATTTGTGTCTGTATATCCATTGCATGCCAATGTCTGCCCACCCTGAATCCTTCAGGAATTCTCCAGCTTTCAAAGGAATGTTTTGGGTTGGGTTGGGAGTGTCATGTCCATGTTTCTGTACACAGGGTGGCACCTTGGCACCCCCAGCACCAATATTTTGCTCCATTGGGGTGCTGCTGTTGGATGTTAGGGCTCACTAATGCAAACATAGGTTGGATTGTGACACGACATCCCTCGTGTCATGTTGAGGATGAAAAATCATTAATTAGACAAGGTGAATGTTTAAAAATATATGCTAATGTAGATGATAAATGGGATAACTGCTCCCTTTGGAGCTTCTATCGATTTTTAGGAATATGGTGGCAGCTCCCAGATATTTGCTCAAATTCCTGCAACCTGGATTTCATCTGCCAGGCCCTGATTCTTCTCTTCATAAATCCTTGGTGAGTTTGCATTTGTGATTTGGCTTGAGTTTCACTTTACTGTGCTGCAAGTGCAACGTAAATTTATCGTGAAGGTTATCGGAAAATCCCATTTGGAAAATCTCAGGGAAAGACAACAGCTTGAACGAGGAATGGAAAAATCACAGAGCTAAATAGGCACCCAAATAGTCTGTCTAACAACTCTCAACATGATAAGTTTGGATTAGGGTCTAATTTACAGCTTCTATATATTGTAACTTTTCCCGTGGAACACCAAGTCGATGTCAATGATTTGACATTGCTTTCAAAAAGTACAATTACAGTATATTCCACAGAAGAGTTACGTTTCACAGGAGCCCTTTGTTAGACTTGGCAATAAGTTTGACACAGCTTGGTTCAGAGCTGAGTATTTCACTTTTTTTTCCCCAAAACATTGTTCTGTAAGATGCTCAGAAGACACAAAGTGCATCTATCAAAGCAGTATTTAATTGTATTTATTTGCGTTCTCGTGCCTGCCTGTATTTTATGTGGAGAGATTGGGAAGTAGGAAAAGTTTTCCAGGTCGAGGCTGGAATACGTGCCAGGCCTGAAGAGGTGCATCTCTGATAGGTGTGTGTGATAACTCAAGAAACACCACAAATACCCTAAAAACAGAGCTGTGAAGAAGAGCGTGGTGTTGAAAGGGAATTAAAATGTGTATTTTTGTGAACGTCTGCATCGTGTGAGAACAGATCCCTTCAGATCTGGCCTCTTTGTGGGGAGTGCTGTGAGAAGGGCTCTTTGTTCACCCTTTACCTGGTGTCTTCTCAAATATCCCTGTGGCTTTTCAGGCTGGGTTTGTGTCTTGGTATGAACCCCGGGGCTATGGATGGTTCTTGCTTTCACCTCATCCCATGCCAGCACAATTCCTTCCTGAAACCAGGGCTGGGAAAAGCAAAGACTGAAACAGAACACAATATAGATAATTTATGTAAAACCCAGTATTATAGGGGGTCTTTCTGCTGTGTTCATCGCCCCAAATGTGCTTTTTGGGGGACAACTACGGGGAAATTTTCACATTCTGTGTGTAAATGAAGTGTGGGGCCATGAAGTGCCTTATCCTGACAATGGCAAAATAAAGGTTCTGTTTTAAAAAACCCCACTTAAACAAGGAAATAAGGCCTCCTATGGAGAGTTTAAGTAGATTAAGCAGGTAACTCCTGGTATTTCTTAGGGAAAACTTCACATCTTCAAATCCCCTGCATTAGCTGAAGGCTAAACCTGCTCAAACCCACCACTGGTGTTAATTGTATTGGAAATACTCACATATCTTCTTCCAGCCGATGTTCTCAGGTACTTTGTGGATGTAAGGATTCGTGGAGTATTCCAAATTCCCCTGGCAGCACGTTTTTCCTCTCCAGTTTAATACTGGGAATAGAAGAACGATGAGAGCTGTGTTTTAATTCCTATATTCTGGTGGTGAAAAGCTGCTGTCCTGATCGCCAGGACATTCCCCACAGCCCTGGAGGATCCCTCTTGCCTGACATGGGACTGAACTGACATAAAAGGGGAAAAAAAAGTCACAAACATGGGACTCTTCATGAAACATCATTCTGGGGTGGTTTTTGGGCATCTGAACACAAAACTTGGATGATGTTGAGTTCCAAGCTCAGCTGGGAGAGGGGATGTTGTGCAATGTGGCAGCTGAGTTACCACACGTGGTCAGTCCTCTGCTGTTCACTGCCCCACTTTGGGAATCTCCCAACCTGCCTGACAGCAGGCATTTCAGGAATTTTAGGGTTATCTGGTCCTTTTGGATTCACTGCCCTAAAAGTGATACCGTATTTTGACAGATGGTGTCAGCTTCGCCACAGATCTAAGATGTTTGCAAGAAGTTATGGGCTTAAAACCACAAACTTTGGGGACAAAGCAGTGAAAACAAATAATAATAACCCCTGTTAATACTGCCTGCAGTAATAAACTGCTTTATTTGCTGCTATTTCCTAGTTATTTCCCCACTCCCAAAGGGTTTCCAGTGCTTTGGGATGGGTGTCTGTCATTAGCTGGTTCTGAAGGACATTTGCTGGGATGCTTCAGGAACAGAGATCCCGACCTTGCCATGATTTACTTCAGGAATTAGGTGATTCCTTCAAATTCCCTCAGTGGCGTTGCTTTGGTGTAAAGGTGCTAAAGCAGCAGCTTAATGAGGTAATTATAATTAATATTACACAGGGGTTTAGAGCCCTCAGGCAGGAGTCTCAGCACCCTGGTCTAACTCTTGATTTAAGGGAACATCTTGAATGTATTATTTACATCAGATATTAGAGCTGCTGTGCCAGTGACTGTGAGCCAGGGGATTTATTAGCACCAGATAGACTTTTTATTTGGAAGAAATTCTGTGTAATGAGCGCAGCTACAAACTCAGTTTGGGAATAAATAGATGTTAATATCGGATAAATGAGAGACAAGTTCAGCCTGGCTCCTGAAGAGATCACGGCAAATGCTCTGCTGGAGATTTAATGTTAATTCAGGGATTTTTTAGGATACCATCCCCAGTCTCATGACACATTGGGCTTCTGGAATCTCATTGCAGAGGTCTTCCGGATTTTGAGATATTTCAGCTCTTCTTGTGTTTACTGAAATACACTTGGCTCTCTTCATGTTCAAGTAGCTTCCAAAGCTTTAACCCATTTTGTTCCTTGATGAAGGAAACCGTTTGTGGCTGTGAGATGGGATGGGCACAGGGATCCTCAGGTGCAGCTCTCAGATCTAATGGGGATTATTGATTCCAGCTGAAAAAACACTCAATGTTCTGCAGGTCCCCCAAACTCTCTCTGTGGAAGGAGACACTGGTTTAATGTAGTTTTAAACATCCATTTTTTAATCTTGAATGTCTACGAAGTTCTATGGTTTTCCTGTTAATATTTGGTGTCATTCCTACTGATATTATGGACAGTTTTTAAGGTAAGTCTAAGCAAGTTTTTCTCAACAGCTCCTGGCAGAAGGTTATGGCAAGGTGGGGGTTGGCCTCTTGTCCCAGGCAACCAGTGATAGGATAAAGGGAAATATTTTCACCAGGGGAGGCTTGGGGTGGATATTAGGAAAAAATTCTTCACTGAAAGAGGGATCAGGCATTGGAATGGGCTGCTTGGGGAAGTGGTGCAGTCACCATCCCTGGAAGTCTTCAAAAGCTGGGTAGATGTGGCACTTGGTGGGTGATGTGGTTTAGTGGGAGCAGGGGTGTTCGGTCAAAGGTTGGACTTGGTGATCTTGGAGGTCTTTTCCAACCTGAATGATTCTGTGCTGTGATATCCAAATGGATCAACAAGTGGAATAACTGAAGGAAATATGGGAAAAGCCTGAGTGTGGCAATGCTGACTCGGGAAGGTGCCCTTATGTCTGCCACAAGTGCTGCACGAACACCTCATGAATTCTGGATCTGGGGCTTGTGTGATAACTTTCCTCTGGATTAAGATTTCCAGAAATACAAGGGATTGATTCCCCTGGAATGTTGTCACTTTGGGTTTTCTCTCTCTCCCTCCCATGAAGAGACATCTGCAGTTCTCCCTGGCGGTGTGAGGAGAGCGGAACGAGGCCTTGCTGCAACATTTTGCTGGCGTTGCTGTGTTTGCTCCAAGAGTGAAAAATTCATGGCTCCAGGTGACATCAGCGTGCAAAAAAAGAACAATCTGGGCTGTGCCTGAGGCTCTCCTGACCCAGGAGCTCGCCTGCTTGGCTCGTGTTCCTGAAAGCTGATGTCCCAAAGCCAGCAGAAAAACTACTGCCATAAGCACCTGCTGCTCCCACTGCAGGGCTCTGCCAGAGGAGGACACAGGGACTTCCTCCTGCAGGTGAGGCACAATTTCCACAGTGAGGATCTTTTCTGTAAGTGCTGCAGGTGAGCTGAGTGGAAAAACAGAGTTTTGCTGATGCTGCTGTTCTTTGCTGTGATATTGCTGCCGAGGCCAGAAGTTCCTTGATCCGTAAATGTAGGTGGGTTTTTGTGAATTCAAAGTAGCTTAATTCCATCAAGGAATGGAATAAGCTACTGTGCATTGTCTCTGTTCTGTGCCCTGCTCCTCCAGGCACCATGCAGATCTGTAAATTTGGGGATGAATACACTGTTCTCTGGGGTGGCATGTGACATCAGGCAGTCTTGGTAAAGATTTTGATAAATAACTCATGTAAGTAAGGTCCAGGTCAAAGCAATTCTCGTCCTGCTTCTGCTTAGCCCTTCAATTTATTATTATTTTTTAAAAATTCATTTCTTGCCAGCACATGGGGGAGTGCTGCCCACCGAGCTGCAGCTAAGCAGGATTGATGGTCTGCTTCCTACCCACCCCAGTTTAATTAGGCCGTTGCTATTTCCTGCCCCTCATTACACCACCCCTGCTCACCGACACAGCACTGGAAACAAATTATTAGCAAAGCACAGAGGAATACAAGCTGCTAATTTGTTTTGGTCTCTGCTGGCAAATTGCAGTTGTACATATTGCTTTTCGAAGTATTTTATGGGGGCTGACGCAGAGCTTGGTGATCTAACTGTTGCTTTTCAGAGGAGAAAGCTTTGGCTGTGCTATTAATTGTGCATAACTGTATATATATTAATTATGTTATCCATTTCTCTTAGGACAGAGAGAGGGTTCACATGGGCAGCTCAGGTGGATGCAGACCAGGAGGGCTCTTGCATTCCATGACTGCACAGGTGTCCCTGCAGCCACGAGGGAAAACAGGGGGATTTTTAATGGAGGTTAACCAGCACACACTGAATTCTGAGAACACAGGTTGTGATTTTAGTGTGTGTCAGCTGGCTGAGTGAAACCGCAGGTCAGGACAATGCAGCAATACAGAATTCTGGCAGTGTTTGGTTCTCCAGGAGGAAAAAAAAAAAACAGAAAAACGGAAAGGAAAAGAAATGAATTCTGCTTGTGCCTTTCTAGTTTAGGATTTAAGAGTAGCAAGCAGAACAAATTCACAGCTGTGTGATGGGTTCAGAGTACTGGAGTGGAAGGAGCCACAGTCACAGGAGGGTGGCAAAGGCAGGGAAACAGCCAAGAACAGACCCTGGTAAAAGGCTTACACCACACTGAGATCCCAGAAATTGTCAGTCAATGGGACGTACGCATCCTAACACCATTTTGAAATTTTCTGTTTGAAAGTTGAACTTTTTGTCATTAAGGAGTGTGAAATATTCACAGTAGTGACCTGAAGTTGCTTGGTTTATCCTCATTACAAATGCACACTTCATTCATTAACTGTGTGGGTTTTGGGATACTTCCTGGGGGAGGAAGGAAGTTTATTCTGAATTAACAGCACCACTCTCCTCCCTCAATTTTCTGTTTCTGTGCCATGAGAGTGTGTGGTGTTTATTATTTTGCAAGGTTTGGGATCCCTTGAATTTGAGAGAAAGCTGCAGACAGCAACATCCAACCTGGCCTTGAATATTTCCAGGGATGGGAAATCCACCACTTCTCTGGGCAACCTCTTCTGTTCAGTAGGAGAGAATGCTGATACTGGAGTCTGGGTTTGAATAGGATTGTATTTCATGTTGAGCAAAAATCTGCTTTGGAAGATCATTTGTATAGCCTGACAGAATCAAACCTGTGTGTGGAAGGTGGGCTGGGGAAAACTCAGTTCTTGAGCTAAAGAACCAAAGTTCTGGACCAGACCGTGATCTCTTTGGAGTGAGAATTGACATCTTTATTTCTGTGCTCTCCTAATGAGTCATGCAGGGAGAGCAGGACCTCAGATCCAGTTTGAGATTCTCCAGGTTGAGATAAGGAGTAAAAACAGTACAGGAGTTTACAGGAAGGGAGTGGATGATGTTTAAACATTGCTCCATCCTTCCTAGAGTGTGTGAAATGACAGCTGAGATTAAAGCAGGTCATCTCTGGTGAGTGATTTCACAATATCCCAGTTCCTGTGACCCTGTAAGATGGGGAAAGTCAGCTGCTGGCATGAGGCTGAGGAGAGAGGGTTTCGAAAGGACTTTGTTTGCACAGCACACCCGAGCGAGGACGTTCTTCGAGAGCCTCCGAGCTCGTGCTGTTTACCAAAAATCCCTTTTCTCCAGAAATGTGAGTCAGCCAAAGTGTGGTTTGAAGCTCTCGGGCTGGATCCCTTCCTGGTTTGTGTAGGACGGGGGGGAGCCAGTCCCACAGGCTGCAGTATTTCATCCCAGAGTGGTTGCTGGAACGCTGCTCCTTCCTGTGACTTCTGTCCTGGATCGTTCTGGGGGAGCCGGTTCCGGAGGGTTGTGGCCGCAGAGGGGACAGTGTGCACTGAAGAAATACAACCATTTCCTGCAGGGAAGAAATTCTTTCTGTGCTGTGACAAGTCAAATAATGACAACAATGTTAAACAGACCAAATTTGTGTTTGCAGACATTCCCACCTGTTTTTGTGTTAAAAAATTATAAGCAAGAAGTTTTCTGGTTCCCCGTGCAGGTGGATGTGGAGCTGAGCTGCTGCCAACACCACTGGGATTTTCTTTCTCTCCAATGTGGAACATCCAAAAATATTTCCCCTTATGTAGGGGAACTTTTCATCTTGGAGGGCTTAAGGGGAGTTACGTCAGCTGCTCTTGAATTAATTGATAATTAATAATAATTAATTCTTCCCTGTGAGGCTGGTGAGGCCCTGACACAGCTTGCCCAGAAAAGCTGTGGCTGGAAGTGGCCAAGGCCAGGCTGGACAGGGCTTGGAGCAACCTGGGATAGTTGGGGTGGAAGGAGGACACATGGAAGGTGAACCTGCCTATGGCAGGAGATTTGGAACGAGAGGATCTGCGAGGTCCCACCCAACCCAACCCATCCATGATTCTAATCCACGTTTTTCATTACAGCACCTCAGCTGTGACCAGGAGACTCCAGGGACCCCAGTGCAACCTCTGCCTTCCTTGTGAAAGCTCCTTTGCCCTGGAAATGCTTCAGGTACCTCCTTTTTTCCCACTGAGTGCCTCAGCAACCAGGAAATTTCCAGAATCAGTCACAAATAAATGTGTTTTTTTGGGTTTTAGAACAGCATCACCTTCCAGAAACTTTGTGAACAAACTCAGAAGTTGCTGTGTCTAGATCTGCAGTCATGGCAAACAATAGCATTAGGGGGGAAAAAAATAGCAGAAGGGATACATTTTTCATTTAAAATTATACCCAGCTTTCTTACAGCAAATTAAATTGCACTTAACCAAAGAATACAGATAACAGTATTAAGCACAATAGAACATTTTAATTACTAAGAAAAACAAATGTCCGTGTCTGTAGCTGTAATTAAGGGCGAGCTGTATTTGCTGTGCATTAGTGTGACTTGTATGTCTGAGATACAGTAATTGCCCCAATCCATCAGGTGCTTCAGCCTTGACATCCTGGGCATGGAGAGGCTGCCTGGGAAGGCAGGAGCGGGGTGAGGCTGTTTGATGGGGTGTCTGACCAGTGATGGGCCAGAGCTGCCGCTGGTTTTCACCGCAGCCCAGCCTGGGAGTTCCAGCTGTGCTGCAGGCAGCTGTCCTGGGAGCTGTGAGCTCCCTGGAAGCTCTGGGTGTTTGCCATGGGTTGTTGGAGTCCAAAGTGCAGGGAATATTTCTCTGCCTGTTTTGGGGGGTTCTACCCCCCTGGACAACCCTGTCTTTGACCTTTGTCCATGGAGAAAATTGCCTACCCTCTGGGAAGAAGTAGAATCTACACTGGTGTGAATTAGGTGATAGAACATTATATAAGATTGTCACAGGGTGAAAATTTAGAGGTGTTGGGTTTGTTAATATAGCAAAATAGATAAGAAACAAAACCTTCAAAATGGAGGATTGTTGTTGTTTTAGGCCTTCTTCTTTCTTCTTTCTCTACTCCATTTTCTGCGGCAAAAGTGGATTGAGAGGATTGGGTGAAAAATGCCACAGTTCCTTTCACGTGACAGAACGATTTATTGAACATCGGTAGAAAAGTAAAAATATCTTTCGTTTTGAGCTTTCATTGGGTAATTTACCTTTAAAAGAACAGTGTTATCTTGATAACTCGGCTTCTCCTTCGCACTTTCTAAGGGGAGTCATCTCTGCCTCGGCTCCTTTTTCTGATAAGACTCAATAAACAACTATCTGAGAGCAAAAGTGTGGAAAAGTCCCGTTCGTCTGCAGAGCCCAGGCAAGGGCTCGGGGAATCCTCCCCCATCAGGGGAGGCTCAATTAAGACACGGTAAAGTGTCAATGGGTGACACTCCATGTCTGGAGTCTGGCATCCTCCGCTGCGGGATCAGGGGTATGGGGGCTCAGGGGACATCGTGGGGATGGGAGACAAAGCAGAGCTTTGCTGGAACTCTCTGTTCTCCCTGTCACAGGAAGGGGTTTGGGAAGGAGGAGACGAAGGAAAGGATGGATGAGAAAATGAAGGAGAGGAAATGGCTTCAAGTTGCACCAGGAGAGGTTGAGGTTGGATATTAGGGAAAGATTCTTCATGGAAAGGGTTGTCCAGTGCTGGCACAGCTGCCCAGGGCAGTGGTGGAGTCCCCATCCCTGAAGGGATTTAAAATCCACGTGGATGTGGCAGTTGGGGGTGTGGGTCAGTGGTGGCCTTGGCAGTGCTGGGGAATGGTTGGACTCAAAGGTCTTTTCCAGCCTTGATGATTTGGTGATTCCGTGAATCACGGACTTCAGGGTGTAGAAGACGCAGAGGGAAACCTGAAGGGACGGATGGGAAGAGCCTAAGAAGGAAGAGGCCGCTCATATTTCCCAGATTTAGTCCTGGCTCTGTTCTCTCCTCTCGTTCAGGGTGCCCAGTGACAGTAACGCAATCCTCAGATATGGAAAGGGCTGGGAAGACAAAAGAAACAATTTGTTCTCCACGCCCCTTGTGACAGAACATGAGTAAGGACAGCAAAAAATCACAGCAGGGAAGAGCTGGTTAAAAATGAGGGAACAGTTTTAATATTAAGGTAGTTAATTACTGGAATTAATTCCCTCTGGAGGCTGTGAAAAGTTCTTCAGTGGAAGTCTCAGGGCAGCATGTGAGGAAACCTTCCGGAGGAGCACCATGGTGGAGCTTGTTCCATCCTTGGATGAGGTGCATGGGAGCGGGAATGGGCCCTGGTATCTTTGGCCACCTCATCCAACCTGATTCCCGTGACTCCAGAGTGGTCAAATCCTGCTGTTTGGGAGATATGCAGAAGGCAGAAATCCATCCTGGGATTCCCTGGAATGTCTCTCCTGGTCATGCAGTGGAACTGGCAAAATGGGCTCGTAAGTGACCTCTCAAAGGGAAACAAATCCAGGGAGGAAAGGATCCCTGGAGGTGTAACCAGCTCCCAGTGTTTTCTAGGATTAAAAACATGATGAGCTAATGTAGACCTGGAATCCGAAAATCCTGGACTGGTTTGGGTTGGAAAGGAGCTCAAAGCTCACCCAGTTCCACCCTCTACCACAGGCAGGGACACCTTCCACTTGGTTACTCCAGGCTCCATCCAACCTGGCCTGGATCAATCATCTTGAGTTCATTTCCAGGCAGAGTTTTCCTCTGGCTGGAGTGGGCAGTGATGTTATTTTGTCCACAAACCCCACTAAAATGTAGGGAACGACCTCTTCTGACTCGTAACTTTGCCCTGGTTTAGGGCTGCAGGTGGGAAGAGAGAAGAGACATTTCTTACACTGCAGATCTGCTCCTCCTGCTGTGGCCTTTCAGTTACCAAAAAAGTGGGAGAGCTTTGTGAGGAAAAGTGCTGGTGAATGGTTAATTCCTGGGTTTGGATGCACATTCCAGAGATGCCAGAGCTGATGTATTTAAGCAATAAAATCCAGCTGGTGATTGCAGCAGTCCTGGTGTGGTGTCACAGCGCACAGGGCGAGGAATGAGTGACTTGAGTGACTGGGGAGCTCTAAATCCACCTGCCTGCTCTAAGGAATTAAAAAACTTGGATTTAAAAGACTTTGAATTTAAAAATCAGAAAAAAAAAAAAGCAAGTAAAACAGGTGAAAATGTCAGTTTACTGAGTGCCAGTGGCAGAAATACAATTTACTTGGCAGCCAGTGAGAAAACACTATTCATGCAGAAGTGCCAATGTGATTTGCATTGCAGGAACAATAAATTACAGTTATTATATAACCAAGTGATATATTTGATCACCTGATGCTGCAATATCTACCTAAGCAACGCTGTGCTTGAAGTTGTGTGTTGGATTTGAGGTACTTTCACATGTGAAGTTCCCAAATAAGGTTAAAATAACCATAAAATTTCAGAAATTTGTTACTCCAGATGTGCTCTGTGCAGCCCTTCAAACAAAACAAAACAAAAGTATTTTCACTTTACCTCTGGGCCATTAAAAATGACAATTCTAGGGTCCCTGACAGTTTTAAAGAAAGAGAATCCAAGCAGGTTTCATACCCACCAAATGCAAGATTTAGTGGTAAAAATAATCCTATTTTATGTGGAAGAAACATAAAGGGACTAAGGAAAAGTCTTGTACGTGAGAGTGACCCAATAGTTCATAAAATCATGGAATTACAGAGTGGTTTGGGATGGAAGGGACCTTAAAGATCATGGGCAGAGGAGGGGGCTCAGCTCCCAGTGGGAGCTGCTCCCTTCAGGACTAGAGAATATTTCCTGGTTTTCCAGCTGGGTTAAGCATCATTCTCTGGAGCACATACCCCGATCTACTTTTATTTTCACCGATTCTCTGCTTTCATTTGGAAGCTCCTTGATTTTCCTGAGCTCGAAGAGAGCTGGCAGCTGTCTTGGGACATCACCCCGAGCCGTGGAAATCTGGATGATTCATTTGCCTCCAAAGAGAGAGCTCAAAGCTTGAAACCCTTTCCAGTCTCAGTAAAAGACGTGGATTAGGGGGATCTTGGTTTCCATCTCCCGGAGAGCCGCCAAATTCCCTTCTCCGCTCCCGTGGCCCTTATGCCACTCTTCAGCGCTGTGCCTTTATTAACGTGACTGATGTTTGTCGTGTGTGGCTTGTCCTTTTGGGCCTCTCTGGAGGCACAAATACGTGCATTGTTTTGACTGGCTCTTTTAGGGCTTTTTAATCCAAATATATTTCCCTGTGGCCGCTCGAGGTAGCACGTAGGCCAGCGTGGGGCAGAGCGGGATTTGGCCTGGAGAGCACTTTGCCTCCAGAGAGAGTTTATTCCACCCTGGGGTGAATTCCTAAGAAAACTTATTTTACAGAAAGACTCTGCTGTGTGAGGAGCTCGTGGCTGTAGTAGCCAGCGGTGGGGCCAGAGCAGGGAGGTGCTGGGAACCCTCTGGCTGCATTTGGTGGATTTTTATTCCGACTCGTTGCGGTCTGGTGCCATGGGAGAGCACCCTGGGGCACCATGGATTTTTCTGGGATGTGTCTTTTGGTTCGGCTTCATAAAATCCCAGCCTGGTTTGGGTTGGAAGGAACCTTAAAGATCATCCAGTCCCATGGCACTTCCCACTATCCCACGTGTCCCCAGGCCCCATCCAACCTGGCCTTGGGCACTTCCAGGGATCCAGGGGCAGCCACAGCTGCTCTGGGAATTCCATCCCAGCCCCTCCCCACCCTCCCAGCCAGGAATTCCTTCCCAATATCCCATCCAGCCCTGCCCTCTGGCAGTGGGAAGCCATTCCCTGTGTCCTGTCCCTCCAGCCCTTGTCCCCAGTCCCTCTCCAGCTCTCCTGGAGCCCCTTTAGGCCCTGCAAGGGGCTCTGAGCTCTCCCTCCAGGTGACCACTTCCAGCTCTCCCAGAGTTTCCCCATAGGAAAAGAAGCAGAAATCCATTCCCACAGTGTGAAGCAAAGCTCAGGAATCAGGACAGACTCTTCAAAGCCCCACTCCCGATCAGAACTAAACCCAGAGTGTGGCTGTACCCCCAAGAATGTTGTTGATCAGAGAAAGGAAACCTGTGAAAAATTAAAACTGCTCATCAGATGTGTAATCCCTGTACAAAAAGGTGTCACTAACACTGAGAATATTTTCCCAGGATTTTTTCTTTTTTTGGCACTTCTCCTCCTGCTATTTTATTACCCTGCTAATAAGGGCACCGCTACCAGCAGCACTAGGAGCACACCCAGCACCACACAGACTTTATGTATCCCAGCTCTTGTTCCCTGGTTAATTTATGGCCCCTGACCTCTCTCTGCGGCTCTCACGAACCGTGGGATGACTTAATGTGCCTCCTGTGCAAATCATTTCTGTGAGTTCAGCATGTCTCTAATAATCAGCTCCTGTAATTTGGTTTGCTCCATTCATTGATTGCCCCAAATATGATTTTGCAAGGCGAAGCTCCCCGAGTCATAACTACAAAAATGACAGGCAGTACTTTTTGTAATCTCCATATTTGACGCATGAAAGAAGGCTAAATTCCTGTTTGAATAAACAACATAATAAGGTTATTGAGAATAAGACCATTACTATATAAAATTATGTCTAAGTGGCAGATATAATTAACATTGGATTGTAATTACACTAATTACAAGTCACATTAAGATACTCCAGTAATGACAAAGTGAGCACCCTATAATTGAATGGAATAAGCAGGGAAACATGCTGCTCACACTAATTACCTAAATGAGCTAATATGTCTTCGGAGTGACAGTCATGCTCAGTGTTATTACACAGGCAAGACAATTTTGTAAGTTAAAAAAAAATCTAATTTCCTTCCTTCCTTCTCTTCAGGACCCATTTCAAATCATCAGCAGCTTCAGAATTTCTCTCTTGAGCCAAAAATAGAGAGATCCCACAGTTCAGGCCTTTGCTAATTTTCTTCGACAAAGGACAATTTTCAGGGTTGTGCCGCGATTTTTGACATGTTCCTGCTGCTTCCAAAGTAAAATTGGGTTTGTTCTGGGTTTTGGTGGGCTCCTTTGGCAAAGTCGATCCACTGTGATTTTTTTTTTTTCACTTGTCTAAATTCGAAGCAAACAAATTAATGTAACTTAAGCTCAGCATGCTCTACAACATAAAACGGACTTATTTTGTTGGCTCCAGAGTAACAAATATGGCTTAGAACAGTCTGGCTCCAGTTGTGCCCTTGAGAGTGGTAAAATTTGAATTATTCAAGGCAATTAGTGGAAGCATTGCAGTGGAACTCAAATTTCAGCTCAAAGCTTCTAAGAATAAAAACTAATATAAGAATAGGAATTCTCCATATTGTGGAAAAAATGCACATTACTTTTCCTTTAAACACCTCCAGCTGTCTGGGGCTGGGAGCTGGGAGGAAAAACAACCTAACAGACAATTTAACAATCAAAAATAGTTCGCTAAGAATTAACAAACACGAGCCAATGCACTTCATCAGATTGTCTGGGCTTCAAACTTCTCTGAATGATGGATGGTAATTATTTTTGCTTTATGGGTGGTTTGATTCTCAAGGACCCGGAGCACCAACAATTCCCATTCTTTTGGTGATAGCCAAAAATCCCAAGCATATGGTTCCTGAGCCGTATTTCTGACTGTTGTTGTTTATTTTTATCCCGGGGCGTAGGAGGTTCACTCGCGGAGCCCTTGGGTGCCAGCGCTTTGATGAACTCTTTTCCTGTCACCAGGAACGCCGTGGCTTTTTGGGAAGCATCTGAGAGAGGATGAGGAGGCAGCTGAGTGGGAGGGTGTCCTCAAATGTAAAGAGACGTCAAAGCCGCTTGTGAAAAACGCGATGTTGGGGTGTCTGCAAGGCAGATCCTCCCCTGCTGGGAGCAGGGCGGGGGGAAAAAAAAAGGGATGGAGCCTTGGAAGCTTAGGTCAGGGGAAAAAAAAAAAGAGCTGGCGAGGAAATTGGGTGATTTGTGGTTTAAAAAAAGATGGATTTGTGGTTTTGGGCTTAAGAAGTAAAGGAGATTTGCTGTGGGCCTGTCCTTGGGAGAGCTGAAGGAATCCCAAGGGAGGGAAGAGGAGGGAGGAAATCTGGAAGAGAGAGGGAAGGGAAGTCAGAGAGAGGTGGCAAAGCAGCACCAGAGAACTCTGAAGAAAAGGAGGGAGAAGGGGATAAAACAAGGGAAAATGGAGATAGAAAAAAAAAATTAGAAAAAAGGATGGAAAAAGAGAAATGGCAATGAGAGAAGCATCAATGGGACATTTTTAAGTCAGCAGAGGCCAACTACAAGTTTGTACTCTGAGGGGAAAGAGAGGAGAGCAAAATGTTAAGGGAATGTGCAAGGAAGAAAGAAAAGAGGGATAATGAGGAGAATTAGAAGTGGGACTCAAACAGGACACGGCCACTGAAGGAATAGGAGTGTGTGAGGAGAAAAAGAAAAAACCTCTCTTAGTCTTGGCTTTAGAGAGACTGCACAGAATTAGTTCAACTCCAGACAACTGTTCTGGACAGTGAAAGTTTGATTTGGCTCACAGAGAGTCACCAGTTCCAACCATCCTTTGCTATCCTTGCAGGTTTTAAAAGGAAATAAAGGATTAAATCCTTGATCTGCCCAAAATCTTTCCTCTGGAGTCCACCTGGGTCCTGTGTTGCCTTGTTCCTCCTCACACAGATCCAAGCAGGGACTTGGTGAATTGTAAAAACAAGGAAATCCTTCCTTGGGAGAGATGGAAATGTCAAATTTGATGTGGCATTAGCAATCCCCTTATCTAGGATAACACAGGAAAAAAGAAATAAATTGATATCTGAATTTATCCCAGCAGCTGGGTTGGTTCATTAATCTGTATCCTGATGTGGGTACGTGTTTTACAAGTGTCTAGAAAAGTGTCATTGCTCATATTAACAAACAAATGAAAAATTGTTGCTAAAATGTAGAAGTACATTCAAAAAAAAAAAAGACCTTCAGTAACCAAATTTTTTTTTGATTGAAAGCATTTATCCAGAAAAAGTTACCTGAGAGTTCGAATTCCAGAGAAAATTGTGATTTAAATTCAGAAAACCATCAAATGAATAATTTTAACAGATTCTCAGCTCTTCTTAAACAGATGACTGTGTGTTTGCAACTGAATGTTTGATAAATGAAAAGAGACAAAATGTTCTACTTTTCAGCACATTTTTACCCACAGCTGGTGCACAGACTGAGACTCAGTGTATGTTGCTTTAGCCGTGATTTTTCAACTTGAGGTTTACTATATTTAGCCCCACATATATTTAGAATTGATGGAAGTCAATTTGTTAACTTTGGGAAATGGTGCTGAGCTGGACTTTGGGCCGGCTGAAAAATATCAGGGGCGCTCCTTAATTCCATAATGCTGGGAATTACCAGCTCCAGGGATCCCATCCCAACACTGAGAAGTTTTCACGTGTTTGCACCAGAAATGTGGCTGTTTATTATGGTCGTACATGTTCGAGGAATATTGTGCACATCTGGGAAAAATAAGGATACCTGGGGATTTGCTGAAGCATTTTTAATACCAGTTCATGTGTGAGAAAGTGTTTAAATTGGCAGAAAGCTTGGGTATGTATTTTCCTAAATGGCTGTTTGCCCGAGGGGTGTGATGTCGCTGTTTTCCCCACGGACGAGTAGAGAAATGACACAAAGTCCAGGCTCAGGGATAAATGGATGCGATTTAATAATTTTTCCAAAGGCTTTTATATGTTAGTTTGCAAAAGTGTGTTAGATGGCATAAGGTAATTGGTTTTTTGCCATCCACCCCTAAAGGGGATTGGCCAAGTTCTCAGACACCCATCTCTGAGTGTTTTTCTCGTTAGAAACATAACAATTCTGCAAAACAATCCGCAGCTGCAAGAAATTTACAAAACTGTAACATTGTTTTGAGTTACTTGCATGGGAAAGACAGAACTCTCACAAAAATGCTGCAGAGAGCTGAAGAAATTCTCTGCTGGAGCTTTTTCAGCATCCATGGTGTGGTAACAAAAGGCCATTCCATGTTCTCAGCCCTGGTCAGGAGGCGTGACTGTGCTCACACACACCTGCTGAAACATTCTGTGCGGAATTCCCAACACGCTCCATTCCACGCGGATGCTTTACACGCTCCCTGTGGAACACGCCCTTAACTTTTACAGCAATGATTTTTCAGCGCATTCTGCTGAGAACTCTGTGGCCGGGCAGAAGTTTTTCAATAAAATGGGACAAAATTTAAGTGATCCAAAAATGATTAAAGGTTCAAAAAAACAAATGGAATTTTGTGCTACGGTTTAGCTGACGTGGTGATGATCCAGTTGAAGGTTGGATATAAGGATCTTGGAGAGCTTTCCCAACCTTAATGATTGTAAGATTTCTATGTACTGATTGTGTTCTGATTCTGATATTGATACTGGTAACTTCTCTCAGTTTGCTAAATGCTGCTCAAGTTCTGGCTTAGGAAGATGTTATGACAAAGCTGTTGAACAAAAATGCACTTTGAGTGATTATAAAATAACCAGCTCAAGGCTCTCCCCATGCTAATCGAACCACCAAAGTTAATTTAGTTGTTATTTAGAATAGCAATTCATTCAGATCAGCAAAAACACAGTTCTCAGCCACTCCAGAGAAACAACAATCAGGAAAAAAGAAGTGATTTATTCCAATTGGATTTTATCAGCACAAGGCTGCTGCAGTGAGGAGGGGAAATTGCAGGCTCCATAGCACAGCAAAGGTTGGAACACCTCGCTGGTTGGATCAGCATTTGCTGCAGGTTCCTGCCTTTCTTTTCCCAGGGAACCGGGACAGGACAAGAGGAAACAGCCTCAAGTGGCACCAGGGGAGGTTTGGGTTGGATATTGGGGACAATTTCTCCACAGAAAGAGTGGTTAAACACTGGCACTGGTTTATTGGTCATGGTGGTATCAGCTGATGCTTGCACTTAATGATCTCAGAGGTCTTTTCCAACTTCAGTGATTCCATAATTCTGTGATTCTGTGACACTCCTCAGGGATCTCAGCCTGGGCAAACTCTTGCTGCGCTGAAGGCGTGAATTAACGTGGCAAAGATTTGCATATGAATTTGTGTGGCTATACCAGTAATGATCCTCTGGGTTTACTCTGAAATGGAACACCTCCAGTGAGTCACTTCTTTCACACAGTGCAAATCTTTACGATTTGTAAGGAATAGGATACCCAAGGGAGGATCAGACTTCCCTGGTCAGCGTGGAAAAGGAGAGACGTGGGAGTGAGGGACTGGGGGATCGTGTTTTCTTAGGAGAACAGAGAGACTTTGGCCATACAAAGCCAACCCAAATCCTTCAGAAGCCCAGCTCTTGTTCAGACTTTTGTTAGAGAAGGCGGTGACTCCCTAAAGCTCTGCGGGATGATAAAAATGTGCAGAAGCGGAGGGTGTCTGGACAGGCCTGTTAGCACTGAGACATTTTAGTCCCTTTTTCGGGCAACTGAGCCTGGAATTCCGTGTTCCTTGGCCAAAGAGGAGTTTAACATTCCCTTGCTGATGGATGTGTGGTCCTGGGAGAAGTGCAGATCTCCTGCCCTTGGAATTCCAGCGGCCTCGCAGCCAGCAGCATTGTCCATCAGCACTCCCCAGCACCAGCACCAGCTTGGGATGCATGGAAAAGGAGGAGAGGGAAAGCTGAATTTGGTTAGAGCCCACTGAGGAGCAAAGGTAATCGATGTGTCCCCATCCTTTCAGAGCCACTACAGCTCGGGATTTATTCTGAATAAATCTCACTCAGGTTTTAGGGTAAGCAGAGAGGATCCATCTGGTGATTTTACATCTCATGGACCACGAAAGGGACTCGACTGACAGCGTTTATTGCTCTGTTGTCTCAAAATCTGAAAGCATTAAAAGTTTTTCATGGGAGGGAAATACTGATCAGGAAACAGCCCAGACTAGGAATCCATATGAGGAGCAATTACTGCCCAGTTTGGTGATGTATTGAGGACCAGCCCAATTTAGTAATTTTACATTTTATAAAAATAAATGGCTGTGTGATTAAAGCATCGAGTGTTGTGTCTCAGGCTTACAGGAAACAGGGACTGAATTAGTTCACTTAATACTCATCCAGCTTACCCAGGTCTCCCATGAGGAGTTTGAAGCTTTTATTCCAGGCTTGAACTTGGATTTTGGTAAGTTTGGATCAAAAACCAGGCAGGAATCCTAATTCACAGATTCCTTCTCAATCTGGAAGTAAAAATAATCCCTTTTCCCCATCCCCACCCCATACAATACTTGGTCTGATGAGTCCCACTTGTTTATTCCTGTAATTCATTCATACCCTGCTTTTTTTTAAATATAAATTGACCAGGAATAGAAATATTCCCAGTGTGGTTTGTCTTTTAAAGCTATTTAATGTAGAAATGCTACAATATTATAAAAGCTGCTAAAATGACTTTACTTTTGCACCATATCTGTGTGTAATGAATCAGTAGAGGTACTAAAAGCAATTTGGAATGCAAATACGGGCCCTGCCAAATTAAGAGATTAGGGAAAGTCTCTATTAGGAGTTAAAAGCATCCAGCCTGTTGCCAAAAACAGCTCTGCTTTTAATAAAAACAATTCATTTGCAGAAAATAGGAGGAAATTGGACAGGGTCTTTTAAAAAAAAATTCTACAACTGCAATATTGCTTATTAGAACCAGTTATTAAAAGCTGAGAAATGGCAAACGGAAAAGAAATAAGCTGAGATGAATCCTGCAGTAGATGAGCGTGTGAAGGAAAGGGTGTTTTGTGCTCTTTTTGCATTTATTCCCTGGGAAATGAATGTAACTTAACAGCCATCAGACCTGGAGTAAAGATGATGGCCAGGGGTTTGTGCATTTTCTAATTCATCTTTTTCTGGTGAAAATTACACGTTTCAAGCCTTAAATCCATCTTGTTCATCTTCTTTTTTCTTGGGAAAAAGGTGGATTTGAGGCTTAAAACAAGGCAAATCCCGGAGAAGGATCCCTGAGGAGGGAAGGCTGGGAAGGTCCCCGTTGAGAATGTGATCCCCAATCAGCCCATTGACTGGTTTGTTTGATTTTATCAAAAAAAAAATCAAAAATACAAAAAAAAAAGTTTCCATCTCTTGCCCCAGAGCTGGAGGACTCCAAGACTGCTCCAGGTTGTTGAGCCTGATGGGACAGAGATTTTATTGCATCTTTTCTTCGTCTTCCTGGAGCTGGCTCTGACTGAGGACTTCTTTTCTGGAAAACCACTTGAGGAATAAGTATTTAAGACACATCTTGTTTTTTTAGTGACCCAGGCGCATCTCGAGACTTTAATAATTCCTCATTTTCCGTTTATGCTCGGCTGAAATTCCACAGAAACCTGAAATTTGACAGGACTCTGATGCTGCTTCTTGTTTTTCCTATTCCTTCCATTCTCCTCCTGGATTAAAGATGGAATTAAATCAACATAAAGCTTTGGCCAGTCTGGCTCTGGCTACGGGTCTGTGTTGCACTCTGGTGTCACACAGTGGCTTTAAAGCCATAATTGAGCAGTTTCAGTTATTTTAAACTTTTCTTTAAAATCACAGGATGGTGAGTGATGTGGTGCAGCTGAGTTTTGCTCTCAGCTATGGAGTTTCTGAATAAATTCCTGCCTCCTCCATTCCTGTTTTGGTAGATTTATGGCTGAGGAATACAATTTTCCGTGTTGACCATGAAGGAAATGTGTGGCTGGTGCCTCCCAGGCCGCGGTTAGGGGCTGCTGGTTCTATAGAACTTTCAGTATTCAGCAGTTTCTGGCTAAATTCTTCTCAATTCCTAAAATTCTTCCTTGCTGACAGTTTAAAAACTTGCTTTCTGTAATTTATGTCATCACTGAGGCTCGTGTCGGATGAAATGTGTTTGGATTCCGAGCTAAATCCGGGAGCTGGATTTGTGTTACTAAACCAGGAGCAACATTTGCATTGAATGAGGCTCGAGCTGATCCTGTTGTGGTTGTGTTTGGGACCCTCGAAGAGCTACAGGGGTAAATTTCAAAATGAAAGCACTTTTGGGGTAGAGACTGTGGAAAATGGCTCCATCAAAGATGCCCAGCATTAGTCTAATGAAATGAGACCATAAATTTTGTCAGTGGGAAGCGAAAACTCAGGAGTTCTGCCGCAGAAAATGGGACTGGCAGCATCTTCCTCGCTGCCAGGTGATAAAGTTTCTTAATTACAGCCCCAGCTGGAATGAGAAGTCTTTGGGAATTGGACTGGGTTCATACAAGCACTTACATTATCAGGAAATATAAATAGTTTATTTATTCATAGGGCAGCTTCTTGCTGCAGGTTCTTGATGGACACTTGTGCTGTCTCAACCCACTCTGAATTCCAAATTGTTCTTTTGTGCACAAACTCGATGGCAAAAGCGCTGTAATTTAATTTAGCACAATGTCTTTAAAACAATGATGTTTGTTTTTTAAATGAATATTTTATATGTTGTGTTTAATTAAAATAAAAGTCTGCTACTGATCTAGGAGACGCAAAACAGACTCGAGTTCGTATTTATGAAGTGTAACAATATTGGCAAGAAACAACTTATCTTGTTTATGAGACATTCCTCCCATTACTGCTCCAGATTGCAGACGTTTTATTGCTGAGCTTTCCATGGTTTACAATTCAACAAATGGAGCGAAACTGTCAGCATGGAAATCAGGCTGTAAATGTAGGTTTGGAGGAGTTGGGTTTTTGAGGGGAGTATTTACAGATCAGAAGGGTTCCCGGTAATGCCACGCTCTGGGACTTTTCCTGGGTTTGAATCCCTGGGAAGACAGAGCAGCCCTGGGGAGCACTGTGAGAATCACGGGATGGTTGAGGCTGGAAAAGCCCTCAGACCATCGAGTCCAACCATTCCCAGCACTGCCAAGGCCACCCTGCCCCATGTACCCAGGTGCCACAGCCACAGGGCTTTTAAACCCCTCCAGGGATGGGGATTCCACCCCTGCCCTGGGCAGCTGTGCCAGGGCTGGACAACCCTTTCCATGAAGGAATTTTCCCCAAATCCAACCCTGAGCCTCCCCTGGCCCAGCCTGAGGCCGTTCCCTCTCCTCCTGTCCCTGTTCCCTGGGAGCAGAGCCCGACCCCCCCCTGGCTGCCCCCTCCTGTCAGGGAGTTGTGCAGAGCCACAAGGTCCCCCCTGAGCCTCCTTTTCTCCAGGCTGAGCCCCTTTCCCAGCTCCCTCAAGAATTCCCCAGCCCCTTCCCAGCTCCGTCAGCTGTTCCTCACCACACCTGAGCTCTTCCAAACACAGTACGGAAAGAAGTGAATATTTTGCTTTCATTTCCAACATGACACATTTGAACCTGGCCCTGGGCACTGCCAGGGATCCAGGGGCAGCCACAGCTTCTCTGGGCACCCTGTGCCAGGGCCTCCCCACCCTCCCAGGGAACAATTCCTTCCCAATATCCCACCTAACCCTGCCCTCTGCCACTGTGAATTCTTTCCCCCTTGTCCTGTCATTCCATTCCTTTGTAAGACTCCCCTCTCCAGCTCTTTTGTTGGCCCCCTTCAGGTACTGCAATACTTTGCCCTAATTAATGAAAGCACACCCAGATCAAAGCACGGCCCAAAACTTTTACATTTTCCATGTGTAGCCATGGAGTTGCACATCTTTCCGGGATCCTCATTAGCGTGGAGGATCTGTGCCTCAATAATATTAATAATAGCGCTGCGAGCTGAGCACTCTGCTGGGAGAAGATGTAATTAATTAAAGCAAGGCCCTTGTGATGCCAGCAGATCTTTCCCATTTTTCATGTGAGAAAAGGGGAGGTGAGCAGCGATGTGGATGTGCCACGCTCGTACCCAAGGCACGGGAAAAACAGCGATGGAGATCCATGGCATTGTCCTTCCGGACAGGGAACACAGCAGGTGTTAATTCAAACTCTTGGTGATGAAACTGCTCAGTTCACTCCTCCTCAGGGGCAGATTTTCATGGGAAAATTGTTGTGTTCCTTCATATCCACATTTACTCAGTGGCCACGCGAAAAATAGGAACACAATTGCACAGATTCAGCTGCAAAGAGGCACAAACCCCTCAGCAGTTCTGATGCAGGACTTGTTTTTGAGACCTCCTGTCTCTCTTCCCTTCTCCGTTCCATCCTGAGCGTGTTCCCCGCTGCCAGATTTCTTCTGAGGTTTTACAGACGACTCCAAATCCAGGGATTCATTATCCTCTTACTCATTTTTTCACACAACAATATTTTGACCAGTTTAATCATCTGCATGGAGAGTGTGGAAGTCTTGGCAGCTACTTGGCATACTAAGATAGATTCCCAAAAAGACCAGATACGCTTCGGAAATGTTGGAGGAGAAGAGAGGAGATGTAATTTGCTTATTAATCATGCAGGAGAACAGACAGAGGAATGTCTCTGCTCCTCACTGACTTCTCTCCCTCTCCTCAAATTCTTTCTTGTCTGAATATCCAAATCCCTTTGGGATACAAATCCCTGCATTGTTGTTCCATGTGCAGTTGGCTCCATGTGGTCTTTAGGAAAGCAAAATGAGTTCCTTAAATGTCGTGCTTAGTTATTCTATGGGTTTTTGTGGCTTCTAATAAAGTTATGTCAGTGCTGTTTCTAAATTTATATCATTTTAAGTCTGAACAGTGTAAGTTTTAAGTGCATAAGTGATCACCAGCTCTTTAGCAAGATTCTTTTTTCTTTTTCCTTGAAAAAACAGTGCACTGTGACCTCTATCTTCACTGGCCATTGGTCACTGATGCTCTTTTAACACCTCATACTTAAAATTTCCAGTATTTGTGCTGAAGATAAACAGGACTGCTTTGGACAGTTGGATTCTTCTGGGTGGCAAATCCATGAGAAATCCAGGCTGTATTAGACAAAGTCAAATGCCTTTTCCGTGTGAAATGGGAGGCGGTGTGAAATAACACAGCATGCACAAAGCTACTATTGTGTGTTCTCTGATGTCTACACAGACAGACAAGTATCAGTGCAGAAAGTGATTATTCCAACATATTTCAAATCCATATGTTTATTCCTCCTTCCTCACAAGATGGCAGCTTGCATGGAAGGGAAAAAAAAAAAGTGCAATAGGCTCAGATCCGTCGCTGTGTAAAAGCAGGAAGGTTCTGGAACAGGAGTGATCTTAATATTGGCCTGGATGGGACTGAATCTGCTCTTTTTGCTATGGAAACCTTCAGGTTTAGGGTGTTGCCGGTTTAGAAGTGCCCAGAGCAGATTCTGGAGTAGGGACTGACCAGTGGGGTCGTTGCATCCAGCTGGAAAATACGAAGGAAAAAAGGAGACGAGGCATTTGCCATGAGTGACAGCTGCTGTGTTATTCCTGTCTTTCCAAGGAGTTTCTTATTGAACCAGATAGAAAAGTACAAAGCTCTGTGGTGGGGTCTGCAGCCTGTCCTGGGCTGGGCTTCCTGGTGTCAGTCGGTGCAGATAGAATGGAGGAATTCAGCGGGTTTTGGACACGCGTGGAGCAAAGTCGGTTTGGTAGGGGCAGAAAAAATTTAGTGAATCATGGAATGGTTTGGGTCGAAGGGACCTTAAAGGTCACCTAATTCCACCCCTGCCATGGGCTGGGACACCTTCCACTATCCCAGGCTGCTCCAAGCCCTGTCCAGCCTGGCCTGAGACACTTCCAGGGTTATCTCAGTCCCAGTACTAACACATGACACACTGAACTCCCATCTGTGACACTGCTAACGCCTCAAACAAATGCTGCACCCTGCTGAAAGGTTTGTGGGGCCACAGAGGGGATAAGAAGTTATCCTTTGCTCTCCGTTCCTTTGGGCATTGCTGCTTGTTTGCTCTTCCAAAGGGAAGTTTCTGCCCAAACCAACTCTTCTGGATTTAACAAACTTTAGCAAAGAAGTAGGGCAGAATTTCAAAGCTTGTGTTCGCTGAGAGATTTTACAAAAGAAACAGTTCTGTCCCTGTTAATTTTTCGGAAGTTCTTTGCTGATTATTTCTGAATATCCCACCTGGAATCCATCATTCAATTGCAATCCTGGACCCCCTCCCAGCAGCCAGTGAGAAAAATATTACGCTGAATTCTGATAATTAGCTATGGCCTCCTCATTTTCTTTTTGGTGCAAATTTATCATTACATTTCATTCCTCTCCTGTTTTGGTTTGTTTTTTTTTTTTTTCCTTTTTTTCCCATAAAATTCAACTTCTTCCCCTGCTTTCAGATGTTCCTGGAATGTTTCGAGGTTCACAATCTTTTGCAGATCACGCCACAGAAAACAATGCTAATTATGTTAAGCTACCTAAGCTTTGTGTGCTCACATTTCGTGCCTGTCACCTGCAGCACCTTTGGAGCTGTTATTTATTCCCAGATCCAGGAGCACCACATGGCGTCCAGGTACATTTTGGATCTGAAGACCATGAAGTTTGTCAGTGGAAGCTTTTAGCTCTAATCTCAGCTTTGGATGGCTTGGAGTGAAAAGGGAGGATGGGGAGCTTTTCTCCCCTTCCCTCATTTCCGCCACTTCTTGTGCCTTCACTAAATTCCCTCCCAGGCTTTATCCCAGGGCTTTTATCCCTTTCTGCTCCCTCTCCCCCCTCACCTCTCCCCCCTCACCTCTCCCCCCTGCTGATCCCACTGCTCCAGAGGATGAATTCTCCAGCCTCATACCCATTTCCACTGTCTGTCCTTTGCCTGTGCCTCCTGTCAGGGTGTTTTTTTGTGACATTAAAGGCATTGCAGGGACCTATTTTAATTCCCAGCCCCGCGATCCATCTGAAGACGCCTCGTTTTTACGTTGGCTGCTCCAAGTGCAGGAGCAAAAAAGGCTTTTACGTAGGAAAAGATTGAGAAGAAAGGTCTCAAAAGCTGGGAAAGCTGTTCTGCTTCCCTGGCACAGGGAGCCACTTCCACTGAGTTCAGCTCAGACTTCTGGCAGCCTGTTAAGCTCAGTGTTGCTGAGCTCAGTTCTATCATGTGTGTAATTATTTACCGAAAGTATTCTTTGTCTTGCTAAGTCACAGGTGCCAGGTTCCAATTCCATTTGCAGCCACGATCCTGTCTTTGTGGACATTCTGAAGTACCTGGAGAGCAGATAAATTCTTCAGATAATTTTATTTTTTGGTTGATTGTCATGTTGTAGTACCACAAGTGGTGATCTATCCAAATACGTGACCGCAAAACTGCCCTTGAAGGTTGCAAATCCAACTGTTGCAAACACAAATTATCTATTGAGGTAAAAAACCCTTGAAATGTCATTTTAAATGTCTGGGAAAAGTTAAATTCGTCTCTGATGGGCTGTCCAGCATGATCCATGCTCAGGGTAATGTTTACATCTTTGTGTGGGTAGGGATGGGTGACATTGCTGCCCTTGGTAGGGCTTGGAATTAGACGAGGCTTGTGTCCCTTCAACACAAATCATTTGGGGATTCTTTGGTCTCAGATGAAGATAACAATAATAATAATATAATAATATTAATAAACAAACCACTTTCCTCTGTCAACAGCGCTTGCACATGTGCTGAAGGCACTCTAACAGGCTGTCATGCTCTCTAATGACTGTAATTCATCATGGGAAGCCATCAGCTTGGAAATAAAATATTGCTCTGTGGCGTGGAGATTGATGGCCATGGCCTGTTTATTGATTGCACTGGAAAAATGAAAAAAATGGGGGAAAAAAGTTAATTTTTTGAAAGCTGGTAGCACCAGGATAACTGATTTGAAATCTGCCATTTTCCTTTCTTTTACAGTTCTCTATCATGTGGCTGCAACATGGAAAGAGACAGAAAATATGGTGTTATTGTGCAAAAGCCAACTTCATATTATTTTCTTTCCATATGTTTTTCAGTGCATTAAATATTTAAAACAGTGTCATCACTCCTCAAAAATGAATATACCTGTCACTCACCCCTATTAGCCGTAGATTTTGGAGAGCCCTGAATTCTGTAGTAAAACCTTTCTGAAATAAGGGCAAAGCTGATTGAACCAAGCACGGGCCAGGGCAGTGTGCTTCTTTTCCCTAAATAAATGGGATGATATCTGATTTTCTCATTTCTGCTTGTTTAGTTTGAATGGAGGGAAGAAGTTCTTGATTCTCAAAGTTCTCTCTGGTGAGAGGAGAACCAGCCCTTAAAATAAAGACCTCAGACTGGAGGACAGGTCAGTGAATCCCAGAATTCCAGGATCACTGAGGTCGGAAAAGACCTCCACGGTCATCAAGTCCAATCTGTGACCAATTCCCACGTTGTCACCAGCCCAGAGCACTGAATGCCACGTCCCGGTTTTCCTTGGACACCTCCAGGGATGGGGACTCCACCTCCTCCCAATGCCTGACCACCCTTTCCATGAAGAAATTCCTCCTGATGTCCAACCTGAGCCTCCCCTGGCACAGCTTGAGGCCGTTTGCTGTAGGACAGGTCAGAGAAACCTCAAATCAAACAAAAATTAGGGTTGAGGGTGATGGGACCATTGGAGTGGATGCACAAAATAGACTAAGAGATCCACGGATGAATTTGGCACAGTGTGAGTCTCTCCTCTTCCCTATTTGGGAACAGCAACTGAGAAGGTTTTCCATAAATCTGAGTCACAATTATTGTGGATCAAATCATGTGCATTCTGTACATTTCACTGGCTTCCAAATTCAGCAGTTTGGTTTGATTCCGAGGGGGGTAGCCATGGTTACATCCACCCCAAAGTCATCTCCACTCCGGAAAAAAATATATGACCTTAATGTCTTTTTGTGAAAGTAGGAAAGCACAGAGACATTTCCAAGTATCTGTATTTGTTAAATTCCAAATTGCCTTTCTAAAAATACAGTTGTGAACTCCTTGGGAATTTGAAGGAAGACATCTATTTCAGAAAGCACATTTTAAAGCAATTTTAGGATGAAGTGAGGCCTAAAATTCTGGCCTTTTGTTCTTGTCATGGAGACACAGGGAAAGAAAATCCAGTGGTCATCGTTAGGTTACAGTGACCAAAATAAAGAATATTTTCAGATCTTCTTCCACTTGAGCTGTTACTGATTTTAGTGGAACTCAGCATCTTCCTTCAGCTGCAAAGTCAAGGACCAAACTCTGTTCCATTGATCCCGTTGGATTTTGGGGAACCAGTTAGCAGAGAATTTGTTTCAGACTGTTCTAACTCTGATGGCAGACTCAGATGTGGTTTAGAGGTTTTTACTCTTTTAATTCTTGCTTGCCTCCAGATTTGGAAATGATTAAATAGTTTAAAAATTAGAAACCGGATCAGTGTCAGTGGTTTTCTGGAGAAGAGGAGGCTCCGGGGGGAACTCAGGGATCTCTACAGCCCTGACAGGAAGGGGGAGTGAGGTGGGAGTTGGGCTCTTCTGTCATGTCCCAGGTGAAAGGACAAGAGGAAATGACCTTAAGTTTCACCAGAGGAGGTTCAGATCAGATATCAGGAAAAAAATATCCCCTGCAAGAGTGGTCAGGCATTGGAATAATGTGCCCGAGGAGGTGGTGGAGTCACCACCTCTGGAGGTGTTCAAGAGGCACCTAGATGTGGCCCTTGGGGACATGGTGCACCCCACCCACCCCCATATATATACATATAGATATTACTCTGCTGAGTTCCAAAAATACTTGAGTTAAAAATAAATAAATCCAACATGTCCAGTCAAGGATTTGTTCTAAGCAGCACCTACAGCTCCCAGGGTTTTGTTCCATTTTTAATTTTGTTTTCGCACTACAAAGAGAAGTCTTTGTTTGCACTCAGGAAGAGCACCTGTGGAATCTTTTAAACATTTTCAGGCATGTTTGAAAAGCTCAGCCTTGTGGTAAAGATTTAATCTATCAAAGAGGTATAAATAATGTAGACATAGCCTTAGGTGTCACTTCTTCCCCTTGCAGGTCGGAAAAGAACAGAAGCATCGCTCCAGTGCATTTTAAAATATTGCTCAGGCAGAGCAGTGACAGATCCTGGGCTGGCCTGGAATTATGGGTGTCTATTTATTACTGATTATTTATTAGGGCCAAAACCACACTTACAAACCACCAGGATCCAGACCAACATAAACAGCAAAATAATGTCTTATTAAAATAAAACCAAAAAAAGTCACAGGTTTACCTCTAAAGGTTTTGCTTCTCAAGTAATTAAAAAGAATCACTCAGCAGAGGTTAATTGATTTATGTTTGACAGCTGACGTGGTGCTTGATGAATGTCTCTGGAAAACTAAGTCTCCAAGACAAAGCCACCTTTTTGTAAGATTTAAGTAAAACTACCTGCAGCGTGCAACATAAAATGTCCTTGCAGAGTTCCAAAATAATCACGTTTTGCCAAAAGTCTGTTTTCACAACAGAATCCAGGAAAGCAGCTGCAGGTTTTGTGCTCCGGAGTGAGCTCACAGATCCTGTGAGGTTCCCCTGGTGCTGGAGAGGTCATTCATTAACAGAAAAAAATAACTCCAAAACTTTCCTGCCCATTTTTATTAAATACCTGCATTTCCTGTCATGTCTTAAAAGATGTCTTTTCACCTGGACGTTGATGTATTGTGAATTCTGATTAATTTAATAAGCGTCAACTTAATTATTTCATGCAGTATTGTATTTATCATACTTGGATTCAGAAAGAAGTTTTCTACTACAGGAAAAACGATTGGGAAAGGTGATAATTTATGGGTGAATGGTTCAAGTGGAAGTAGAACCAATGAAGAGCTTTGCTGGTTGGGGCGTACAGCTGATGAGGTGCTTCACGTGTAGCTCCTTTTATAGGATACGCTGATAAAATGTGGCATTTCTTGCCCTAAAATCTGAATGTGTGAAAAGCTCGTTTTATAACGTGAAGATTAGAGTTGAAAAAGTCATATTTATCTGTTGCTGCCTCAGACATGCTGAGCTGCATAAATATCCTGCTCTGTGTGGTTGCCAGGTACGGGCTCCAATGCAAAAGTGCAGCTCCCAAACTGGGAAAAATGTTTGAAAAACGGGTTCAGGGAGCGGTTTGTGTTTGGGAATCAGCACTGGTTTGTGGGGGTGCTTGGGGTCTCTCTTTGGGTTCTGTGCCAGTGCAAAGGGGCCCCCAAAGGCGGGTGGGATGGAGGGGAGGCTGTGCTTGGAGGGATGTTGGGGCACGTCCCGAGGATCGCGCTCCCCTTCCCAACTCGTGTTCCCAGACAGAACCGGAGCAGTGCGAGCGTAATGCTGACGCTTCCCCGCGTACCCGAGGGAACTGCAAGCCCAGACTTAACAGACACCTGCTCCTCCTTTAATTTAGCTTTTCAGGGGAGCTAAGCCTGTGAAGGGTGTTGCTGTCACGTCTTGTTCCCGTCACCTTCCGGGCGTTGGAGAGGCGGCTCTGGAGGGTCTGCTCCGGAGTGACAAGTGTGTCCACAAGGAATCTCTCCGTCTCACCCTGTGAAACAGAGCTACCCCACCTGACTCGCAGCAGCCCTCGTTCCTGAAGGTTCGAAAGGTTCGGATAACCGGTGACGATTCAGAAAATACGCAGCCGAAACTTTTATCCTTGGAAATCCGTGTGAGATTGGACACAAATGACCGCGGCGTCTGAGCCGCGCCCGTTGGATGTGCCCATTTCACAGTCTGGGTTCCCACAAATACTCTCAGCACCTGCAGGATGAGGGTTTGGTGGTTTGAAATCCACGAGGAATAAGAAACAGGGAAAGGAGCTGATCCCCAGCCCAGTGTCGCTGTCACGCGTTCAGCAGGTGCTGCTTTGTCCGTTCTGGAGTCTTGGATTAATTCTTTGAAATCTTTCAGCCAGATCATCAGTGGTGTGGAAAGATGTACAAGGGAAAAGGGAAAGGGAACAGAAAACACAGTGGTTTTCTGCGTCCTGAGCTGTGCATGGGAAAGAAGACAACTGTTCTGCAGCTTATTGGGTGCGTCCATCACTGAGGGACACGGCACAGCTGGAGATGTGGGGGAAACACTGTGCGCATTTCACAGAATCCTGGGACCACAAAGGCTGGGAAAACTTCTGAGCCCATCGAGTCCAACCATTCCCCAGCACTGCCAAGGCTACCACAGACCCATGTCCCCAAGTGCCACATCCACAGGGCTTTTAAATCCCTCCAGGGATGGGCACACCACCACTGCCCTGGCAGCCTGCGACAAGGTTTGGCCACCCTTTCAGTGAATAAATTTTCCCAATATTGAACCTAAACCTCTTCTAGTGCAACTCAAGGCTGTCCTGTCTGTTGTTCCCTGGCAGCAGAGCCAGATCCCCACCTGACTGCACCCTCCTATCAGGAGTTGTTGGGAGCAATAAAGTTCCACCTGAACCTCATTTTCTCCAGGCTAAACACCCTCAACTGCTCCTCATCAGACTTTGCTCCAATTACCTTCTGCCCTGGGGTATATCCCACCCCTAAAGAGGCCTGGAAGTATTTTGGGTGGTTTAGTAGGGAAAGTGAAGTGAGGAGGTAAATACTGCTGGGAGCTCTGTGTGGTGAAGAGCCTCCAGCCCTGCTCCTTTGTGCTGCTGAAGAAGTCCCGTGTCCCACCTGGGTGTGAAGTGTCACCTCCTCTGTTTTCTGAACACTGCACAGAACCATTAGGATGGGTGATGTAAACGGTTTGGATTTATTACAGGTCTTACTGCAATTATTGAAGTTGCTCTTAACTGTGCTGTTGGCAAGTAAAAGTCAGTGAGGTGTTGTTCTACTAGAAGGGAAAAACCCAGAGTGAGGAATGGGCTGCAGAGATGAACAACAGAAATCTCTGTAGGTGCTTAGTGTAAAATATTGGGGGATTTTGGTGTGGAAACACTTAAACAGAAAGAAAGTAACAGAAAAATATTTGAGGCCCAACCTGCTGCAAAAAAATAATTTTGGTGTCAAAGCCCAGTGTCAACAGCAGTCCTGGTGCTTGAAGTCATCTCCTTGGTCCTCCTGGGATAAACTTCACCCCTTTGAGGTGTAAGTACAGAAAAGTTGTTTGTTTTAGCTCTTAGGGATTTATCAAACCGTACAACCAGCGTATCTCATCTCTGCCTCTGAAAATTTAAAACACCTCCTGCTTTTTACTCATGGAAATGAGGTTGGAAAGTTCATGTGTTCCTGTCCCACCGTGCCAAAGTTCTGTAGTGGAAACTCTCACTGCTTCCAGATTTTATATTTCAGCTACTGGCCTTGTAGAGGTGAAAAACTTCTATCACCCTGTAAAGTAATCCCTGTTAAACTTTCTAATTCCTGAAAACTTTTCTAACTCTCCTTTGGTTTTACATGCCAAGGATTGAATTTTTTTAGAGGGAGGTATTAAAAAAAAAATAGTCATATTCACTTTCAGGTACAAGAATTAATTAGCCCAAGAATTTCAATTTTCATAGTGGCAGGTCATACTAAATTAGCTTTCCTGTGGGAAAAAGAAAAGTTCAATTAAAACAAAAGACCCATGTGGAAGAGATTCTGCAAACTATTTCAGGTTCGGTTTTCAGATGGGTGACAAATTAAGAGGGATATTAAGATTTTATTCAGGTCTGCGTTTCAAGAAACTCTTAACTTCTACCAGAGAGCAAAAGATAAACAGAGTCAGTTCTGCATGACTTCTGATATAAAAACTAACAGGATGGAAAATTGCTTTTAAGTAGAAGAAGTGGCTCGATATTAGATAATTAGCAGTGCTTAGTTGAAGTTCTGTAACAGCTGAGTGACAACAAGGATGTTCTCTCTCTGTAACCTGAGAGCAAAGGCTCTTCTTGACACAAGTGATTTAAAAACATTTTTTGTGCTTTGGATATTTCTTCTTATTCCTCGTAGTGTTGAGTGCTCAGCTATCCTGGTGCTGCTCAGAGCCCATCTCAGGGTTTGATACAGCTGGTCAGACTCATCTCATTTATCCTGGAAAACTTATGGAGAACATAAATTCCTAGTGGTCATGGTCCTGACTTCTTCTGTGAGGACGAATAAGTAATTCCTGAGGTCCATACAGCCTGATTTAGTCCTTACACTCTCAACACTTACCAAAATTTTAAATTAGCTCATTTAATCTGGAACAAATCACCTTTCCATGTGGGCACGACCTCAGGTGGGTGAAGTTTTCCAGCTTGCTTGATGAAGGAAATGTGTTGAAAAGCACTTGGGAGCCTCTGGTTGAAAGTCAGAGGCAGTTTTATCTCTAGTAGTGAAATCACTATTGCAGAGGAGTTCACATGAGCAAAGGAGATCAGGGCAGAGCCTGGAGGACAGCAATGGAATTCCATTCTTTTTTTTCCCCTCATGGTTTGGAGTCATGTCCAGGAACATGCCCTGACTCCTGAGCTTTCTCTGGCTGCGTGTTCTGGTGGACAAGTAACAGTTGCTTTGGTTTTGGGTATGAAAATTGATAAGAACATGAGAAATGATCTCCTGGAACAGGCTTGGCCCAGCCTTCTGCCTCTGGAAGTGCAGTGGGAGATGCTGTCCAGGGAGACCAAAGTTTTCCACAGAAACACAACAGCTCAGAGCTGTTGGGAAGCACCAGTAGTTGAAATATTGAGGCTGAGCTGACTTTCCTTTTCCCTGCTTTTTTCCCCCCAGATTCTGGGTGTCAGGAGGACATCAGGAGTTAATTTTGACACTGGGTTTCTTTTTGGAGCTGTTGATTAAGTAACTCTCCATTTTATTTTTGGCTTAATTTGGAATAATTTCCATGGTTTCTGAGGGCTCAGCTACCTCGTTATGTTATTGTAGTTTAACCAGTTACTGCACTTCACCTTGGGTTTGGCCAGGAAGCCTGCAGGGACTCAGTTTGGGTTGGGTGATATGGTTATGTCCTTAACCCACAGAAATTTCCTTCCCTGCTTGAATCCAAGAAAAAGCTGGGCTGGATGTGTGGTGTTTTGGGAACAGCCATGGAATTGTAGTGGTTTGATGGGGGAGATCCTATCTTTGGCCTACCCCATCATCCCATAGATGGATGGGCAGGAAGCTGAACAATGAGAAAATGCGTTTGCTTGGGTTGGAAGAACCCAAATTAGAAGAACCCAAGAACTCTTTGAGGAGATAAAGACAGTGGAAGAGGACAGGGAATACATTCTGGAAAACTCTAAAGGATGAGCCAGCAAGAAAGGGGATGTCAAAAAGCATCAGGAAACAAGGACAAATTCATGAGAAGGATTTTCCAAGGGTGATTTTCTCTGTAACAGCTCTAGGACTCGAGCTAATCAGAAAAATTAGAAATGTAAAATATTTTGCCAAGGCCTTTCTCAGAGCAAGGCTTTTGTGGAGACCTTGTTTTCCCCGAGAATGCCCCGAGCCCTGCCTGGCTTTAGCATGGCTGAGCCTAAATTAACATTCCATTTTGGCTGCTTTGCAGCCACAATCTCTCTGTAACAGGAGATTTATCCCTGCAGCTGGCGTGGCAAGTGCCTCAGAGAGATGAGGCCATTACTGCACACAAATATTTTCTTTTTCCACGCTCCCTCTTTGAAGGGATCACACATAGCAAAGTTCAGGACAAAACTGCACCAAAGGAGAGGCAAAATTTCAAAATCCCTCCTTTTTTTCTCTTACTTTCTCTTTTACTGGGAAGGTTAAAAAATCAAGTTCCATTTGCAAGTAACTAGCAAAAAAAGAGATTTAATAAGTATTTGGCACTCTAGTTTGCAAAATACCATTAATATAGATTTTTTTCATTAAGAATGCTCCCTAGCAAGAACAAATCTCTCATGAAAACCTCCTCTGAAGAAGAATAAAAATGGCTTTTATGTGACAAACTCCTGAATTAAGTAACACTTGGATGTTGAAAGATCACAACAGAGCTGGAACAAAAGAGAAAAGTCTGACTGAAAAAGCAAATCATTCAAATGTTCCTGGCAAAGGGTATTCAGGGTTTGCTGTCTTGAGGGTTTTCACCCATCACTCAGGCTGCTGTCACTGTCTGTAGGAAACAAAAGCCTTCAGACTCGCAGGGTACAGCTAAAGATTGTCTTCTTCTCGTTAGGGCAGGGCACCAGTGGGAAATGATCGGTGTCCTTCCTTTCTGGTCAGGAATTTGTGGATTGATAGCGTGGTTCAAGTGTTTGGGAATGAAGGTTGAGACCAGCAGCCTGAAGGGGCTCCAGGAGAGCTGGAGAGGGACTGGGGACAAGGGCTGGAGGGACAGGACACAGGGAATGGCTTCCCACTGCCAGAGGGCAGGGATGGATGGGATATTGGGAAGGAATTCCTGGCTGGGAGGGTGGAGAGGGTCTGGGATGGGATTCCCAGAGAAGCTGTGGCTGCCCCTGGACCCCTGGAAGTGTCCAAGGCCAGGTTGGATGGGACTTGGAGCAGCCTGGGACAGTGGAAGGTGTCAGGGGTGGAACTGAGTGATCTTTAAACTCCCTTCCAACCCAAACCATTCCATGATTCTGTGGCACCTTCCAACACAGGAATTCCTGTGGTTTCTGGATCTTGCCTTTTCTGGCCTTTTTCCACAGCTTGGGGTGGAAGCCACGTGGGAGATTGCTGGAGAGCATTAGGGACAATTTAGGGGTGTTTTCCCCCTGAGCTGGGTTGTTCAGGGGAGGTGCTCTGCTGCATCTGCTGGTGCTGAAAGAGGAGCAGCCTATGGGATGTGCAGCTCCTTGTCTGCCCTGCTGCAGGGCCCTCGGGATAAGAGCATTTCAAACCTTTAAACGCTGTGGGAAGTGGGCAGGGAGGGGGATGAGCCCTCCAGTGATGGATCTGCCTGTGAAGCTGGCTCTGCTTGGAGCACGTGTTTGGAGCAGGCACCTCCAGAGGTCCCACAGATGAGGTTGTTCTGAGAGTCTCTGGTTTCTCAATTTGTACCAAAATTGGAAACTATGAGAGGTTTGTTTTACGAGGCCCAAATCTTTGTCCTGTGGATTTGTTTCAGTATTTGCTGATTTGTAGACCTGTTTTGGGTTTTTTTTTTTGCTTTTTTTCCCTAACCCTTCCCTTATGTTGTTATCTGTCCATGACTTCTTGGCAGTCAAATTAAGGTTCTGGTTCTTTATCACGAAGGAAAGGCAAAATATAAAAGAAAATATGACACATAGGCAGCTCCTCTGGACTTCTAGTCCTAATAGTCTCATCTAATATATGAATTCACTTTAGCCCGTTTCTGTTGAACCATCAAAATACAAAGGAAATGAGAATTCATGTTCGTGCTGATTGGAAATGCAGTTACTGAGAGTTTTATGAAATAGCTGGCTATAATTTTAGAGCATTAAGATAATTTACTAGCCCTATCTACCAGTGCTAAAATAGAAATATCATTTAATTTTCTCAGTATTTTACTCTTTTTGACACCTTTTTCTCATGTCTTTCGCTACTCAGTGTTTTCACTCAGTTTCTGCTGCACTTGTGGTTGGCCTGTAAATGTCATTTTATTTAGTTATAAGAACTAGATCAGTTTATTAGGAAAAAAACCCAGTAGTGATGTTTGCATTCAATAAAAAAATTTTTTCCTGAACTATATTGGGCCAACATTGATGCAGCTACTTTGCTTTATTTTTTTTTTGGAAAGTGCATTACTTTTACCTTTTCACCTTAAAAGTTGCTGATGTGCTTGGGGAGGCTGACATCTGCATCCAGGTGAGGGGTTTGAGGTTTAGATTATTTCCTAAGAGCTCCAATTCTTATAAACCACCAGGTAAATTTATTTATATGGAATTAATTGTCCTATCCCTACCAGCTTTCAAAATCTCCGAGAATATGTGGATTCAGATGAGAGTTTTATAACTCATGTTCAAATTTTGCTGAAGTTTTGATGAAGGAAATGTTCAGTTTTTTGTGTACTCCCTCTAGTGCTGAAGGTGCTGCATGGCTGAAAAAACAAACAGATTTTTATTCACAAACCCAGGGAAAGAATTAAAGTCATCTCTTATTTCTTTGTTGCTTTAGTTCCTTTTGGCTCTGCTCTTGTGGGAAGCCCATTCGAGCTGGTGGCAAATGTGTTGTGTGACCAGTTGTGCTTGAAAAATTAGGGTTAAGTTGTGCTTTAAAGGTAAAACTGTTTCAAAATTTGCCAAATACAAAAGAACAATGAGGAAAAGCCTTTGCTGTCGGTCGGTGCCTGATCGTCAGACAAAATGATTGGTCCCTAAATTAATCTGATATTCAGGCATCTATTTGTTGCAGCCACTTGCAGCCACATTTAAACTGGGGCTGGAAAGAAAGACCTGGATGAAAGCAACTCGGATTTTTCAGTTACATAAAACTCTGAAAGGCTTTTACAAATTGCTTCTGTGTGGGAGGCAGCTTGCTGCAAAGCTGTCACTTGAAACTTTATCAATCAGAAGACAGTGCTGGTTTTAATTATGTAGGTTTTCAAAGTAAAATAACTTTTTTTTTTCCCCCCTTGCCTGAAAATGTAGAACACAGTCAGGTGAGATCTGGAACAATCTGAAAGATTTTTGAAGAGTTTGCTGGGCTTAATTGAAATAGCTTCAAAAAGCTGGCTTTTATGAAGTGTAGTGGAGTCGAAGCATTTTCAGCTTTCTTCTTTTTAAAAGAAAGATCTTTTTCTCCTTGTACATTGTGCAAATTGTCACTAACTTCTAATTATCTCTCTATCCAGCCATGGTGCCCATCTCAGTGCTGTAAAGATCTCCACTCTCTGCATTTTTATGGCCTAATTTCGGTGCCTTGAGCCCTGAAATAATGTGATGCTGCAGAGTTTCGTGTCGGTCGAGGCGCAGCGGGGGCAGCGAGCGCTGGGCTCTCTGCAGAGCTCTGACAAATCCCCTCCTGGCACTGACACTCTGCAGTTGCCACCAAACAGGTGAAATCCCTGCAGACGTCCTGGAGTTTGCTGGGAAAGCTCCAGAGCTCCCTTAGAGATGCTGTGAAGCCGCTTCTCCTGCATCTTCAGAGAGGAGAGACAATGAGCTGGATTTTATGCTGCTCTAGCAGGAGAGACGGTGGGAAAGGAATGTGAATTAATCATGAACACTCCATTTTGCTAATGTGTTTGGTGATGGGGGAGAGAGACAGACTGAGTGTTTCCTTTTGCTCTTCTCCTTTTTGGGTTGTTTGACTTCATTAGGAGTTGGATTTTGCTGTTTGTTCTCACTCTGGGAAGCAGGCAGCACTAACATGTCACGGCGTGGTGACGGATATGTTCTCCAAAGCCTCTTCTCCAGTGTTTATTGTGCAACACAGTTGGCACCACTACCTGTGGAAATTGGATAAAATCATGATTTCTACCAGAAAAAGGCACTTAGGCTCTGATTTCTGCTGGTTTTGACACTGGCTTCTTCTTTTCCCAATTTTCACATCATCTTTCTTAATTCCCTCTCCTCTGCCAGTGCTGTCCTTTTTCTCAGCCTGGTGCTTGTAGGTTGCCTGAGAAATCTTCCTGGCGTGGGGGTGACTGAGCTGTGCAGGGAATAGCTGCTGATAAAAATGATGGATTGCAGCTCTCCCTCTGGGCTCCTTTCAAAGGCCTGAGTAACCCAGTGCTCAGCTGGGACAGGGTCACAGGTCCTCACCCCCTGACTTTTTGCAGATTCCCTTTTTGAGCTTCCGTTGCCTTTTCCGTGTCCTTTTTCCGCCTCTGCCTGGAGTCAGCCTTCTGGCCACTTCCCTTCCCCTGGCTGCTTTGTCTTCTCCTCCAGCTCTGTTTTGAATCACGTTGTATTTTTGGATTCCACACCTCCAAGGCTGTGACCTCTCCAGTGAACTTGAAGAATGGGCTTTTCTGTGGCTTGGGGTCTCTCAGGGTCACAACTGTCTGGGGGTGGGGCACATCAAAGTCAACTGTCCCAGTTTTTGGCATTCAGACTCGGAGCCAAAAAAAGAAATGTGGCTGTATCCTTGAGAATTTATGGCTCCCAACCCTTGGGTTCTTTTAGGTCACTCAAACAAAGGTGCCAACTGCTATGGGTGAGCTCTTTTATCCCTCCATTCCCCAAACTCCTGGTTCAGCAAAAAAATTAATCAGGAGAGTTGCAGATGTAGAGGCCGAACCCCAAAGAGATTCCCATTGTGCCAGAGATCCCAGTCTCCATCTCTGCCTTTCCCTTGGTGCCCCAAGACATCTGAGTGTGAGGATATTCCAAGGGAAGCTCATCTGAGCACTGGCTTCCCATTCTCAGGCTGGCAGAGAAGTCCTTGGCTCCATCCCAGGGAAAGGGAAGCTCAGCAGAGCCCTGCACCATCCTGAGGCCAAGGAAAAGTTCCCAGTGGAGCCCTGGAGCAGCACATGGAGCTGGTGACCCCTTGATGATCCAGTTTATGCATTCCCGTGTGGCCCTTGGTGCCTTGAGAGCAATTGTGCTGCTGCTGCAGGAACCACATCCAGAAAATTCTCACTTCTCTGGAACACAGACACGGAGTCACTTAGGCTGGAAAAGCCCTCTAAGGTCAGAGCCCAACCATTCCCAGCACTGCCAAGGCCACCACTGACCCGTGTGCCCAGGTGCCACATCCACACGGCTTTGAAATCCCCACGGGGATGGGGACTGCCCCACTGCCCTGGGCAGAAGACCCTTTTGGGGAGGAATTGTTCCCAATATCCAGTCTAAACCTCTCCTGGCACAGCGTCAGGCCGTTTCCTCTCATCCTGTCCCTTGTTCCCTGGGAGCAGAGCCCGACCTCCTCCTTCCTTACTGCTCTTCCAACTCCAACAAGATTTGAGGGAGAGATTCACCTCTGAGCCTGTTCTTGGTTTCTGAGCCCAAGGAAGGATGGATGCTCTTACAACCCATCAGAAATCCACGTAGAAGCCAAATTCCACTCTCTTGTTTACTTGTCTATGAATTATGCCTGGAATTACCTAAATTTATTTGCAGCTAGTTGAGCATCTTGTGATTCATAGGTGTCTTCCCAGTAGTACTGCAGGAGATGGTTACTCACATCTAGCAAAGCCTCCAAATTTTATTTTCAAGCTGCAGGCTGTGAAGTGGGATTGACAGTTGCTGAAATTTATGGCATTTGTAGTCGTAAAAGAAAATGTATTTGAAGTAGCACCCAACTGTGTTTGGATTACAGGTTATACACCCAGAGCACTTCTGACATTTCTGCACTACCCCAAAAGCAGAAGGATGAGGAGAATTCACCATTTAAAGATTTGGGTCTAAAAGAAGGGGTCTAGAAGTTGGCAAAATCTGCTCTTAAAATTCTCTCACCTCGTTTAGGAAAATGGGGTGATTTAAAATGCCATTCTGAGATTGACATGAAAATTTGAAGCCTGTATCAGCGACTGTTATGTAAATGGTTCTTGAAAAGTCTCTGGATCATTTACTCAGAGGTGTATTTAAAGGAGGAAATGACTTATTCATACATTGTTTCATGAACTCATACTCTGATTCTTTTTTTTTTTTTTCCCCAAGCTACTTGAAAGGAAGCTCAAAGGATTATGAGAGCGTAGAAAGCCACGTGATAAACAAGGGCAGTGGAGTGGGTATGGAGGTGACAGGAAAACAAAGCCTGGCAATAAATACTGAACAAACAACTGAGACAACAAAACAAGCTGAATTAAATTGCTGAGCCAAGTCTTGACTTGAGATCTTTTCACTGTGAACGTCAGAAATTCTTTCAGGACTTTGACTTGCAAACAAATTAACGTTTCCAGGGAAGATGCTCTGATAATATCCACCTGTCTTAGGTATTGCTCTGGGGTTAACTCTTGCTTAGGAAGGTTTCTGGTCTCTTTGTAGGGTGCTGTGTGCTGTTAATCCTTGAGAAATGGGTATATTTTTACCCAGAAGGGCGTTAGGAAGGACCAACCTGGGCAGCTGGGATGCTGCAGTCCTGTGACCCATCAGATCACCTGGGTAATAAGCAGAGAGAGACCAGTACAAAGATCCTTCCCATAATACCACTGCTGACCCCAGGTTCCACGGTAGTGTATTTGTGATTTGATTTATTCTTCCTGGAAATCTTTTTAATATGTCTTTATTACTTCTGATTTAATTAATCCCTTTCCAGTTCTTCTTTATCTGGGTTGTTCGGTTCATCCATCAGCTCATGCAGCCACAAGGTTATTGCAGCTCAGAGGAGCTTTATGTGTTTTGTACCTTTGCTTAGTAGGGTTTCTGTTGGTTTTTTAATACTTTCTTAATTCCCACATGGTTCAGGTCTGTGGGAAACATCAAAACATCTCTTTTTTAAAAGTATCTTGGTAGAGAAATGCTCATAAAGAAAACCCAGTTTGCTGTAATCGCCCCATTTGTGCATCAGGTTCATGTTGGAAGCTGTGTCCGTAGCAGAAAGGCACCGTGGAATATGTTGGATTGGCTATTTCTGCTCCTCTGAAACTGTAATTGAAATATTCAACTTACCTTGGGCTCTTCTTTAGGCTCAGATTAATTTCTAAGTTAACAGATACAAGCACCATCTCTAATTTTCCATTTGGGCTTAACTTTCTGTGCACTCTTTTTTGTTCTCAAATTATTTTACTACTTATTAATCATCGCAGATCAGTTTGACTGGATGGAAAACAAAGTCTGGAAAAGGCTAAATCTTGACTGCAATGAAAATACATCTTTATATCTGATGGAGCAAATGCCCAGAGGGAATCGATTTAATTCAGCAAGGAGGGTTTTTCAAAAGCTTTTGTCTTCTGCCCTCTCACAGACAAATTTTGGCAGAAAAAGAGGGTTCTGCAGCTCAGTGTAATCAATAACTTGACTGCCTTTCCTCAGGCTCCTTCAGGCTGAGGTTTAATTTGGTGTCTCTCTGGAATCTGTGCAGACCCTGTCAGAATTACAGAATCATTCAGGTTAGAAAAGACCCCCAAGATCATCAAGTCCAACCGTTGGCCAAAGCCCTCCATGCCTGACCACAATTTCAGTGAACAGATTTTTCCTAATATCCAATCTAAACCTCTCCTGGCACAATTTGAGAGAGGACCTTGCTCTGGAAAGAGAAGTTTCCAGCAAGGCTGGGTTTGGCTTTGTGCAGGCTGGGGAAGATCAGTTCGTTCTGCTGCTGACGGCGCTGACCCTCAGGGAGAGACTGACTGCCACTCCTTCAGCCTGAAAAAATATTACATTTCAGAGATCCCTGCGTGTTGCTGTTGGGATATTCTCAGTTTTATCTGAGTTTTACCTGGCAATGAGAATTTCCCAGGATGTCAGGGTGACTCCGAAATGCTGATACCTCGTGGATACAAATAGGAGTGAAATGGCTGCCGGCTACAGCTGCTGCTGTTGAGATAGAGAATAACACTGATAAATTTAATGTAGAGCTTCCACTCTTGCATTTTTATTTGATCTTGGGGTGCCTAACTCCAGTTTGGATGCAGAGCTGCAGAAACCTTCATGGTTTGGTCATTCACATTCGTTAATGTCTTTGAATCAATGAACCAGGGTCCATGTATTTGTCACAGCCATGGAAGGAGAATTATGGCTCAGATCTCCTTGGCTTTAAAGTCTCTGTGTCCAGCTGGCTGTGGGCTTGAAAACAAAGGTGAATATTCAGGGTCATGAAAGTGAGAAGGTATCAGATTTTTCTCCTATTTCTTTGCCAGTTGTACAGAAAAGACACATTTGGAGAGAAAACTCCTCTGTGCAGTGCAATGATTGATTGTGTTATATTGGGAGTTATTTTTCATAAAATGTAACTCAAAAGCTGAATTCTGAACTGTGAAAGTCTGTTTGCTCAGTGTCCCTTTTCTGGGGCTGGTTTAGAAATGTCCTTGGAGGAATCCTGTTGTTTTTTGCCTCCCTCAGAGCTGTCTCCAGTGAGCTGTGAGAAAAAGGGTGCCCTGAGCCTCTGTAGTTAGATTTAAACAAAGATTTACTCAATGCAGACACTATGATTGGGTTTTATGGTATTCAATGCATGGGCCAAACAAGAGAAATCTTATGTTTGAAGAATCAGTTTGTGGCAGCAGGGAGAACTTAGTCATGGAACCTCGGAGTTGCAGGAGGCAGAAAAGCAGGAAAATGGTGCACGGGAAAATTAAGCTTAAATCAAGGCATTGTGGTTAAGATTTAATCCTTGTTTTTCAGCAGAGAAAAAAATGTGTAGCTCAAACACTGAAGAGAGTACGCTTATAAATCTGAATAATGAATCAGCCGTGTGTTTAGGCAAAGACATTGCTCTCGTCCCTCTTGAAATACAGATCTGTGGTATTTCTTATTCAAGTTAGGAAGTAAGAACTTCAGGACAGTAAAAACAAAATTCTTTGCTTGGCTCCACAAGGTAATAACTCACCCAGTCCATCTCCATGTGATCCACACATGTTTAAGACAGATAAGTCAAGTGATGATAAGAGTTATTAATTGCCCACATAAAAGAGCTTGGGCCTGACCTCATGCTGGTGGAAGGGATGATCAAACCAGAGTGGTGTTTGCAGAGAAGGAGACAAGAAAAAACCCTTTTTGTGTGTCTTCCCAGATGTGTTTTGCCCTTCCCTCTCCTGCCATCAGCTGTTTGTCTTTATGCATGGTGTGGGAAAAGTGGAATTAAACCTATTCCTTGTTTTGCTGCTCTGTGTTCAGTCCCTTCAAACCCTGGCAAATGTCCATCTTACCTTTCCTCTGTGACCATGGATCACTTTCATTCAGTGTCCCCAAACAGCTGATTGCCTTTGGGTCCTTTTAATTTACTGTCTGTGTGTGAGTATTTTGTTAGGATTGAGATGTGGCAGTGAAACAGATGCTGATCTGGACTCTGTGTTTCTTGCTCTGTATATTGAGGTAAAAAAGCAATAGATGTGCCTTGAGCCTTCAAATCCCACAAAACTGGATTTTCTTTCTGTTTTATTGGGCTGTGTCAGTGGTTTGTTACTTATTTTTATTTGCTGTTCAGAAAGTGGAAATATCTAAGTGAATGCGAGTATAAACGTCACTAATTCTGATAGGCAGCTTAATAAATAATAAAATATAAACCCTGTATTTTTCAGTGCCACCATCACTCTGAGGTCTGAGATGCCGAACACTTTAGAGGCAAAACAAGCTGGATCCTTCCTTCTGAGATTTTTGGGTGCAGTAGCCCCAAATCCTCCCTGCTCTGAAGAGCCTTTTGTGCACACAATCATGTCTTTTAGGTATTTAGATATTCAAAATACCTTCTGTGCAGAAGCAGCAGAGATCAGGGCCTAATGGGACAAGAAGCAGAAGAAAGAGCTCATTGTCAGGAGGTAATAACTCCTTGTCATTCTCCGTGGGAGGCTGGTGGAGGTTAAAAAAAATTGGGAAAGAGTGTTGCTAAGCACTTGCCATATCATGTCTTGGTTAACCAGGATAGCCTGGTTTTAAGACCTCCTCTCCAGCAAGTTTTGAATAACTGTCCTGCAGCCTTTTCCTGGAAAGTGAAGCTGAATTTACATAGTCAATCTTCTGAGGTAAATAGATATAGTTAAATATTGAAAATACAGTGTTGTCTGACCTCTCTGAGACCCTTCTGGAATATTTTGTCTCCATATTAAGACTGTCCCATCAGTATCTAATATTTGTCAGGCCATGTTGCTTTTGATCCTCTTGATCTCGAGCAGCACGTTGCTGTAATGTGATCCTGAACCCCCATTTTCCTGGAAATGCCTGTTTTTCTGTAAATTACCCTCATGGGGATGTGAGAGGGGACACTTTGGTGGGGGCAGTGTGGCCGTTCCTCACCGGTTCCTCATTGGTTGCTCATTATTTGGACTCTTCCTTCACCTCCATCATGGAAACTCATTTCCCAACTCGAAACCTTATCAGAATCCCCTCCTGCAACCGAAGTCTGGCGATTGCCCTGCAGAGCCAGGAAGGCTCTTTGACATTTGTTCGCTGGCTGATCTGTTTGAGAAATCTTACATAAACTCCAGCAGGGGAGCTGCCAATTCCCGCACGTCGGAGGAGAAACGCTTCCTTATTTGGCGAGGTTTGCTCCTACTCGGGGCCACAGCAGTGGTTTCCAAACGCCTCTGGTATTTGATGACTGTGGCATAACTCTGGAGGTCTTTGTGTGCTTTGTGTGCCTCCTTTCAGCTGTTTGGAGATCCCTGGGTGGCAGTCGGGGAGAGTCCTTCGCTCTGCTGCCTTTGGAGTGGACGGCAGTGAAGGGAGGGATGGGCTTGTTCTAACCCCAAAGCAACCTACAGAAAACCCCCAAATTAAACCACCTCCTTCTTCCTTTTTGTCTGTACTTTTTTGTTTTGCTGAGGAATAGGAAACAGCAAGATGAGAACGTGTCCAAATTTCTGGGAGACATCAAGGGTGGCTGCTCAGCTTTGGGAAGGGTCCTCACGTCCTTGGGCAGCAGCAGCAGGGGCTGAGTCCTTGGCACGGTGTGATCCTGCTGTGGTGTGGTGCTTGTGGTCCCTTGGGACAAGGATCCCTGTCCAGCGAAGGGAACAGGGCTGGGGAAGAGTCTGGAGCTCCAGGAGTGGCTGAGGGAGCTCAGCCTGGAGAAAAGGAGGCTCAGGGGGGCTGTGAACAACTCCCTGACAGGAGGGGGCAGCCGGGGAGGTTGGGCTCTGCTTGCAGGGAACAGGGGCAGGACAAGAAAAAGTGGCCTCCAGCTGTGCCAGGGAAGGGTCAGGTTGGATATTAAGAGCAGTTTCTTCCCAAAAGGGTCTTCTGCCCGGGACAGTGGTGGAATTCCCATTTCTGCATGGATTTAAATTAAAAGCTGTGTGGATGTGGCTTTAAAGATGGTTTAAAGATCTTTTCCATTTGAGTCCATGATTCAGGTCCATGATTCCATGGCCACCAGGGTCACTCCTGCAGCAGTGGTGTGAGGCCACATTTGGGGGATGGAGCTGAGGCCCTTTCCATGGTAACTTCCATCAGTGCATCAAGTGCAGAAATGTCTGTAATTAATCACTTTTGTGGTCTGGGGTGGTGATGCCAATGCTGGAATGGGGGGGTTTCAGAACTACATTGGAAGAGAAAGGCTGAAAAATCCCTTTCCCTTTCCTCTGACTTCTGTATAAATTCAGTTCACCCCCTGCATGGTGCTTTCCTCTCTATACCTATTTTTTTTCTCCTTTTATTCCACAAACTGTTTGTTTAGGAATGCGAGTTACTTTGTGTTACTGTTTCTCTGGAATTTATTTGTTGCCATCTCCAGAGTTGGTTTTACATGTTTAATTTTATGATGTTCATGAGGCAACGTTGGCAGGAACGGCGCTATAAAAAGCCCTCATTTCATGGAGTGGTACAAACATGTTTTCAGCTGAATTGATGACACTGAATATAAAACACTTCTCATTTGCTCTTCCCCTTAAGGTTTGTTTAATGAACTAAAGTTTTTCTTATTACTTAGAGGTGCAGTTCTTTCTACCCATCCAGAAAGGATACAAAGCATAATGTGCATTTATGGCTGCCATTTCTTGGAAATAACCTACTTAAGGAACCTTTCTCCGTGAATCTTGGGGTGTTATGGAAATTCCTGCACTCTCTTCTTTGTTCTTACTCCTTCTCCTTGAACCTTGAACTCTTTATTGTGAATAAAAATGACTCTGAATGAGGAGATCTGTATTAAAAAGTCAGTTGGGAAGGTATCAAAATGTGGATGCAGATTTGTGTTTACACTCAGGCAATGCGTTTGAGGTAATTTTGGGGATCGAAACCACCCTTTTTGGTCTTCAGGTTGCATCGACACTGCCTGTGAGCAGCCATGATTTATTGAATTTACATGTAATATCTCTCCCTGGCAGTGGGGTGATATTAATTAAAGTGTTCATTACTGTTTATGATCTGATACTTTGCAGGAGGCACTTCCTTAGGGGATTAATAAGGGCTGAGATGGAAACACGTGTGTTTCCAATGCTGTTTCCCATAACATCGGCGTCTAGAGGCTCAGAGTGGTCCTGTCTCCATCCAGGACTCATCTGAATGCTTAATTAGTTTTCTGGTGGGGCTGTCCAGGTGTGCCAGGTCACGTGGGGAAGCTGGGAAGGGGAAGAGGGGGGGAAGCAGAGCCTGAAGTGAGATAATCTGTGCTGCTTTCCCATGCACGGGTGTGGACATGCAGTTAGTGCTTCATCAAGGGCTTGATCTCCTGCCCACCACTTCAGCTGACCTAGAATTCAGTGTAAATATTAAAAAGAGTTAGAACAAGCTGTTGCATAAAAGGACTGTGCCTTAGATCCTCACTCTTGTAACTCTTCATCTTCCAGCGTAGCTTCTTTTCCCACCACTTATTTATTGACACGGCTCCATCTGGGACAGCTTCAGTTTGGGCAAAAACCAGTCATTTCTCCAACTTCCCCCACTCCTGAAGTGTAAATTAAAGTCACCAACCTCAGGGTGCCATGGCACACCAAGGATGGGCGCTGCAAGAAGGAGATGCCACACGCCTGACTGAGCATCTGCTAGACACGGGAGACTTGGAAGAGAAGGTTTTGGAGCCAATGGCTTACCAAAGCCTGTCAGAATAATCATTTTCCCCCTAATTTCAGTCAACTGCTGCCTGACAATTGAAAAGCAGGGATTCAGAGAGCGTTCACCCACGCTGGTGCCTGATCCCCAGTGCTCTGCAGCCATATCCTTGGAATAAGAAGGAAAAGTACACATATGAAGCACCAACTGGAGTTTGTTAAACATGGAGCATATGTGTTATTTAGATTTGGAATGTGGTGAGGTTATGAAACTATTCTTGGAAAAGAAGACAAATAAATTCCCTGTACATCAAAATAATTTGTAACAAATAGATTCACGAAAAGCTTGCTGGAAGATGGGGCACGAGGCACATGACAGAACCCTGAAATTCAGCTTCCAACTGGATCCTCTCCATCCTGCAATGGTGGAGTTCAGGCAGTTTTAGGAATGTGATTAAACACAGGGCATGCTAATGATTGGCAAAGGATTTTAATTTATTTCTGATGGACTTTGCAGTCTCCTGAGTACGACTCGGAATCAGACTTTCAGTTCTCACCAACATTATTGAGTCTGAACTCAGAATTACGTTGCTTACAGTGATGAGCAAATTCCAGATTAGTCCTGTCCAATGTGAACTCAGGATTCCATTGAAGTGTCCTGGTCTAGGGTTGCCTGTCCATGTGATGCTCAAAACTGATGGTAGAACTCGGAATGTGACATGAATTCATTTTTCATTGTACGAGAGGGGGGCAAAGAAGATGCCAAAGGCTGCCCCCAACCCAAATATTGTACAGTGCATATCAAATGAGATCTGAACATCAGTGATTACATTTTTAGTAGGATGAGTGTTCTGACTGAAATGCAGCAATCTGTCACTTGGCCTTTCTGTGACATTCAGTGCATTGAAATTACCAGGCAAAGATTGCTTTTTGACATGCTAAATTAACTAAGTTGGAAATTGGAGCTTTATCATGGCTGCTAATTGTTACAGGGAGATGGAAGAGTTGTTTGTCTTTTATATTCTGAGCAGGCTATTCAGACTGCAGTTAATAAAAAAAGTAAAATAAAGATATTCTCCAGAAGGGTCATCTCTGGAAGCAGTAGAATTGGTTGTTTAAGAGAAACCACTTTTAATCTGAGCTCTGACAGTGCTGAACACTTTCCCTTCAATTCCAACCTAACCAGAATTAGGGTTTATTGTAAGGAGATGGAAGACCTGGAAACTCCATTAATAGGTGAAAAAAAATGATTTAAAAGACTATTTTAGACATTTAGAAGTTTTGGTTCACTATGAATGATGGTGTTTCATTCCTAAGTTTTTTTTCTCTTGGTGTTGTTTCTTCAGATATGTAAAAATCCAACTTAACCTACAGCTAAATGATGATGCTTCATATGCTGTGCAAAATCTGCTGCAATCACAGCCCTTATGTTTTACTAAAAATTGAATAATGCTTTGTGTAATTATGTTTTCTTTAGAATGGGCTATGTTTTGTTTGCTTTCTACTGATTTTAACAAATGTAATTTTTGTTCCTGAGAGACAAATGATAAATCCATGTAAATTGTGGCAGGTGATGGTACTGGGACCCTCTCTGTAAAGTTGTGATGTTTCAGATCTGAAATTCTGTTTACTCAAGCAGTCATTATCTACAAATGTCAACAAATCCTTTTATTTTTAGCTCCCAGACAAACAGGAGTTCTGGATAAACATGTAAATGAAATTTCTGGAAGCTTTTAATTGGTAGTTCAATATCTACATCAGCGACCTTGTCGTGAAAGATGGATTTCACTGATACTTATCAATTATCTGAGAGGTCTCCAACCTTGGCTTCCTATTCCTAGGTGTGAGAGATTAATTCCTGAGCCTTATGCTAAGCAAATACTTAGAGAAATACTTGGCTGGTCTGTGTGGGAGAGTAATAGAATCAGAGAATCTTAAAATCCCAGACTGGTTAGGGTTGGAAGGGTCCTTAAAGCTCATCCCTGCCATGGGTAGGGACACCTTCCACTATCCCAGGTTACTCCAAGCCCCCTCCAACCTGGCCTGGGACACTTCCAGGGCCATGGTGAAATTAAGAAAGGATGAAATTCAGAAAAGATCCCTGCCCATGAGGTCTGTTAATCTCACTTTTATTGTTTCTCAAGCAGAAAGAGTTACCAACGTGCATGAGAGAGATGAGATGATCCTAAACATTTTGGGTTAACGCTGATTTCAGGACAAAGTGGTGAAGTTTTAAGCTGTCCTTGAATTTGGGTGTTTATGTGCGTGCCCAGAGGTTTTTGGCGCTCTCCAGGCCCAGGTGAGCAGCGTGGGCAGAGCAGTAATTGCAGCTGTGCACGTGGAATTGTGAACAGAACGTTCTGTGGGCAGCCTGACACTGCCAGGCAAAGGGAGATGAATGGAGGCATCAACTGCTGCGCCTGTGACACGATGGGAGTGCATGAATTAGGGAGGGCTCTGCTCATTCATCCCACTCCTGCTCTGGGAAGGAGTTTCAGGTACCAGTGGCAGCTCGATGCCAGTTCATGGAATTTTGATTTACGAGGCGTTGCCAGTCCGGCTGCCCATCCTCCCTCTGGTAGTGCCGTTCTGGGAGTGGGATGATCAGAGGCAGGGAAAGCACAGCATGTGATCTGTGTGCATGCCACACAGGCCTCTATAAATCTGCTCACTCCCATTTGCATCTGAGGAATTAACTCTGACCCAGGATGAAACCACGGGAATTCAGTGGGATGGTGTGAGCAGCATCTGCGTGGTCAGGGATGGGCAGTGTGGTGCCAGCTTCCTGCAGAGCTCCTGTTGGGGCTGAGAGTCTAGCAGGGGGTGTAGAGCTTGATGTGATGACAATGTATTTGATGGCTAATTAGGAAAAATTAAAATCATAGCTTTGAGGAAACCATGAGGATGTTTCTTTGTCAAATCTTTAATTTTTCCAGATCATATCTGGGGACAAAAGGAGCACAAGGCACAACTTGATCCAACTATAATCCAAAGTGTGTGCGAGGAGGAAATGTGCATGGCTGATCCAAGGAAAGTTTTGCCTTCCATTCCTTCCCATGCATGCAGTGCTGCCTTCACAGGGTGTTAAATTCACATTAACACCTGAATGTCTGCAGCCCTGCAGCACCGCTCCTGTGAAGGCATCCTTGGCTTCCCCGGGCTCTTCCAGAGGGATGGAGCTCCCGTTGCCAAAGCTGTCCCCTGTGGGCATGGTGGGGGAAGGCTGGAAGCTGGAGATAGCCCTGGATCCCTGGCAGTGTCCAAGGCCAGGCTGGACAGGGCTTGGAGCACCCTGGGACAGTGGAAGGTGTCCCCCATGGAAAGGGGATGGAACTGGATGAGCTTTAAGGTCCCTTGGAACCCAAAGCATTCTAGGATTCCATGATTATTACACATCAATAAACACATTAAATAAATGAAATATAGTTTATTAATTAGAAAAATTAATGGTGTGACGGGGGTGGCACGATGCAGGGAGCGAGGAAGCGAAGGGTAAAGCAGTGGCGTCGATTTATCGCGAGGATTGCAGCTCTTTTAATTACAGACTAAGTTAGTTAATACAAGCAAGGAGAGAAAATGAGACCCCTTGTGAGGAGGATGCAGTGCACTGTCAAACCCTCTCCCACCTCCTGGTAATTAGTGGGTAGGAGATCGTGGTGCTTCCCGTGCTGTTCACCTCCTGTTCCACGACCCGCGTTCGTTCGTACGCACGGATTTAAATCGGGGAGCAGAGGAACAGGGTGTAGGTGGAAGTTGTGCCTCAGAAGTTTTGTCTTGGACCTTTTGGCACATGTGGCCTTGTAAAAGAAGTGAGAGACTGAGGACAGGCGTGTAATAACGTTCCCTAATATTTTGGCTTGCGGTGTGAAGACACCTTTTTAAGGTAATTGTTATAATTAGAGTTCGCAAAACATTTAAAGTGATACAAAGGTGCCATGAAGGAACGTGAGGTAGGAGAAACATTCCTGTATTTTAGGAAGACTCTTGATAAATTATGAATTTAGTTACTGATAATTTTCTTTTTCGAATTTGCTTAGTATAACCTATTTTAATGCCTCTGAGGGCAACCAGGGTGGAGCTTGGTTCAGTGTCTGAGGGGGCTCCAAGAGACTGCAGAGGGACTTTGGGCAAGGGATGGAGTGACAGGATGAGGGGGAATGAATTCACAGTGATAGAGGGCAGGGTGAGGGGATATTGGGAAGGAATTTTTCCCTGGGAGGGTGGGGAGGGGCTAGCACAGGGTACCCAGAGAAGCTGTGGCTGTCCCTGGATCCCTGGCAGTGTCGAAGGCCGGGTCGGACGGGGCTTGGAGCACCCTGGGACGGTGGAAGGTGTCAGGGGTGGAACTGGATGATCCTTAAAGTCCCTTCCAACCCAAACCATTCCATGATTCCGTGGCACCTTCCAGCCTCTGGTTTCTGGGTCTTGCCTTTTTCGGCCTTGGCTCTCTGACATCTGGGAGGGGGATCCCTCACCCTGGGGAGGTGCTGTGTCTCTGCACCTCACCGAGTCCAGCAGGATTGTGAGGGCTCAGTGCTGCTGGCATCACTTTATTTCCATGACTTTTTGCCAAACCTTAAACCATCCGTGTGGTGGGAGATGAACATTCAGAAGTCGATTGTGGGGTTTTCTGCAGTGTGAATGGAACAGGGTTGCAGGAAAACAGGTTGTTTTGCAGGAAATTGTTTAGGTTTTGAACTGAACACTTGACATCAGGAAGGAGTGGATTTAAGGCTGTGGGAAGCCCATCCAGCTCCCTTTGCTGCTCGTGGTGTTTTGGGCTGTAATTACAATTCCCTTTTCCATGGGAACCCCAGGTCATGTTCAGTGCACATGACAGCAGCAGGGAGGGGAGGATCACGGTGCCAGAGCAAGCTCAGTTTGACTCATTTAAGTTGTGATTCAAATACTGTAAATGTTTCTGTGTTGTGAAAAACCCTCCTTGGCTGCTTTAGCCCCTACTGGGTAACGAATTATGGCAGAATAGGTTGGTGGGAGACATTTGGGCTGTGTGGTTAAATCCCTCTGTGTGGATGTTTTAAAATCCTCTCTGGGGGACAGCAACATAACTTATGGGGCAAAATAGAAAAGTTTCATGTCTCTCGTATTTCCAGGCTCAGCTTTATCTTACTCTTTGCCTGTGAATTTGATTGATATTACCATCTTATCTTGGTTTTCAGACAGAAATAATGCACCTCTCTGTTTTAACCATAAACTTCCTCTGTGTTCAAATAGAAATGAGGATAGTATAAAAAAAGTGCTTTTTTTCTCCCCAGCTGAGGATTTCCTCTGCCCCCAACTCTCCCAAGGCTTGGCTGGGATCATTTGGGATTTGTGAAGGACCAGGGGCTCTGGTTTTTGGCGTCCTCCTGGACCCACCGGTTCGTTCCTCCTTTGGTTTCCTCGACCCTAAATGTGGGAATTTTTGAGGACAGGGCTCCCTCGCGTGGTGGCACCACACAAACCTCAGCTGCTTCCCCTGCGAGGAAAACCCCAAATTCCCTTTTTTTCTCCCGAGAACAGCAGTTTTCACACAGTTGTGTAGGGATCTTTCCCACTGCTGGAGAGACTGAGAAAAGAGAATAAACATCACTGAGCTCTTCTGTTCCTTCCAAACCACATTGGGATTATAACTCCCAAAACATCACGGGAGTTGTTGTGTTATACACAAGTCTAGAGAACTTCAAGCCAAGCAAAGGTTTAAAGATTTTATTTCCATTTTTCTTTTGCTAAATGTTAACTCTTCCCGAGGCTCCAAATAAGTTTTTGACTTAGTGTTGTGGAAAATAGAGAGCAGGTTATTAATACGGTGCTGTAGGAAAATCAGTGTTCCTAATGAAAATCAGTGTGCTCAGAATAGGACAAAATTTGGCAATCAACTACTGTTGCTTCGTGAATATTAATTAAATTACATCAGTATATACAGTGTGTCTATACGGTATATATAGACACTCTATATGAACTGATAATTCATTAAACATATATAATAAAATACATTTTTATATATTATTTATAATCACTAAACTGCTCTATAAATATATGTATATTAAATATATATTTAATGTATTATCAGTTCAGATTGAAAACTTTGGCCGTGGTTATCCACGTGCACCTTCATGATGTGAAACTTGGGTCTACTCAGTGTCCATTGCATGAGGCACTTCCAGTTTTCTGTCGTGGAACTTTTTTCCTTAAAATTCAGCTGGTGAGCTCATCTCTCTTCTGCAGTCAGTGGGAATTAGTCCTGTCTTTACAAACTGAATTTTCATGGAGTTTAGCCTAGATGAGACACAAAAAGAAGAAATTTCCATCCTCTCACTGTTTCAGTGTCATAAGGGGGATGAGACTGTTTTCATATTTCATAGCCAAAACTTGTATCATCAATTTTTTCTTTTTAATTGTAGGTATTTTCTTCTTTTGAGAAATTACTGTTTCTTCTCTCCTAGTTTCACAGTATTTAAAATTAGATTTGCCTTAAAAGGTATTGGACTTGGGAGAATTTATTAAGATTTTCCATTTTTATTTTTCAGTTCAATAGCGGGTATTTCACTGATAGATTCAAGGCCTTTTTCCTTTTTTCTCTCTATGAACGCACAATTAAATACTCAGCTGTAGAGTATTTAACCACCAAACCCTGTCCCTCTGAGCTGGTCCTTTTGGGGTCAGGGGTTCCAAGCATCCTCTTCCTCATGTTTAGAATCCCAGAATGGTTTGGGTTGGAAGGAACCTTAAAGCTCGTCTCGCTCCACCCCCTGCCAATGGCAGGGACACCTCCCACTAGACGAGGTTGTCACCAAAGCCATCACATTCCCAAAATATTGTCTGGTTGAAGTCAGATCTGCTCTTTGGGATCATGGCTGTGGACAACCAGACTTTCCACACGTAGGGAACCACAAGCAAAGCTGCTTTTTCTTGCCTGGTGGTAAAGACACAGTATTGGAATTATTCTCCGTTTTCTTCTCTGCTGAAAATTATTCAGGGAGGAAGCTGAGCTTTTAACGCTGAGCTCAGGACTTGTTTTGTCCTCTTTCCACTTGCCATGGGAGGGTGGAGAGGCTGCAGAGATGGCACCTGACACTTTTCCGTGCCTTAATTATGCCTCCCTGGATGGGGGAGATTTTGAGAGTCCTTGCCAGAAATCCAGAAGACGAACGGGACTTTCCACGCTTCTTGCTTTCAGATGGTTGTTTATTAAAGCTTATCAGAGAAACAGAGTCACTGATGTGACCCAGACACAGCACAGAGCAGGGAATGAGAGAGAAAAGCCAAATTATCAAGATTACACAGCCTTTTAAAGGTAAATCACCCAACGAAAACCCAAAACGAAAGATATTTTTACTTTTCTACCAATGTTCAATGAATCTCCTTGTCACGTAGAGAGAAACTGCGGAATTTTTTCACCCAATCATCTCAATCCACTTTCACTGCAGAACATGAAGTAATAGAAGAAGGTGGTCTGGAGAACAACAACAATCCTCCATTTTAGAGTTTTTGCTTTTTATCTATTTACTATATTAACAAACCCAACACCTCTAAATGTTCACCCTGTGACAATCTTACATAATGTTCTATCACCTAATTCACACCAGCGTAGATTCTGCTTCTTCCCAGAGAGTAGACAATTTTCTCCATGGACGAAGGTCAAAGACAGGGTTGTCCAGAGGAGTAGAACCCTTCAAAACAGGCAGAGAAATATTCCCTGCACTTTGGACTCCCACAGCACCCAGCACCCTCCAAGTGTCCCCACGGAGCGTCTGTGCCACGCTGCCCGAGGCCAGGGATCACTCCCGAGACAGATGCCTTCGGAGGCGCAGACGTATGTGTTTCTGCTTTGCAAAAAAAATTAAAATATATTACAAAAAAAAAAAAAAAAAGCCACCAAAACTCTTGCAGTTTAGACAGCTGGTCTGGCAGTTGGTAATGTGAAGGCCTATTAAAATATTTATGCTGTTTGTTATTTAACTTCATTTGTTTTTTCCAAAGAATTTGGAAATGGGCTGATTAAATAAAATCGCGTGAGGCTGCCCGGGTCGGGAGTGACAAGTATTGGCAGAAATTTGGGAGCACTGGCAGCACAGGGGACTAATATTCTGTCTTTCACTCTCCTGAAATCTCGTCGTTCTGTTTGCCTTCTGAGCGAGAGGAGGTGCTAATAAATACGCTGAAAATATTTTCACACTTCTGCTGGGTGGAATTTTGATTCGGGAGCTGGGGCACAAAGGCCTGGCTTCATGGAAACTTTGGAGTCGGTGACAAGGCTCCCTTTGACTCAGCCCCAGCAGTGGAAATCAATGTTGAAAATGACACCCCCACCTCAAAGTTTCAGTGGTTTGTTATTTTGGGTCCTCACAGAACTTGCTGTGTAAGTTTTAGTGAGGGATTCAACTTTCAACTTCTTAAATTTCTCAGCTGTTCAAACTGTGATGTCCCAGAGTTTGGACAGGTTTCAAGGATCATTTCATTGTTTTCCAACAGGGAGCAGCTCTCATGGAAATGCAGAGTGGGGATTTGGACTGGAGAAAAGTAAAACCATTAAAATTTGGTTTAGCATCCTCAGGGAATGATGATCATAAAATCCCAGAACCATTCAGCTTGGAAAACCCTCTCAGACTGTGGAGTCCAACCATTCCCAGCACTGCCAAGGCCACCACTGCCCCGTGTCCCCAAGTGCCACATCCACATGGATGATAAATCCCTCCAGGGATGGGGACTCCCCCACTGCCCTGGGCAGCTGTGCCAGGGCTGGACAACCCTCTGAGGGAAGAAATTTTCTTGATATCCACCTTAACCTCCTCTGGCCAAACTTGAGGCTGTTTCCTCTTGCCCTAACCAGCAAACCTGCCATCACCACTTAAAAATTTACAAAAGGGAGCTGTTAAAAATCAGAGGGAGGGAATCCATGTGTCAGCTCTGGGTAAAAGTTGAACAAATAGGATTTTTCCGTGTGTTCAGGGGCGCCCATGTTGGATGTGCACATCCTCGTGTTGTTCAGGAGCTGGGGCGCTCCATATACAGCAGGAAAATGGGAAAAATTCATGATGGAATGGCAATTAAAAAGGTGTTTTCACAAGAATGAAAACCAAAAGAACTGATCACCAACAATGGCCAAGTTTTGAAACATAGAGAAATGATGAGAATGAAAGAGGGGGGAAAAGAGGATAATGAAATCCCAAAATTGCTTCTTTTCCAGTACCTCACTTGAAGGACAAACTTCCTTGAAAAATGATGTAAATTCATTAAAAAATAATGATTATCTAATCAATCTGCAGTTCAGCTGGATACTTTCTCAGTCCCAACCCTGGGTTTTGTTCCCCCCTTGGCTTTGGACACCCGAGGGTGCTGTGGAAGCTCTAGGACCGAGCCCAAGAGGTCAAGTGCAGGCTGTGTTCAGAGGTGGTGACAGAGCATGAACAAATGGTGCCAGACACGGGGAGATCGAATTAGTAAAGCTTGGTTTTGTGTCAGCCAGAGATAATATGGTGTGAAATCATTTAATTAGGGAAAATCCCCAGATATTCTGGGAAACACAGAGGAGCAGACTGGAAGCGAGGCAATGTCGAAGTGGTCAAGGAGTGAATGCGGGAGTCTCCGTGGCCTCGTGTTGTTGCTGGAGGAGTGAGGAAAAGGGTGAATTATGTTCCCTGGTGGGCTGGAGTCCTGTTGGGTCTGCTGTGTGTGGGGCTCGTTTTGGAGAGCTGCTGTTTGAAGGCTGATCTTTATTAGGGCTTTTACACTGTGGTAAGTTGTTGAACTTTTATTTTAAGACTGAGAGTCTCTAACATGTTCTCACAGCAAGCTGTTTCCCAGACTCGCATGTATTTCCCCCAGAATTTGTGCAGAACCTTTTTTGGGAAGCTCAGCTCTTTGGAGTGTTTTGCTCTACCAGCCCCTTGGATGGGTTGGTCCCACGATATTTGACACTAAAATCTGGTTCAAGTTGTAGCAGCAGGGAAAGCTCTTCCCTCTTCCTCTCTCCTTCCTCTATTCATTTTAAACTTTTGTAGGATCCTTGGATAGTTTGGGTTGGAAAGGTTTTACTCACAGTGAAAATAATCTGGAGGCACTTCCTTTTATAGGAAGTGTAAGTCTTTATTTTTAAGTCATTTTAGTGGAGCTGCATTTCCTACCTCTTCATCCCTTTTGCTCCCGTGAAGTTCGGAAAAGCAATTCATAGCCTGAAAATCTCTCAGCATTTTTAACGGTTTTCCTAAATGTTTTATTCCTTCTTCCTTAATTACTCGTGGTCATTTGAACCCACAGTAATTAATTTAAGGGAGAGTGGATGCAAATCCAGTACCTGGACTGTCATTTTTGGTGTTCAAACAGATAACATTTGTATTTTTGCTTTTGTTACTAATTTCCTTTAGGAATAGTTTTCTTTAAAATACTGAGAAACTATGGTTATATATGTATATATATATTTATATAACTTTAAACTATTTATGTGTTTTCCTTTCATACATAAAGGATAGAGGAAAGCTGGTGACCAAGGTAGCTAGGTAGGGAAAGAAGAATTAAACTTTTCTCTTTTACCTCAAAAGAAAACCTTCTGAGCAGCTCAGGGAGCTCCACATATTTTCAATTATTGAAATTAAAATGATATTTGCCTTTTTCCAAATGACTGAGGAGAACAGTGGCCTGAAAAGGGGTTGATTTGGTTAAAAAAATGAACAGAAAATATGATGATGCATGGCCCTGACAATGCTTGTCTGTGTAAGGCGGCGAGATGTGTGTCAGCAATTCCTCCTCAAATCCACCAATATAAAAGCTTAAAAATTCTCTCCTGATCCCATGTGCTGCATAATTCACTTTTAGGATCTAAAAATAAAGCCCGGCTCTTTGCAGCACTGCGCACATGCTGGAGTGGAGTAAACACGTGTTCAATCTGTTCCGAGTTGTCTGATTAAAATTATCGTGGTGTGAAGGAAGGAGGCAGGAGGGGCACAGCCGAGCATTTCAGAGAGCAGAGAGGTGTTGAAATGCCCTTGAAAATTAAAACTGTGGAGGCTGTGCATGTTAAAATTATTAGGGTTCACGTGGGTGCAAAGATGTTGACAACTTGAACTTGAAATTTCTTACAAGCGTGGCCTTAAATAAATTTGGATTAAATCAGCAACAGGAGGTGAAACCGTGTTTGATGAAATTGTCTGGCAAATTGGTTTTAAGTCTGGAATTTCATTTTCCAAACAGAACACTGTGGAGAGGGCAGCAACAAGCAAAAATGAACTGCAAGTTATTTTACTGTTCAGGGAGACAAGAGACTCTTTATAGTTCTGCTCTAAAGCTTAATTTTTAGGACCTGTATAAATAGAATCCAATCCACCAACTGATTTGGAGAGGATAATCCATCAATATTTAATTTGGTGAGAAAGAAAAGGCTTTAAAATAATAAATGTAGTTCATGAATCAGATGCACCGTTGGGTTCCGTTATTAAATGTAGATGTATAATATCGGTGGCCTCGTGTTTGTTATTTTAATAATTCTAATTAACTTCTGGTAATTGTGGTGGACCTGCTGCCAACTATCCCGGCTATGATCATTACTCAGGGTTATTATTTTCTGTAGACAGTCAGCCAGTGAATAGAGGAAGTTTTATGGCAAACTAAACTTAAATAGCACAAGAAGGTTTTCTTGTTGAAGAAAAATGCCTCGTGGTGAACTTCATCATGATCTGTGTTTAAGGGCTGTGGAGAGATCCAGGCGATCTTTAGGATAACGCAGTAATTTCCAAACTCCCCATAAACAATATTTCACCCTTTCTCCTTGATTGGGGATGAGGAGTGAGATTTGTGTGGAGAAGCAGAAGCTTTCTCCCTCACAATTAGCCCACTCCTCTTGTCTCCGTCTCTTTATGGCCCCACACTCCATTTTTCATGCCGTGGTTTTAATGGTGACGAACCAGGACACTCCAGCCTGAGCTGCTGCAAACACCGAGACAGAAAATGAATCCATTGGTGGATGCAGGGAGAAATCCTTCACTTGTCTGAAAGACACTTTAGTGCCCGAGAAATCCATTGGAGTATGGAGCTGCTGGTAAAAAAAGATCTATTAAATGGATGTGTGATTTTGTCTTTCCCCTTGGTAGCCTGGGAGGCTTCTCCCACACTGGAGATGGCACTCAGAAGCAATTTTCCATGTCTGCATGAGGTCTTTCTGCAGCTGCAAAAATTCTGCCCCATTTCAGCTGGGGAAGTGTCACAGGTTGGAGTTTCCCATCGAAGACGTGCTCTGTGCAGGAGAGAAACCCCCAAAATGTTACGATATCCAATTTCCAATTCATTGAAAACGTTGCTATCTCTGAAAGTTGGAAAAATTTATTCTTCTGCCGCAGCAGTTTTTCCATGGGAAGGAACAGTTGCAAATGCAGACGTTTATTTCGTTGAAACAAAACCCTACAAAACTTTTAATTTGAAAAAGAAATTTTAAAAGTAAATTTTCGGTGGTCTTTCAGGGTAGATTGTTCTTGTGCCTCTTCAGAGCAGACCGAGTGGAACACAGCACCAATTCCTTCTAGAACAATTGACTTTCAAGAATCCATCACGTTCCTTAGTGGAAGGTTGGTAATCTCCAAAATGTTGTTCTCATCTTTCTAGCTGAACAGATGAAGGCAGGAATAATGTAGAAAAATGTGGGACAGAGGCAGAGCAGAGCTGGGATGCGTGGGGGCATCAAGCCATGGCTGAGGACTTTAGGACAGTCTAAACATTGCAAACATCCTCTGGTGAGACCTGAAATCTGGTGGTGGGACAAGGAAAATAAAACCACTTTCCTAGCAGTTTGTGTGAGTGGATTTAAAGGGCAGATATTGTCTACTTTAAATTTGGAAATAGAAAATTTTGTAAGGAAATGGAATTAATCCCCAAAGTGGGTTTGGGGTGTAATTGAAGGCTCAAATAAAAAGGCAACTCAGAGTGGATTTAGGGATTGCAGCTGCTGAGGGAGATGTGTTTGTGACACCCTATGAGTACAAAGTCAGGCTCTCATCAGGTGGGATTACTGGCACTGAGGGATAGTGCCCATTAAAATAACTGCTAATTCCTTGTGCCAGCTGCACTTCCTTCAAAGCACGTTGCGTTGGGAGAGAGTTACCGAACTCCTTCTGAGCCTCATCTTCTATTTGCCCATCAGAACATCCACGCAGTTATTTGGGGCATCTTCGAAGTGTTTCAGTGCTTTGGAGTAGATCCTGGAGATAACGCGCTCTCCTTCGATAGTTCCACGTGCCTGTGCATGGCAGTGGGGGAAAATGAAGCCCTCACCTCCCAGGGATCCTTCCCTCTCTTCCTGCCCATCCCACCAGCGAGTGCAAACTCCGAGATCACGCAGAACCTATGGATTCCTCAAAAGAAATTAGTCCCAAGTGGTTTTATCTCATTTTCTGTGTATTGCCTGCTGCAATTTGGGCTCTTAATTTGTTTTTGCAAACGACGAATTTGATTTCCTGCTATCAGTGAGTGTCTGCCTGTCGGAAGGCTCCAAGCATGACTGGCATAATGAAAAGTCTTTCTTGCTTCGGAGTTGGAACTTTGTGTATTAAGAACTTCCCTCTGTCTAATAACCAAGATCAGATGGCAGATCTTCCTATTTCTCCACTCCAAGTTGTAGTTAATCTTTATCATCAAAGGGAATAAGAATGATACTCATCAGGGTACAGCGAGAGTAGAAAAAATAGGTGGAAAATTTAGTAAATGGCAAATCTCAGTAATTTTCTTTGTTTGACTTACTATAAGATCCAGGAGTTTAAAGTTCTATTGCTAAAAAAATATTTGTGACCTCTTAGGGGTTTCTTTTGGTTGCTGGAAATGGATGTGGGTGGTTCTTGAGCTTTTTTCTCTGCTTGAAGTATAAATCTGGTTTGTTGTCATTTGGAAAGTGTTCATGTCGGATCTACAACAGAATTCTGCTTTTTAGTTGGTGGGGACAACACAGAATAAAGCACAATACTCTCGGTTGCTCTCAGCAGATGGGAGAATTATTCTGAGTGGATTTTTAGGTGTCCAGGTGAAGTTTGTTTTGTTCTCAGGTAGGTGCTGTGAAGTTACCCTGTTCTCCCCCACAGTGGAAGTAACACAATTGCCCCTGGGGGCTGTTTGTGGCTCCTGTGTGTAAAAACGCTGCTTCCCAGTTCAAATATTCCTTGCAGGCAGATGGGAGGCATCCATGGAATTGTTCAGCTTGGAGAACCCCTCCAAGGCCATCAAGCCCATCCCTAAACCGCGTCCCCAAGTGCCACGTCCACAAACAAACACAACTCGAACCAACGAGGTTCTCAGATTTCCAGCAGCTCCCCCTCGACAGCTTATTTTTTTAAATTTTTTTTTTTTTAATCTACATCTCAATTACACAGCGAGATGTTCTTTTTAAAAACTTGTTTGTTATTAAGATATAAATCTACTTATTTTAGTCATGTAGTGCACGGCGGCGTAATGCAATACAAGAAGATTACAAGCTGATGGTGAGATGTTAATAACAGTAACACAAAACATTAAGGCAAGTGACATTTACATAAGTATCTTGATCTTAATACATGTAATTTACATATGAAAATTTAATCACCATAGAGATAAACAGCTGCAATGTTTAATTAAACTCTCCACACAAAATCAGCCTGCAAGAAGTAGTTTGTCACTGCTAATTTATCACAATTCTCATAAGTATTCTTTAAAATAAAAATGCAAAATAAATGACTCTTATTGATAATTTAACTTCTGGTTACTTTATCGTATTCTCAACAGGCTTTGATGATACAATTACGATATGAAGATTCCAGGCTCATTTTCTCACCATTTAGAAGACAAAACATAAATATATGGAGAACAAATGTATTTGTTTACAGACTTAAGGGTCAGCAGTGTGGCAGCACCAGAGCACAATTTAGGCAAATTTAATGCTGTGATAAGTTATGTGTAATGAAGGGCTGGGAGTCTCTCTCCGTGGGGCTGTTTGAGGAGGAAACAATTAGAGGTGAAAATTAATGCTGGAATTATCCCGGAGTCGGAACGGGCTCCACATCCCTCCCTAAACCACTTATTTTGGGAATCAGAGATGTGCTGACATTCAGGAGTTATTGAAGCCCGGACTTTGCTCCTAGTGATGAGTTTTAAAGCCAAACAAAGCGCTCTGTGTCCTGAAAGAAACAATTTCCACGTCTTTCCAGGGAAATTCTTCAAGAATATTAAGATTAGAAGGTTGGCTGAATCCTCTTCACAGCCCTAACAGCAGAAAAAGAGCTTTTTGGTAACTTCAGGGTAGGTGGATAACAGCAAAAAAAGAGATTTTGGTAGTGTCAGGGGAGGTGGGAAAGGAGAGCAGATATTTAACATTTAGTACCTGAAAATACGTATTTTTAGGTGTGAAATTTATTCTCTCCCCAGAAGAACAAACTGTGTAATGAGGCTGGGTCAGATGGAGCTTCTGCATATGCTGAGAATTTATATATTGTTTATATATCAATTTCCTGAGTTTCCTATCCCATGGCAACCCCAGAACTCTGAGGAACCTTGGTGTGCATTTGGCAAATTCACTTTTATGGACCCATGGAAAAGAGGAGTCTTGGAAAATCCTATTTTTGCCTCGGGTTTTGATTTTTCTCTATTTATTTCTCATATCTCTTTTTGTATAAGTTTTGGTTAAGGATGTGATCATTAAAGGTTATTTTTATGCCTAAAGATGATGCCCAGATCACAGAGAGAAAATGGGATTATCTGGTCCTGAGTTCAAAAATCCTTATTCTCAATTATGAACCTGTTTAATTAAAGTAAAACTGGGTTAAAGTCAGCTTTTTATTTATAAATGAACCTTGTAGGAGAACTAGATGTGAGGGGGAAAACCCCTAATAAGTAGAAATTAGGTGTCACTATAAGGATAATCAATACCATGCTGAAAAAAAAGAATTTTAAAGCAATGTAGCTTTTTGTTTGTTTTATTCCGAATTTGAATTTTGCAACGTAGGTGGAATTAAAAATGAAGAAAGGGATACATTAGAAAATCATGGGAGAGAGGCAAAAGTTTCCCTCTTAGTGATGTTCTGCTTCACAAAAACCATTGGAAATTAAAGAGGAAATATTCTCAATATTAGGAAAACTCCATTTCACCCTTGATTTTGGTGTGGTTGAAACGTGTTGGTGGCAGCTGATCCTGAGTGGCAATTTCCTGGCTCTGCTGTTAATTGCTCTGTGTTACAATCCTCATGATTTGAGCTAGAACAGAGAGATTTAGGCACAGTTCCCCAGCAATTCCAATATTTGTGTCCAACAAAGCAACCGGGACGAAGATTCCAAGGTGTAATTCTGTATTCCCAACATTCCCAGTTCCAGGTTCGGACAGTTTGGTGAGAAACATGAGAGCTGTAGGTGCAGAATCTGTCAGTGCTGAGAGAAGAGGTGCTAATAAAAGTGGGGTTTTGAGTAGATCTATTTGTAATTATATATTTGGAAATATTTAATTGCAGCCTGAAGAAAACAAGGGGCAAATCTTTACAAAAGTAACATTTCCCACTATTGTTTTGCAGTCAATATAAGTGCAAAGGTTTCATGTTATCACCTGAGTGTGTTTGTAAAGTTATTTAATTCAGTGATTTGGGCTAATTATTGTTAAGGAATTGTGTGAAATTCAGGAACTGTCCCTCTATGAATTATTTTTTAGCTCATTACCACTCGAAACGCAGAAAAATGAGTAGAAATCGACTCTGTAAGATCTGCTTGCTGCAAGGGCAACACCTATTCCAGTAGAAAAAAATGGCCAATTCCAAGTAGAATTCCAACAGTATTATTCCCCACACTCCAAAATTTTTTCTCCATATTTTTTTCCATATTTCTTTTTTTTTATTTTTACCTTACCATGATCTCTTTCTAGATATGTATTTCTCCAAAGTTCCTTGTCAGGGCAGGAATGTCTTTTTTTCCATTTTGAAGAACTGCAAGGTGAGGTTTTTCTGCACTTCAACCATTATTAAGCACTGTTTTAATGAAATTTTGGATACCCTTTTGGATGCAAGTCAACCTCCCACATCCAAGCTAACCTGGCTATTTGGAAAGCCTTCATTTAGATTGTTGATGGGGATGTGTTAATTATAAATGTATAATGCTTTATTGGGCTAGGGGACGTTTTTCCAAATGGGGAGATGGAATTTCTCCTTCTGGATGGTCAATGGTTGGATAGAGAGACTGAAACCCTGGGCATCAGCTCACATGAGGCCATTTATTTATTTATTAAGGATTTAGGAGCTCCAGCATCCTGCAAAACCAGGTCCAGCTGCACAAATCCATTGGTCCATGAGATAACGATGGCCAAGAAATAGATATTTTTGGATTGCTTTTTGTTTATTGCCTCGTGGCTGTGCAGCATGGTGCTGAGCTGGCCTTGAGGGTGCTGTAAGAAGGGTCTGTGGGAGGTGTGTGAGAGAGAATGTCCTCTGGCTTTCCAAATGGATCATGAAACCATTTAGGATGGAAAAGACCTTTAGGATCAAGTCCAGCCTAACGGGTGGGTTTTGTTAAATTGATGCCTGGACCGTGGAAAGACTGTGCAGGCAGCATGCCTATTTCCGAATATAAAATACATCCCCATGGAAAGTGATTCAGGGTTTCAAGGCTTGTTTTTGGGGTGGCAGGGACCTCAGCCCCTGCTTCTTCCTCTTCCTTGTTGGCACGTGCCTTCTGTCAGTGTTAATGAGCTGTGGGACACTCCCTACCCACACCTTGTGCTGGGAACACCCCTGAAGCTCCAGGGGGATCCCTAAAATCCCAGCCAGGGCAGGCTCTAGGCTGCACTGACAGACAGAGAAGCTGCCACTGCTCCTGGGCAGAGCCAGGGATGCTCAGCAGGACATTCCCTTCTCCCTTGGCATGGGAAACACCTTGCTTTGGGAAACCTCTTGCATGACACAGGCTTGGTTATTCCATCCCTGATCCCTGTAGATCCCATGTAATCCTGGAAATTCTGGTGTAGAACTCCCCAGCCCCTGGCCAGCATCCTTTGCTGTGCCCTGGAGACCCCAGGCTGATGGGGTGACCCCTCCATGTCCCTGCCCTTTTGGTAGCACTGATAAAGACACATCCCTATCCTGCTTAAGAGGGGCTTTCTGTTGGCTGTAGATGAATTAACTGCTGTGTTGATTAGATTTACAAAATCTTTCGGGATAAAAGTATTAAGGAAATACAGAATGATTAAAATCCAGCACTGAAAAATGCAGGAAGAAATCTGTATTTCCTCCTCTGTCTGGGAAACCAGCGAATTAGTAAAGCTGTGGACCAGGAGTCCGCAAGGAGATGATTTTCTTGTGTCTTTTAAGTGACAAAGTATGAGACAAAGTCTGAAAGGGTTGGGCTACCAAGGACTGTCTCCTTTAACGACGATCTCCATCATGCTGGATATAAATCTTTGCTGCCAACAGCATAAACATAAATTGAAGCAGTGATTATAATGCAAACCCACTTTATTTATCTGCAAAATCCGCTCGCACTCGCGGTGGGAGTGTAGATTTTCTCCTGTGAGAAGTGATCGGTCCCTCGGGACATCTTTTCTCCCTGTCCCTTGATGATGTCAGTGAGTGGCTGATTAGCTGCTGACACATGAAATTATGGGGGATCAGGAAGGTTAATGAAAGGCTTCTCTCTCCAGCCATGCCCATGCACTGTCTCCCTCTCTCCTCCTTGGCTTTCGGTGGTTTGGTGACCTCGGTGACAAAGTCAAGAGAGAAAACACACACTATCATAGCAGTGCAGCCTAATCAGTGGTTCTCTGTTAATATCTAATTATTTAATAAAGGGGAGATGAATTATTTGTGGCCCAGAGTTTGTCCCAACGAGGGCTGCTCCAGGGAAGCGCTGTTCAGCTGTCCCTGCAGCGCTGTCATTGATTTGCTCTCATGTTGAATGTGTTTTTGCCCGTGTGATTCGCACAGGAAATCCTGGTTTGTGTTGAAGACAGAGGGTTTGTCACTCCCAGGAAGAGCACGGGGTTGTGTTGGAGTCACCAGAGGGACAGACTGACCTGTGCAGGTCCGGTGGGACTGTCTGTGCCCTGGGTGGTGGTGGCTGGAGCTCAGCTTGGAGAGGGGTCATTGCCAGCCTGCTGTGAGGGCTTGATCCCTGCAACTCCTCTGTGCTCTTCCCAAATATCCTGTAGTGGGAATATCTGGTGTAGAACTCCTGATTTTACAGTTCCCCAGCTCCATCTCTGTGTCCAGAGATTGGATTTTCAAGGAACTCCTTTCTTTGTGCTTCCTGTGGGTCAGAAGGGACCCATGAGGATCATCAAGCCCAACTCCTGGCCCTGCACAGGACAACCCCAAAATCACACATCAAGAGGGTGCTGTTGGGTCAAACTATGCCTTGTCCAGTCTTCTTTCTTCTCCCCTGGTCTCTGCCTCTGATTGCAGTCCCTGGCAGCTGAGGGTATTTGTACCTCTTAATTTAAATCATCCTCCTTTAAGGATTCAGCTTAGAAAAGATTTTCTAAGTCAGCACGAGCCTGACCTTAACATATGTCAGGCTTTCCACTGGGTGGGTGAAGATTATTTCCATCCTAATTACTGTTCCAAAAGTTTTTCCTTCCCAGTTGCACCCAGTTCCTGCAGCTCCTTCCTCTTTGGGCTTTCCTTTGTGTCACACTCCAACCATTTGGAGCTTTTATCTTCCTGTGGGGAAAACCAAGTCGTTGAAAATTTGTTTTACTGAAAGGATTGTTCTCAATATAAATTTAAAAATTTATTTCAGAGTATGAATTTCAGTTCTGAAACTCAGCTCAGAATTTCAGTTTTGGGCTGCCCCATCCCTGGAAGTGTTCAAGGCCAGGTTGGATGGGACTTGGAGCAACCTGACTGGGGAATAAAACAAGACAGGTTTTAGTGTCCTGGCAGAGAAACATCTGCTGGATGGCTCCTTTGCTACTTCCTTGTGCCTCTGGACCACACTGACCCTGGGATGGTTGGGAAGTGAATCTTGGGACAGGAATTGGAGCTGAGGGTCCCTTTTATCCCTCTGTAATGAGTGACACGAGCGTTGCAGCAGCAAAGTGGATGTTGGCCAGAGAAAGGGAATTATTTGACAGGCAAAGATGTGGGAATAATTCACCCAGGCTGCATGAGAAATGTCATTGTGCAGTTCTGGGTGCTAAAGGGGTGTCACAAACCTCGAGTTCTGGGTGTGATCCAGAGGAAGCCACAGATATTTACTGTCCTACAATGGCTTCTATTTCTCTTTGCTTTTGATTTTGCCTGTGTTTGTTTTACCCCTGTTGCTGAGCAGCTCCAGAAGCCCTTGGCTGTGTTTGTGTGTGATTAAAACGGGCCAGATCCACGGCCCTGCTGGGCTCCTGATAAAGACGGATCTTTCTGCTCAGGGGAGGATGTGGAGCCGCTCTCTCATTTCCAAATCCATGGCAAAGGCAGCCTTTGGCTCAGCTGAAGGACCAGGGGCCTCCACACCCACCCTGGAATCAGCTTTTTCCAGGAGGGATAATTCAGAGAGGGGAGAAAATGCCTCCTGCCCTTGGGCTGCAGGCAGGACCTGGTGACATGGAGAAGTGCTCCAGAGGTGCCACCTGGAAAGTGGCACTGTGGGATTTTAGAAATTATCTGGCTGTGAGGTTTTGGCTCAACATTTGTTCCCCTGGCACCTTAGCAGGTGTGTGAACTTAATTATTTTTAAGTGCAATAGTATGAAAAAGTAAAGTCCCAAAAAAATAGGAGCAAACTTTTTTTCTTCTTGTCGTTTATGACAGAGCTATAAAAGCAGATTATTTTATTTTTATTTTAAATTTGTTCTCTATCCTGTGTATATTTTATTTTATTTTTTATTTCAAAGTAAAAAGCCCATGGAAAGTGAAGCAATGGAGGTTTTTAAAGCTGAGCTCTCAGCACCAACCCTTCCTCCACATCCCATCTTGTCTGGTTGGGATGGAGAGTTTGGAGCAGGATATTCCCAAAATTTCCACAGATAAAGTGCTTTTCCTTGTGCTGAAACAACACCCACAAATAACAAGCCCAAGTTGTCAATATCCTGCTTTTTTACCCTTCACTTCCTGACCGGAGCAATGGGACATGGTCCTTTCTAAATATTGTGATTTTTCACCACATCCTGAATTAAGCACATGAGGTGATTTAGGCTTGAAGCTTCTGCAGAAGAGAAAATTGTTCTTTTATTATTATAATAGACCACAATAAACTCAGTTTGCACTTCTACAGTGGGGAGTTTTGTAGCTGGAGGAGTGGACAAGAATTCTTTTACAGTGTTATCAAATGGCATCATAGAAGAGCAAAAAGCATCTCATTTTCCAGGCTGTTTCTTTTGCACATCCTCTTTGAGCTGATAAATATTTGTATTGAAATCTGGGGTTCTGTTTGGAGCATCAGCCACAACAGTGATCCAGTGAGTATCACTTGATCTTAAATGAGCTGATTTTTGTGTGTGCAAAGGTTTTCCAGCCTGAGTTCGCACAACCTTACAACTCTGGATTAAAAACAACTATTAATTCATGCTAATGGCATCTGAAGTGCCATTTCTGCATGAAAATACCGGAATATTGATGTTAAAAGAGTTCCTGTATCACTCAGTACCTGTGGAATCTGACACACAGCTGAAATAATTGTACAGAAATCTCTGCAATCCCCTGTGCATTTTCATCAAAAACACTTCTGGATTGTTCAAAGAAAAACTTACAGAACTTGATATTGTCGGAAAAGTTCTGCCTTTCTCCACATGTTATGGATTTAAGCTGAAAAAAAGTAGATTTAGATTGGATTTTAGGAAGAACTTGTTGGCTGGGAGGGTGGGGAGGCCCTGGCACAGGGTGCCCAGAGAAGCTGTGGCTGCCCCTGGATCCCTGGAAGTGCCCAAGGCCAGGTTCGGGGCACTCTGGGATAGTGGAAGGTGTCCCTGCCCATGGCAGAGTGTTGGAAGATGATCTTTAAGGTCCCTTCCCACCCAAACCATCCTGGAATTCCATGATTCTGCAAACCTTTCAGCTTTCCCCGCTCTCGGTGACACGTTTGAAGGACAGGGCAGATCAGCCTCCTCCTGTTCCAGTGCCCACTTGCCATTCCCACAATGGTGGTTGATTTAAAAAAAATGGAAAAAAAAAAAAAGATTTACACAGATTTTGTGCCCCAATTAGCACTGCTAATTGGGGCACACAAGTAAATTGCACTCTACCCTGTGGAGATTGTCAGGCAGTCAACCAGAGCACTGAGTCACCGAGAGCGTGACTCTAACCCTGAGTTACGGCTTAATCAGGTGCAAAATCCGAGGAGGTCCCTCCAGGAAGGACAAGTCCTCTGCTGGGTATCAATGAGAGAAGCTGCTGCAGGGGTTTTGCTTAGTTTTAATTTTTTTCCTTCTTTTTTTAAATTTTTTTTAAAGGCCAGAGTTTAAAATAAAACCTTGGGTAGCTGGGAAGGAGACTGCTGGTGTAATTCAGCATTTCAAATTAAAAGTGGGTTGGTTTAGGTTAGATATGAGAAAGTTTTTGCTGTGAGGGTGGTGAAACACTGGCAAAGGTTTTCCAGACAGGTGGTGAATGCCCCATCCCTGAAAATGTTCAAGGCCAGGTTGGATGGGGCTTGGAGCAATCTGGAAGAAGGCTGGAAGCAAATCGTGAGATAAACTGGTTTTGGAGGTGCATTTTTTGACCTGTCAGGTATCACAAAAGGCTGGTGGTGTGAGAGGGAAGTGCAGGTGATGCTGCCCATCCCTTTCCTGAGGGAAGAGATCTGAAAAGTCCCTGGGCCACTTGGCTCCTCAGGGATGAAATATTAGCCCATATTTTTCGGTGTCATGTAAAGCACAGGAATCAATTTAGGTCCGTCCTGCTGCATGTGGAGAAAGAGAAACCTATTCTCCTAACTGCCAAACAATTATTTATTTAAAAAATATGATTAAATCAGTCAAACCTTTTCTACTTTTTCCACCATGGGGGGGATCTCCTTACAGAATGGAGGTATTTTCTCCAATATGCAGATAAGGGAATATAATCCAAAAATCTTGTCTCAAAAATCAAATCTGGATCCTGTAGCACAAAGAAAAGCCAGACTTCTATCGCTAAATCCAGCGTGGAAAAGTCCCTCCTCTCTCCCACCTCCAGGTCATGGGCAGCAGTGTCCATTTGAAAAGACTTTTTGGGGGGGTTGGAGTCCATTTTGATAAGATGAGGGAAAAATTTGTCATTCAGAGGGGTGGTTTAGGTGTAGATGTTTTTGCTGCTTGAGGGGAAAAAGTGAGCAGGCATTTTGCAAAGGAGAACACGGAATCAGGGAATGGTTTGGGTTGGAAAAGCCCTCTCAGACCATCGATTCCAACCATTCCCAGCACTGCCAAGGCCACCACTGCCCCGTGTCCCCAGGTGCCACATCCACAGGGAGGATAAATTCCTCCAGGGATGGGGCTCCACCACTGCCCTGGGCAGCTGTGCCAGGGCTGGACAGCCCTTTCCATGAAGGAATTTACCCTCATGTCCAATCTAAACCTCCCCTTGAGGTCATTTTCTCCTGTCTTATTGCTTGTATCAGTGAGCCACTGATTCAGAATTTGGTTTTGTCCGTTTCTAGAGAGGGTTGTGCTACAAGCCACAACACCCATGAATGCACACAATGTGATAAATAATGCTGTGTTTGCCATAAAACAGACAAATTCCATCTGTATCACAGATTAAATATTTTTATCCCTATTTTTTGATACAACTGTGGCTTGTTGTGAGTCATTAAATCCACTAGATGGTGGTAAAGACCACCGACTTTATCCTCCTGCAGCAAGAAAGTAAAACGAAGACGTGAAAAAAGTTAAGACCACATAAAAAACCCCAAACCCAGCCCCGAACCCATATTCTCCTCTCTGTGGTGTGTATTGCAGCCAAGAGCAAGCGTGAGAAAGCAGTGATGCTTTTGGGCAGCATTATCATGTGAGGAGGAGCTCCCCACGTGAAAATGTTTTGTCAGGATAAATATGGAGGCAGACGATTATGAATCATTGTGGCAAGTTTTAATACAGATCAGAACCTAAATTAATCCTGCTCCAACTCATGGATCGTGGCTCTCCTTTGCCTCAGATACAAATGAATGGTAAACAGTATTTTGGCAATATTTAGGTTAATAATGTAGAACTGATTACTCAAGAAGAATGCTATCATCATTTAGCCAATTTATACCCTGCTCTGTGACAAATGAAAATTAATGTTGCTGTTTTTAAGATATCAAATGGGTCATGATTTTAAGAAAAATGATCACCCCTAAAGATAACTGATAATGATGGCTAAAGGCAAGGAGATCTGAGCAAGTTAGCAACATCCATAATTCCCTAAGTAAATCCAGTGGAAAAGCAAACAGAGCTTAGTGTGTCGGGTGGCTAAACAGGCAGCACTTTAGGTGTTGTTTGTTGGGTGCTTTTGTTGTTGTTTTAAGTGCAACATTCCCCATTAATTATTTGTTAGTCATTTCTCATTAAAACGGGCATGATTGATGGTTTTTCCCACATTTAGTAACCGAAAGCAGATTTCTGGGGTTGAGTACTGCGTGCTTTTGGTGCAGATGTAATGATTTATATCCCAGAATTGGTTGTTCTTGCTGGTAAGGAGTTGTGGAGTTGGTCTCTGCTGTCTCCGTGTTGTGCATTGATAAAGAAATGCTTTGTGATGAGCACTGGAGGTGATGTGATGAAAATTGCTGCAGGCGCTTGCAACAAGTGAGGGGTGAGAAACCCAACCAAAACAGGCAGGGACTTAAGACTTGTAAGGAAAAGAAAGTGTTCCTCCTTCTAGAAAGATGTGTTTTATATCACAACACTGTCTTGAAATGAGGCCAATCAAAGGGGTGTTGAGAAGATGTTAAACTGGTATGAACCTGTCCCCCATCTTTCCCAGTTCCCTTACGGAGGGCTGATCCCTGTGTGCCTCAGTGCAAGGCTGGAGTCACTCCAGAGCTCGGACTTGCTGCCTGCACCTCTCCTGTGTGCACGGCAAGTGTTGCTCTGCTTTCCCCATAAAATAATTTTAAAAGGTCTTGACCTTTTGCAGGACCAGAACAAACTCCAGCGGTCCGGTTCCTCCTCTGTAACTCGTCCTTCTTTGGGAGTGATTAATGGATGCTCTGGAATCCGTGTGTGAGCTTCCCGGTGGAGGCAGAGCACGAAGTGATGTCAAACAACGTCCCCATGCTTGCTGGAAAACCCCTCCTCTCATTTTTAAAGATTACATTGCGTGCTGTGGTTTAACCACATACCATATACTGATTATCAGAACCGAACTTTATTGATTTCAACAACTTTTGAAAGTGTAGGTGTCGCTGTTTTCCCCACGGACGAGTAGAGAAATGACACGAAGTCCAGGCTTAGGGACCAATGGATGATGATTTAATGAATTCTCAGAAGACTTTTATATGTTAGTTCTCAAAAGTGTATTAAATGGCATAAGGTAATTGGTTTTTGCCATCCACCCCTTGAGGGGATTGGTCAAGTTCTAAGACACACAGCTCTGAATGTTTTTCTAGTTAGAACCATAACAATTCTGCAAAACAACCTGCAGCTGCAAGAAGTTTACAAAACTGTAACATTGTTTTGAGTTACTTGCATGGGAAAGACAGAACTCTCACAAAATGCTGCAGAGAGCCGGAAAATCTCTCTGCTAAAGCTTTTCAGCATCCACATGTAGGCATTTAAAAGAGAGGGTTTTTTTGGGAATTATGTGGTGCTTATGGACCTTTTAGGATGGCAGACAAGTTCTTGACTGCTGACTTTCCTGTGTTCCAAGACAGAGGGATTTGGACTGGTTTTAGAACCATTTCTCTGCTTGTCCCCAGCCCAGCCCCAGTCTGGGTGACAGAGAGGGGCCATTCCAGCCAGCACCAAGAGGGACGGATCAGGATCCAAGCCAGCCTTTGTGACCTCGTGGTGATTTGTGGAGCCTTTTTAAAGCTGGGAATCTGCATTTCTCCTGGCTTACAGTGGCATTTTCACTCCCATTTCTTTTCCAGCTGAGTGCTGACCAGCTCTGGTACCCAGGCAGAGCACTTGGAAAGGTTAAGATTTTTAAAAGGCTGTGAAGGAGCACTCATGGTCAGAGCAGTGCTTAAAACCCAGTTTCTTTGGAGGATTGGTCCTGGCAAAGTTTCCTTTGCAAGTTACTCAGGGATGGAGCAAGGGTTTGTTATGTGGGGAAGAATTGTTCTTAGCTGTTTAAAAAAAGGCAAGAGAAGGCTCCAGGGAGACTTTAGAGCCCCTTCCAGTGCCCAAAGGGGCTCCAGGAGAGCTGGAGAGGGACTGGGGACAAGGGCCTGGAGTGACAGGACAAGGGGGAACGGCTTTAAGCTGCAGGAGGCTGGATTTAGATGGGATATTGGGAAGAAATTGTTGGCTGTGGGAGTGGTGAGGCCTTGGGAAGGTGTTCATGGCAAGGCTGGAGCAGCCAGGTGTAGTGGAAGGTGTCCCTGCCAGTGGTGAGGCCTTGGGAAGGTGTTCATGGCAAGGTTGGAGCAGCCAGGTCTAGTGGAAGGTGTCCCTGCCCGTGGTGAGGTGGGACCAGACGGGCTTTTAGGTCCCTGCTGCTTCATCAGTGGAGTGTCCTTTTTGAACATTCAGCCCCATCCATTGTTTCTGGGTCTTTTACTGAAGTTGTGTTAATGGCAGTGAAAAAGAAAAATCTTGGTGGATGAGGGAACAGTTGGTCATAATGGTTGTCAGGAGAATTGGGATATGGTTTCATTTGTTCCTAAATGGCCATGGGGAAAAAGCCGTAAGAGTAAAAAGGATTTCAAGGCAAAAGTGATGTCAGATTTCATTGTCAAATTCCTGCTTTGGAGAACAAGCCCTACAGATGTGTGCCTGAGGAGGGTGTCCCTGTGAGCCCGAGGACAGCCAGGACACTCCCAAAACAGCAGCCACCGGTGCCCAAGTGGGGTGGGACAAACCTTGGAGCCACAGCAGAACAAGGAAGGAGGTTGGGTTTTGCTCAGCAAAGGATGGGGCACTGCAAACCAGTTGAAAAATGCCAGAGAAATAGATAGAAATATATGGAGATAAAGGTGAGGTGAGGGAAAGCTGCTGTGAGCAGTGCAGAGGCTGTTGGGCAATAAACTTGTTCAAAAAGTTCTCGTTAGTCCATTTAATGGGACAAATCCCATAATTTTATATACATATAATGGGTTTATATATATATATATACACAGAACAGAATTGCTATTGTTTTATTTTAAAAATTTCCTTGTTATTAGTGTATGTTTTTTGGTGGTGTTGCAATGCCAAATTTTCCCAGACCATTTTTTTTTTAATCAAGAAAGGGTTTCCTGCAGTATTTTCTCCTCTTCCGTATTGCATGCATGCTGCAGAAGCAAGGTAACCCCTAGAAAGCAGCATCTGATCTTCCCATCCTCACGATTCCTGGAGGAATGACTGAGGTTTTCCTCTTCCAGGAGATTTTTACAAGTTCCAGGTAATCTGCCAGACTTAACTTGATGACAATTTCTAGTTCATGTTCAGCCTCTGAGTTGCTGCTGGAAGTGCCAAGTGGCTCCCAAGCCCACGGATTTTCAAAGGGAGCTTTGGAAAATGCACCCTGAGGTTTCTTTCCTGGGCCAGTCTGTCTTTGCAGACTTACTCTGCTCGTAAATATGAAAATTAGAGCCTTGCTTAACTCACTTAACCAGCAAGTGCAGATTTGAGTTAGCACTGAACCAGTTAAAAGAAAAACAAAGTGTTTCTTTAACCAACTCTAGCTCCACTCAGGCCTAAATTATTATTTTTTCTTCAGAAACGGGCATTTTAATGTGTCACTTTTCAGTTCCAGCTCAATAAACAACCATTTATTTACAATTTTAAAGCAATCTTCAGCCTAGTCAGGTAAGAATTATTTCAAAAGAATAAAAACATTTTCATTTCCCATCACTGCCAAAAATGAAAAGAACATGAGTTATGAGTCTTGCTGTGTTGTCTTAAGTTGATTACTATGGAATGATTAAAAAACTAGCTGTGCTGTCATAGCAGAGGAGTACATTATAAGTGTAATAACAGTTTAGGGATACAATCCATCAATGCCGTACTTGGGAGAAGGAAAAAAAAAAACTTGATCTATTTCTTTGGTCATCATTTTCAGCATATTAGATGACAAATAATTGTACATTCATCAATAACAATAGATTAAAGTTGAAATGATTTATTGCCATTACGCCGTGGGATGATGGAGCGCCGGGTCACTCGAGCAGGGATGGGGGCTGTATTTAATTTTCACGGGTCTCTTGGCAGAAATAATAGACAGAGGGGGGAAACCACCTGAAACAAGGTAGATCAAAGTTGGTGACAAGTGATTTGTAGGTTTGTTCTGCGGGAGGTGGCGGTGGTTGGGCGTGACGATCCCAAAGGTCTTTTCCAACCTTGACGGTTCCGTGATCCCGCGATCCCGAACCAGGCGGCCCCTCACATCCTCGCCCAGCTGAGCAGCCTCCCAAGAAAATCCTCAGTGCCAGCCCTGAGGTCAGGCCAGCTAGTAAGGAGAAAATGATCTTGAAACTTCTTTTTGATGTGAAAATTCTTCTATAAAGCATTTTAATTTACTCTTAAAATAGCAGAGTAGGGGAAACAGCTCCATTTGGCAATTACTACACAATTTCAGTGCTCCTGGGAAAAAACAGAGAACACTCATTTGGAGAGGGACAATACCGAGTTTTAAGCTCAAACTTAGGTTTTTCCTGAAGACTTCTCCGAACAAACTTTGTGTCCAAATCTGACAATAATGTCAGATTTTGATTTGTCAGTTCCTGCCCTGCTCCCATGTTTGCTTTTCTGGAGTTACTGGCTAAAAACTGGGAGAACACCTCTGTTGCCTTTTACTGAAGAGCTCCCAGTTTCCATCACTCCAAGAAAAATCTGTGGAGTGTAATTCATTTGTGGATACCCCTCAGCTGCCGTTTTTACAAGGAAATAGTGAGATTTCTGTTGAGCAAAATGTTTGGAGTGACACAATTTTCACGAAACAGAAACCCTGCCTAAAAGAAGGTTGGAAGTCAGCTTAAGTTCAGAATGATTCCTGCTCTTGTGCTGATTTTAGGAGGAGGCAGCTTTGGTGGCAAGATCAGCATTAAAGATGTTTAGGAATTTTCTCTGCATTTGTATTATGGAAAACATCACCGAACATAATGGTGAGAGAAGGGACCAGCAAGAGTCAAGATCTCTCTCCCTCATAAGCCAATAATGAAAAAAACCTCAAACCTGTTTTGATGACATTTATAATTATGGAATTCCAAAATGATAATTTTCTTGATGAAATGAGAGAGAAGACACAGACACCATGTCTTGCTCTCATACTGAAAATTATCTCAGCTGGGAAGAATTCAGGAGTTCTCTGTGTATCCTACGCTGCCTAAAACTTAAGACAGGTGTTAAAAATACTGCCTAAATTAAAGTGCATTAGAAATTCCTTAGTTAGAATATCTCCAAAATGCTCCAAGGTATTTTTTTTTCAGGATATTTATAACCTTAATGCTGTTGGTATTTCTGTGCGTGGCAGTTGTGAATTCAGCACTGCATGGCTCAGAAATAATTTAGTAATAATAATAATGCTAATAATTAATTCATGGGCTAAGACATTTTCCTTAGATTAGGAAAATCCATTGCCTGCCTAAATAATGTCTTTCATGGTGTTTGTCATTTTTAAAGCAGCTCCAACACATGACAATGTCCTGATGACTTGGGATAAGAGGAGTAACCACTTTACTTTAGAGAAGCAATTGAACCCACGTGATTTTTCCAGCTAAAACTCCATGGACATGAATTTCCACTCTGTCTCTCTGGGAGGCACAGGCAGAACCTGCACACTTAAATGCCATTAAAAGTTAGAAGGAGTTATTTGGGGTCTCTAAACCGCAGAAGTCTCTGGATTCTCACTCCTTGGAAAAACCCTACCTGCCACGGAGTTGCCAAGAGCAAGTGACACGAACAGCAAACCAGTTTTAATTTTCTGTCCAGTCAAATCTTAGTATTTCACACTCAATTCTCCTTCCTCAGTAATCTCAATAATTTCCCACCTTGCTCATGATGAATGTCTTGCCAGTTCCTACTCAGTCCTTCCACTTTACACAACCTAATTAAAGAAAACATTCCATGATTGCCTATTTTTCCTCATGCATGACAACCTATTATTTTTTCTACCACCTGATTAGGGCTTTATTATCCTTGGATTTAGATTGATTTGCTGGGCACTTTAATAAAACACTACTTAGTTTGATTTAAAGGGCTACAGGTTTCAGTCACTCACAGAATTACTCTTATAAGTAACTCGTGTTCCAAGTAGTGCGGAGTGTCCATGAAAAGGGGATTTGAGCCTGGAAAAATGAGGATCACAGGTGGTTTTCCAGTCGTGTGTGTTGTTAATATTCCTGTTGTAAGCAGCCAGGAGAGGACGTTTTGCAATATAATTTGTCAAGGGTGATAAATCTGTTTCATCATTTCTGTCAAGAATGGATCCCGTGTATTAAAACTACCATAAATATTTTCTCAAGATAAACCAAAAGTTTCATATGATTAAATAATAATACGTTTATGATGACAAATTGCATTTACTGTGTGTTATCTGAAATGCAAGACAAAATTAGGTAGTTAAAGTTCAAATGGATGGAGATCAGTTTTGATTTAAAATCAAAGGAATTTTATTAAGCAAATGAGATTTTCATCGTTATTTTGTTATATCTACCAGTCTCTTCTTTCAGAAATATTACTTATGAGCTTAGACAATGATTTAAAAAAAAAACGCCACAAGTGAGCATATTTTGTTGCAAAATGTAGTCTAGTGAAAAAGTTCAGGAGTAGTTAAATCCATGGTTATTCCTGTCACTTTGCTGATGGTTTCCAGCACTGGGAAGGTGAGGAGTGGCCCAGAGGCTGCTGTCCCCTGTCCCCCCTCAGTGCAGTGATGCTTTGGTGTCATTCTTCTCACACCTTATTTGATTTTTTTTTGGTCATTTGGGCTTTTTTTCTGGAGCACTCTCTGATTGTTGAAGGTGCAACTCTGTTTCTGAGGCTCCTTTCCCACATGCAGGTGTGGAGAAGCTTGGGGAGCACAGCAGAGGTTTTCCCTCTGAAGGTTCAGTGCAACAAAACAGATTTTTGGAGCTAAATATTGGCTTTTCTCTTGGTTTTGTAAAGGTGGTGGCTTCAGCTTTTTCTACTGTATGCTGCTTTTTTTTCCCTGGAAGTTTTCCTTGAATGGAATGAAAATTTCCTGGTTAAAAATGTCTGCAGGGTAGCTGCTACCAAATCCTCATGTTTTAGGGTTTTCTTCAGCTTGTAGGAGATGAGCATTGTAGGATTTAGGACTTTGGCTTAGGAGCCTGGTCCACTTGATGTCCCCACTTGGAGCCCTGTGTCCCACTCCAGCACCCCAGAACAAGGACATGGAGCTGCTCTGAGGGCTGGAACTGCTCTGGAGCCAGGCTGGGAGAGCTGGGAATGTTCACCTGGAGAAGAGAAGGCTCCAGGGAGAGCTCAGAGCCCCTTGCAGGGCCTAAAGGGGCTCCAGGAGAGCTGGAGAGGGACTGGGGACAAGGGCTGGAGGGACAGGACACAGGGAATGGCTTCCCACTGCCAGAGGGCAGGGATGGATGGGATATTGGGATGGAATTCCTGGCTGGGAGGGTGGGGAGGGGTTGGAATAGAATTCCCAGAGCAGCTGTGGCTGCCCCTGGATCCCTGGCAGTGTCCAAGGCCAGGCTGGATGGGGCTTGGAGCAGCCTGGGACAGTGGAAGGTGTCCCTGCCCATGTCAGGGGGTGGGGTGAGATGAGATTTAAGGTCCCTCCCATCCCAACCCACTGTAAGATTCCAGATATATTTAACTTAATCTTAGCTTTATGTCTTGTTCCATGGGAATTTCGCTGTTTGACACGTAAGGCTTATGTATTACAAAATTCTTGATCATTCATTTATTATGAAATGACCCTTTGCTGCCAGGCTGGTACCACGTGGAAGTGTCTGTGAAGCTGTGCCAGGCTGAGGGAGCAGCCTGGGCTGCAAAGATCATCTGCCCCAAGCTCGGATGTGCTACTCCGGCTACTCCACCTGCAGATGGGCAACAACTCCTTGTGCTATGGAAAATCTTGGATCCACTGCAGCATTTAGGAGCCTGTTCAAAGGGAATCATGTGAAAACCTTATTTTGCATTCAATTAAATTGTTAAATTGCTTCTTCCTCCTGGTGTGGGATTGCTCCAGCAATGGAACAGCATCCATTTCTTACTGGAAAATGGGACAAAAGAAGCTGTAGTCTCTCTTTCCATGAGACATAAAATCCTGGAGGAGCCAGGTGTGTGTGGATGTCCCTTGCACTCCTGCTCATCCCAGTAAATCACTTCACACAATTAGTCATATGCTTAAATTTCATCACTTTTGCAGCTGGAGAATTGAAAGAACTTCCTTGACGGGGAAATAATTTTTTTTTTCCTGTGGCCAGCTAATTTCCCTGGATTTTGAGATCTTTAAGGAGTGGAGGAGAAGGGGGTTGTGTTTGCATGGAGGCATCTGCAGAGACAATTACAATGAAAATAAACAAGAGGATCACATAAAAGCCAAGTTGGAGTGCTGAAGAGACTTAATAGCTATAAACTGGTAGCTATTAGCTTCTAATTACTCTCAAATAATTACTGAATAGAATAGTAAATGTTATTAGCTCACTTTAATATTCAACATAAAACATTGCTTGCAACAATAATTTATTGTTTCTTCAGCTTTAATACAAACGCCTGTAAAACTGGGCTGCTTCATAAACATTTGTAATAAATGAAATTATTCTGAGGGTTTTGTAGAGGAGACTTGTGCACTGGAGGCCAATGGAATTATTAAGGTGATGGAAAAGACCTCCAAGATCACATTCCCTGCTTGTATTGGAGTTAAAATACTCATCCATTTAGTGTGGAAGCAGATTTAGGTACTGAAAGACAAATCAAAATCCCCATACCAAGAAGAAAAATAGGAGTTAGATGCATAACTATGGTTCTGATTTCCAGAATTAGAGGCCTAATTTCTATTCTAATAATATTAGAATTATCTTCATTCATCATATTAATACTTATATTCATCGTCATCTTTGCAGAGTTTTTGCATATCTTTGCCCTCTGCAACTGACTTGAGACCCCAGTTTTTTCCTGAAGGAAGAGGGTTTGGGGTTTGATGTACTGAGCATGAAAGCCTGCTCTAGTTTAGAGAATAATATCCAGAAAAATTTGGGAGGTCCCCAAAGGAGAGTTCTGTTTATAAGAGCTGTTAGTTGTGAATTTACATGTTAATCCTCTGCCAAGGGTGTTTTGCTCTAGATTAAAGGATGTTCGATAGATAATTAAGGACTAAACTTTGAGAGATTGGTACCTAACTTGTGTAGGGGCCATCAGGCATCTTCACAGGGTGAAGCAGGTGTGTGTGTACCTGTGCACGGTCATCCCTACACCTCCAATCCCCAAATTCTAATTTCTATCCATGCTGGAGGACGGAAAAGAGGAGAGAGAGGAAAAGGGGCTCTGAGCTCAATGCCAGCTCTCCCAAACACGTCTCTTTCTGCCTCTCGCCTGCGTTCATCTGCTTTTCTTTGATTTGGTCTGACAGTGGGAATGGGAAACTTTCTGCTTCTCTGTTTGCAATGATGGAGCTCTCCTGACGTGGACAATTAGTGACTTTTTTGTTCTTTGGAAATGGCCGGGGTGCCTCACTCGGCACAGCTGCGGCACCCGCGGGTAACCCGGGAGGGGAATCGACTCAATCTCACATTTCTTTGCTTCATTTATTTATTTTCCTGTAATTCCAGCTTGCTCAGGAAGTGTGTGTCAAGCAGGAGTCAGGCAGAACGTGAGGGCGATCGTGATGAGATTGGGATCTGCCATTCCCTCAGAGCCCAAGTCGCTCTTATTCCTTTGAACATCCTGAGAATTATCTCAGGATACAATTTTTCTTTTAAGTATTGTTTGCCACTGAAAAAACTCCAAAAAAACTCCCCTATTTGGAAAGGTTCTTGTGCCAGACAGATTCTGGCCTCTGAAGTTGTTCTAAAAGTGGGCAGATCGAAAATCTACATTTAAATTTCATATATTGTATATTCATAACCCAGTCGTTCCTTCAGCACCGGGTAAATGCAACATTTCAGTGCTCCACCATTTTTAAACTTCATCGTTGAAGATAATCACCCCGAAACATAATAACAACATCATCCAAGTACAAGAAAATATGTTTGAAACATCCTTTTTTTTTTTTTTATTGTGCCATAAGATAGCGCTTCCAAAATCCCAAACTGAATTGCTTTTCAGCAGATAAGCATCAAAAACTACATTTCCTGCTTTCGGGGAAGGTGCAATAAGGTGCTCTATCAGTGTAATAGTTCCCAATGATATGCTCTAGTAGTATTTTGATGAATTACATGATTACAGCTAAAATGAACACTTTCATCATGCCTGAATTAATAATGGTGGTATGATTTGGCAAGTACTCCTGCGGTGTTCTTTAACTCATCACTTCAGAAGATGGAGTTTGCGAGCCCATCCTTTTTCTCGGGGAAACACAGGGATCCTTCACTGCTAAAAACACAGGGAGCAGGAGAAATGTGACAGCTTTAAAAGGGAAAAGGAAACGGATGCTCGCTTACCTTGCCAAGCTCGTCGTGACTCAATCACTGTATTTTTCACTGCCTTATTCCGGTGTCTGAGGCACCTTCGGCTGTGTCAAAACAGAAAAAAAAAAATCAATATTTTTTTTGTGTGGGAGAACAGGTTTGTGAATTTTATTGCAAATGTTTGTTGTAGGAAGGTGGGGGTTGGATTCTTTTCCCAGGCAGCCAGTGACAGGAAAAGGGGAATTGTCCCCTCAAGCTGCACAAGGGGAGGTTCAGGTTGGACATCAGGAGGAATTTCTCCATGGAAAGGGTGCTCAGGCATTGGAAGGGGCTGTCCAGGGAGGTTTGGAGTTCCCATCCCTGGAGGTGTCCAAGGAATTCCTGGACATGGCACTCAGAGCTCTGGGCTGGGGACAAGGTGGGGATTGGTCACAGGCTGGACTCCATGGTCTTGGAGGGCTTTTCCAACCTGAAATGATTCCATGATTCTATAAAATGCTGTGTTTCCAAATGCCTTTAAGGCCTTATAAAAGCATAATTTTCTCTTAAATCACTGGGTTCACTGTAGAGCCTGGATGATCAGGATGTTCCTTTCCGTGTGTTCCATGTCAGACAAGATTTGATGGAACCCTCACCAGGCCCTGAGTGAAGCCATGGATTGGTGGGACCATTCCAGGGCTCCTTGGGGAATCCAGCCATGCCCATGAAAACTTCCCACACCGAGGATTCCGTGATTTTGTGCAGATGTGCACAGCATTGAGAAAAACCTGCGCTGCTGAAGCTGTTACAGCATCATTTGTCTGGCAATAAATGAAGGCTCTCAGTCTTTACGGCTGTCATCTAATCCCTTTAATGAACGTTAATTTTACTGGAAATAATAAGAATAACACCCAGCCTGCTGCAGATAAGGAATGCAAACTTGTGCAGGCTGTTGTAAAAAGCGGCGATGCACAGCACAACACAAACAGCTGGGGCAGGTGTGTCTGTAACCGTGACCCCCTGATGCTTATTCTGTGTCCCCTGGCCTTTGCTGGGACCTGTGATGTCACAGCATCAAATGGAATTGTTTGGGTTGGAAAAGCCCTCCAGGATCATCGAGTCCAACCTGTGATCAGTCCCCACCTTGTCCCCAGCCCAGAGCTCTGAGTGCCACGTCCAGCCCTTCCTTGGACACCTCCAGGGATGGGAACTCCAAACCTCCCTGGACAGCCCCTTCGAATGCCTGACCACCCTTTCCATGCAGAAATTCCTCCTGAGGTCCAACCTGAGCCTTCCCTTGTGCAGCTTGAGGGGACAATTCCCCTTTTCCTGTCGCTGGCTGCCTGGGAAAAGCACTGAACTGGAAGCCAGGACTGGCTGGGGCAAGAGCTTCCTTTCTCTTTTCCTGAGTGCTTTCTGTCCATGGAATTTTTGCTCTTGGTTAATTATTGTCCTCCAAGTTTGTACCAAGCAGTAATTTTGTGCCGTGAAATATCTCAGGGGTGCTGATGCAGGAAGCCAAGGGAACATAAGCACGGTGTTTGTGAACCCAAGCTATAGGAAGAGTAATATTTGGAGCAAATGACATTGTCGGATCATCTTGTGGGGAGACTTGAGACGTCATGGAATGGTTTGGGTTGGGAGGGACCTTAAAGCCCATCCAGTGCCACCCCTGCCATGGCAGGGACACCTTCCACTGTCCCAGGCTGCTCCAAGCCCCAATGTCCAACCTGGCCTTGGGCACTGCCAGGGATCCAGGGGCAGCCACAGCTTCTCTGGGCACCCTGTGCCAGGGCCTGCCCACCCTCACAGGGAAAGATTTCCTCCCAATATCCAAGTAGGTCACCTCAAATGAGAGCAGAGGAAGATGAACTCAAGAGAACTTTTTCTGTCTCTCCCCTAGAGCTGTTAAAAATCTCAGTACAAGGGGGGTTCTGCCCCTTCTCCTGGGGTGGGTAGGTAGGTAAATACCATGCAAACTGTACAACCACATTTGTGTCCGCACAAACTAAGTGACTTAACTGCTTTTTTAAGGTTTTGGTGCACAATATATTATTTTTTTGGCACTCTAACAGTGTAAAATCTGTTAATGGCCTGTGTGTAGCGACACAGCCCCTGTTTAGCTCCTGTTATAAGGAAACAAATTGTAATTCTTAATTGAATTCTCCTATGGAACTACCAGCAATATAAATTACAATGTCACTGGAATAAGAGGGGGGAAAGCCCTTTTTACAAGCCTCAAGATGATAATTTATAAATAAAGTAAAACCAAGAAACCTTAACGAAAAATCCCCACGGAATCTGACATTAATAGCCTTTACTTTTAATCTGATACAATAAATCTTGCAGCCATGTATCCAGAACAGAAATAACAGAAACCAGGCCAAGCTGAAGGAGATGTGGGGGAGTTGAAGAGAAACATTCTCTTTCTTTAATTAAAAATACATGGTGATTTTCTGGTATTTCGAAGTCAAAAAGTCTTTGCTGCCAATCACTTTACTCCAAAGAGAGGATTTTTGGTTGGATTCTTTGCCTAAAATCTTCCAGATCCACATGTGCTTTGGTATTTTCAATATTCATCTTGGGAGTTTGTGTTCTGGCCCCACTGCCACGATTGCATGAGAATCTCAGCTTTTCAGCTGCCTCGTGAGGTGCAGTGGTTTAAAAGGAAATCTGAGCGTTCAGTATTCATTATTTTTATAATATTATGAATTTTTGAGAGGGTTTTTTTTTTTTTTTTATGGAGCAAGGATGCTTCAGAAATTTGTCTAGAGAGAGGATGCAGTAAATGCTGACCAAGAGGAGAGTGCAAAGTGTGGTGCCCTGTGACATCTCTCCCAAAGAACAAAGCAAATTTTTCCATTCCCTATGTCACACACCAATGATGGGAGCTAGGGATTTTCATGGCCTCTGGGTATTGCCAGCACTCTACATTCAAAGATATTTATTTAGGAATGAGAAAAATAATGGAAAAAACTTAAAATTGTGAGAAAAATCAGCACATATTTGCCTCTTTATTTGTCTACTGTGAGGACGTCACTGAGGGTATTGAGATTGGGACTGATTTGCTCCATAGGGATCAGGGCCTGAATTTCACGTTTATTTTTTCAGAGACCAGTAGCATTTTGTCCAGTCTGGGTTTTTTCAAGTCTTAACTTTATTAAAGAGAAGTTCTACCTTCTCTTTGTCTTCTTTATTTTAAATGGAATGAATCAGCACAGAATACGTACCGATCTCCAGTGTAAATGGCAGGAAAAAGCACAGAATACGTACAGACTGCCAGTGTTTGCAGTCATGCCAAGGCTTTTTTGTGGATCATTTTTAATAACAGTAGCAGAAAAGTGGCAGTCTCAAGCTCCTAAACCAGAGCAAACTGAGAAAACCACAAAAGAAGCAGCTGCCTTGACTTGTGCTTTCTGGAATGTAAAAACATCGGGCCGAAATCGCATTAACTGAAGAAAAAGTATTTTAAAAAATTAGAAATTCCCTGTTTTTCCAGCAGTGCCAGGGGCAAGCATCGCCCCCCTGTCATGCACTGGGCTGTAACTGCCCATGGATCTCAGAAATCATCCCAGTCCTTAAACCAGGGCACTGAGCACGACCCATCAGCCTGCAGAGTGTTCCTGAACACTCTCATTTTCAGGCCAGGCAGATGCAGCTCATCCCAAATATTTCTCTGGACAACTCATCGCCGCCTTGTCTGAAATCTGGACGTTTCCCGTGTGCTGCATCTGATGGTGATTTTTTTTGTTTTAAAAAGCAATACAAGCAATAATCTGAAGCTCACTTATGAGGCCTGCATAAAATGCTGTCTAACAACCAAGTACAGTAAATTAAACATGATCCTCATTACATAAATACAATTATATTTATCAGCCTTTTATAACCACACAAAGCATTTACCAGTAAGAGTTATTTTGGAGTAGATAATTCCCAATTAACTTTTACTACTTTATTTTTGCTAATTTAGTTAGAGTTAATTTTTCAAATAAAATAATAAAAAAAAAAGCTGTATCAAATGGCATCTCTAACTATTACACTGGAGATGAGATATAATTAAAATGTTATATATATGGAATCGCAGCTGATGGGAACCTCAGCTTAAACTCTTATTTTTGTCTTTATTTGATTGTTGCCTGCTCTGCACAGAGAACATGATTGAATTGCAAGATGGCTGTGTGCCCACAGCACCAGGATTTGGAGAGGGGGAAAGCAAGAGCTTGGACAGAAAATGACCTGGAAGATCAATCAGGTCAAGTTATGACCTTAAATGTGCCGAGAAGTCCTGTGAAAACCCTTCTGATATTGCCATTTTTTTCTGCAGTGCTGGTTGTGTCTGTGGGGCTGGGAATCTTGGAATTCCATGGTGGGAATGGCAGTGGTATAGGTGCCTTTCTGCTCCGTGGGATTGATGGAGCTCGTGCATGAATTATTCACCTGTTAATTAATTTATTCACCTGTTAATAACCCTTGTGATTCCACTGCCTGCTTTGTCCCCAAACTGAGCATCACCCAACGCTTGGGATGTTGGCTCTACACCACGGAATGTCTTCATGTCTCAGCCCAGCTCAGTGAAGGCTCTGTCTAAAACTGCCACCAAAACCCAAAGTCCAACGAGCTGCATCACTTGGGTGAGGTGTCCTTTCCAGTTTCTCGTGCCCTTTTCAGTTCCTTGTCTTCCTGAGGGTGGTGGTGAGTGACAGAGTCTCTCTTGGCGTGAGGAGTACTCAGGGAATCCATTGACACTGTAATTTTGTGCTTTTTAAAGAAATCCCTCAAGCTAAAAAGGAGGGCAAATCTGAGAAGCCTTCCTACCTACATTTTGCTTTTCTGGTTTTCACTTTATCTTGAAACATAAGGCTTAAAACCAGCTGGAATTGGGGCTGTTGGATTTATCCATCGGAATCCTGCTGGAGACATGCTCTGTGTTCATTTCCCTGTCCCTAAACCAGGAACAGTCTGAGTGTCCTCCCAAAGAGTCCCCCCCTGTCAGGGTTAAACGAGCTGACGGCCGCGTGCCACTGGTGTGGCCTCACAAATTCTAGTTGAGGACTCAGCTTGGGCTCCAGGGGTTCTCCACACCCTGGAATATCAGGAAAATGTGATTTCCACAGGGAGAGGCGCGCTGGGAACACACGGGGTGTCATTAAACCGAGCCTCTCTCGGTTTCCTCTGTCGCCGCTGATTAAAACACAAACGCAAGGTTGCTAATTGTGTTCAGGACGTTGTGGCTGGAAAAGAAAGGAAATGTGAACTCGGAGCGTTCCACGGCGCTCGGAGCCAGGAATTAATGTATTCCAGGCGGGAAGGGGGGCTTGGCTGGCGGGAAGTATCAGCTCTTTCTGAGGGCGAGGACAGTCACAGCCCCACCGTTCATTACTTTGGATGTGTCACATTTGCCAGTGTGACAAGATGTATTACGGACGAGGAGTTTTACAGATGGAGAGGAATATCCATGGAAGTTGTTTATTTGATTTTTTTCAATATTTTTATTTTTTTTTTTCTTTTCTGCACTACCCTGTCCAACCTTGGGATAATGGAATTATTTTATGCCTTTTGCACTATCATCAGGCTTTGGATGGCTGCACAAAGGCCACTGGCAACAGAATAAGATGGCTGTAAAAAAATGCAAAAAATTGGGATGGGAAAAAAAAAAAAAAGGTACATCCAATAACTTGCCCTTAAATTTAAAAGGAACTAAATGAGGAACTTCTGGACAATTTATCTTGCTGTTTACAGATAACAAGTCACTTTGTTTTTATGTGCTCAGTCTAGTATTCCATAATTTATTTGAAAGAAGATGAGAAATAATGTAGATAAATGATGAAGTGTCAGGGTCTGACGCTCTTAAATGAAGCTATTATGGTCAAAGAGAAAACGTAAAACCTGCGGCTCATTATGAGAGCGTTCTACTTGTCAGTTAAGTGAAAAGGCCTGGAATGATTTCCAGTTTATTTGTCATTGCAGTTATTAAAGCTGTCTTTTTGGTGCCATGAAAATGAATTGAAGACTTTATTCGAAGTAAATTTGTACTAAAGCTTTCAGATGTATCTTATGTGAGTTCAGTGAGGCAAGAAAACAGCTTAAAAGCTGAAATATTACAAGAAGGCAACTACTGAAGTCCTGAAACACGCAAGAATATAAAGTCTGAGGAAGTTACACAAATAAATGAAGTATCTCATCTCTTGGGAAATAAAGCTTAGTTTGACTATATTGTACACTTAGACAAAAAAATCAGCCCTTGTTAGTGGCAGCAAAATATTGTCTTTCACAGCCTTGTGCCTGGTGCTTACTTTTATATCAGGCTATTAATTTTGGGAGCAGTTTATCAGAGAAGTGGGGATTCTCTGTTCCAGAGCACCTTTAGAAATGCAGTCTCTGAGTCAAAGACATGTGGCATCCATGGCAAGATGAGGCTTTTTGTGGCCATCCTTTATGGTGACACTCAGTGATCTCAAAGGTCTTTTCAAACCCTGATGATGCTCTGGTCCCAATGTGGTTCAAGAGCTGGCCAAAACATGGGAGATAACGGGGCTGGGGAGACCCACCAGGAGATCCCTCTCCCTAATTGAACGACCAAAGCATCACATCTGATTACATGGGTGGGAGATACTACTGACATTTTTATTCCGCTGGAAACAGGCTTAAAATACTTGAACCTTGCGCAGCTGGGGGGTCAGAGTGAACTGTTGGACTGAAATCCAGCCAGCCCTGCCACTGAGGCGGTCATTGACACTCCTTTTATTGCCATCCCCTCTTAAAACCGTTCCTACTGAACTCTAAATCCCCGATTTAGGTAGAGACGATTGATAGGTTTATTTTATTCCTTTCTGTTCCTCTGGATTTCCTTTCCAGCAGTCATGTTCCCCACTACCACTTCATATTCGCCAAGACAAATTAGTGCAGTTCTGCTGGGCTTGGACTGTCCAAAAGGAAATTAAGAGTCTTTTTTTATTTGAAATTGAAAGCTGTAGGAGCACTAAACCGAACGCTTAACTCCAAGCTCCAGCAGTCTTAGAGCAGTATAGTTGACACTTTATTGCAGATATTACAAATGTTATGACATGTCTTCAGGGTCAAGTTAAAAACAAAAAGGGTTCCACATTCTCATCAGAAGTAATCTGTCAGTTTTGTCATCAGATATTATAGCAGCCCTCAGTAGCAGTGTCACAGTCAAGGGTTTATCAGGCTCCGTGGTAGATGTATACATACTCTGATTTCCAGGGGTTTATATCTGCAATAAAAATTCCCTCCAGGCTAAAACTTGGCATTCATAGCCCAAAGGGATTTTTTTAATTAAAAAAAAAAAGTATCGGTGAAGGTTTTTCTTGAATGATAACAGCGCACAAAACCCAAATCTATTCTGCATTTTAAAAATACTTTAAATCTTTTAAACTGGCAGACTTCAAATATTTAAGCAGCCAACTCTTTACATAAGAGACCATTAAGAAGGACATCCCAGGAAGGGGATAGGTGGCGGAGCAGACAAGTGCTTTGTGCTCATCACGAGTTTAAGTGTTGAGCGTTTGATGAGATGTATAATTAGCCACACATTTCTAAAGCTCTTGGTGTCTCTCTCCGTTGAAACTGTGCATGAGGGAATTAGGATGTCTGATGCACAAATATAAATCACTTCTTGCTCGCCACCCCCTGACACGGTCCTGCAGGACGGGGCTGATACGGCGTAAGCTGCTCGGATCAAGGCAGCCCCTCTGACATCCACGGCACAACTGCTCCCTGGAGAGACACAGGGCTTCATTTCCTGCAGCTTTCCTCCCGTTTCCTTTATGGAAGCCACCAAAATATTCCAAGCACATCAGGGATATTTAGAGGGAAAATAACACAAACAGAAATGCCCGTGCAAATTTTGGTTAAGACCTTTGACCCTGAACGCTCGTTTATCGCTCAGTGACGTCGTGGTGTTTTTCTTTGAAAAATTAGGAGCAACATATTTGATACAGAGATATTGGTGCAAAAACCTGATGAAAGACCAACTCTTATCACTTTAAAAAGTCCATCTTTACTCAGGTCGTGGTGAGGCCCTGGCACAATTTCCCTGGAAGTGTCCAGGGCCAGGTTGGACAGGGATTGGAGCAACCTATGAGAGTAGAAGGTGTCCCTGCCCACGGCAGAGGGTGGAATGGGTTGAGCTTTAACCTTCAACACAGCCCTTTCTGGGATTCCATGATTTAAGCCTTCACTTGGATCCCAAGCCCAGACTTTATGTGCAAATTCTTTGTGTTAACATTTAACAGAATGTCAAATACTGTGGGTCCCACCTGGTTTTATTTCTAACCTGTGGCTCAGGGGCAGGGATAACAAACAGGGTGTGTTAAAGGGCCACCAGGGCTCTCCATAAAATCCCAGTAAAGCAGCAGAGAACAAGCACTGCTGTGTGACAGGAGAGGGGGGAACACGGCTGTGGGGCATGTTTTTAGCTTTATATGGTAATTCATTTGACTTCCTAGGGGGAAAATAAAGAAATGTGAGGAAAGAAAACCAGCCCTGGTGGGGTTCACTGCCATGTCCAGGGGGAAATTGTCCTCAAAGAAACCTGCATGTGCTCCTTTAGCGCTCTCATGGAGGCACTGCTAAGATTTTCCATTGGAAAACTGGATGGGCTTCAAAGATGCTTCCTATTCTCCCTATCTGAATTCTCTACATGGCAATTTGGGTTGAGTTGGCACCGTCCTTTTGCCACCAGGAGCTGCTTCTGAGAGTCACCAAGAGACTGCCAGGAAATGAGATTGGTGCCCAGGATATTCTCATTTGGGGGTGGTTTATTGCATATTTTTATTATTTTCTTTATGTCTGATGGTCGTCAACCTCCTCCAAAATTTTGATTTATTCCAGGAGCCTTTGTGGGTGAGCATAATTTGGTATATTTTCACTGGCCACTGTCACCTGTTTCCTACCTGCCCCGTGGCACAAATTCTCCTAATTTTGGGTGACAGCTGCCTACTTCCTGCTATTACATCCCTGGAAACGCCTAATATTCCCTAAATCTTCCTGAGAAGTTTTCTGTATCAATCACACCAAGACTGATAATGACAGGTTTGATGCCCTGTACTGGGCCGTGAGACTGATGAGATGGAAGAAAGAAGAATTGTCTCAGGGGAAGCAAATGGTTTCAGTAAAGGGCCATAAATGAAAATCTAAGTACTCTTTTTAGTAATGCTGCTCTATTATTACAGCCTCAAGGAAGTTCATTTAATTAATAATTAAGCTCTTCAAGTTACTCTTAGCATGAATTTGGTGTCAGGAATGGCCAGGAATTTGTTTTGTGATGCGGCCGCGAGGGAGAAGTGACAGCAGCATAAAAAAGGTGAAACTTTTGTCAAAATCAGACACCAAAAAGTGCCAAAATAATATACCAAAAATTACCAAAATCACACACCAAAAAACCACCAGAAGCCTGTGTTTTGGGAAGTTTCAGCGAGTCCAGTGTGCTGATGAAAGAGAGAAAAAACAAAATCCACGTTAGAAGATCTGGTATCAAACAGCCACCACCCTTACTCTTTGCTTTAACAGGACAGCATAGAGGTGATAATTGTATTTCAGAGAAATTCCCTGCCCACCAAACTCCTGATGGCTCCAGGTGATCTTTCGCAGGCTCTCCAATTCCACAAATTCCATGTGCTGCAAGGAGAATTAAAAACTCTGTTTCCAGGTCCTCCTCGCCCAGTGGGTGCCATGGGTGGGATGTTCTGGACCAGCATCCTGGACAGCACCGGGATCCAGCTGGGGCACTGCCTCCCTCTGCAACTTGGGTTTTCCTGTGCTCTGGGCAAAGTTTTTCCCCTTCCTGTTGCTTTTTCCAAACTGTAGTGGTGATGGTTATCCCACTGGGAATATTGGGATCACAACCCACAGAAGCATCAATAAAGTGCTTTGGATTTTCTGCTACAGAAATGCAAAATCTTGATGATGATGTATTTTTTCTCTCAGATTTTCTTTTCTTTTTAAAAATTTAAACGATTAGGAATGACTTGGTGTTGTGTCCTGTTTTATCCATGCTCCTGTTTTCTCCTCCTGTGTTATCTGGCTGTTGTGGTTCTCAACCTTATTCAGTTTTCTCTTTAATCCCTGATTTAACTTGGCTCAAAACCTCTTTGTGTATTTCCTCCATGTGACTCACAGAGCAATTCTGTCTCACATCTCTGTGTAGAGGTAAACAGTTGTGTCTTCAGAGTGCAGAAAGAAGAAGATATTAATTTATATTATTAATTGACTTGTATTAATTTCTGAGGCTTATTGATTTCTGCCCACCTGGGTGAATATTTTGGACCAAAAGTATGATGCTATTGTTGAGGAAAAATATTCACTCATTCTATAGTTCACAGCAATTAATAAATTACAATATATTTTTATTATTGCTACAAATATAAGCTCTAAAAGATTAATAAAATTTGTGTTTTCCAGGCTTTTTTTGCTGGATGGGGCTGTGAAAATCTGGTTTTGGGGAGCTGAGCACCCACCCTCACTGCTGTGCTCTCTGATTGATCTGAGGAATGGAAGATTTGGGTTGAGTTCTCGTGAGCTGTGAGACCATGAGCAGTCTGACTGCACAAAATTAACAACCCACATGCTCAGGGTCAGGGCCAAGGAGAGTTTTTTATTTTATTCCATGATGTCATCAGAGAAGGGACATAACAAGTTGTTATTTTTTTTTTTAGCCCACATAGGTGAATAAAAGCAGAATAAAATCAGAGTTGTTGTACAAGAGGAAAATGATCCAGTAGTTCAGAGTTAAGGAATAAAAATATGGGTAGAATCACAGAATATCTTGAATTGGAAGGGACTCTTAAGGATCATGGATGTCCAACTCCTGGCCCTGCACATGGCAGCCCCAAGAATTCCACCAACAATAAGTTCTAGTAATTCTAATAAATTGCGATAGCATAATTTTGAGAGTTTTCCTACCAAAATACTAGAGGGGGAAAAATATTCTGGATCCTGCTGTCTAATAGATGTGCCTTAGCATTGCCTTGCTTTGGGGGCTTTGAACACCATGGGTGGCTTTTTGGGAAGGGTGAGGAAGCTGCTCCTTCCCAGGATAATCTCCTCTGTCTGGTCTTTCTCAGACACCCCTTCTGGTCCAGCCTTTCTCACCAACTCCGTTGCCCGTGTGCACAGGCATCGTTCAAAATAGAAGTAAAAGTGCTACTTAAGAATTTCTTACCTTTGAAAGCTTGAGACTTCCTTCTCTACAACCTTTCTTAGCATTGAAAAAGTAATTAAGTGAAATGGGCAGCATGGCCTTATATGTGTCGCTGTGAAGTATTTTTAGGATGTAAAATACAATAATTTTTCAAAAGTTTGGAAAGCCCTAAGAGAAAATTTGAAGTTAATTTTCCAGGCAAAATTTCAAGACAGAGTGCATCTAAAATTTCATTTTTTTCCAACAGAATTTCCATGGAGAAGGAGATTTGTATCATGCAGATAACATCATGAAGCAGGTAAATGATCTCATTAGTGATTTCATGTAAAAATTATTTGCTATTTCAGTGCACTGAGTGGAGCCCCAGTGGCGCTGGCTGCCCTAAAAAATGCCAAATTAATGAGGTGAACACCAGTAAAAACCAGTTCCAGTGGCGTCCAACTCACAACAACAGGAAGGAGTGAACGATAAAAATCTGTGCCATTTGACTGTTGCTGATTTATCTCCAATTCAGGCTGCTTAACTTAACTTAACTTAACCACAGCCGGAGTATTTGCTCAAGCCCTGAGCTGACAGGAACAGAGCACTGGCCATTATTCCTGCCGGAGAGTCGGGGGGCTGAGCCATCCATCCTGCAATTCCTTGAATTCCCAAAGCTTTTCACGCGGCTTCCTCAAGGACAGCGCTCATGTCTCAGCCGCTGCGGTGACAGATGGGATACAACGTGTCATGTGATGGATAACGCCGGAGCCACAGCACTTAATCCTTCTAATACTAATAGCAGCATTATCATAGAGATTTATGGGAATGTCAGTTCCAAGTTCCCAGTTCCATTCATGGGTTTTTAAAACTTCAGCTGCAAAAAACATGCATCCATCCCATTAATTCTAATTATCATGGTTCATCTTCTCAGCAGTTTTGTACTCCGGAACCTTTCAGTGCAAATTAACGTACCAAAAAAGTGTATTAATTAATATTTGTAGCTTTTAATTTCTGCGAGAGTGTTGTCTGGAAGCAGCTGGCAGTACAGGGCCGCTGCTATTGAATCTTTGCCAAACAAGTGCAGATGTAATTTTGTTATCTCTTGCTTAGTCATTTACGCAAATTAATTTGAACAATTAGCCTTTTACTGGTCCTTCATGAATCATGCAAAAGGGATCTGCCAAAAAATTGCTACTTGACAGAAAAGAATTGGTTAACGTTGTACATCTTCCAAAAAGGTATTACTGTGTTTGGGATAAAGGAGAACTTCAGGAACAATCTTAGGGATTTTATTTTTCTTTTGTACGCCTTATCTATTCCACTTTACACTGTTGATTGTTGCTGGGGAACAAAAATTCTGAAAGAAGAGGAAGCAGCAGAAATTTGGGAACTTTTGGATGAATACCAAAAAAAAGTGAAGTTCCTTGCCTGGATGTTGCCTTGAGTTCACTGCTTGCAGAGCTGTGCTGAGGTCATACAGAGAGGAGGTCGGTGCTGAGGTCACTCCAAAAAGAACAAATTTACTCACTATCTGAAAAAACACCCAAATCTTTCATTTCTTTGGACATCAATGTAAAAGAAGTCTGTTACCTCACCCAAATGTCTCTCGTCTTAGTAAAAGAGGCTTCCACATAAGAGCTAAAACTTTATTTGACTAAAGTGGAGAATGTCAACTCCTCTGTGAAGGCTGGGTTTGAATGACAGGGAACTCAGATGTTTCATTGCTCTTTTCTTAAAGATCAAACTGATTTTTCACCAGATAATCAAACTTACCAGCAGACGGTGCCATCCAGAGATTTTGAGTAATGCTGTCAATGGAAATCTGTCTCAGTTGCTGTTATTGTAGAGTAAACACCCTCTTTTATTTTTTTCTCAACATTTTTACATATATCCTTTCAGTTTAAATTGTATTGCTTAAAATCTGAGCTTAGTGATGGATATTCCTAATTCTCAGCCAAGCTAATTGTTACCTGTCCCTCTAATTTCACTGCTGAGACAGTTCTTGCAATTTTGGAAGGTTCCTGGACGTGTTGTAGTGTACTCTAGGTGAATTAAATAGAATTAATGGTTGGCAGCATCCAGAACCAAGGGATTGGGTCGATACAGTAATAATATATAGATCTATAAATAATGATAATGCTGATATATTTCAATAACTCATTACAATTTTGTCCATCTCCTCACCCATCTTGACAGGACGTTGATCCTGCAGAACAGGGGAAGCTTTTCCTGGGGCAGTAACAGGACCGTCCCATTTTGCCTGAAATTTTGACTGCAGCTGTGGGAACAACTTCAGAATTAAATATTTCTTTTGTGGCAATCACACTAGAGCTCAAACAAGTGCTGACTCTTCGTTAGCTGAGCCAGGCAGCCCCGTGCAAATTCCATCACTCCAGCAGGGTAAGGTAGGGGTCCCTTTCCCTCTAATTGTTTTTTCCAAGCTGCGATTTCACAGCCTGTATTGTTATTTGCATTTGTCCATTTGATTGTGGAGAGAAGAGACCAGATGTTGTGTGACAAATCATAGCTATTTGCAATCTGTTGGAATTCTTATAAATTGTACCGGGGATCATTTTCTGATAACTGATCCTGCAATCACTTGTGCACGTGCATCACTTAGAGCACGAGATGTCCTATTGAAGATTGTGGATCTATTCATGTGCCTCAATTAAACACCCACCACGGGCATTTGTGGGAACGTTTGCGGTGGGAAATACGCGGATGTTTGGAACTCGCCCGTTCGATTCACCGTCGCGTCAATTTACATTTCATCAAATCCCACATTATTGTTACACCGTAAAACTCGAAATCGGCTCATGGTTTTTATTATAATTAGGGTATGTCGGCCTCAAAATTTGGCTGAAGTTTATCCTGCAGCAGAGTGATCCAATTTTGTTTACTAAATCGTAATTCGCAACAAATAGTTCCTTCAGGAAAGTGCATCCAGCCCAGCCTTTTTATCCATCTGTTTTTAGGGGCTGTGGCTAATCAGAGAAGTGGTCTCTCACTGCCACACTGAGAAGAATAAAGTTAGTTCCTCTGTAATTGAAAGTATCAGTAGTAAACTTGGCTGGAGCTTGATTAATGGTATATTAAAATCAGAGTCTTCGTGGTGAGTGCTAGATAAGGAGTTTTGGGCAAATTACTTGGTTACTGGGAAACCTTTAAATTTTAATCATGGAGACACTTCAGCATCATTAGGAACTGAAAAAGACAATGGGCACTGGGAGGAAGTTATGTGAATTGATGTGCTTTTCAGTCTCTTCTTCTGTGGGGCTGTTGAGTGATGCATGGGCTGCAATCGAGGATCCTCTTGCTCCCCATGCCCCTGATTGCTGTTGTTAAAATTTAGTGTTATCCAGTTCTTTATGATCATGGAAATCAGATGAGTTACAAAAGATGGAAGGTTTTAGCATAAGAAAATGTGGCTTAAGAGCCTGGATTGTGTCTGCTGTTTGGCTGGATATGGGGGAGGCCGTACCCTGTGTTTAGAATGAGTGGAAATAGCAAAACAGGCTCTTTTACACACATTTATTGTTTAATGTGATAATAACAGGAATCTCAAACCTGCATTTACACCTCACGTTGAGATCCATCCTTGTTTAGAGAGCACGTGCATGCCTGAGCCGTGTACGGGCTCGTGTCTGTGGTACCTGTGACTGTTTCTATTTCTTATCTACATTAATTAGCTATATATTCATCTATATTTACAGAGACATGAGGCGCTGCAATAGCGCTTTATGAGGATCCACGTGGGATGTAAACCTCTCTCCTGGCTGACAGATCCAATTCAAAGAGTGCCAATAAAACTGGTGCACCCAACCCCCCCCACACCTTTTGGTCCTGCCTGGGATTTTGAAGCAACTCTAAGGATGTCAGGCTCTCATCTCCAATGTCATGGCATAGACAAAAAGTACTCAACATACTCAAAGTGACAGCAGCAAGGGCTACAAAATTCCTCAGCTTTTCCAGGGAAGCATACAATGGAATTGGGTTTGACCACTGTAATTTAAAGTCATTTTATTGCTTCCTCTACTCCTGTTGGAGAACCTTTCTCCTGCCTAAAAATATTATTTAGACATATTCTCTTAATAGCCTGAATTTATCTGTAGCTTGTTCATGTTGGCACCAACCTTTCCCAGCGATTTCAAGTAGTTTTAGCCAAGTCTTCATTCATTTTACTGCTAAATAAATGACTTTGCTTCTTTCTCATCACTTAAGTGACGCTGGACTTTTTCCTGAGTATCCCTTTTCCATATTTGGATGAATTTTCCTCCTGCCTGTGAACAAAGTGCAGCACTAGGCAGTCCCAACATGGTGCTTGTAGAAGAGTGGGAATATTCTCATATTTTTAATCAGAGTATTATTCCTTCCCCATCATAAGATGTTCCCACCATTTGTGTTCATGGGGCTGTTGCATCAGTGATTTATGCTCAGCATATCATGAAATCTTTGCCTTCTTCTTCCGTTTCCAAAAACAGCCTCAAAAACACCAATTATTCACTCCTAAATTCCTGAACTGGAAGTTTTGTGTTGCTAAATGTTATCCTACTTCTGTCATTGAAGTCCCCAGATCATTTCATTTACCTGTCGTCCGATATTCCTCGGAGTCGGCACTGCCTTCCAAATTCATGTCAGGGAAAACAATGTAATTGGTGTCCTCGCATCCTCTGTCAAATTAATTATCAAAATTGTTAAATAAGATCAGTTCTGACACCTGAGCAACGTAGGATTAACAGCGATTTGTCCAAAGTCACTTTGGAGTGCCGTGAAGGAAAAGGTCTAAATCCCACTGTGCTCTCCAGAGGAATGTCCATTTTCTTCCTAAAGGGAAATATGTACTCGGAAATTTTAGGCTGGGAAAAGTGGTTTATTTCTAGCAAAGACAGAATCTGCTTCAACAAAATATTTGCAGAAAAAGAAACTTCTTTTTTTGCAATATCTTCACCAGTCATTGTTGAGGGAGCTGGTTGGGAATGATCCTCATTCATATGGGATGCAGGAATCCCAAATCCAAGCTGTTGGCCTTAAAAAGGCACAGTAACCATCTACAAGGAGATCTTTCCCTGGGAATATCCCATTCACCCATTCACTGGCTTTCTTGTTGATGCAGATTAGAAGCATTATTAAAATGAAGGAAATTTTCATGTAGGAGGACACCATTTTCCACCCAAAATAGCCACAGGCTGGAATTCTTGCCACAGAAAACAAACTGCCAGAGCAAAATGCGAGAGGAAGAGACAGATCCTGGCATGGTGAATTGTGCTTTTTTATTTTATTCTTTTAATAGATAATGTGTACTCAGGAATTGGGAATAGTAGAACAAGTCCTTGGGGGGTTATGGGTTTAATGGAAGGGGATGAAGTTGTTGTGGGAGCATATTGTTTATTAAATTTTCTCATTCAGATGTTTATTGTATGATTTATGGTGACTTAAGCTAATTATGTGACCCTTTTTCATTTACCATGTAATGATTGTGCATATGTGTACAACCAATTAATACATCCAGAACAGATAAAAGCACTGGGAGAAGCCCCTCTGATCAACCAATTCACCTTTGTTTATAGTGCAAGACTTAAATTTCACCAGTATCAGGTCGTTCCTTAGCTCTGTATCTACAGAATATGGAAATTTGGTATTTGAAGAACATATTTCACAAATATTTTTGAAGTTGAGGATTTTAAAGGTGGCACTGTGTTGTTTACAGGGAGTTTTGGATCTCACACACCTCGTTTTATGTTTGCAGAGCCCAGTGGTGAGCTGAGAACTGGAGACAAATCTGAGGCCTCTAAAAATGCAATGCTTATTTAAGGTGGTTTAGATTTGCCTTATCAGCCTTGCAGAAGAGGAGTGTCTGTGGGACAGGCTCGGGTTATTTATCAGCTTCAAAATGTTCATAAAGATGTCTGAAAAGTTGAAAAGAGAGTCTGTGTTGGGGGGATGCTCAGCAGCTGCAGGAGGGGCTGGAATTCTGCCTGCTGGGAAGGCCTAGAATCAAGGGCCAGTCCATGGAATTACATGGGGTCCCTTCCCAAAGCCACCTCTCTTTTTATAATTATGGCAATTCAGAGCTTATCCTTCCCTTCCCTTCCCTTCCCTTCCCTTCCCTTCCCTTCCCTTCCCTTCCCTTCCCTTCCCTTCCCTTCCCTTCCCTTCCCTTCCCTTCCCTTCCCTTCCCTTCCCTTCCCTTCCCTTCCCTTCCCTTCCCTTCCCTTCCCTTCCCTTCCCTTCCCTTCCCTTCCCTTCCCTTCCCTTCCCTTCCCTTCCCTTCCCTTCCCTTCCCTTCCCTTCCCTTCCCTTCCCTTCCCTTCCCTTCCCTTCCCTTCCCTTCCCTTCCCTTCCCTTCCCTTCCCTTCCCTTCCCATTAATTTTCCTTGTTATCTCCTTCTTCATTACTATTATTATTAATAATAATATTATCATAATTAATTTCAATTATTAATCTGGTCTTATCTAACCCCCAGGTGTCTCCAGTTCTCCTCCCCATCCCACAGAGAGGGAGGGAGCAGGTGGCTGTGTGGGATTTAGTTGCTGGCTGAGTTTAAACCACGACAATTTCTCTCTCTCTCTCTCTCAATTTCTTTGTCTTCCTTTGTCACCACATCCCTGGGAGAGGAGAGAAATCAGGACAAAAAAAAATCTGATTAAAGATCCATCACAAATTAACGAACAAAAGTGCAATCCTGGCACTTCATGCTAGAATGGAACATTTTAAAAAATCACGAAGTGAGACATAAGAACACTAGAAAAGTTTGGATGGGGGCATAAAAATTCTTTGGAAGGCTGTGTGCTAATCAACAGCAAATGTAAGGATCCCCCAGGCTGAAAGGGCAGTGAGTGACTGTATTCTTTACATCGGAGTTTTTCAATCAGCGTTTTCAGAATGTGGCTTCTCATTATGGTAATGATGATGGGATTAATTATCACCACGAGAACAAGTGATAATGGCACTTTGAACCGTGTTTGTCACCACATGACACAGGCTATTGCTTGTTTCGACGTTCCCAGGACGTGTGGGCATGGAGAGGTGCTGGCTTTGGCTCTGGAAAAGGGCCCAGCTGGGCAGGAGATGTCACAGGAGGACAAACAGCAACCTGGCAGCCTCCTCCTTACCTGGTTGCATTGGGGTATCACCAGGAGAATAATTGGAATTAGTCCTTGGGATTAACGTTCAGCTGCAGCAGATGATATAAACGTGGTAAGTGTAAATATGTGCTTGCTTTCTAAGAAATAATGCTGTCACCTCAGCCAAATTTCCAAAATTCATAAAACAATTATCAAATTTAGAAAGTTTGTTTCAGCCCGTGCTGGAGAGGGAACAGAAACCAGAGTGGTGGGAAAAGTGAGGCAGCTGAGGGCACTTTGCATCCCTGGGAATAAATCCATGAATCCCACAACATCTCCCTGCAGCAGGAGCAGTGTGGGGTGGCTGGCAGAGCAAAACACTGACAATATTGGGTAATTTCCATTTGTGAGCCGTGCCCAGTGAGTATTTTAGAGTAATATTTAAACAGAAAGTGAAAATATATCGAGATATAGTAGGCCATAACTGAGAGTTATTGGGAATTGGAAATTTGTGATGTAATCTGGTCTTAGCATGAGATGTCCAGCTTTACAACCAAACTGTTCCTAAGTCACAGCATGGATAATTCTGGAAAAAAGGAAACTTCTGACTCCTGCATACACTTGATAAATTTGTTGACCAAAAAATTACTTGGATTTTTTTTTTTTAATGAAGTTTAAGCACTTATCTGCTGCTTACGTGACTTCCAGAAGCCATTTTTTGTCTGAAGACCTCGCTATTTGTTGCAATTTGTTTTCCCATAAATGGTTACCCATGTGGAAGAATGTGCTCTGGAACTTTTTCCTTGTAATTAAATTGATTCAGGGGACATGTAAGCAGCTCCTGGTGCTCTTTAGCTCCTCTTACTTTAGTAACTAATTAATGTACAACTGACACACACGTACTCAGCTTTCATAATGTTATCTGATTAATAAGCAATAACCACCTCAGTAAATCAAAATTAAATGCCTACTTATGGCAGTGAGTTTAGAACCCTCCTGCCTAGAGACTTTCCATTGATTGATTCATTAAATATTTCATTGACAGATGGAAAGAAGAGGGAAAAAATCCTCGTGAGCAGCTTTGCCTTTTGTTTTGTAGGGAAAGTTTTACACCATTGGTTCACTGAAGAAGTAAAAGTTCTGCCAAGGGTCTTGGGTGGCTGAAAAACCAGCTGTGGGCAGGGATGGGTTGTGCTCCAGGCAGTGCTGGAGAGGGAAAGAGGGATCCCAGAGCAATATATCACTCCCTGAATTTATGAGCCCATTTTTTGGATAATTATTGCCCTGCTGAAACTGCCCAAAGTCCTGCTGGTGGTTTCATGAAAAGGGGCTGGAAGCTTGATAAAGGGCGAGGAAATAAAATATTTCCAAGTAGTTGGAAAATTTCCAACTTCTTGGAAGAGAGGGGCAACCTTCTTCTGCAAAGGCAAGTGCTTCTGGAGGAGAAATTTAAGCACTTAATTCCAAAGAAAATTCACTAAATCCTGCTTTTCCCATGGACCTTCCAGTCAGCAGCACCAAATGAGATGACAACCCTCGGTTTTAGGTCACAGATGAAAGTTCAGAAAAGAAGCACTTTTCAAACTATTATTTTCAGGGAGAAGCTTTCCCTTCCAGCTACACCAGACTGTTCTGGCTACTTCCTGGTGCTTAATGAAAAATGGACTTGTTATTCAATAAATCCATTCTTTTCTGGTGCAAAGAAACCAGTCCCAAGGGAGAGAGACATATTCAGGATCATATTATTATTTTTTAGAACCACATTTCGCATGAACTTGCAGACATACAGCCAGGTTCACCACTTAGAAATTAAATTTGTCACCCCGAGATTTTTCATAAGTTCCCTTTCCCATTGTTTTGCCATTTTATACTCATGAAGTTGCACGAAGTGTTGATTACACCAAGATACCTCGAAGAATGAAGGCCAAATGTGCAGCATGATCAGTTCATGGAGATGTAGGAGGGTGAGTGAAGGAATGTGTGGGATTGGGAAGGCAGAGGGTTAATATTATATCTTACTTCAGGAATGGAAATGGTTTTATAGAGAAAATGAGAAGTAATTACATGAAAATAGATAGTTCTTTGTGTTTCAAGTGTAGCAAGTTAGAAAAAATTTAATTTTTTTTGTTGGTCTGGTTTTTAATGTTTCTTTGACTTGGCACTTACAGTCTGCTTTCTATCTTCAGTTTTTTACCTTCAGTTATTGAAGGCTGTTCATTATGAAATAAAGAAAAAGCAGTGAAATAGAATATGCAAATTGCATTTCAGTTCATGGTGAGCTTCCGCTTATGGCAAACTTTTGTACAATAAAATGTTTTGGCTCTGAGCTTACTTCTACACTCAGGAGTCTTTGGCTGTAAAAAAAGCTGTTCTGAGGACCAGAATCTAATACAAAGATTATTTTTTTTTTGTACTTTACAGTGAGACTTTATCTTTTTGTCGCTGTGCTAACCTGAAAACCATAAAGATACATCTCCGTTTTCCTTTAAACTTCTTTTCCCAGTCGTTCCTTTTTAACTCATTCCTACAACAGTCCGTTTTGAGCAACACCAGTGACAGCAAAACCTATGAGGGTTTTCAAATTCAATAACCAGGCCTGGAAAGGAGGCATCCCTCATCTCAGCTTCAGCTGAGTAACTGCAGATCCTTAACATTACCCTCTACGCTGGAGGTCTTCAGGGCCATCAATCTGCTGGAAAAGTGCTGACAGCTCCGAGCGGTTCCGCGGTGTCTGAGCCGCGCTGTGCTGCTCCAGGAGCTCTGAGATCACTGCAGAGCCGTGACTGACGAGCACAGGGGTGAGGATTCTGCCCCCGCAGCACTGAGCACACGTGCTGGGCAGCTCTGGGCACATGTGAGAGCTCCGGGGGGATGGCACAGCTTTGGTCCTTCTCCTCTCCTCCCCAAGGCTGGGAAATGCTGGGCGGGAGGGTGGAATTGTAAGCGCACGAGGGAAATGGGAATGGTTTTTAAGGCTTCGTGGAATATAGCTGAGATTCAAACCCATGCATCCTCTACCTCATCCTCCTGCACCCCCAAAACACCTTTCTGCAGTCTCACTTTCCTGTTGGGGAAGTCGCAGGATCACTGAGGTTGGGAAAGATCTCCAAGGTCATCGAGTCCAAGCTGTGCCCCATGCCCACCTTTGTCACCAGCCCAGAGCCACATCCAGACATTCCTTGGACATCTCCAGGGATGGGGACTCCAAACTTCCCTGCCAATGTTTAACAGCCCTTTCCTTGTAGAAATTCCTTCTGGAGATGGTTTGAAACCATTGCTCTGTGGGTTGTCTCTGGGTCTTGCGCTGGCCAAAACAGAGCTGCGTGTCCTCAGCAGGACCTTTTCTGTGTCACCTCTGCCTTTGCCTTCCTCTTGAGCAGGTTTCTGCCCAGCTCACAGACCACCTGCAAAGACTCAGGAATTACTTTGGAATCAAGTATTCATGTCATAAAAATGAAGTTTTGCCATTTTCCAGTTTGGACGATCTTTCATTGTTTCTCTAAATTAGTTTTTAACCATGTGTACAATAATTGTAACAACGATACAATCGTTGCAATAACTTTTAACAATGTTACAATAATTTCCTCATAGAACATTTCTGTTTTTAACTATGCCAAAGGAAGTTGAGTACACACAGTAGGGAGATTATATGAATATATTGGGATTGTTGATTTTATTCCTGGACCTGATGAATGTTCCCCTTGCAAATATGTGAAGGGGATGCATCCTGATGTTTCTCACAGTACAGACCAAAGCCAGGAGTTTAAGGTTTTGTGAATCAGTTGAATACCCAAACAGCATCCAAATGTAGTGGGAATTGGGTCTTTAAACCCCTTCAACTACTTCTGCCTGAAGAATTCCACCACAAACCAGTGGTTTCTGCCAAGTAGGAATAATTCTTTGGTTCAGTACAGAGACTCCTCTCTCCCTTTCCCTTTCCCTTTCCCTTTCCCTTTCCCTTTCCCTTTCCCTTTCCCTTTCCCTTTCCCTTCCCTTCCCCTGTTTTTGCTTTCCATCTCCTCTGCCTTTGATGTCTTCACTTTGTCTTTGGTCACAAACTGCAGCTTTATTTCCGCCTGCCCTGTACCAGTGTCCTCTCCAGCAATTTTGGGCCACTCTCCGCCTGCTCCCGCTCCCTCCGCGCCAGCCGAGGATGATTCCGTGCCCTCCGTGCGAGCTCGTGCGGCCGCTGAGCTGCTCTGAGCGGCTCTGGGGTGTTAATGCCATTCTCCAGCTCAGTGGAGCTGCTCCACCAGCAGCCCCGACGTGTGAGTGGCACGGTGGCACCGCAGCAAGGCTGGTGCTGACCCAGCCTCCGGTTGCTGCTCCGCGATACCTTTGGGCGAAGCCGCTCGACCGCGCCGCAAACGACTCGCCCCGAGACTGGAGCACTCGCTGTTCGCTGCCTCCTCCTCTCTGATGCTCGATTTTTCCTTCCTTGAGAAAAGATTAAAGAAGGGAATTACATTGGAACTGGTGGAGGCATGATCCATGCTCGCTTGATTATATGGAAGCATTAAAATATCATCAGCATGTTAATTTTATCAACTGAACTGGATGAGATTTATTCCTCTCTCTTATCTATTGCATTAGGCTGGAAATACAATTTATTCTGATGGTGGGAATGTCAGACAGAGAGACCAAAAACATCTGGACATCTTAATATGAGACAAATTTTCTAGGATGTACATTGACCCTTTAAAATTAATTCTGCTAATAAAGAGGCAGGAATTTCATGGCCTATTCATCTTTCCAAATCGAGCCCCAGCTCTTTGTGGGGGCAAAACAGGTGGGTGCAGTGAAGGTTCCTTTGAGGGCTTGTGGTTCTCATGTCTTTTGTTGCATATTTGAGAATCAAATACAATAGGTTATTAAATATAAATATAAATATAAATATAAATATAAATATAAATATAAATACAAATACAAATACAAATAGAAACCACACAGCATCAGATAAAACCCAGCCATCTCAAACTACAGGATTAATAAAAATCACTGAAAATTGTCCTGGAAAAGCGATGTATTTTAAACATTCTCCAGGTCTGCATTGGTGGATTTTCTTTCTAAGTGTATAAAATCATTATTAATTAAAACCAACCGTAAAGAAAACCCCCCAAAAACCAACTCCTTGCTCGTTGAAAGATAGTTTTCACTTAAAAAAATATCTTGTATTGCAGGATGTAGATGATCCCAGAACGTTCTCAGCCCATGGAGGAGGGTGAGTGACATTTCTCCTCTGATGTTTGGGGTCCTCATCCTGGGAATAACACGGAAGCAGGGACACACCTGCAGCTCCGTGCCCGCCTGGCACTCTCTGATTCCCATTTTGCTGGGAGCACAGAGAAGGAAAGCAGAGCAGTGAGCTCTGATTCAGTGCATCCCTTTGAGCCTGCTCCGGGATGGCTGCGTTTTCATGTGGTTTTCCCTGGAAGTTCCAGGCTCGCCCGTAGCAATAACTTGATAATTGTTCAGGGAAGAGACTCAGCGCTGCTGTCTTATGCACAAGCAAACAGGCATCTCTGAGATTAAGAATTATATGCCAGGGCTTTGACACAACCATCAGTTATGCCAGATGCAAATAATTTATTCTTTGTCAGTTCAAATGCACAGCCTTGTTTGGATGGCTGAAATTTATACTGGCACCAGAATGCAGCGCGGTGTTATTTCAGCGGGGTGTCGGAACCGCCGAGATGCAGCTCAGATGACCCAAAAAGAGGGAGGAAAATGTTATTTATATTTTCTGAGGGTAACTCATCACTGTGGTGTGGTAATAGGTGACGTGATAACTTCTCCTTGTTGTGTGATGACAGGTGGGAAGGCCCTGACACAGGGTGCCCAGAGAAGCCGTGGCTGCCCCTGGATCCCTGGAAGTGTCCAAGGCCAGGCTGGACGGGGCTTGGAGAAACCTGGGACAGTGGAAGGTGTCGGGGTGGAACGAGATGAGCTTTAAGATCCTTTCCAACCCAAATCATTCTGTTATTCTATGATTTTACAAATCCTCCTTGACATGGAATCATGGAATTGTTTAGGTTGGAAAGGACTCTCCCTACCAGGGTCCTAAACAGTTCAGGTTTTCCAGAGGAAAGCAAAGAGAAGGAGCCTGAGTGAAACTGAACTGCAGTTCTGCCAAGGTGAAGCTGGGTTGGTGCTCAGCTTGCCCAGGATGCTCAGAGGGTGCTCAGGTGCTCCCTTAGCTTTGAAAGCAGGAGGCATGGAGATGTTCAGCCAGGATTTATCCACTGCTGAGGCACCTCCAGTGCTGGGGTCAGTTCTGGGCCCCTTCTGACAAGAAGGACCCTGAGGGGCTGGAGCGTGTCCAGGGAAGGGAACGGAGCTGGGAAGGGGCTGGAGAACTCTTGAGGGAGCTGGGGAAGGGGCTCAGCCTGGAGAAAAGGAGGCTCAGGGGGGACCTTGTGGCTCTGCACAACTCCCTGACAGGAGGGGGCAGCCGGGGGGGGTCGGGCTCTGCTCCCAGGGCACAGGGACAGGAGGAGAGGGAACGGCCTCAGGCTGGGCTGGGGGAGGCTCAGGTTGGACATCAGCAGGAATTTCCCCATGGAAAGGGTGCTCAGGCCTTGGCAGGGGCTGCCCAGGGAGGTTTGGAGTGCCCATCCCTGGAGGTGCCCAAGGAATTCCTGGACGTGGCACTCAGTGCTCTGGGCTGTTGACAAGTTGGGGATCAGTCACAGGGTGGACTCCATGGTCTTGGAGGTCTTTTCCAACCTGAAAGATTCTATGATTCTGTGAACCACTTTATGCACAGTGAAGTCAAACACATCTCCAAGATTATTTGGCACCATAAACATTGAGTTAAAGTTTGGTGAGACGGTCAACTAATTTTTTCCCGTGCCATCAGCTGAGAATTCTGCTCATTTTATAGGAGTTCAGCTCACAAGGATTTACTGGCCAACAGAAAAAGTGGAATTTGAGCCACACATCCTAAGCCGAGTTCATAGCAGCCCCCATTTCCAATAACAAAACCAGCAGTGACAGTGATATATGGCTTTTTTTATGAGACCTGATAACTGATGGATATGTGATCTTATAAATGCTTAGACAAACTAATGCACATAATTATATTTTCCATTTGAAGTCTATTGCTCGGCGTTCTAATACAATATCATTAGTCGGAATGGCCACAATGATACAGCTTGGGCAGTTTGTCACAGTAATTACGGGGTGATTATTTTTGACTGGAATAAAGATTTCAGTTTTAGTATGGTAGAAAGCATAATCACAAATTAGAAACAGTCTCAGAATAAAGAAATATCAGGGAGAGGGACTTTAAATATGGATTATAGTGCAATTCTAAAACAATTTCTTTAAAGAAGTGCGCTCATTTGGCTGAAAGTGGGACTACTTTTAGGTTCATAGCAAGTTCCTTCCCAAAAGGATGACAATTACCTAATTAGCAGTTCCTGTGTGTGAGGTTTTTGTAAAAGGGAAAATCTGGGCATCGTAAGGAAGGCTTGACTCGTAATTTACATAACTGCTAAAACGGGCTTTGTTTTTTCAGTCGACTCAAAAATACATCATTTGTCTTCACCGTGTTCAGGAGGGTTGATTAAAGTAGACACTGTCCTCACATCTGTATTGAAAACTGTATTAATCAATTGATTAATCACGAGGCATTAATCAAAATCCTCCTTAAGTGTTTTACTTTTGGAGCAGCTCTTAGTATTTCCTATCAGATTCCTTTTAAGGTGTCCATTATAAAGATTAAATTTGGGTGGTAAATATTGAGGGGTTGAAGCACACGTGGCTTTCCCCTTGAAGGTCACAGCCATTGCTCATTAGTGTTACTTTTAATGGGCTAAGAAGCAAAAGTTTTTAATATGTGACTGCATCAATTAATCAAAGCCACATTTGATTTCCTTTCCAGTAAGCAGAAATTTCTGGTGGTGTTAAACTTTGGATACTTCAGGCTATGGTTCAAAATATTCCAAGAATTTAAGGAATTTAAGCTGTACGTGCAGATATAATGAACTGATGCTCTAATTGTAACTGCTGGTTTTTAAATATTCTGCTTTACAAATATTGATTTTAAGGTATCCTGGGCAGTTTTTACGAAGGTTCTGTTTAAATAATCTCATTTTCCTATGCAGGAATGAATGTCAAACTTCGGACCACTGTCAGGAAGCTTTTTAGAAGTTATTTTTGAGTACTTAGTGAGTTCAAGTGAGCCATGGAGGACCTTTGCAAGGAAGCTGATCATCTGAGAATTCCTCTCTGTTTGTTTTTGCTCATTCCTGTTTGTTTTTTCAGTCTGAAACATTAAACACCGGCGCTGCAGTGGATGTGCTTTTGGAAGCATCAATCGCAGCACAAAAGAGCACCGCTGATTACAAATCTCTTCATGTGCAGGAAAATGTCTCTTCATCTCCCAATCCCTCTGCAAGTGATTCTTGAAGAGAGATTCGCTGAATCCTCGTTGTGGCTGCTCTCGTGGCAGACTGGAAATACCTATTTTCCTACTGACTGCTTTTTCCACAGGGGGAGGAAAAAATTCATAGGGGAAACACCAAAACCAAGCATATGCTATTTGTATTTATTTGGATTTTGCAGTACACCCAAAAATGTGCGTCTGGCGTCCCCATCACCTCTGGCAAAAGTTTAAAGAAACAAGAAATCAAAGCAGAGCAAATTAAATCCTGCAGCCACTTCCCTTTGCCTAAAGAAGCTGCCTTAAAAAAATTTCCAGTGCTTTTCTGGGTAGTCCTGTACCCAGAGATTGCCAGCTACTGGTTTTACAGTGCTCCTAAGCACTCGTTTTTAGGGGAGGGGTTCAAGTTGCACAAAGTACAGAGAGAGCTCTAGTAAATCTATTAAAATAAGGGATATTTAATGATTTGAATGACAGCAGCCCCTGAGGCCGGGCAGCCTCAGGACCCCCCTGGTGCTGCTGACTCTAAAGGGGGGCCTTGAAAATTGGCAGGCAAAGGAACCCAGGAGATCCTCAGGAAGTTTATCCCAACCCAGGGATGGGACATGAGCAGGAGGAGTGGGATTGGGAACCTCTGAATGGAGGCAGAACTTTTAGAACAGCCCTTCTCATCAGATGATGGTGTTATAATTCCTAAAAGCACCTTTGATGTGTCTTTACTATGTACAGCAGTAGAGTTATTCTGCCTTTAAAGCCACTAAAATCCATGGAAAATTTTGTATGCCTTTAAAAATGATACTGGGCTGCTTGTCCTGTAATGGTGTGGAAGAGAAACTTGTGCTCCAAGTCTTGAAATAATCAACAATTTGGAAATGAATTCAAACCCGAGCTGCTCTTCCACAGCTGAGTCCTGTTTGGGTTTTGCTCTGGGTGGTGGAGGCTGGCTGCCTTCAGCAGGAAAGGGAATGCAATCTGCACAATTCCCATCAGTCCTTCCTCCTGCAAACACATCCCAAGAATAATTCCATGGTGGGTTGGTTTGGGGCTGATCATCTTTACCCTGAGCTGCTGTGGCGGCATTGGGAAAAGCGGGGTGGGGTTTAGAAATTCCTGCTGGATGATTTATCCCTGAAGCACCTTCCTTTTTAACAGAATTATGTGCAGCAGTCCCTCAGTTTGGGTCACGGAGAGCACTGATCCCATAACACTGATCCCGTGGCACTGATCCCATGGCACTGATCCCATGGCTGTGATCCCATGGCTCTAATCCCATAATACTGATCCCATGGCACTGATGTGGTGGATTTATCGGTGGTTTATTACCACTGGTGGCTTTTTGTTGTTGTTTTGGTTTGCTTTTTATTTTATGGAAATAAGGGCCAGAGAAAGAAGGCATTGAAAAATGTGAATTGTAATAGATATGCTATAAAATATGTACTACAAATATAATAATAATAATAGTATAAAGGATTATTGGTTCACAGAATCCTAAATGGTTTGGGTTGGAAGGCACCTTAAATCCCACCCAGTACCAACCCCGCCAAGGGCAGGAACACCTTCCACTATCCCAGGGTGCTCCAAACCCCTTCCAACCTTGCCTTAAACACTTGGAATATAAAATATTTAATATTTAGTACTTAATATTACAATTTTATGTAATAATTATTATAAATATTGGTACATTAAGTATTTTATTATATGCACAAAAATAAAAATACAATGTGGAAAATATAAAATATAATTAAAATAATTATCATTTGTCAGTAGCACCACAGGCTGTTTGGTGTGCGATCTTTCTCTGAACATTGAAAATGTTTTTCTGTGGGTTTTAAGAAGATAAAATTTATCTAATATTTTGTTCTGAATCAAATTTTTATGTTTCACCATGGATTATATTCCTTTCCTTTCCTTTCCTTTCCTTTCCTTTCCTTTCCTTTCCTTTCCTTTCCTTTCCTTTCCTTTCCTTTCCTTTCCTTTCCTTTCCTTTCCTTTCCTTTCCTTTCCTTTCCTTTCCTTTCCTTTCCTTTCCTTTCCTTTCCTTTCCTTTCCTTTCCTTTCCTTTCCTTTCCTTTCCTTTCCTTTCCTTTCCTTTCCTTTCCTTTCCTTTCCTTTCCTTTCCTTTCCTTTCCTTTCCTTTCCTTTCCTTTCCTTTCCTTTCCTTTCCTTTCCTTTCCTTTCCTTTCCTTTCCTTTCCTTTCCTTTCCTTTCCTTTCCTTTCCTTTCCTTTCCTTTCCTTTCCTTTCCTTTCCTTTCCTTTCCTTTCCTTTCCTTTCCTTTCCTTTCCTTTCCTTTCCCTTCCTTCTCACCATGGCCTAAACATTTCCAGATGATCAAGTAACTTTAAAAACATTTATGGGATATCCTGTATGCCTGGAATGTTAAAATCCTTTGCCATTACCTGCTCAATTAAAAGAAAAGGGTGAAGAAAAAAGAAACAGGTGTTGATGAAGTGGTAAAATGTGCTGTGTGTGAGACAATATCTGTGTAAACTGAATATTTTCACATTGCCAGGTGACTTCCACTCGGGAATCTTTAAGGCAGCAGGTGAGGAGCTCCGTGAGCTGCTCTGGGTATTTTTTAAGGTGTCTTGGACGTGGTGTTGGGAAGTGTTTCCAGTGAAGCCAAGGACAGGGCACTGTCTGCAAGCAGAGAGGGCAGGCTGGGGACACAGGGACCTCCCTGGATCCTTGTGAGGCCTCTCCAGAAGCTCGCTGCAATCCCGGAATTCCAAAGGGAGCATCTCCTGGAGCTGTGCTGGGAGGGCTCCAGGCTGCTCCTTCATTTCCAGAGCCTGCAGCTGAAGGAGGAACATGAACTGGCTGACAGGAGTTCCCAGGCTGGCTGCAAGTGGGAGCAGCTCTGGTGGAAGAGGAGCCTTAGAAGGGGAGGTTTGGGGTCATCTTCCAGTCCCTGACAGTGTGGGGGTGACCCTTTCAGAGCTGCTTTGGAATGGGAACAGACTGGCTGCTCGATTTTTGACCTGGCAGCCAGTAATGCTTGGAAGCTGAGCTTAGGCCACGCCAGCCTGGGACTGAGATTCACTTTTCCTGCAGAAAGGTGGCTGGAGTCGGGATCAGATCACTGAGCTGTGCTGGATGCCCTGTCCTTCACAGCCTAAACAAGAGCTTAGCTTGGGGTTTTTAAAAATATACGTGTTTAGTTCAGTTTGTACGGAACAGCCTGAGGCTGGCGTTCCCAGAGAGCCGAGTGTCCTTTCAGAAATAGCCACAGCAGCTTCCACACGGGCTGCTCTTCCTAAAACAGCGGAGAAATGCAGCTGGAACGGCCTGGAAAAGGGTCAGGACAGTGGGGCAGGAGGTGATGCATGGGAAAGGTTTTAATCATCACAAAATCCCATTGCAAGGGGTCTTAAAGCTCATCCCATTCCACCCCTGCCATGCCCAGGGACACCTTCCACCATCCCAGGCTGCTCCAAGCCCTGTCCAACCTGGCCTTGGGCACTTCCAGGGATCCAGGGGCAGCCACAGCTTCTCTGGGCACCCTGTGCCAGGGCCTCCCCACCCTCACTATAAAAAATTCCTCCAAATATCCCATCTAACCCTGCCCTCTGGGAATTTGGAACTTTCACATGTCTTTTCTGGTGGGCTGTGACATCCCTTCCGAGTTAAGCCTGGCCTACCTGGCAGCTGTTTTTGCAGAGTGGCCACGGCATGAAAACTCCAAGTAAAAGGTAACTGCAGCCTTTGTCCTGCACAGAAAATCCTTTGTCTTGAGGTGTTTCGTGTATGGAGGCAAAAGAAAAAAATCCAGAAATAGGGCATAGAACAACCACCCCACAGTGATAAGAAACCTCCAAAAATTCTTACAAATAATCTGTCTTTAGGGGGTTTTTTTGGGTTATTTTAATTTGGAATGTAACACAAGATGAGGAACCTTCCTGCCCCTGTGATGCCTTTTTCCTCCAACATCTGGGTGAGCACAGGGATTCCCCTGGATGCACTATTATTACTCTTAGTATATATTTGTTGTTATTATTAGTAAAAATATTATTATTATTATTATTATATACTAAAAAAAGAGAAGTTTTTTACCATTTAAGTTTAAAAATAAACACATTTTTAGCTGTCCTATTTCAGCACGGGGCATCTTCTGAACGCCGAATTATCAAGCCTCGGAAACGAGCAGCGCAAGGAAAAAAGAAAACAAAAAAAAGCACCTTTAATGATGGGATTGGAAACGTCAGAGGGATGCTGGAGCTGCTCCGTGGGCTGTCCCTGTTCCCTGCCTGCTGCCTCGATTGCTCCAACCCCCCGATGTCTGCACGTCCATGGCACATTTTTGTTCTTGCAGGAAGCCTGCGTTTGACCTTTCTTTGTAATTGTGCCACCAGTTGAATTGTGCTTTGGTTCATGGCAATTTACTCCATCCTTTGAGAGTTCACTAGTTAATTATTGCCAAGTGAATTTTTAATTTGCTCCGATGATTGCGTTGGTGAGTGCAGTCATTAGCGGGGAATTTATTTTAGGAATCGGCACTAGAGGGAGCTAAGTAATTGTATCATTTATGGATCTGGGACGGGGAGAAAAGGAACATTCATTAAAAAGTTGCTTTTTTTCTGAACCTGCTGATTTTACAAATATGGCAGCTATGCCTCAGCAAATTAGAAGTGATAATGAATTAGTTAATTTTCCTTACTGAAAACTGCTATGCTCAGATTATTAAGTTACTGTATTTCTCTTTTACCAGCGACCAGCCAGTAAATTAGGATTTCTAGGACTCTTCTGGGAGGAGGAATTTTTGTAACTATTATCCTTGTTTATCATTATTTTGGTCTTAACAGAATTAAACTGCTCACAGACACCCTCCTGAAGTATCAGTGTGTTCCCAGATGCATTCCAGGATGGATGGCCCTGTTGGATGCTGCGGCTCCGTGAGAGGAGCAGAGCCTGGAGCCTTTCTGGACTGAGCCAAAGCTGGGCTTGGACACAAAGTGCTGCATTTTCCAGCCCAAAGTTCACTGAAATCAGTGGGATCCCGTTTTAATTCAGTGGCAGCTCACTCAGAATGTTTGTATTTCACTTTTATTTTAGTGGAGCTGCTGGAGCGAGACCAGAGGAGGCCCTGGAGCTGCTCCAAGGCTGGAGCCCCTCTGGAGCCAGGCTGGGAGAGCTGGGAATGTTCACCTGGAGAAGGGAAGGACCCAAGGAGAGCTCAGAGCCCCTTGCAGAGCCTAAAGGGGCTCCAGGAGAGCTGGAGAGGGACTGGGGACAAGGGCTAGAGGGACAGGACACAGGGAATGGCTTCCCACTGCCAGAGGGCAGGGATGGATGGGATATTGGGAAGGAATTCCTGGCTGGGAGGGTGGGGAGGGGCTGGGATGGAATTCCCAGAGCAGCTGTGGCTGCCCCTGGATCCCTGGCAGTGCCCAAGGCCAGGTTGGAGCAGCCTGGGACAGTGGGAGGTGTCCCTGCCATGGCAGGGGTGGCACTGGATGAGCTTTGAGCTCCCTTCTGACCCAACCCATCCCACGATCCCCGCGGCTCCCACAGCAGCCCCGTGCAGGATCCCACCTGGAATGTGCACACCTGTATCCCACAGCCTGCCCGGGGTGCAGCTGTGCCCGTGGCTCAGAAGGCCCCAGGATTATCCCTGAACTGCCTGAAGTGCTGCTGCTGCTCCGCTGCTCTGGCCAGCTGAGGGAATGGTGATGCTTTAGTGTGATGTAAACTGTGTGCAAGAAATCTCCAAATCCAAGAGCTGGTGCTTCCTTTCTTTACAAAAAATGTCACCTCTCAAGGTAGCGTGCCCAGTAAACAGAAAGTAATGCAGGCAGATAATTAAAATAAATGAAAATCCTGAATCCAAGATGTAGCAAGTGGCCTGGATTCTTTGATAAGGGTGAGAACCTCTGACTTTATCATGAAATATCACTGACAAAAATTCAGCCACCTGAAGTGTGGTGGCTTTCTGAGCCCCCATCTGTGAGCATTTATGTCATTTTCTCCCAATTTCATCCTTTATTCAGGCCCAGGGAAGGCACCACCACTCCCACACCCCCCACCTGGGAGCTGTACTGGTTTCACCTGCTGAGCATCAGTGCCCCTGCTTTGAAGTGGATCCCTTTTCCCAGAGTTTTTTGCCTGGATTGAGGTGTGAGATTACTCTATTGCTGGTGCTGGATCTAAGGATATGTCCTCCTCTATGTACTCACAGAGGTAGGTGCAATCAGGGCCATAAATGAGGATAATATTTGGGTTTCTGTGTTTATTTTTATGCTTCCTTGTCTTTTTTTTTCCTGGGGTTTTAAAAATGTTCTACATCTGCAGCGCTGAAACAATTATGGGTGTTTGTCATTCCTTTTTCACCTGTGAAATCTGGATATTTGTTACTTTGAATGACTTTGCTGAATTCTTTATTTCTGTGTGTTGTATTCCCTTCCACTGCCCAGAACCCTTTTCTGAACTGAAGCTCCTCAATGAAAAATCCCTGAGCCTTGCAAGCCGGGTTCCTGTGAAATCCTATGGAAAGCAAACACCACATTTCATACTTTTGATACTGAGCCTGTTGTTCAATATTTTAAACTGATATCAGGAATAACATTTCAAATCCAGAGCAAGTTTTAATTTTCCCTTTTGTGCCGTCCATGTGTGTGGGCAATGGGAAAAATGATTTGGAGCTCTGGTGGGGTGGGTGTGTTCCCCCAGTGGCTTTATCCATCCTTGGCTCCAAAAAGAAACCTCTGGGGTGGGAACTGGGGATGAGATTTAGGAGTTTGGTATTGCTGTGCAACAACTGAGGCTCAGAACCAACACAAATTCTTTCTATTCCTGATAAAGTGGTTTTTTGTTAGGAAATATCCAGCTGTTTCTGGCTTTTCAAACCGGTGCCAAAAGGTTGGGAATTTAGAGTGGACTAAAACCCCTCTCGGGAAGGGCAGCGCTCAAAGCATCTCTACTGCTCTAAAAGAGTTCATTTTTTAATTCCATGGATTCAACTTTATTCTGCACCAAAAATCCATGGTCTGAAGGTCAGAGATTACAGGCAGCAGGGTTTTTAAAAGTGTCTGGGAAAACTTTGTAGCTCTGTGTCTTCTTCATGCGTTTCTTTCAAAATTTCGTTTGGAAACGAGGGAATCTTGTAGCATCTTTTTCTTCAGTTAATTTTTCTTTAAGAGTATCTCTGATTCATATTAAACCCCATCCCTGGGAGTGTTTAAGGCAATAGGGTTTTTAAAAGTGTCTGGGAAAACTTTGTAGCTCTGTGTCTTCTTCGTGCATTTCTTTCCAAATTTCATTTGGAAACGAGGGAATCTTGTAGCATCTTTTAGATACTCTTAATTCTTCTTTAAGAGTGTCTCTGGTAGATATTAAACCCCATCCCTGGAGATGTTTAAGGCCAGGTTGGACAGGGTTTGAAGCAAGCTGGGATAGTGGAAGGTGTCCCTACCCACAGAAGGGGAGTGGAACAAGAAGGGTTTTAAGGTCCCTTCAACCCAAACCATTTTGTTGATGTGCAAGGATATGCAGGGCTAGAAAAATCCTGGCTTTTCCCTGATTTTATCAATCAAGAGCACAGGGAAGGGTTGGGAGAACTTGCACACCCTTTACATGGACTAGGAACCAGCATCATGTGCATGGAGATCGCTCTGGGGTGTGATCCATCCTCGTGGTCTCTCAAAAATCAGGTGGTCTAGGCTCTAAGCATGGAGGATTTGGAAGATTTTTCTCTTTTGGAATGAAGTGGCTAAAAAGAAAATATTTATTTCACAAGAGACACTGATTTTATATCAATTCTGCCCGGACAGAGAAAGAAAAGAGAATTATACTGGTCACACTGACCATTGATGCCATGTCAGAGCCCTGTGGTCACAGCTTTGCTGCTGTCCCCAGAACAGGACAGATTTTTTATTGCTTTAAGGCCTGAGAACACAGAGCCTGGTGCTGTTCCAGTCCATAAGGGATCAGCCAGTGCTCTGTGTGTCCCATCCTGCCTGGGAGGAGAAGCCTTTAACTTTCAGGGGGTTGTCTCAGTATTTTCCTTCAAGTCCTCCCTTAAGGCAGAGCTTTTCCTACCTCCCTGAAGTGGTTAGGGAAACTTAATAAAGTTTCTTTTTTTCCTCTTCTTCTTTTTTTCCTCTTCTTTTTTTCTTCTGTTTTTCCTCTTCTTCTGTTTTTCCTCTTCTTCTGTTTTTTCTCTTCTTCTGTTTTTTCTCTTCTTCTTTTCTCTTCTTCTTTTTTCTCTTCTTTTTTCTCTTCTTTTTTCTCTTCTTTTTTCTCTTCTTCTTTTTCCTCTTCTCCTTTTTTTCCTCTTCTCCTTTTTTTCCTCTTCTCCTTTTTTTCCTCTTCTCCTTTTTTCCTCTTCTCCTTATTTCCCTCTTCTTCTCCTTTTTTTTACTCTTCTTTTTCCTTTTAGTATAGGCTCAGATTCTGGGGCACAAGATGGCAGCAGAAGGAAAATTTGCTCCCACCAGAAATACCTGATGCGTCTGAACTGCAAAAATCTGGCTCGAGCCCTTGCTCAAGTTTTTAAAATTGTTTCAGCAGATTTAATGAAACTTCTTACTGAAGACAGTCAATCACCCGAGCATCTAAAAAATCCTCTTACTCTTTCAAAGCCTTGGTGATTCTTAAAAAAAAAAAACAAACAAAAAACCGGAAACAAAATAAAAGATTTTTAGCTCAAACTTCTTTTTAGTAAATATTTTTGCTGGTTCTTCTCCTTCCCTCCTGTCCCACTTGTTTACTTTCACCAACAGGAGACTTAGACTTTCTAAAGCAGTTGTTCAGCAGCTTTTTTTTTGTCAAAAATATCCTGTATGTGGCCCTTTAGCTGGTACTTGTCAAGGCAGTGTGTGTTATTCCTAAAACAAAGCCAATTTATAAGAAATTAAACCCTTCCATGCTGAATTTGGAAATTTTAGTCCCCAAATTAGTTTTTTTTTTACTAGAAATTGCAGCTTTGGTAGAGCCTTTGACTTCACTGGGTAAGGAAATGTAGGCTTTTAGGTCCTGAAATGAGAAATACTCAACACGTTTTGGGTGTTTCGGTATGACAGTGGCTGTTCTACCACAGTGGAAGCTGGAAAAATCTCAGTGAGGTTTTACCTTCATCTCCCCAGAGCTCTCCTTGCTTTGGCTTCATGGTCCTCACACTTTGTGGGACAATTTCCTGATTTTTGATGTTTGCTGTTCTGTGCTTTGGAGAGCTGATGCTCTACGGAGTCATTTCGTGGGTGCTCCACGGGGTTTTCCTGGCCATGCTCACGTAGCAGAAATACCCTTTTAAAGCAAATTTCCAAGGTGTGCTGCTCTTGGGGAAATTATTTGGCACCAGCTTTGCTTTCTGGAGCTGATCAACAAATCCCACAGATTGTAGGGAGTACCTGTGGAAAACCTGTGCGTTTTCCTTGAGGTTTGTGGTGCCCATCCACGCACTTGTGGCAAAAATGTGAAAGCCAGACACAAAACCTCTGCATTTCCTTTGTTTTTACTCCCCTGTGAGCATCTGCAGTGGCCCAAAAAATGAATATGTGATGGCCAAGGCACAGCTCTGGGCATGAGCTTGGCTACTGAGGGCCACAGCTATAAAAACTTTGGGGGTGTTAGAAAGCACTCGTGACACTTGAAGCGTTGGTGTGAACAGTTTGTCAGAGTTTTATGGAACATATTCCAGGGTAACAAAGTTCTTTACTAGAAACTCACATTTCACTGAATTCCTTTTAGCCATTATCTGAAACACAGTGATTTTTACTGCACCTTTTCATTTCTCCAAAATCTACTTACCTTGTTAGGCTGCAGTTTATTCCACATAAAACAGATTTTACACCACAAAAACAAAAAGAAAAACCAAATAAAGCAAGGTGACCCATTTATTTATACAACACTCAAGTATTTCTAATTCTCTCTTCTAAAGATGGAATTTTTCCTGTTGATTACCAGGCTTGGGGAGATCCCTGGGCACCCTTTAATTCCTGTTGCCTTCTGGTTTGCCAACAAATAGATGTCAAAGAAATTCTCCAGGTAGTAATGGAGAGCTTGGAAGAAGTCAGATCCAGTTATCCATCTATTTTTCCATGAATTTTCAGACAAATACAGATATTTTCCACTGCCTACACAGCTGCAGAAGGGTTGCATTGGTGTTTCACTGGGTTGGGCTCCATGATCCTGAGGGGTCCCTTCCAGCTCAGCATTTTCTGTGATTCCGTGATTTATTTCTCATCTTTTCCTTAACCCAAAGGGTGCAGATTTTTCTGGTGAGGGATTAATTTTGGGAAATTGTGGTTGGCCTCTTCTGCACGACTTCTGATGGATGGTGTCATTTCCCACCCCACATTTGATTTTTTTTTTAAATGGTTTTGGGTTTTTTGTTTTGGTTGGTTGCTTTGTTGTTTTTTGGGGATTTTTTGGTTGTTTTTTTTTTTAATTTTTTGTTTGTTTTTTGGTTTTGTTTTGAGTTTTTTTTGGTTGGTTTGTTTGTTTGTTTGGGGGATTTTTTGTTTTTTTTTTTTTTTTTTTTGTTTGGTTGGCTTTTTTTTCATTTTTTGTTTGTGTTTCTCCCCAGCTTTAAGGCATGAAATGGTCGCTGCCTTTGGGTTTAGTTGGGCTCCAGCAGCACAGCCACTGCTGTAACAGTGATGGGAAAGTCCAGGGATCAGATCTGAGACTTGGCAGTTTTCCATATCAATTATTATTGACACTTCATGTATGACCAGTTTGTCTTCATCCATTTGCCTCCAAAAAATCAATGTCTGTGTGTAACACATAGAAAAATGTCTCTCCATATCTAAAAACTCTGAAATATTTAAAATCTCAGGGAAGGCTGAGCTGTTGAATAGTTCACTAAAACCTGAAACAAGCTGAGTGTTGCACAGAACTTGGTGTGGTTCAGCTGATGGCAGGAATGAATTAATTTCCATGCTGCTCTACATTTCTCATGGTGAAATACCTTGATTTTTTTGCTGTTTGGTGCAGTTGGAGGCAGCACCTGATTTTCAGAGAGATTTGTTCTCATATGAGTGAATTTCCAGCTAACTCAGCTGTCCTGAAGGTTCCCACCTTCAGCAAAACTGCACCAGACTTGGCTTTTGGATATTTGGTCTTTTTAAGATCTCTACAGCAAAAAAATCACTTTGGTCTACCCAGCTATTGCTTCATCATGATGTGAAACACAGACACTGAGTTCATATGATGCAATTATGGATATTTTAAAATGTTTTATGTTGTATTTTTTCTTTCTTGAATTCAAGTTGGGTATTTATCTGAAATTTAGAGTTTTATTCAGAACTATTAGAGATGGTGGGTTGTACGTGGAATAAAAGTCTTGTGGAAGTTTCTCAGCAGTTTTTAGTAAGAGCAGTTTTAACATCCTCAAAATATTAGGAGGGGACACAAGAGAAGGAGGACCTCAAAATAAGAGGAGAGAGACATTCTTTTGAAATATTTTTAATTCATTATCCCATTATTATTCCCACTTTTGTTGTTTCAAAACTTGTACCTTGATCACAAATCCTTTAGACATAAACAAGAGGAAGGGATTCACCTTAACCACTTCCTTAATCAGGATTTTTTTTTAGTGTTTATTGGGTGCCTTGGCAGCTCTCTTAGCTATTAGATATGAAGAATTTGTGTTTTTCTGCAAAATAACCTGTTGCCATCAATGAATGAGAGCTGAATTAATATTGGGAAAACCCCATCCCTATGGCTCTGGTTTTATTTGTGTCTGCTGTCCGAGGGGGCTGTGCCTCTCTTTGCTTGTCTGGTTTTCAGCACTCTGCACAATGTGAATTTTCAGTTGGGGTTGGCAGCACCCTCTTCTCTTTTGAATGAAGATCCATACCCCACCACTCTGCAGAAATGAGGAATGTTAACATGTCCTACTGAATTTTGTGTGAATTTGGTGCTGCGGCCTTTTGTCCAAGGAATGAAACCCCAGCAGGTCTGCAATTAGTTTAATGAGCTTTAGTCCTGTTGCTACCTGAGGCTGAATCTTCATCTTTGGCATTTTCATGTTCTCTTGGGTTTTCCTGATCTCCAGGCGAGAGTTGTGGTTGCTGCTGTTCAAGCAATGTGCTCCAGCCCCTCCAGAGCCAAGATGTGGGTGTGGGATGAACAGGAAACACGGCTGTGGCCGGGAATGAGGGGCAGGGATGAGTTCACAGGTCTCAAGGAGGCAATTGCTGCTGTTTGTTTGGGGGTTCCCTATTAGAGGAGTTCATTAAAAAAGGTGAAAATACTTCGTTCTGTTGAATTCAGTTTAGGAAAACCCTGCCTGGTCTGTGGAGACCAAAGTCTCCATCTCACATTGTGTCAATAATGACTCCAGTGCAGCCAGGCTGGTGCTCAGCCACTTAATCAGGGGGCTGCGTGGGTCCAGCTGTTATTATTATTATTATTATTATTATTATTATTATTATTATTATTATTATTTCAGTGTATCCAATATCCATGGGCACCACAGAATGGCTTGGGTGGGAACGGACCTTAAAAACCACCTGTTCATGGAGCTGGAACCCCAGCCATGACTGTAGGGTGATGGAAATCCAGGAATTCCCTCCCTTGTGTGCTCAGCTTCACCCCGTGGTCTCCCAGAGAACGGGTGGAAGATGTTCCCAGTAGGATTCCCTGTTGGAAAAGCACAGTCATTAGGAAATTTGCCTTTTTTTTTGGGAGAATGATAGAATAACCATCTCACCACGTAATCAACAACGCCTTCAACCAGTCAGTGAATGGTAATTTATCTTCAGGATTCAGGGAGCGCTGCATTATTAAAGGTGTGCATGTTCTCATCAGCCCCCACTGTCTAACAGCTGGTTACTGCTGAGATTAACCCGATTTCACCTTAAGGTTTGTACATCAAATACATCTGAAATTTGAACTTGAGGTAGTTGCTGGATATATCTCAATTTAAAATGGAGGAGTGAAAGTCCTTTCCTCACAGTGGCTGAAGGAAACTCTGCATGGCAAGTTCCCTCCCCACACTTTTCAGTTGAAAGCACGCTGGGCTTTTTTGCCTCTCTTTTTTTTTTTTTCCCCCAAAGAAAAATGGGGGAAAAAAAATAGGAAAAAAGCTCTTTTAGACTCCTTCCAGTTGATGCTCCGTGTTGTGACACGTCGTGTAAAACTGCATCTGTTATTCTGAAAGAAGAACATAAGAGAGACACTTTGACATGAGGAATCACAACATGAGTGAACAGCAGGAACACTGAGAGCTCCACACGCTTCCGTTGTCAGTAACCCCAGCCCTGGGAGAGACGAGGTATTCCAGCTCCACTCAATCCCTGTTTCTTCCCTAATGGCTTTTCCCCCTCGCTCCCAGCCTCTTCCATAGGGGAAAATCTCGTGGTAACTCGAAAATGCCAAAGCCAAGGGAAGTTTTGCCCGACTGGGGACCCCAGGATCAGGCCCGGGAGGTTTTCCCGCCTGTGAAGTAGAAAATAGACTCAGATTAAGCGAGCAGACTTGTTATTTGACAGTTTATAAAATATTTTAGTATCTTTTTGGCAGTAGCAGTTCGACTGTTGGCAAATGTACGCGTTGCTTGCAGTTACAAAACCTTGTAATGAGTATTTTCCACTGTAATAGCAGTGAGCTGAAATTTGGATAAACCACTTAGACTTGTGAACTCTGACATGCCTGGTAACTATGTCTTTGCAAAAGAATTTTGTCAAGTATTGGAGCTCCTACTAATAGCACATCCATCTTTCTGCACACTATAAATCTTAAGAAAATTTCTATTACTCTGCAATTTGTCTGGCTTATGCTATTTATTAGCCATTTTATTCTGCTGCTTTAAGAAGTAATGTGATGTTCATTTTATTGCTGGTTCAATAAATTGTTAATTATAATGCAGTGATTGCTGCTGACGTGATTTAAAAGCCACATTAGCACTATAGCATTAAGTTTTAACTATTTTACCCTTCAATTCCCTGTTTATACAACAGTAAAAGGAAAATAGCCTTAGACTAATTTAAAAAATGAAGGTACTTGTATCTATTGATCACATGATATACTAGAAACTTTTGTTGTTTTTTGGGGTTTTTTTTTAATAAAAGGTTACATTCAGGTCTAAAAAAGGAAATGCACCAGCTGAGCACGGTCTCACTGTTCAGCAAAAAGTGTTCTTAAAGCAAGATTAACCCCAAAGTTAAATTAACAGAATTACTTAGTTAAATTAGGACAATTGGCCTGATAGATTAAAGGAACAAAATACCCAGATAAATCATAATCATTTTATAGTTATGTGTAGCTTTTGGTGCCCATTTTGTATAACAATGGAGCAGAAAGGAGGCTGAGATTGGAAATTGTCCCTATTTTCTCCAAGCATGTTGTAAATGGGATTGGGGGAAATCTCCATTTTGCTGATTTGAAGTAAAATCTAATTGCTGCAAGTCTAATGATCCATCCTTGGCTGAGCAAGGAGAGAAAACTGACTCAGGTCCAGAAGCCACACGCAAATATGGGGCAGGATGGACAGAACCATGGAATTCTGCACCTGGAGTGCCTGAGGACCCTTGCTGCCTCTTAGAAACATGTGCCAGACATGGAGATTTTGGGTGAAAATATTTGCTTTTCTTAGTTATAGCATGTAATTAATTTTTTTTTTCTTAATTGAGAAAATACACTCAAAAAAAAAAATTAGTGGATAAAATAGAATAACTATGGGAAACTGGTGCACAAAGCTGTTATCTTTGCACATACACACACATATATTTAACATCCATAAAAATAGGTGTGAATGGATCTAAGTCTTCCTGTAAATCAGGCACCACCACCAAAACTGGTGTGCAGCTCTCAAAGACTGGGAGCTAGAGCTCATGAATTCAACCAGAGCCCTTTAAGTACACAGGAGAATGTGAATTTTAACTGTTCCTGCCATGTGCCCCTGCCGTGGAGCCATCCCATTCCACAGGGAATATTCACCATCACGTGCTGTCACACGGTCACACTTTCAGGCTGCAGCATCTCTGGTTGAAGCATCATGTGAGTCCTGGGCAGGTTTAATATGGAATTAATAATACAAAGAATTAAAAGGAAAAATAGGAAGCTGTGGTTAGGAGCAACTGCCTGGTTTGAGGTTCCCAGCTCATCCCTCCTCCAGGTTTTATTGGGAGATCTGGTGCTGGACAAGCCAATAAATCACAACAAAAAGGCTTTCCTTGCTAGTCAGAGACTTGTTGAAATGAATTAAACACCTAAACCCTTTAGAGAATTCTAGAAGGGAGAAATCTTACCTTTAAGTGTCTGATTGAGTTAAAAAATCTGCCTGGAAGGGACATTTTACTCTTTAACTAAGTCAGAAATAGTTATTAACTTGAAGATACCCTTCTCAAAGGTGGACTGACAATGGTTTTGTTGCAGGAAAAGACCTTAAATTATTTTCTTGAGGGAAGGATTATTTCCCAAAAGAGAATAATTTCTGCCAAGATTAAAAAAAAAAAAACAAACACCCAAACCAAACCCAATGAAAAAGGAAAAAAAAACCCCAAACCAGCAGTTTACCCCACACCTGAATTTTAATAAATATCACTTATTTTGATAAATATGACTTATTTTCATTAATATGACTTATTTTGATGAATCCTAACCTTTTCTATTTAGTCACCCCTCATTTTATTTGTGTTTAAGACACTGGCTGAACTGCTTTCATAAAAGGATGGGTCTTGGCATGGGTCATGGTAAAAATTACAGGTATTAATTTAGATAGAATTAATTTAGATAAAATTACAGAATTAAGGGAAAGTTTGGCAGCCAGCTGGCTCCAAGATTTCGGGCTTTGGGAGCAAAGATCTGAGCTAAAGGCACTGACTGAGCTCATGGAGCTGTCATAATGCACTGAAAATCCCATCCTCGACTTAGTACCACACGGCATTTCAGTGAAAGAAATTAGGACATAAAAAATGACTGTGGTCCCTATTAAGGAGATTTAAAAGTGGTAAACTAATTGCAAAAAGTAATGGGGATGTTTTCAGCAGCATCTCATGGAGATCCAGCCGCGGCCTAACGCGTTTGCGTGGAATGAGTAATGACCTGGAAAAAAAAAACTTTTAATGCTCGCAGATCACACAGGAACTGGGGGAGTGATAAATCAGGAAAGGGAAGAGTAATTTGTAGGAAATCCAGATTATTTTGGAAGGAGGGACTGGTTTTCAGAGAGAGCTTCAGGGGTGACTTTGTGCTCCATCAGGAAGCACTGAGGAGTTGGTGGGGAAGGGACAGTGCCACGAACCCAAGACAAAATCGGTCTCTGAACTTTCTTGAGGAGCAAGAATTTACCCACCCTGGTTTTCCAGGGTGATGAGAGGCCCTGGCCTAGGGCAGCAGGATTTGGGTTGGGCATGCTCAGGGAATTTCTGCTAATTCCAAGGTGGTCCAGGTCCTCAGCATCTCCTGGTGTGGCTGAGCATCCCAGGTGCCCTTCCAGGCCATTGGGGGAATTTTACATTCCACGGTGTTCTGTGTTAAAGCCTGGTTTAAAACCTGCTCTTTTGCAAAGGCTGTCTGGAATTTGTTGGAAAAATTCACATCAATTCAGCCTCTCTGAGAGTCAAACAGGAGATTTTGGGGCAGGAGGCTGCACTTATGATGCTTTCAGTGAAACTCCCAGCCTGCAATTAATCCCCACCCCAATTAATTAATATAAATTACATGAGGGAGTGGATAAGTGGAGGACAGCCCTGCTCTACAGGAAGGTTGGAACTAGATGGGCATTAAGGTCCCTTCCAACCTAAATTATTCTGTGATTCCCTGCATTATTTACCCCTAAATAAAGGAGAGAAGGGAGGCCTGAACTGATGAAACTCCAGGAATTCACAGCTCAGTCAGCACAGAAAGCTGAGCAGGCTGTGAAGGGGATAGAAAGGAAACAGTTAAAAAAGTAAACTTGAAAACAACCCCACAAGTTTCCTGAAAACTTTCCATGCAGGAAACTCTGTCAGGAGAATTGGGAGAGAGGGGCTGAAGTTGGGAGAGAGGGGCTGAAGTTGGTAAAGAGGGGCTGAAGTTGGTAAAGCCACCGTGGCCTGTGGCCGCTGCAGCTTTCAAAAAGTGTTCAAACTGTGACTTTGGAAATGCCAATCTACTGCTGGCTCTAAATAGGACTTAAAAAGTTATCCACAAAGCCATAAGAGAAAAAGAAACTTCTAATGAGCTGTGAAACCAGATGCTTTATGCTGGAGAAGCACATTCTGCATATTATTATCTCGTTTTGGGGAATGCTGCGATGTGCTCGGCAGTTTCCGATAGAGACGCAGGCAGAGTTTGTGCCCCGAAGAGTTTGTGCTGGGAGGGATATTCCTGTCTGTGGGTGGGGAAAGAGGTGGGGATACATTCCACAGAAACTGATTTGTAATCAATAAGTTTGTTTTTTCAGGCTGGAACAGCAGTTTAGTTTAGAAACCTCGTGTTGGGTGTTTTTCATGGTGACAGTCAGCCCCCGTCCTCTAGAAAGGATTCGGTCCCTACTGATGCTCTTTGAGGGGTTTGGGCACCAAGACGGTTCTGGTGGGAGCTGAGGGAAAAGGTCTCGGATGGTCATCCCAGATATCCTACAAACAGTGGGCTGGACTGAAATTAGGGTGTTTTCTTCCTAGAAACATTCAGGGTCTTCAGTTGCTGTTATTACGAGAGGTTGAAGCAAAGCAACATCCACAGTGAATGGTGCAGTAGGTTCTGTACATAAGTATTGAACTAATTTTGCTCATGAGAATCATTTTCATCCTTAAATATTTTTGAGGAAGAAAAGAATGTAAAAAAAATGTTTGTTTTTGCTTTTATGGTTGATGTGTCATTACACCATAACTGAATTTTTTTTGTGGGTTGTTGGAATTATTTACAACTTAATCACAAATCTAAAATAATAGAACAAGTAAGGAGAACTAATTTCATACTGGCTTTATTGGTGAGCTGACAAAATTATAAAAACCTGTGGGTCAGATAAATCCTGAATTTAAAAAAAAAAGGGCTCCATGTATTGAATTATCTACGCAGAAGAGAAAAAGTGAGATACAGAAATAAGTTCTGATTAATAAGACAAAGGGAAATGGTAAAACAGATGGCATCCCATTTTGCCTTGTGATTATGTATGATGTCATTACAAAACACTGGGATTTTTGTGGGAGGTGATTAGAGACCAAATTACCAGCTTAACTTTTTCTAAACTTCAGCTTAATCGATAGAATTTTACATCCCACGGGTAGTGGGCTCCAAGAAGAAATTCCTGAAGCACAGGCTGCAATGGGCGGTGAAAAAAAGGAATTAAAACCAAAACCTAAGATGTTTTTCTGATTTATCCACCAGATTTTGGTTTATTTAATCAGTTCTAATGTGCAACTTTTGTTGTTGAGCAAGTTACAAAAAGTAGAAGAAATTGCCTCAATCTCTTGATAAAAATTCCAGCAGGTTGGAGTTTTGGCAGTAGGAAGCTGGTATGAGGCAGGTAGAGAGGAGACTGATTCTATGGTGTGTATGTAGAAATAACAGAGGAAATCTAAATATAATGGCCTGTATAGAAAAAAAAAACCCCCACAATTTTTAAAAATTCACAGTGGGTGGGAAAGACTAGGAAAGAAAGGATGTTCAGCGCTGACTGAGAAATGGAACGTGTTGGGCAAGCAGGAAAAAGTCTCAAAGAAAGGCAGGCTTTGGAAAGCCTGGAAAGGAAGGATGGAGAGCCTGATCTGAGGGAGGGCTGCATTAAAGTGCCATGAATTTCTCCTGGTGCCAACACTTTGGGTGGATTGTGGGAACACAGAGGGAGAACTCGCACGGGCAAGAGGGACAAGGTTAAAGGAATGATGATGGGAGGGTTTGAAAGCTCCAGGCCTATTTTTGATTTTGCTGCAGCAGGGATATTTGCTTTCTTTGCTGTACTTGAGCACTGGGCATTTCTATTTCTGGAAATGCCCCGAGAACGTCACTCAAACTATTTCAAAACTCAGGAAAATTTCCTGGGTGGTTTTCAGTTTGCATTGCAGTTCCTCTTGTCTCTTCCTTCCGAGGCTGCTCTGATGAAAAGCAACAGATCCTGGAGATAAATCCACATTTCATCTTTATGGGAATTAGGAGTTGTTTGTACTTTGACCAAAACTACTTCCTCTATGTCTTCTCATCTTCATTTTAATCTTTGGTTTAAATCAGGACAGGGAGAGTGTTCCTCAGCAAGATTTTTTAGTTTTTCCCCCAGCATCATCTAAAATATCAGAGGAGGGAAAGTTTACTCTTCAGGCATTGAGATGCCTGGTGCCAGTTTGGTTTTGTATTTTGGTGTCATTTACTCATTCTATTTGGTTTTCACCCAATTTTTAATTTGTCACTTGTGTGTCATATTGATAAATGTTTACTTTAACGTGTGCTATTTCTTAAATGAAAAAAGACATAAGGAGCAAACATTATTTTGGATTACTGAAGGCTGTACTTGTTTTAAAATACTTAGTGAATTCTAGATGCCTAAAGTTTCAGGCAAAAGTGAAAAAGAGGAGTATTGAATGTGTTTCATTTACAGGTGAAGTGAAAATAGGAAAATATTCTCACATGGTAAAAACAAAGTCTGAATTAACAGTGCAAGTAGAGAGGGAAGAGCAGAGATATTATAGGAAATAGGGCTTGGAGGCAGGATCAGCTGTGCCCAAATCCTTTGTGACAGATCCTTGTCTAACTGGCTCTTTAAATCTCCACTGATGGAGTTCCCACAATCTCTATAGGCTCTTTTTTTTGTTAATGTCTAATCAAAATCTCCTTCTCAGCAGTTCCAGCCTGTTACTATTTATCCTTTTTGAAGTGGACACACAGAGCAAATTCTTTGCTCCCACCCTTCCATGTACAAACTTATCACTGCTGATCCTTCCCTTTGGGTTCAACCAGCTCACTTAGCATCAGTTTTATACAGATCATGTTTTCCAGCGTTTTGTTTCTTATCTCAGGGGTTAAGAACTCCTTAGATAAGGAGGAAGAATAATTGCTGGATAAAATATGTAAAAAATGAGCGGTGCTTGAGCTGGGTGAATATTCAAGACACAATCAAATATAATAATTAGAAATGAGTTCTGATATTTTGGGATTGGTTTCTGTGGTTGTGCTTATTTATTTTTATTAGGCTTTGCCATGAATAATAGGGTCCAACATCATCCCCCACTCTGTCTGTGCTTATGTGGAAAGGATTATTTTGAAGCTTAGGCAGCCTTTTCTCCCTAAATCTGTTGTTTCTATCAGCAAACTCAGTGCTGAATCAGGTGGCATTTGAAACATCTTTATGAAGACATTTTGAAACAATTATTTTTAATTTAAACTGGTTTTGCAGAAGGAAAAAGGGCCTTCAGAGCAGAGCTTGGTCTTTGGCTTGGGAGAGTGTGGGATGCGGGACACTTTCCCTTCCTTTCCCTTCTCCTGGCACCTTGTACATGGAACTGTCAGTAGTGGGTGAGATCCACATCCTAAAGGCTTTGGGAGCCTAAAAGTTTTAGGATTTGACCACTTTGTTTAAAAATGAAAGCAGAGAATCCTAGAGTGTCCTGAACTGGAAGGGACCCACAAGGATCATGGAAGTCCAGCTCCTGGCCCTGCACAGACACCCCAACCATCCCATCATATGCCCAAAGGTGTTGTCCGTGGCAGAAGTTCGTGGCAGAAAATTTGTGTTGCTCTTTCACATCTAAAACACAGATTACAAATGTAAAAGAAAAAAACCTAAAACAACAGAAAAAAACCCTAAAACCCCAAAAAACCCTTGCCAAATTTTTCCCATGCTTATAGAAAAGTAATGGTTGAATATTATTTCACATATATTAACCCCAGAAAAACTAATTTGTGAGGGAGAGGAAAAATCCCTTATGCACATTTCCAGTGCTAGGAAGAAAATTAGGTGCTTTGGATTTTGTGTTCATATAAAACACAAACTTATAGATTTAATTTATCAGATGAGCATTTACATGTTGAGCTGACCTTTGAGAGATTTGCTAAATGTTTGTTTTAAACTCAGGAATTTATTTTAGTTTTATAATCAAAGTTCCCTGTTTTGTTTCCCATCTATTTTTGGCCATCAGTTTTTCTATTTAACTTTAGGTTTTGCTGTTTTTGTTGAATCTAACAATTGTATTACTGCATCTTGTACCAAGAGTGGTCATCTAACACTGACAGTGTCCCATTTTTGGAAAAACCCTGGGAATTTAACAGCAATCCATTGACAAAAAATTCATGTAGAGAAAAAGCTGGAAAGTTCTTCTATTTTATTTTTTCAAACTACAGCCTTCTGTCCCTCAAGAAATGTGCTGCTTCAGTAAGGAAGCCCAGCTTCTGGGACACAAAGGCCCTGAAGGACATTCCCGGGCTGGCAGGAGCAGAGTTTGACTTCCCAACTGTGGGCAAATTCCTCTCCTGATGCCAGAGGATGGTCCTCCCGCCCCACAGTCAACACAGCTTAAAACTGCTTCCTCAAAAATCTGTTTACTCATCACTTTAGTCTTCCTTGAGCGTGCCTAAGTCAAAAATAGATTATCCCCCGGGACAGGAATTGCCTTATCTGACTTGTGGTGTTTGGGAGGCAGAGTTCCAACTGCCCTTGGAGCTGGGAGAGGGATGGGCACCCCTGGAGCTGCCCGGCAGCTTCTGCTGAGGTTTCCTCTCCTCTTCCCAGCTCTGGTTCCAATATGAGGAGATCCCTTTTTGCTCCCTTGACAGATGTGACCTGGGCTGGGTTGATGCTGAACCTGCCCGTACAAGCAGTACTGAAATTTGGGGCAATGCTGTCTTGATGCAGGAGACAATGGTGGAATGTTGGAGGCTTCCCACCCAAAAGATGAGTTCAATATTCCATTTCCCATATTCTTGTACATAGGATGATAAATAGGAACACAGGAATTAAAGGGCAGCTTTTAACAACAAACGCCACTGGAATGTGTCAATAAGCAGAGCTCAGTGAAGTTCCTATTTGAGATATTATTATTATTTCAGGCTTTATGGTGCAAAAAGAGCTTTGCCCTAGGGAGAGAACCACAAACCTAGGCTGAAGCTGAAGGAACTACCTGGTTCCAGTGCAAAGACTTTTTGGATGTGATCCTCAAGGTCTCTTTGAACTTAATCACCGACCGTTCATCAATAATTCATCATATGACTCTGTAATATGGTTATTTGTTCTGCTTTTTAGGACAGCATTGCAGGTAGTGAAAGGAATGGATCCTTTTGCCATTGCAGCCACATCACCCTCTCATTTCAGTGCCTTCAGGAGACTCAGCTTTATTTGTTTATTCCCAATTAATAACGTATTTTATTATTGTCCTTAGAATGCAATTACTTCAACTGGGTGGTAAAAACAAAAGAGCAAAAACATTGCAGGGAAAAACGCCTATGGAAAGCTTGTCAAAGTGTCAGTGACCCACCAAGGCTGCTCCATTTATCACAAATGGCTTTGTTAATACCCAGCCTCACCAGCACTTAGACTTAATGCTCTGCTCAAAGCCCGACAATAGGAGATAAATACTTGATAAGACATCCATTGTCGTTATTTATCATTTAGAACACGCAGCAAAAGCGTGATAAAACATTTATTGGGTGTTTGGAGGTAGAGTGTTGTCACCAGTGCCACTCAGGTGGGAGGCAGGGCTGGGCTCAGCCTGGCTGGCAGGAGGCCTGGTGGATGGAGGGATCAGAGGAGGAGGAGGGAAAGGGAGATGGAAGAGGAGGGGAGAGGGAGAAGATGGAGAGTCCGAGTGTGACGGTATGGCATTAAGGTGAGAAGGAGAGGCTGGGGGAGCTGGGTTCATCCTAAAGCTTTATATAACCAGCAGGAAGGGACGAGAGAAAAGATTTAGGAGTGGTTTTTGACACGTGTTAGTTTTGTACAGTCCTGGAACAATCCTGCTCCCTGTGGATGCCGGCGCTGTGGTCCCGCTTGTGGAGCAGCTGCCGGGCTCTGCTCTGGCTCTGGGCAGGGCAATGCTGCCAGAAATGCACCCCAGAGCCTCAGGAAGCAAAATTCAGGTGCTGTTTGGTCAGAGAGACAAATAACATTTGACTGCTCTTTCTTCTTCCACGGCAGCTGTTTCTAATTCCCCACGTGAGACGCGGTACCAAAGCACTCCTCTTCTCCAGAGGAAAAATCCCTACTATTACAATTTTTTCATTACAGCTTAAGCATTTTCAGTTTTAAAAGAGAAGAAAAATAAAGATAATTTGCTAGATCTGATTTCTGATGCATTTTTGTTCGGTATTATGTAGCCACATTTTTTTTCCGTGGGAAATTTGATACATTACTTTAAGTTAACTACATACAAGAGAATACTAAATAAATTCACTTTATGTGCTTCCCTAATTAGTTTTCAGTCATGTAATTCTCTTCAATACGGAGCTGAGAAATCCCCAAGTCTACCTTGATGTAGTTAGTGTCACATACACTGATCATGTGAAATTGAATTTGAATTTACTACTAATATTTAAACACCAAAGCTGACTTGAACCGTATTTCCCTCTTGGATAGAGATGTCACTGCTCCCTGTAATGAGCAGCATTATGTTGAATACTTAAGCCAAGAACAACCAAGTTAAAGGAATGGGGCATTAATCTTGGAGAACTGTGGAATTTCGTGCTTTAGACGATGTAGTGTCTTGGCATTACTTTAATTACTTGAGATGAGGATTCTGCAGTGTGTATTGCTTGAGCGTATTTTGTGAAGATGGAATGGGAATATTGAGATCTCCAGGATCCCTTGGATAACTATAAACTGACTATAACCACAAAACTACATTATTTGTATCACCTTCAGCTGTTGGATGTATGAAATCCAACAAATTCCTGTATGGATCTCCCTGAATTTGTCCCCAGATCTGAAGGTCTGTGTGGGGTCCTGCCAGTCCCACATTTGGGGCAGAGGGAGATACTGAGTGTGGGTTTGCTACCACATTGCTGCTCTTGCAACTATTTCACATTCCTTAATTAATTAAACCTAAAAATCTCAGTGTCTCTCTGGTCTCTTCCTCACCTGGGGGGAATCTGAAGCTTTGGGGAGGAACCAGCAGGAACCATTTTCAAAGACCGAATAAATCAAAATACTGCCAGGGTTTCTTTCTGCAGTTTTTGGGGTGCTGTGGTCAGAGAGATGGGACAGATACTGCTGGACTTGGCACTTGGATGACACTGAAATATGCCCTAATTTATGTTGCTGCATCATTAACTCCTTACCTGAGTGGATCCAAACACCTGGATGACTTTAAAATACTTTGCAGCACTTGGCTCTGTCATCACTCAGTGTTTGCTGATCAATTCGTGTGCAAAGTTGTAGAGGGAGGGAAAGAAGCTGGAGCAGGAGAAAGCAGAATTTGAAATGTCACTGTTGAACCTCTCTGGAAATGTTTAGAAAAACCAGGTGAGATTTAAGTCCTTCTCAGAACCTTTGAAAAGGGTGAATATCACTGAAAGTCCTGCACAGCAAGGATGTGGGGAACCCCAGGCCAGCTTCAAAATAGCTCGAGGGGTTCATGCTCTGTAATCCCCCAAAGTGGTTCCACTCTCAATATCATCAGCAGATTAATTGGCACTCGTGCTGTAGGTAGAACTAATGAGGAAGATAATTATTCCTTCTGTCGTAGCTGGGAGAGGAACTCAACGTATCACAGTGGCTGAGGAACAATGATTTTGAGGAAATAATAACCAGTCATCTAAAGAAACATAATGAAACACCCCACAATACATTGAAAATGGAGTTTTGTGTGTTTTTGTAGCCTTTTCTCTGTCCTTTCTACAAATCCATCCAGATCCTTTATTTACTTATTAAAAGGGTGCGGTAGATTTGTTCCTAAACACATTGGATTTGCTTTTCTGCTCAAAGACTGTTAAGATGTTGTTTCTAAACTAATTTACTGACCCTGCATAAGATTTAAAAATTCCTCTTTGCATAAGGAATCCTTAAAAAGTGGCAAAAAAGCAACTGGTAAATTAGTGGGTTGTGACCTGTTTGTGGAAGCTTTTATACACTGATTTAGGGTTTGGTGCAAAACAGCCTTTTGGGTGCCTCCTATCACACTTTCAGAAGGAGTTTGGTTGAAATCAGGTATTAATTTTGCTATTTTTTTAAAGAGAAGTGAGCTCTGAATGCAGAGCTGCATCTTTCTGTATCAGGCTGGGTGCCTGCCTGCAAGGAGAACCCAAAAATGTGGTTGGCGAAGTTGCTTTTTACCATCTTAGAATGGATGAACTCCTCTTGCTGCTGTTTTCTCAACAGCAGTTGTGCTGTGGTGTCTGCAGGAGGAGGATTACACTGCATCTGGCAAAGGAAATTACAGATTAACATGTGCATTATGGAGGAGAAACATTACAGGAAAACTGTCATTTGTATTTTACAAGGATATAATCCTTTAAGTCTCTTAGGGCTGCAATAACTCCTTCGTTTTACTCCCCTTTTGGAACACCCTGTGAATCCTCATGTCAGAATTAGTAGCAAACAAAGCAAAGCTCAGAGGAATCTGGACTTTTCCAACCAGAAAGGTCAGTGCTAGAGAAAAGATTTTAGAAAATGTTCCAGGAGCTACCAAAGGAGCCCTCAGCAGTCAGACCTGGGATTTCGGGAGTGCTCCAGGTGCTGAGTATGGTGTAGAAATATCCAGCTGCCTTTCTCCCTTCCCACAGTGAAAACATGGAGTGATGCCCTGCAGAGGGGTGCAATCACTTCCCAAAACCTGAAGGAAACTGGCTTGGAGGCCATAGGCTCAATCTATAATTTTGATTGTTAATATTTCCCAGGAAGAGCGTTGCTTGGAGGTCTGGAAGCATTTTAGGTATCACCAAAATACCTGCTAATTGCTGCTCTCCTTGGCTCCTGCAGCAGTTCGCCACTTCCACCTCACAGTTAAACTCAATGATCTTAGAGGTCTTTTCCATCCTTAAAGATTCTGTGAAATCATTATTAAACTCAATGATCTTAGAGGTCTTTTCCATCCTTAAAGATTCTGTGAAATCAGGAATAAACTGAATGATCTTAGAGGCCTTTTCCATCCTTAAAGATTCTGTGAAATCATGGTTGGGTTCAATGATCTTAGACGTCTTTTCCAGCCTTAAAGATTCTGTGAAATCATGATTAAACTCAATGATCTTAGAGGTCTTTTCCAGCCTTAAAGATTCTGTGAAATCATGATTAAACTCAATGATCTTAGAGGTCTTTTCCAGCCTTAAAGATTCTGTGAAATCATGATTAAACTCAATGATCTTAGAGGTCTTTTCCCACCTTAAAGATTCTGTGAAATCATGGTTGGGCTCCATGATCTTAGAGGTCTTTTCCAGCCTTAAAGATTCTGTGAAATCATGGTTGGGCTCCATGATCTTAGAGGTCTTTTCCAGCCTAAATGATTCTAAGGCTCTGGTTTGCAGTCCCAAACTGCTCTGGTTTGCAGTTGAGAAAGTCCTGCCTGCAGCATCCAACTTCCTAGGTCTGCTCAAAATGGGCCCAATTAATTTTCTTCCCCAACACTGGATTAAAGACTTTAGAACTGCGGTCATTAAGCAAGAGTGGGAATTTCTGCTGGGAACAGCCTTGTGCATTCCTTTGCTCAGTCCTTGCTGTGGAACCATCCAGTGTCAGTTGAGTCACTGCTCCAAACTGGTTTGTCACGGTGGAATGGGAATGCTGGACCCCAGGGCACAGCATCCAGCCATTCCCTGCATGGGATTATGCCTCTGCACTTCAGCAAAGGTCTTGGAAGCATCTTCTGAATCCAATCTGGGCATTAAAGCACTGGTGCCACTCTTCCATCCGTGGTGTTCACTGTTTGCCAGTGCTCAGAGGGTCACTCTGTGCCATGTTGTGGAGAAAACAACTTTTAAAAGTCCCCAAAAGCAGTTTTGTGGCCCCAGGCTTGACTGAGGAATGCCATGGACCCAATAAACATTTTAGTGTTGGCTTCAAAGCTCTGCCCAGCTTGGAGAGGTTGGGTTTACGTGCGCTTACGGCGGCTTCTCGTGCTGCCCTAGAGATTGCCACCTCCTTCCAAGCCAAACACTGAACTGGAAGGGAGTTCTGAGGGAAAACCAGCAGCTGGATTCAGCCAGGGATCTAAATTTCCACACTTTGGGAGAATGCTGACTTTGGCCATGGTGGTGTGACTAAAACAAAACATGACACGGCAGGATGTTGTTCTCGCTTGGGAATGCTGTCATCTCCCCATTGGATTTTTGGCTTTAAGCAATAATCTGTATTTTTTTGGCAAACGCTACATCTACATTTATTTTAGGGTTTTTTTGCCTTCTTTTTCTTTTAAAGAATTCCTTGGTGTCTCTTTTCCAGCCTCCCAAGAAACAGTTAAATGACTGAACCTCAAAGGTTTGAGCACTTCTACAAACAACAGTCACAGGGAGGAAAATTAACGGTTTTCTGTTAATGACTCATATTAGTCCTCTTTGGTGGTCCGAAGCGATGGATTAGATATTTTTTTATTTTTATTTTTTTTCCCCCATTTCTTCCACATGCCTGTCATCGGGCTGCTTTTTTGATTGCTAGTTTTGTTGTTAAAAATGTCACTCTCTTTATTCGCCCTTCTCCCCATAGAATCTTTAAAACTAAACGCAGGAAAAGTGGAATATACCTGTCATTTAGACCAGCTAGAACAAAGGTTGATAGAAAATACATTCCTAGTTTGAAGAGGCTTCCCTGCTGATTTTGTTTATCAGAAAATGGCAAGTTTTGTTCCTAATGGACTGAAATTTAAATAAAATCTGACTCTGGAAATAAAAGCAGCCATTATGACAAAATAAAATTATATATTTTATAGGAGAAATTGAATTAAAATGCTAGTTTCCTTTGGTTAAATTCTTTTACATAAGGAAATGAATAAACGAGAGAGAGTGAAATAGAATGAGATAGAAAGCTGATTGTTGAAGTAAGCTTTTTAAAAATCAATAATCTCTTGTAATTTATATTTTTGAAAAAACTTTGAACAGACTTCCATACGATATCTTGAATTATAGCTACATTTCTATGTTTCCTTTCATTAGAAGTTGAACTGGGGGTTAAATAGAGCTTCGCCCCTGGGATTTCAGGTTCTTATTGGGCTGTGGCTTTGGACTACAACCTTCTACAAAAACAAAGCCTCTCCAGAACCTGAGTTATTTAAGAAATTTTATTTATTAATATTAATTAAATGATCATTTTTAAAAAATCAGGTTGTTTTACATGCCAGGATGGGAACTGAACTCTGAGGGGTGGTGGTGGAGCCGCATCAGGGCTGGGGAAGGTGATGGTTGGGAGCAATCTATGTGTTGGAGACATTTCATCTGAAGTCAAGAGGTTTAAGATTCATGTTCAAAAAAAAATAATAATGTTTAGAACTAAAATTAACCTTTCTGTACACAAATGAGTGCTCTCACAGCAATTTATCAACCTTACAGTGGCACAGAATGCTTGGGAGAGATCCTTGCCCTCCTTGCAGGTGGAGGGATTGTCTAGATTTTCAATGGCACTGGTTTCCCTAAAAATGGTTTTTAGATAGACAAATAAAGGAGTTTGTAAACTCTAAACTATTAATTGACTTTAAAGGGAAGGCTAGGGTTGTATGGAGCTGTTATAATAAAATTTAAAATGTATTCAAAGGCAGCGCATGACTCTCATTTGCAAATTTCCTACCGTGAGCAGAAGGTGCTCAGAGATGAGAGGTAAAGAGGTGGTGAGGGGTAGTTTGTGCTCACTTTTCCACCTGCTCCTAGGAGAGAGGGCATGGGAAGAGAAATACTGGAATATTGCAAATCCTAATTAAAATTAAAAAACAAGCAACCAACCAAACTAAAAATCCAAATATACGTTCTTGAATTTTCCTCGGATCCCCCAATTATGACACTTTCCCAAATGCAGTGTTTCCTACTGGGATGGAGGGTGAGGGAGATCTGAGAGCACCAAAATGTTGGTTCCTGCACTTTTTCTTGGTATGATGGGAAGAACCACATGTTTCCATGGAACTTTGGTTTCCCTATGTGTGAAATGGCAGCCACGTGGCCTGGATGTGACTGGAATGGCATCGTTAATCCCCCGAGGAATCTCTGCTGCCCCTGAGTGTCATCAGGGTTATAATCATTGTCTTCTTCAACCAGCAGCTGGGGAGATCTTCTAGCAGATGTTTTAAAAGTGCTTTGAAGATGAAAATATCTAAATATTCTTATTACTATTAGTATTATTATTATTATGGCTGTCCACAGTGATTACTGTGATCACACAGTGCCTTTCTGACATGTCCCTAATGAAAAAATATCCTGTGGGCTCTGAAGGGCTGGAAGCAATTCCTCTGGCCCACAGGAATGTGTATAAGAAACACATTTTGGGCAAAACTTGGTGCTTGCATGGCCTCAGACCTTCTTCCCCTGGTGGTTTTTGGGAGGATGGAAGTCCCAGGGTGGTTTTGCCCCACTGGTTTTCCATCCAGTGTGTCAGTGGGATGTCAGGGCCGTGGGCTGGCACTGGTCACACCTTCACACAGGTGACTGCTTGATCCTTCCTCCAGTGAGGAAACGTGGCAATGAATCAAGGACATTGCTATAAACACACTGATTCCTGATTTCCTGATTTCCTGATTCCTGCAATAGCATCACGCAGGATTCTGATTTTTTTTTTCTTTTTTCCCTCCTTTTTTTTTCCCCAGCTTACCGAGGTTGTGGTTTAACAACTGGTTTAGCTCCTTCATTTCCAAATGAAGCCTAAGCCAAAACTGAGCCAAATTTAGGTTCCCAGGTCTATATTTAGGCATCCAAATGGAAGGGGTGTGATGTTTCCCATGCACGCTTGATGGGCTTCACACAGCACCCACCGAAATGAGCGGGTGTGAGAGAACATTCCGCCTTTCCAGCTACTGTCTCATGTTCAGAATATCAGGTTTGAAGCCTAATTTTAGCAGATTGAGCTGGAGAATTTTGGTTGTTTCTGGCTAAGAGTTGATGTGGGAAAAGTCAGTTCCCTGAGAAATGAAATTAGTTTTCGTTTAATGGAGAATTTCTCTGCAAGGGATGGGTGTGTGACACAGGGCTTTACCCGTGGGTGTGTTCAGGGGTTACTGGCCTGATGCTGTCTTTCAGAGCTCCTGGTAGTAGTTACGAGGCAGAGGGGGAGTAACAGCTCTTAGAGCTGCTTTTATGCCCTGTCAGATGCTGGAAAACACCCTTTTTTGCAAGAGGAAGAGGGTGCTGCCGTGGCTGATCCTTTTCCATCCCAGCAGGGCAAGGTCTGATGCAGAGCTGAGGGCAGTGGGGTTGTGCAGAGGCTGCTCCCAAACAGGGACCATTTTGCTGTGGATACCAGTGGGAGCAAGGCAAGGACCAGGACAGCTGTGTACCCACAGCTGGGGACAGGGGAGATCGGTTATGGCACCCTGTGCTTCATTTTGGGGAGACTGATTTAGCAACGTGGACCAAACAAGATAAAGGGTCCTGGTTTGGCCAGGTGTGAATTTTACAAGATGTGTAGGATCCTGACTGGGACATTTTTAAAGGATAATCGCTGGAAGCCATCTTTGGCAAGGACAGTCCAGTTTCCAAGGAGGTTGCTCAGTGTTGGGGACGTTGCTTGCACACAGGTGGGAGTGCTCCTGCTTTGTGGAGGACAGGAAGGTCTTCTTCTGCTGTGTCAGGGCACCAAGAGATTCATGCTTCCCTCTGAAGCTCTAAATCTTTTGAAACCCTTCAAAAACATTCTCTGGTATCTTGTCCAAGGGTAATCAAAGCTGAAGGAGTTGTTTACATGCTCCTTTTCAGAGCAGTTCTCCCCCTTCGGCAATGAAACCACCCCGAGTAACTACAACTGCCCCGTGAGCAGGTCCCGAGCGTGTGTCTGGTGATCAGGAGATACAAAGCTCCCTGTAGGGTTTGTGGGCAAAGTCCAAGCATAGACAAAGAGTTTCCAGAAAATAAATTGCTTGTGTTAATCCTACTAATTCATCTTCAGGTTTTCTTCTTCCCAAACAAACCTGCACTGGCTGAACCCGCTTGTAACACAGCCAGTGAATGCACAGCTTGTATTTTAACTCTCATTGAGGAGGGTTCGGTTTCTTCTTTCCCATTTGTCTTTTTTTAAAAATTATTGTTATTTTGTATTTGATTACCTCCTATTATATCTGATACTTACCAGAATTAAGCTCTCCTCACTGTAATGAAACCTCAGTGAGCCTGGAGGGCTTTGGCAAAAGTAACCTCGGGCTTGTTTGTCGAGACAGTTTTGCCAAGCCCACACAGCTCTAATTACGTCTTTTCACTGGCCTGGTTTAAACTGTCCCCTCTTTCCAAAGTCTTTTGTGTGTTATTCAGAAATACATTGTTACAATGAACACAGTATGTTTAGAATAAGTTTAATTGGATTTGGTAGCCAAGCAAGTGTACGTTTTTATTAGAGGTACTGACGGCTTCCAGTGGAGATAATATTTATACAGTGGTCCAGAATTGTTTGCATTTAGGAGAATAAATAAAATGAATAATATCCAAACAAGATAATTAAAATGTCAATTACGAAGTACCTTTAATTTGCTCTGGCTTTTGATTTGCATATTCCTTCCTTTACTTTGAAGACAAAGAAAAATACACTCGATACCAAATTTCCAGCTCTCAAATACATCACGTAACATGATATATTAACAAGTACCTCCCTTTTGCACTGTATTTACAGTAAGATTGCAGAAGAACACCCATATTTGCCTCTTTGGCCATTTTTTTAGTGCACAAACATTTTCTGTCTGGCTTGGTCAGATGTTGACTTTCATTTTTGTTGAATCACAGTGTTGTGGATGAAAAAAAAAACCTCAACCCAAACCTAAATAACACAGAGAGAAATCCTTAAAGTTGTATGGGGTGCTGGCTAAAGGCTGTGATGGACAGGTATTTGTGGAAAATGGCTTTTATTTGCCACTGACATGTCTTTCTGTAGGTATCCATATTTCATTTAAAAAAAAATCAACATTAAACAAAATAACCCGTCCTGTTATTACATATATTTTATATATAAGACATCCTACCCTAAAGAAGTTGACTTTGAGAAACTATAGCACTGTTTAAATTCTGTGTTTGGAGCTTCTAGGCAAGAACAAGATGACAGAAGGACATAAGATTCATTAAAACCTTTGTGAACATGTTGCATGTTACATACCTGGAGTTTTGTCTTTGTTTCCAACATAGTCAGCACTAATAAAAATATGTGATCTTGCAATACCTGGGGCTGTGTTTGTGCTTTGAACTAGCAAATTTTTTCTTGTGATTCCTAAAAAAGGCCATTTTTGAACAGGTTGGACATTTTCTGTCTCCTCATTTGTTGCTGTTTCGGTAAAACTCGTTTTTTCAACTCTTGCCGTGCCTGTACCATGAATTAGTTGTCGTCAGTAATTATTGCTCTCCATTTTGATCTTCTGTGTGGGTACTTGGCAAAATCTGTTGGGGCTGCTCAAGATGAAAGGGTTGCTATGCAAATAGGAAATCTTACTCCCTAGTATTTGTCACCAGTTGCAAAGCACAGATTTGAAATGAGCAGTTGTGTGGCATCCTAAGTAAATAGGGATGCTGGGCTAACACAGCCTGTGGGTTTCCGAGACAAGTGGGAAAAGCAAGTTAAGCTTTTTATTTTTATAATAGTTATTGCTACTCTTGGTTTATTTTTGTTTTTTTTTTTCTGGCGGGCTTTGTTAAGCAGATCTTTATTCCCAGAGACTGAAATGTACTCCTCTTTCTTTTTCCTTGAAAATTAAAAGCTTCTACCTTAAAGAAGTGAGTGATACATTATCTGCTGTCTCTAAATTGAACCCATTTGGAGCTATTTGCATCCTGTAGAAACCTACAGCTGAGTGCTGTGCTCAGAGGTGTAATGACTGGTTGTCACAACACGCTGGAGGTGGCCCCATAACAAAATGATCCCCTGTCAATCCCCTTGCAGGAAATGCTCTGGCAACCTGTAATTCAGCCTCAGTATTAACATCCTGCCTGGGTTTTGTTAAATAGCACTTTCTAGGAAGTAGATCTGCTGAACTTGTGCTTAATAATGTTTTAAGGGGAATATTTGATGGAAGTTTTAGAAAGCATCACATGGAGTTAACAGTGATTTGTCATTTGTTTCTAATTAAAGGACTTAATCTCTTATCACTAGAACAGCCTTTTTTTTAATACTAAAGGCACAGATGTGAATAGAAACATATTAATGAGATGTCATACTACACAGTCATTTAGTGTTTTGTTTAACTTAAACATAGCAGAAAATGTGCATCTAAGTAGACACATGTAATGACATTGAGATAGAATTCTAATTCCCTGCATTTGCATAACCTTTAGCAGCTTCCACCTTGCTGTGGTTATCCTGTACCCAAAATTGCTGTTTGTTACAGCAGTGGAAAGGTCTGAAATCACACCGTGACACTGTTTTCCTGTCTGAGGGGCTGCTGCTGGCCTTAAACCAAACATGAGCCTCTTTGACTTTGCTGGTTCCTCCTAAGACAAAAAAAGTGTGTCCAGTTTGTCAGTCATGGCAGTTGTTCTTGCAAAGTGATGAGGAACGAGGACTGCCCTCATCCATAGGTACCAGGCATTCCAGGTACATGACAGCCACTCTAAATATCCAAAAACTAGGGAAAAGTAGCATGAATTAGTCAGAGAATCACAAATCATTGAGGCTGGAAAAGCCCTCCAAGGTCATCGAGTCCAACCAGTGACTGAACCCCACCTTGTCACATCCAGTCATTCCGTGGGCACTTCCAGTTTGCAAGAGTCAATCTTTTCACGTGGGTAGGAAAGGTTCCTACTTATTAATTTAGTGATTTAAACCATGAATGAACATAAGCATTTAGAGAATGTTTGGGTTGCTGTGCCTGTTTCCCTTAGTGTTTTACTTTGTATTTTCATAGTGGGACACTACTTCTAATGGGTTACATCCCTTCCTTTATGACAAATTGTTTCTTTTGGCTGGGGTGGATATGAAAATTAAGGCTGTTCTTTCAAAATTCCAAATTTTACCCTTTCCTCACTAGCATTGTAAGTTTTCATCAAAAATGAAAGCAATGACATGCTAAAAAAAAAAAAAGTCCTGGCTTATATAATAAGGCTTAAGAACAACTGCAGAGAAAAATTAGATTGTTTCAACATGCAGAGTTTTTTATCAGGTGGCTCTAACCTTTGCCTGATGCTCACAGTCAAGACCAGCTCATTACTAGAGGACTCCATAAATGTTTCCTGGCATTATGAAACATCCATTGAGAGAAAAGCACAGAAATGTGTTGGTTTTATTTAGACAAACATTCTCCTTTTGTGAAGATGTTCTCTGTTTCTTAATGGAAAAATTGTGATGCAAGTGAGAATATTTCAAATTTTTGCACTGGCTGTCAAATACAACAGAACTGGATGGCTTTAAAAGTTAACAAAAAATAATTGAATATTTGAGTGCTTATGTGCACTGGCTAAGAAGGAAAATTGGATTTAGTTTTGGAGGTAAGACCTTTGGTGTTCAGTCTCAGGTTTTCTTATTTTAGTCATTCACAGGTTTTGATGTTGAGTGAAACTCAAAGGCTGCACCACAAACTGCAAACAAAATCTGGGGGTCAACTCGGCTTTTGCATTTCACCTGTGCATATTGAGAGCTCAGGAATGTTATGATGGCAGAACATTTTATTATCAGGGATATCCTCATATCTAGCAAGGAAAATGTTGTGCACTTCTAGGATCACAATGACAACTGTGCTGGGTTGCATGAGCTTCATATCTAGAAAACAAAAATTAATTTGTGCCAACTCGAGTGCAAATTATTGAACCTATTTCTTCTCTCTTCCCCCCAAACCAGCAGAATAAAGCCCAGGCAGGACAAATCTGTACAGATTTGCCCCAACCTCTCCGTCCAGCCTGAGATCTGTGTCTGATGGAGAGTCCTGGTCCTTTCAAACATGCAGAGAAAGTTTCAGCCTGGAGTTTACTCAGCATTCCTGGCCCCCTTTCTGCCCTCTGTAAAAGTTTGAAAAGGGCTCATAAATGGCAAGAAGGCAGTTTGTATACAGGAAATGTAGCCTGGCAATAAAAGCCTGTTTTGAAGTACACTACATGGTTTCTGAATAAATATTTCTTTAATGCATGTAATTACCGGATCAGCAGAATAAATGTGGTCATGTCCTTGTAATTAATACATTGTCAAAAGTTCATTTAAGTATAATAATTTCACAGCAAAACTGCTGCCTATGTGGTTTGTGCGATAATTTGTTAAATTAAGTGCAATACATATAAAATTATTGGTGGATATATATTTTTTAAGTTCTTATTCATTACAGCATGCTATCTAATACACTTAAAGGGATTTTTTTTTCATTAGAAGAAAAGCCACTAAAAATAAAAGTGCTGTAATGATGTTTTTCTTCTTTTTGCTAAAGGAATTTTCAAGCAGCACCACTTAGTACTGCAGCTGCAATTGGCAAATATTTAGTTAAGAATTGTGTAATCAAGTTGGCAAAGGCTTAGAGATCCAGTGAGGAATGCACAGAGAAAGATGCCTGTTTATGCATTGTAGAAAAGCAAAATGTTTGTCCCTGGATTTGGTATCAGACTCAGTACCCAGAGCTGATTACAGGGCTGAGTTAAATGTTACAGCTGTACTGAGGTTTTAGCAAGGGGGAGAGTGCTGTTCTTGACTTTTGGAGTTTATTTGGAATAATTCTTCTGGAAATAAGTATTCTGATTCTTCACTGCCAATCTCAGAGTGGTGGCTTTTGTTTGGTGACTTGTTTTGTGATGTCCAGGGAAGCAGAGGCTGTGGAGCAGTGATGTGACCATGGATAGTGGTGGTGGCCATGGCTAGGCTACCTAGAAATGTCACTTTGTTCTCCATCAGAGTCTGTGTTAATGAATGAGAGCTTAAGCATTGGAAGGGGCTGCCCAGGGAGGTTTGGAGTCCCCGTCCCTGGAGGTGTCCAAGGAATGCTTGGATGTGGCACTCAGTGCTCTGGGCTGGGGACAAGGTGGGAACTGGGCACAGCTTGGACTCAATGGTCCTGGAGGGCTTTTTCAACCTAAATAATTCCATGATTATGTCCTCAGAGCCTGGTCAGAGATTAGTTTCTCAACTGATCACACAGTGACAGATTAATGTTAAAAATAGAACTGGGATTCAATTCCCCAGTTTCCAAACCTGTGCTTAGTTGGTGCTCACAAGACCATGCTTTTCCCATATGATGTAACCCATATAAACTGGGGTTTATAATGTTCTTGGTCAGACTCTTCAATTTATCCAGGCAGTAGAAGCTTCTTATTCTATTTGTGAAGACAGAAAAGCTGAAGTTTTAATTTCTCACTGAAATTTCCTGAAATTTGGTAAGCCATTATCCTATCACGGTTTAGTGTGCGTGTCAGTATTTAACAAATACGGACTAGGAAGGAGTTGGTGTGTTTTCAACTGGAGCTGGAAACAAATCAAACCAACCAATCCACCCAAACCTGGTTGGATGAGCAGGCTTGGAGAGGGCAGCAGTTAATGGGTGGGCTGACTTGTAACCCCAGAAATGTCTGTGAGAAGTGATAGAACCTGCAGGGTTCTCTGAGGCTTCATTTGTGATAACATCTTTATCAGTGACCTGAGGAGGCCATGGGGGGAACTCTCAATATGTTTGCAGAACTTGCTGCTCCCCAATTTTTTATGATGATGGTGGTGAGGCCCTGGCACAGGGTTCCCAGAGAAGCTGTGACTGTCCCATCCCTGGAAGTGTCCAAGGCCAGGTTGGACGGGGCTTGGAGCAGCCTGGGATAGTGGAAGGTGTCCCTGCCCATGGGAAGAGATGAGTTTTAATGTCCCTTCCAACCTAAACCATTCAATTCCTCTTCTTTATGATCCTGGGAGGTGAGAGCAGGGATGTGGCCAGGAGGGTGAGGGCTGTGACCCTCTCCCTTTGCTCAGCGTGTGGGGTGGGCCAGGAGGATGAGGGACAACCAGCACAACTCGGAAAGGTGGAGTTCCACACCACACTCAAGGAGGAACTTTTTCCCCCTTGAGGGTATCAAACAGGGCAGGATTTTTCCAGAGATGCCATTTCCATCCCTGGAGGTTTGCAGGGCATGAGTGGATCAAGTGCTCAGCAACAGGGCTGGAACCCAGAGCTGCCCCTGTTTGGGCAGCAGGTCATGGTAGGGTCCTCCCAGATTTTTTCGTGATCCCATGGATGTGAGGAAATACTCAAAAAAATCCCAATCCCTACATGTGAGCTGTACTTTATCAGCTCTGACTTACACCCCAGGAGTAAATTACAATATGCAATGAGAATTCCAGACGGTCTCTGACGTCTGTCAGCTCCGGCACGGAACCCGCGGAACGCCGCATTTCAGTGCTAACAGCTCCATTTGCTCCAGTGAGATATAAATGTTCCTTGACCTCAAACACAGGTCATGGAGCACGTACGATGTCTTGTAATTAAGCTAAAAGATTCATTGACAAACACCGTTCAAGTGGTGAGATTTAGATGGTTACAAGAAACCATAAAAAATGTGATCCTGCAGGGAAATTGGCTCCAGTGGGTCTATTTTATATCTTGGCGTTGAGACTTTGTATGCAGCAAGAGCAAAGCAGTGCTGCTCATAAACAGGGGAACATTAATTATATACATTTAATTTTATGTAACTTGTGGAAAACATAAGAAAATTCATGTATTTTAAATGTCATCTTTTTTTTTTTTCCTGAAGGGATTTTCCATTATTATTTTATGATGATAAAATAAGGTGTTCTGATGTATTCTCAAAATAATTTTTATATTTATTTTTACGTATTTCAGTAATATTGAGTCAATAAAGATGATATCAGGAAATCTATGAACTATAATGAATTTTATTTACATTTTTATTATAGCACTAACTTCACATCAGTTCCCTTCAAGTGTACAGTTGAAAAAAATGTGCAAATCATCTCTTTTTAGCACAACTACCCGAAACACCTCAATCACTTTCGTAATGAATTTTTTATTGCAGTGTTTGAAAATACTTACATCGAGACAAAATGTTCATCAAATGAGATCATATTCTGGGAGGATAGGGAAAATGGAGAAATGAAAGAGGAATATTGCGTGGTGAGAACTGGTCCTTGCTTGCACAGCCTTTTTCTGGAAAATAGTAGTATCTATACAGTGAGATGAATATCCCTCAGCATAGACAGAAGTTCCAGAACCTGTTCTGCAGTGCAGTGCCGGTCGATGAATCTCTTTCTCTTAAAAATTGTGCTTCAGGTTTGTCATGAGTGTATAAAACTTGGATTGATGGTGGTTCATAGAATCTCAGCATGGTTTGGGTTTTAAGGGATCTTAAAGTCCATCAGTTCCACAGGCAGGGACACCTTCCACTATCCCAGGGTGCTCCAAACCCCGTCCAGCCTGGCCTTGGACATTCCCAGGGATCCAGGGGCAGCCACAGCTTCTCTGGGAACCTGTGCCAGGGCCTCCCCACCCTCACAGGGAAGGATTTTTTCCTAATAATCTAAACATCTTTCAATTAAAACTCATTAAATGTTCTCAAAGCATAGTCTGAAGTCACCCTCGTTGAGATGCTTTAAGAACTGATTCCTGTCAGAATGAGCCAACTGTGTCTTCACAAGTGCTTTTAACAAAATTCCTGATGAAACGAGTGTTTTGTTGCCTGAGAGAAATTTTGAGGGCAGGTGGACAGCAGTCAATTGGCAGAAAAGTTTTGGGACTTGATGCTCCAGAGCAATTAATGCAGTGATTGTGTATTGGAACCTGGGAGGAAAATGGCATTTCTGGAGGGCTCGGCCACCTCCAAACCGGTGTCGCTTCATTTGGAAGCGGTGGTGGCACAACGGGTGGCGTTTGTTTAAGGCAGCCATCTGGTCAGCACAGGAGTGTAATGCACAATATTGCATCACAAACAACTTTTAAACTGTTTGCAGTCTCAAGAAACTTTTAACTTTTGAAGCGCACGCACAGGGGTCAGCTCCTTGCTGCTGTTGGAGGGAAAATCAGATTCACATGGTGGCTGAATAATTCCATTTCCAAAAGCTGCAAAGTCGACAGCCAAAAATAAAAAAGCAGGCCAAGAACAGCAAAAACTCATGAAAACCTCTGGTAGCTGTTTTCCAGTTCTGCTTTATTCATTCCTGCCACTACAGGTTGGGGGTGGGCTGATGGATTGGGCCACGGGGAGCTGCAATGTGTGCAACTCGATAGTTTTCCACAGGAGGAGATGGGAGGAGTTTTTTTGGAAAGTTTGGTGTTGGGAGTGTGCAGAAGTGTCTCCAACCTGCAGGTACCTCAAATCATAAGTAAATACATAAACTTTTTCTTTCTTCTTTCCTTTTTTTTTTTATTTTATTTCTCTTTTGCTGTGCAATTTCCACTCAGCAGATTTTTTACTGTGAGGGTGGGCAGGCCCTGGCACAGGGTGCCCAGAGAAGCTGTGGCTGCCCCTGGATCCCTGGAAGTGTCCAAGGCCAGGCTGGATGGGGTTTGGAGCAGCCTGGGATAGTGGAAGGTGTCCCTGCCCATGGCAGGAATTGGAATGAGAAGAGCTTTAAGGTCCCTTCCAACCAACCCATTCTAGGATTCTTTGGATGAAGAGCTGAAGCATTCCTGGTTCTGTTTCTATTATTGGGAAAGCAACAGAGATGATGAAAGAGCAATTGATTTCACCTGTTGAGTCGTCTCCTTCTCCTTTCCTTTTCCTCTTCTCTCCCGTTCCATTCCAATGCTGAAGTCCACAACCAATTGTAAGATTTATCTGAGCACATTTCCTGTATCCTTTGGTGTCGTGTGGCTGCTCTGGTCTGGTTGTGACTACCCAGGACAAGGACACCGTGGTTTTTTTATGGACCAGAAGGAAATGAGTGTTCTTCCAGTCATCCATATAAATCCAGTGCTGGGGAAATCTTGGATGACGTTAATTCTTTTCCCAAATCCGAGCCTGCATTCTCTCTCTCTCCTATTGCACCAGGCATCTGCACTGAATGGACATTTTTACAACTACTTAGTTATGTAGTAGGAGGACAGGGTTTCACACACTGTACCACGACTCAAGGTAACAACAAAGAGTTGCTCTCTTCTCATCCGTTTCATGCTTTTGTCTGGATATTCCGGTGTCACTTTTAGGACAGAGCCCCATTAATATAACATGCCAGCTACTTCTGTCAAGGCACTGATATATGTCATTAGCACAATGGAAATAAATTCAAATTCATACTTTGCATGTCACACACTGAGTTTTATCTTGACCTCCTAAGGTGAGAGACAGATGTTTTCCATTGGCAATGCTTTGGTTATTTGTTTATACTTGTCAAACGCACATCTGAAACCCACCTATATAAAACTGGAATATGGGCTGCATTTTAAGTGAAACCAGGGAAAAATATGCAGACTTTGAGAGATGAAGGGGAAAAAAACCTGCAGCAAGCACCAGGATATGGGAGTGAATAAGCATAATAGATCAGAATAAGGCCCTAAATCAATTTTATTTTCACAGTTCTAGCATCATAAAAAGTGGGTGGCAGTAAACCAATTATTATGCAACTTAATGAACTAATTAGGAAAATCAGAGCAATAATGGTACTGGTACTGACTGATCTGAATATAAAAAGTAGAATTAAGTTCTCAGTATTGAATTTTTCGATACAAAGGATTGTATAATAACTTTTAAAGCATTTTGAGTTTGGGAAGAGGGAGACTGCATCTGTAGTTGCTGTGGGTACCCAAATGATCACAGCACAGAACTCTCAGGGTATGTTCACTCCTGTACAGCTTTAAAAACAAAAGCAAGTGAAGAACAAGTCATTAAAAGCTCTGTTTGCGTTTATGTGCCCCTAAATGCTGTTGAAACTCCAGTGTCTCTTGTCAGGAGGCTCTTAAATACCTGGAGCATGGGGTTGGGTGGCTCAAACCCTGTGCACTGGGGTCGCTGAATAAACCCAAGCCCTGGTTTAAGCTTTCACAGGGGTGGGATTTGCACCAAACCAAGTGCACAGGAACAGAAGAAAATAATCACAAAAGCACAGCTTCTCTCCCTTAATATTGTTGTTGTTAACTCTTGCTATGCTTTCAAGTGTTTAAACCCTCACATAACATGGTTCATGTCGACAGAAGCTATAAATATGTTGGTATCAGAGCAGTGTTTCTCATTATTCCTCTGAGATTATGTACGAGTGTTTCAAGACACTCAATAGTTTGTTGATTTTCTTTCTTTACTCCATTTCTGACTGTACACATTTGATAATATGATGTGTGATTATGGGCCTAAACCTTTTCTCTTTAGCATCAGTGACAAGGTTCCTTTTGCCTTCGGTGCCGAAATTGAAATGAACCCTCAGAAATTCCTCCATCATTTCCTTGCTGTTGTGAAATGCGCTGTAGCGTTTTCATTGATTTATAACATATTTTTTTGTAATAAAATTATAGCATAGGGGTTCTTTGCTGGTTTTCTTATAATTCCGTGTCTGCCTTATCCATGTTTGGCAAATTTAGCAGCTGTTCTATTTGTAGACGGCACATGTTGATTTTTTTAGTGGTCTTTATGGTATTTGGATATGGTGTTTTTGCCTGGAAGGAGCTGTCTGGGCCAGGAGTGTTTCATTCCAAAGGAAAGGGGAAAGCATTTTCTTAAATAGTTCCCTGGATAAACACAACAAGAAGAGAAACAGTTTCTGCTTTCCATGATCAAAACAATCAATGTGAAGAGTTTTGTTTATTTTCCTGGTCAAAAAGCCACTGTCAGAGTCTATTTAAAACAAATGGGGAGATGGGAGGGGCAAGTGGCCTTGAAGCAAGTGTATCACATCCAATACTTTTTAAAAAAGAGAAGGAACCCAGGCCAGCACATTAAAAATGAGCATTTCCAATACAATTTGTCACCCATGCATAAATCTTGCTGACATTTTCAGTCACTTTAATAGCCTTCCCATTTTATAAATCAGTATGAACTTGCACAGTTGCAAAAAGTGTGTATTTTGAACATCTCATTTGCATACTTTACCAAAAGCCAATGAGGCAGTGGAAGCAACACTGGTGATCATAATAAGTGTTTGGGAAAAGGCAGAAAGATCACTAATGGTTTGCCTTTAGGGATTTCTGTACTCCATAGGGGACGAAAATGAGAAATATTTTTCAAACAGCAGGGGTAAAGGTTTTAAAACTAGAAACACATGGAGTGATAAAAATGTTAGTGCCACAGGGCGCATAGCAGGAAAAATTTACAATGTAAAAACTGTAATTTCAGCATTAGGAAGTAATAATCGTGTTTCATCATTGTTATTAAAGCATGACCCTTAAAGTCACATAAATTAGATATAACTTTCTAGAGAAGTGTATTAATCTTCAATGGAAAATATTAGGAAAGTTTATTATCATATGAAGATCAGAAGGAACTGGGTTTTATTAAAAAAAATGAAGTTAAACTTGGTGGGGTTTTTAATTAATTTATCTATTTTTAAAATAAATCTCCAGCATTTTGAACCAGCAGATAGGCTTGTGTTTACTCAATGCAAAGTGCAGCACCCGGCTTTGCTCTGAAAACCAACAACAGTTGCATGAGAGGGAACACAACCAACAATTAAATAATGAACTGAGGAAATTCAGGGAGTTCTGTGCATGGGCATAAATGGTTTCTATTTGGGCTGACAAAGTCATCTTGGTGTTGATGCCAAATGAATCCAAATGATTAATGAAGAACGGTGTAATTGTTGGAAAAAAATATAAGTACCACAAGAATATCCACTGGGAGACTTGAAATGGGACCAGCCATCCAAGGTGTGCAATTAGTGTAATTAGTGACTAAGGGAGTTTCCATCCTGCCTAGAAAGTGCAGTTTTAGGAGGGCCTCAGTATTTCTTGTCAGAGCTGTTCAACGAGGTCACTTCACCTGCAAGAAATTTTGGGTAGACTTGTATTTCCAGAAATAAACCCATCCCTGTGTGGGTCTGAACTCCCTTTCTCCTACCCATGAAAACGTGGTGTGATATGGTGGGAGTGCAGCTGCTGGACTTGGTGGACCACTGGGGTGGATTAATCTGGGATAAATACGATTTCTGGCTTTCCTGGCTCCACAATCCCAAAGTGTTTCCTGAAGTGAAGTGCTCTGGGTATGGATCAGCACTTTCTGCTGAGGTCCACGGGAGCTGCCCAAGTGATAACTACAATATTTTTATGGTTTCACCTTGAAATTTCTAGCTTTCAATTTGAAAAACTAACTGCTAGCACTGACAGGCTGGGTGTGCTTTTAATTAAAATTTAATTTTAATAAGGAATGGAATGGCTCTATGTTACTGATAAAGACTTTTGATGTCCTGCAAGGCAGACAGACAAACATGGGCCTGCTGAGTTTGGGATACTGGATGTGTCCTGTGTCAGAGCAATGAGGACGTGCTTCCAGAGTAGGATTCAGCCAATTCACTGCTCAGTCATTAGGGAGAAATCCCTAATAACAGAATAGTAGAGGAAAGGTCCCTTTACATCTCTCACGTTCGGTGCCCTCAGCGTCAGGACCCACATCTTGATTTCCTCTTGTTCTCTGTTTCCTTTTTCTTTATCCACATTGTTCACTTGCAAGAGGGAGATGTCCAATTTGGAAGAGCAGACAACCCCTCCTCAGCGTAATCTGCAGCTTGATTTGTGGGCAGTCACTCTCCAGAGAAGAATAAAATCTTTCCCAAGTGCTCCAAACACAGGAATGTTATGCATAAGGAGGGTATCATTATTATCTCTCCTTCCAGCTGTGTTCTGATGTGAAAATGGCTGTAGCTGTTGTTTTTTGTGTCCCTTCCTGCCAGTCCCTCAGGCAGTTTATGATGCTCATGCACAGCCAAAGATTAGGCATCGGGCTTCTCTCTGCAATTGGAACTAACAAGACAAACTTGCCCAAATGGGAATAATTTTTTTTTTCTCCAGGATGCTTTGCCTGTTTGCATGAGAAAAGATTGGAAGATTGTCATCAGAGTCGGAAACTGTCATTTTCCAAAGCAAAAAATGTCAATTTTTTTCATTTTGTAAAAAATCACCTGCTGTCTAATACCAAAGTTTATTTTGTGTTGTAAACACCTGCAACTGCAATGGCACTGATGGAAAGAGGCTTCATCCTTTTCTCAGCAAAAAGGGAAATATTCCAGATCTTTATCCAGAATTCTCCCCCTGCAGTTGCAACACCATTAGTAGCAGTCTGCTTCTACAATAGTGATCTGTAGAACAGAATTAAAACAACAATAAAAAAAATCCTTGTATATGATAGATTTATGTACATTTTTAGAATTCCAGAGTAAACTGGTGGCACAGAGTCCAGTGATGAACTGCAGTGATTTTAAGAATTTTTAGTGACACATTCCAACAGTGTCTATCCATGGATGGGAATAAAATGTGGATCAGGAGTGTTTTTACATTTCCTAAATAAAAACTGCAACACTCAGACTGCAGAAGAGTTGTACAGTTGACACATGAAGTGTTTCTAATACAAAGCTCGCTGTGGTTCTGCACCTTTTGGAGCTTGGCCCAAAGAAATGTCAATCTTTTCCTCTGGGAATTGAGTAACCTCTTCAAAAAACTCTGTTTGCATTAACTCAGATGTTAATTGGGCAAGAATTCATACATTTGCTTGTATCCATTTTGTTGATTTACTGTGTATAAAACCTATAATCTGGACTTTGTGGTCTAACAGTTGTGTTTTCCAGGAACTGAAACTTCTAAGGTCAAATCTAATATTTACAACCTGAATAATTTGAGGTTGTACCATTTAGAAATTAATAGAAAAATTGGGAGAATTATGGTATAGCTGTAGGAGCAGCTGTAGCAAATATAAATTGGTGTGCAATAAAAGGAGGACAGACAGGCTGGGAGAAAATCAGAGAAGATTATCAAAGATCAGACTTAAAGCTTGTTTAATGCAATATTTTCATGAATGATCTTTCCAAAACCAAAAAAATCTATTTTTTTTTTTTACACTCAAAGTTTGAAAACATCACCAGTTCAAATTTGAGAGGTACAGGAATAAGTAGACCACGCTGAAGCAGTTTATAGGAGATTAAATTTAGCACTGCTGAAATTTAGCTGCTAGCGGAAGAAATTTCCGAGGAACTGGAATTTCTCAGCGCAGAACAACAGAGGGGGAAAAAAGGATTTGATTGCACCAGGATGTTAACAAATGATTGAGATCTACCAATACTAAACTATTATGAAGAAGATTAGACACGAGCAGAGATATTTCCAGAAGGAAAGATAATATAATTCTACAAGGCTTTTGTAATTTATTTTTCTCTCTCTAACAGCGTTGTTGTTTAATTTTCTTGTAATTTCTTTCTTCTATCCCCAGGTTCTGTGGGATCAGTTTCCCTTATTGCATCCATCCTTTGGCATGAATTTACTGTAAGTACACTCCGAGTGATTACAGCTTATGACATATGTAACTTTACAGGTCCTAAAAATAAAACGAGGGATCTGAAATAACCCCTCCAATCCAGGAGGAGTTATGCAAAGACAGAGCTCTTACTCCAAGTGGAAACATGACAGTTTCTGGATTTCTCTGGAATGTCAGGCAAATATCTCAATGTCAGAGACGTGTCCTGATTTTCCCTGGGAAAAAAAGGAACCAAACTTCTGCCTTTCTTTTGCCTCTGGCTCCTGGAGCTGAAATGAGGGTTTGGAGCTGTAGATGATGTGAGTTATTCCAGGGAAAGCTCCTGATAACAGCTGGGGGCATCCTCCAGTGAAGGATCTCTGAAAGGGAATTTTTCCTGCTGAGGCAGAAGATTTACACCGAGGAGATCCTGACCAGCATCTCCTGGGCAGTGAGGCCGCAGGAGGAGCATCTGTCATTGGCTTGGACCGAGAGAATTTGGGAGTGTTGAAAGATCCTGGGCTGCAGGTCAGACACTGATCTCCAGGGATCCTTTGTCAGAGGGCACTCATAGACATGGGCAGAAAGAAATAATCAAATTTAGTCTTTTTTAAATACTTCTGACCCCTTCTAAAAAACACCAAAGCAAACCAGCCCCCCTCAGACCCCATCAAACAGGCTGAAAGGAGTTCTCAAGTGAAATCCACTAATTCAGGTTTGTTTTCTCACTTTTTCTCTATAAAGTCTATTAATTTCTTGGTAAACTCTCTTAAAATAAGTCACAATAATCTTGTTTTTCCCGAGGTCAGGCAATCAGTCAGTAGTGGGCAGTCAACATCCATGGAAAACCCTACAATAATAACACTCATCCTATAAATAACAAACTGGTTCGTATGCCTGATAGAAGGAAATAAATTTTGAGAGTGATTTCAGTATCAAGTGATTGAGCTGTTTATTGAATAAACCAGAAGTGAAACACATTATTAAAAGTTATGAAAAAATAACTGTAGAATGCCAGTCAAAACATGGTATTTTGCCATGCTACTTAAATTCAGCAGCCTTTTCCCCATGAAATATATTTTCCCTGTGAGTTTTTAAGTAAATATTTTCCTGGGAAATTATGAAGTGTGTATTGCTCAGGAAAATCTAGTCTTGAATAAAATGCTTTTGGCTACACATTTTTTTTTTTGGTATTAGAAAGAGTGTGGTAGTAGTCCCTACTGGCCCTAAATTATACAAATGGTTTGGGTTTTGCCTAATTGCCAGTTTTCACAGTTTTGATGAAGAAGCAGAGAAATATTTTTTAATTGTACTTCGATCTGATACAAAATTTGGGCCTTTCCAATTTAAAAATCTGCGCTTCACACAAGCCATGAGAAACATTCACAGAGGAGCTACTCTGGGACTCAGTGAGGATGAACTACCTTGAGGGTCCTCTGCAGCTGGAAGTAGAGAATTGTGGTTGCAATCACCCCCAAATTTGTGGGTGTGCAAAACACTTGCAGCTGGGAAGGAAATAGAATGGTCAAGCTCAGCTGAAATATTCACAGGTTGAATTCTGTTCTGCTCTGTGATGGTTTGACCCAGTGTCACCAGATTCAGGCGTTGCCCAGTAGGAAAACAATTTCCGGTAAATGTTGGCTCTATTTTCGGCAATGAACCAATTTCATGCAATGAACCAGTTATTGATCTTTTTTTCCTACTGGTTTCAGGTAAATGACTCACATCCCATCAAAATTATGAATTTATGACAATTATGATAGATGAAATCACTCATTCAGATTAATGTTCTGAGTCAAACTCCATGTTTTTGGCAAAATATTACTGGAGATATAAGAATATCACGTTCCAGGTGTATCAACCACCCCTTGCACTGGTGGTGTGAAGTTTAATGTAGCTTTGAAGAGTAAGATATTTTCATATGCAGAGGATATGATACCTGTAAGAGCACAATTAACCTTTGCAAACTCCAGGCTGATTTTCTGTAGCATCATGTTTGTAGGTCTCAGCCACTTTTACATCATGCACCACCTTCTGCTGAACTGAAGCATAACCTCTCAGAAAAATAGTGTTAAATGTGATTTAAAGTCCTGAAGTGAAGGTGATGCATGTGAATTTTTCCTGGGATTAATGATGAGAGAACTGTGTTTTGTTTCTGCTCTGGATTTGAGTGTATTTCAATTTACCAGTGTTTGCAGCAATTGATACCATTTCTCCAATAGTGACTGAACTTTCAATTTTTCTTCTGGTTGAGGCACAGTTTAACCTTTGCAGGAGGTAACTAAGAAGGATTTAGTTTAGTAAGCCACTTTCTGTGACAGCAAATCTTCAAAAAATTGCAGAAACACCTTTTTCAAACCTTTCCCAGGCTTGTGACCTCAAAGTGGTGAATAGAGGGACAGAAGAGGACACATTTTCCTGCCTGATTCTTCTGAAGATGGAATAATGATGGATGCGAACAACCAGTACAGCAAGGTAAGACCCGGGCCAGACAAAGAGGCAAGAGAAGGTTTTGGCAGCATAAAAGTGTTTCATTTGAGCTCTGATGTCATCTCAGTGCCTGAATACTGCTCTTTTTGCACGCTGGAAGTTGCAATATTCAGACTGCAGCTCTTTGTGTGTCTGAGCTGGCGCTCGAAGTACCAAAAACCAGGATGGTTGCAGAGTGCAGATTCCATTGGCAGCTCCAGGGTGGATTTTGGAGTATGGGGCAGAGTGATAAAGGTGGGAATTCAGGTGGGGGGAAGCTTATTAATCAGGAATAGCATGATGCCAGTGAGGCAAATGCCTGGGGAAGGAGCAAGGAGCGGGTAGTGGGAAAGCCAGGGAACGATGTCCCGCTGTCGCCGTGGGGCTGGGATTGGGAAGGCACAGGAGTGGGCACCCAGAGAGCAGTGATGCCTTTAGAGGCCACCTAGAAACAGAGACTAGACAAAAATAAGGGAATAAAGGTCGGTATTTATTTGAAAGGCCTTCAAAGGTACCCCCTGGGGAGCCAGAGGCCACTGCCAAGATGGACCCCAAGGTGGACAACAGGTCATGAGTTCTTCACACTTTTATAGGTTTGGTTCATTTGCGTATCAGGGTTAATTCTCCAATTAAAGCTTCAGTGTAATGATTTAATTCCCCTCAGCTTGCCCCCCCTTTAGAGGCTTTTGGTTTATACTTTTTGGGCCTAGGATGGTCTGGGTGTCCTTGGAGAGCAGGCCCGGACAGGCTCTGTTATGTCAGCCTAGCACGAGAGAGCAGAAACTAACAGGCCACGAGAAACTTCAGAGTTACACACCAAGGATTTGAAAAACATAAAAGTTAACACCTAAGGCATCAGCAGCACCAACCCTGGAGAAGGAGTGCCCTGCTGGAGGGGCACGAGCAGAGTGAGAGCAGCTGTGGCTGCTGGCACATGGAGGCGCCCAGAGCTGCCGACCCTCGCAGATGAGGCTGGCACCAGACTGCAGGAACGAGGCCGGGCCGCTGCTAACGAGGCTGAATTGATCTGCATATATTACAGAGCAGCATCACCACGCTTAATGCATAATCACAGCGCTGGAAAGTAGGTCCAGGGGAACACCTTGACTTCCCCAGGAAACGAGGAGGCAGCTGCGAGTGGTTTTTTGGCAGAAGAGCGCTCCTGCTTTGGAGAGTCAGGCCGGCATTGTTCGCTCTGCTCGTGGTCTGGGCTCGCTCGGCGTTGCCCCGCCACAAGATATAGTGGTCTGTGTTGTGGACCTGGAAGGAAACTCCTGCCTAAAAAATTATGTTACAACACCAACTCTATAAATGTGTTGTGGAAAACCTGCTTTGAAGGAGTAGAGGAAAACGTGGAGCATTTATTCTGTAGATGGGAGTCTATCGCTCTCTCTCCTCCAGATATAAAATGAGATGGCTGGTCAAGAAAAGTTTTATAGATATAAAATATGTTTCTTATGAACATGTGAATAGTCTCTGGAGACATTTGGCCAGTAGCTTGAGTGACAATGTTGAGGTGGCAGAAAGCTTAACTGGAGAAGAAAATGGAGAAAAATGAAAAAAAAAGGGGGAAAAATTAAAAAGATAAAAGAAGCAGAAAGAGACAAGGAAATCTCTCAGCCCTTTTTTACAGTAAAGTACAAACCATAATCAGGATTTGCTGATAAGCTGTAAACTTCTGTATTCTGCATTTCCTTAGGCAACCACAGTTGTCTTCCACAAGGATTGTTTCAGCAGATCCTGTGTTTGGGGAGGGAGAGCGGGACATTTCAGCAATGCCCAGAACTGCAAGCTCAGTCTTGTTCTTGGTGAAGTGCATAATGTAAAGTGATGCCTTTGGAGAAAGTAGCCTGTAATGCAAGAAGACAAATCACTGATTTGGAATTGATATATTCCTTGTACTTGATACGCTCATTTATATGCAAGAAATTTATTTGATCCCAAATTCAGGAATTTAACCAAACAGGCAGATAATTATATGGTCATCAAGTGAAGAAATGAGGAAAAAAACCCATCAAGATCCCTGTTGCAGAAAACAAGTCTGTAAATTAGGGAACAAGTGGCGAATCCTGAAGAGGGAAGGAATATCCTAAATGAAGTCCTATTCCAGGCATGCAACTTGTGTGACATCAGGGCTGTGCTTGTACAAGGAGAAGTGAGGAAATTGGAGCTGGAGAGAGACAAGTCAGCATTAATGCTGAACCTTGCCCTCCTAATTCCTAAAATGAATTTATTTGTATTTTTCCACGCTCACAATGCATATGCCAATGTAAATCACAGAGCATTATTAACACAAACAATATTAAGGCATTGAAATATAGAGGGCTTAGGATTTATTTGGTTTTCAGCTCTGACTGAACAAAAACAATGTACAGCTCCCTCCTCTCTCACACACATTTGTTAGGCTGTGTTTTGTTTTCTTAGTGTGAATTCTTTTTTATTTTAGGTTTTAATTGCTAGTTATATAGTTAATATATTTATATTTATAGTCAATATATAGTTTAATTTATAGCTATAAAATGTACTAAATTTTTAAAAGGACTTATAAAATAATTGCCAAAAAATTCTAAGGTCACATATCTCTTCTTTGGGTTTTTGAATAATATGTGTTGGCTGCTTTCGAGACTAATTTTCAAACTCTCAGGGAGAATTTTAAAGTATTTCAACTAATCTCAGGGGCAGGAACAGTCCATAGGATTTGGATTCAAAAGAACTTAGGTGATAGTGCTTTCTATTCATTTTACTTTTCCTTTCTTTCTTTCTTTCTTTTTTTTTTTTTTTGGTAAGAAGTTCACTGTAAAATGTTCATTTTTTTATAGAGTATTCAAAATTGACTAAATATTGCCTAAAAAAGTATAAACACTTCTCACAAATTAGCATTTCATGGTGAATGATATGCAAAAACCACCCAGGATCCCTCTCACAACAGTGAGGAAACGTATTTTATATGAATACTAATTATTAATACGTAGAAAGGGGCTGTGCATGTAACATATAAAATTATAAATATAGAAAGCATAGAAAGAATTTATACTTGAGAGAACTGACTGGATCAAACCTCATTATTTTGAGATAATCTGGTTCTATAAAAGCTGTAAGTATGAGTACAAATATTATCTTTTTCAAACAGATAATTTTAATTCCCATCATTTTACTTCCATAAAACCCATCAGATTTTTGGCAAAGCTGACCTACTGAAGAGTTCATGGTTGGGTTTTTGAAAATACATTTAAGGCACATGTAAATGATTTTTTAAAAAAATGTTTACCTCTTTTTTTTGGCTCTAAAACTGAAAGAATGAGAATTTCATGCACTGGAAGAAGAGAATTGCCCACTGAGTCTGAGGGTCACATCTCTAAAATCTGTGGGAAATGTAATGATCAGAAATTTAACCAAAGAGATGAGGACTTGGAGTGTCACTTTCTCCACATAAATTCATTTTAAGCACAAGAGAGATGCAGCGTGACTCAGATCACTAAATGGGAATGTTTGCAATAGTCCACAAAGTGCATTTCACTCAGGTTATTATTTTTTTCCCCTAAATACCGAGGATGCATTAAGATAATTGCGACAGAGTAATTAGGCTTTCTCCTAAAAATGACTTGCCTACAAGTGGTTTAATAGATTAAGGATTTTAAAGGGGTTGGAGAGAACCAGTTACAGTAATCAGAGAAGAAAAAGTGCTGAAGGTATCGTGAAGGCTCATAATTAAACTGAAGCTTACAGCTCAATTAAACTTGAGCATCATTATGCATAAAACATCAGTGGGCATCAAGAGTCCAATAAAAAGAGATGGGATCCATGTGAAACAGCTAAAAGGTAACGCAGGATAGGGATTGGTCCAAGACTTCCAGATAAAGTCAAGGAAAACTGTGACTAAAACTGGAGTTGAAGTTTTCATGTTCTTCTTTCAGCCAAGAGTCCTGTGTTAACTTTTTTAAACCTGCAGAAGTCAAATAATTAAAATATTGTGGAATTCCTATCAGTGGGACAATGTTAGGAACAGCACATCTGTCACAACTGGTGTGCCATAAACTCTTTGGGATATTAAATGCAAAAGAAATTTGTTGCAAAAAGAAAATACCGTAAGAAAAAATTTTTGCAGGGTAGCGGATTTTGCTGCTTTTCTCTGAAAAATATCATCACAGTTTCAACTAAAAAATTAAGAATGCATTGATTGTGCAATCTGTGTTTCTGTAATGGGAAATTTAAGATGGTGAGTGCTGGGAGAAGTTCTGTGGGAAAATGAGGTTGCAGAGTATCACAGGAAGAATGAAGAGATCCTGGCATGAAAGGTTTTACACAGATCCTATAAAATTCACAGGTATTAATAAACTATCATATTTAGATGCTCTTGCCCTTTTTATTTGCAGTTCTGTATGATTTAATATTCTTTCTTTCCTCTGTGGTGCCTTCTGGATTGGTACCTGCAGGAAACCTCCCAGCTCCCCTTGGAGAAATATGATACTAGGAAGAAAATGTCATTATTTAACATAGAGGAGAAAGAAAAATCTCTAAGTGAGAGGCTTGGAAGTGCAAGTGCCAGTACATTTCAGATCCAAACACTTCCCTTGCAAATAAAATAACTTTAAAATTCCCATTCTCTTCCTAGGGAGAACTTTGTGGACTTTATTGGAGATTATTTGTGCAAAGGCTTTTAGTCAGGAGTTAAATTATTGCTTAATACCAGTTTTAAAGTTCTCATCTGGAAGAGTTTCCGAGTGCCAGATGGAGCATGTGAGGCAAAGTGAATTACACTAAAAACTGCAGCAGACCTGCCGCGGTTCTGGTTCGGATGTGAACGTGGCTCTCCTGCACCCTGACTGAATGTCCCAGTTTTGGAATGCTCCTTAGGGGATTCTCTTCTCAGGAGCAGAGAAAGAGGTGAATTCAGTTGATAGCTCAGAACTCCGAGCAATATCCAGTCAGAGGGGTGGGATCTCACAGAATCCCAGATCTGAGCAATTGTTCGACCATGTCTTAATTAGTGACGGTGTCTTTGACCATGTCTTTATTTTATTTGTGTTTTCAGTGAAATGAAGATGCTCCGGTGTCGCTTTCTGCACCACGAATGGTGCGAAGAATAACGACACAAAGTCCAAGTCCAGGAGCAATAATAACTTATTTAATTAATTGTAAATCAGTTTCTATAACTTGGGTCGCCAGCATGGCATAAGGTCATTGGTCACTGATCATCCACCTCCTAGAATGATTGGTGGAGGCTACGAAACATTCATTTGAAAATATTTTCTTCAGTGTGCCATAACAGCCCTGCTGCTGAATAACAGCAGGTGCAAGATAAAAATTAGTTTGCAAGAACCCGTAGCAATGTTTTTCATAGTTTCTGTGAGAAACACAGAGCTCTCACAAAATGCTACAGAAAGCTGGAAAATTTCTCTGCTAAAGCTTTTCAGCATCTACACTCCAGTGTTAATTGAGAAGGGTCTATCAGGCCATGTAGGAATCCCCTCCTAATTTAGAGCTCCAGTGTGCATTAACCGGGCACCCACGGCTCTGCCGTGTTTGCCCGCGTCCCTGCTCTGTGGTAAATGTGAATTCAGCTGAACTCACAAAGAGTGCAGGATAAACTGATTTAAATTTGTCCTGCCTAGTTAGTTCCTGTGAGGTAAATTGGTGCTCTTTGATAGTATTTGGATTTTATTGTGAAATCAACACTTAAGCGTACACTGTACATTAGCCCACAGAGCGTGTTTGTTCCTGCTAAGGACCTTAAGTATTATTTTTGTTATTGTAATTGTTAGAGCATTGTTATATTACACTAAATAACATTAGCTGAAATTATAATTACAATCATTATGTTCTTATTGTATTAGCTGCTATATTGTGATAATATGATCACAATATTACAGCATTATCAGTGATGGAGGTGGTGATAAACAGGCAACTCTGTAAATTCTTTGTTCAGCTGAAGCCATGGCAGGAGCATGATGGGATAAAGGCTTTAATATTTGCCCTGACATCAACTGAAGAAGTAAAGATCTAAAATTTGCGACTCAGAGCCAACCCTCAGAAATTTAGATGCACAGGGAAACACATCTGAACTTCCTGAAGGAAGGATTTTTCTTTCAGAGCCATTAGAAAACAAAGGCTGAGGTGCCCAGAGCATCACCCTGAGGCAATACTTTGGTGTTAAATTCACTCACCATTTTGTTTAGGTCAATTTTCACCTTTTGTTTTGTGATTTTTTGAGTAAAGAGAAAACCCCAAGAGAAAATACTGTTGCTAAAAGCTGCAGAGGGGCACGAATTTGAACCACGCCTTGTCCATAGAGTGATACAAGTCCATAGGCTTGATACAAGCCCACATATCCAACAAAAGAGTTTTAAGTGCCCACACAGGCAAATCTTTTGAGCTTGACATGTTTTATGTGAGCCCTTTGTTTCTAAATTAAAAAATGCACAGGATATTAAATATATGAAAGAATTTAAAGGGTTTGCTAAGCCAACAAAACAGGTGAATTTGTGAATCCCATCATGTGTCCCTTCCTAGGTTGTTCAGGGTGATAACAAATGTTTGGGCCATAATATTTCAGTGACCCAAGTGAATGAGCAAGGAATGAAGAGAACAATATTTCATCCTGAGGCTTTTTTTATTCTTTCCCAGAAGATGCTGTTAGCAGCGCGCAAAAAAATTGCATTATACCAAAATTGTATAAAAATAAATTCCCTCCCCCCAAGCCAATAGGTATTGTTTTACAGCTGGGAGACAGAAAACATATTGGTTGAAAACATTACAATATTTAAAAACCACATGGAGTTGTAAAAATTGGAATGAGTCCTCTAAATCTTCTATAAAATGGTTAATCAGTTGATCCTTAACAACTGCTATGTACAGTACAGAGAGCTTATAACTCACAAATGCAGGTTCAAGCAGTGTTCCCCAAGGATGGGGGAGAGCAGATTGAAACACTGAATAGAAAGGGGAAGGAGATAGAAGGAAAGAAATAATTAAATAAAAATGTCAAATTCTTCTTTTTTTGTTTGTATATTTTGTGTTTTCCCAACTACTGTTCTCTTAACCCTGAAAAAAAATTTATACTCTCACTCTGGATGGAATAATCAGTTCAATATATTTTGGAATACTAACTATTAAACTTACTTGCTACTTTTTTCATCTCTTCTAAGAAATCATCTGTATTTTGCAAAATGTAAAGCCAAAGGCTTGCTCGTAGTACAAGAAAGCGAAGAAATATTTATTTTTTTTCTTTTTAATGACAGTCTAACAATAGTCCCACAACTCACCAGTGCATTCCAAAAATTTCATGCTGTCATCATAAAAATCTGACTGTAGCAGAATCTGTCTGGCACTAGACAGAGCCCTAATGACCCTAAACTCACATACGATCCCTGGTGATCAGAAGAAGAAAAATACGGTAAAAATAGAGAAATATGTAAACTGCTTTAGTGACAGAAAAATATCCTCTGGAGAATGTCATTCATTTTTTTCCTGTCTTTCACAACTGTCAGAGGTACCAGGTCTCTGAACTTGTCTTTTGTGTTGTTTAACAGGAAGCTTTGGAGAATTTCCCAGTCACTCGGAAAGTAAAATTAGTGATGAAGCGGGGTCGTTCCCCCATTCCTACAGCTCCAGCAGCACATTCCCACTATTTAAGCAGGAAGCCCAGCACAACACTCTGCACTTTTACAAATGTTGGGAGTGTCGAATTTCTCTCACCACACTTCTGTTTCCAAGGGTTCATTTAACGAGAAATTATGTTACAACACAAACCAATAAACAAGGTTTTCCTTGGACATAGAAATCATGGAATAACACGTGCATTTAAAAAAATGTAAGTGTTTTGTATGTGCTTTTCCCCTTTCTTTTTTCTGTTATAAAAAATAGCTCAATTTTAGTTCTGATTGATTTCTAACGTTGCTGTAAATTAAGCAGGGAGGAATTTATAGGATTCTTTGAAAATTCAAAAGCATTCCAGAGAAATTATGCTAAAGAAACAAAGAATTTCATAGAGTTGGATATATTTTTGCCATATTGTGTGACATTTGATGTTTTTACCTCCAGCTTTAGAAATCAGCCTGATAGTAGAGGCTTCCTTCTGTCTCTCTTGACTGTAGAGATAAGACTGAAAATATGAATCGTAAATGTGCTGACCCCAAAAGAAAAGAGAAATATCAGTGTAGAGTTGCTTTGAATGAATTACAGGCACTTTAAAGCCGTTTGGTGTTTAATTCATGATGGTTTTTACTGTTAGCAGTTAGCAGGGGCCTTTCTGTGCTCTGTTGTGTTTAGCTCTGCTACCACAATGTGTTTTACACATTCTCATGAACCCACTGATTTCCCTGGGATTGGGTCTCGCTCTGGTTTTTGGGTTGGGCTCTGAGTACCATGAGCAGGATTTCTTTTCAGATCCTCCTTTTCCTCTTGTGGGAGTTCTTGAGGGAACATTTGGCTTTTACAGAGCTCTTTTGAGGTGGACAAAGTCAAACTTCCTCACAAATGGCACAGGTTGATCAATAACAGAGTCCTGGAATGATTTGGTTGGGAAGGAACTTAAAGCTCATCCAGTTCCATCCCCTGCCTTTATTGTTCCAAGATCTGTCCAACCTGGCCTTGGACACTTGCAGGGATGGGGCATACACTGCTTCTCTGGGAAACTTCTGCCAGGGTCTCACCACCCTCACAGGGAAGAATTTCTTCCCAATATCCAATCTAAACCTGCTCTCTTCCAGTTTAATATGTGATTTTCCATTACTAGAAGTGTACAAAAAAGAAAAACCCATAGGACTGAAGATCTAAGTCACAGTTCAGGCATGCAAAGATCCTGCATTTGGAGGGGAGAGGAAAAAGCCCTCTTATCCAAAGAAGGTTTTGTCCTTCAAGGCTTGGAAATAACAATATCGGGGATTTTCCTCTGTGTGAGCAGCAGCTGGACAAGAGCCTGTCAGGAAAAGGCATCAGTTTAGTTGCTGATTCATCAGAAATTTTGCTATCCTGATGTCCTATCACAGAAGGTGAAAGTGGGCAAATTGTTGACTCAATACAGCCCTAAGCTCTATTTCAGCCTGGAAGGGGTGTTCTCAGCAAAAAGTGATTTCTTCCCGTATAAGTGGATATCTCAGCATAGCGGCAGCTTGGAGAATGAGAAATTCTGATATATAAAAACCTAATTAAAGTTGTCAGAACTCCCTGGAAGTGTCCAAGGCCAGGCTGGACAGGGCTTGGAGAAGCCTGGTCTAGAGGAAGGTGTCCCTGGCCATGGCAGGAATGAGATGAGCTTTATGTTCTTTTCCAGCCCAAACCATTCTGGGATTCTGTGAAATGCTGCGCTCCCAGTGTGCTGAGGCTCACGTCAGCACCGGTGATCCCACTCCCTCCTGCTCCAACCGTGCACATCCTCATGTTTAGTTGGAAGTTTATAGGCCTTTGTCCACATCCCTGTCGTATTTAATGCCTTGCAAATCTTAACAACTCAAACTTCCCAACATCCTGAGAGGCATTGTCAGGAAAGCTTCGTCTAAATACTTTAATCTCTCTTCTTGCAGTAGAACTTTCACTTCCCTTGCACACATCCTTTATGTTTGTTGAACTTGTATTTATGGGTCTAAGTTTTCTGAAACCCAAACAAAACAGTAATTTATCTACTTTATTTCTTTCAAAATGGTGTTCTTAAAGTACATCTTGCAGATAGATTGTCTGTCCCTCACAGCAAAGCCTCACAATGGGAGTCTAATAATTGCTCTTTTTCTAATTTCACTAAATGAGTTATAATTATTTTACGTCTGTTTTATGGTTACGGAATAGTATTAACCTAAGCTCTAATTATAATATAGCTTTCAAAGCAATGTATGGACACCAAATTGATGGACTGCCAGCTTATGTAGGAGCATCACATAAAGCAGATATACAGCTGATGGTTTAAGGCATCACACGTTAAAATTCAGGGGCACAACTTGTGCATGCATAAGTAACAGGGTGTAAATTCATCGACTATTTTCTTATAGTGGATCAAACAGAGAAGGGCACGATTAATACTCGTCAAAATGCACGTCCAGTTGAAGTTGGATGTGACTTACACCCAGTAGGATTGGGAGACTCAGGCAGAGCCTGGAAGCCAGGTTAGTCAACAGTGGAATGGTAATGATGGATATTTTACATGTTTTCTTCTGGTTTGTCCTGTCTTGGAGCATTGTGAATGTTACTGTCACAAATTAACCCTTTTTTTTCATGGATAAAGTGATTCTTTCAAACATCTTGCAATTCCCTTATTGCCAGAGGTGGTTGAAGGTCAAAATATTAAGAACCAAAGTTTTTAAAATCTCTGTCAGCTTTACAGAGCCTCTTCCTAGCCCTGCCAATGTGGAGTCTGGCTGCTGATCTGCAGCCATGGAGTCCCATCCCATGCATCCCTGGAGGATGAATCTCCTCCCAGCTTCCCACACACGCTTGGCTGCCTCCCCCATCCAGAGGGCTGCTCGTCTCAAAGCAGAAAATCAGACATTTTTGGGCATTTATCAGCCTTTCACTGGGCAGTTCAGCAGAGGTTATTTGGGCCTAAATCCTTGGAAGGGACTTTCAGGGTGGTTTTGCCATTAGTATGAGAGGATTCATTGGACAACGCTGACTTTTTGCTGGTCACCTGTAGCATCTCCTGGAGCCAGCATCCCTGGAAATGTCCAAAACATGAGGAGAGGAGGGAATTTTTGGTTTAGTGCAAGTGGTGATGATCAGCCAAAGGTTGGACTTGATGGTCCTAAAAGTCTTTTCCAACCTTAGTGAGTCGATGATTCCATCTTGATACAGCCAACAGAAGGATGCCTGACCACCCTCCAGCCCCCAAAACCAGGCACACCAGAAATAATTGACAATTTCCTTCCCCCAAAGGTGATCCTTCTGATTTAGGGCCCCTGACTATATCTGACACCCTTTCATCCCAGATGGAGATTTTAGAAGTCGGGTGCAGACTCGGAGTTGAAAAGTGCTGTTTGAATGAGCTTCAGACTAAACAGATTAGATGTGCAAAACACACCTGGCTCTTATCTCCCTCACAGCTAAACCTTGGACTATGAGAACTAAATAAAACCTACGAGCCATTTCCTGGCCACTATGGGAGATTTCCCCTGAAGTTTATTTTTTAAGCCTCCGTGTCTGTTTCTTAATTACTTAAAAGTCCATGGATTCGTTCTGTTGTATGAAATTTGATATAAAGTGTTTACCAGACTTAAGGGGGTGAGGAGATTATGCACTTTCTTATTTTTAATATTTCTCTCTCCTATCTGCTGTGACCAGACAGAAATTTCAAGCAACAGTTTTTGGAAAACATATGGAGACCAGCCTGGGAATTTTGTAAGGTAAGGGACCGTCCGTGATGCCAGGATGTCTGGCTGCTGCTTCTGCTGAGCAGCTCTGCATCCTTTAGACTTTGAAATTATTCTATTGTAACCATTTTCTATTCAGTTTAGTTTGGCAATATATCCTTGTTTCTAAAGGTGTCTACACTTATTTGACTACAGAAAATATTTACTTTTCTAAAGGGCAGCTTAACCTTTGTTTAAATTTGAGGTGAGCGAAAGGGCATTGTAATTATCTGCTGTATTATTTGTGTCACATCTGAGTTACTATGAAGGCTCAACATGCATTGCCCTTTATTAGGGAACTGCTTAACAAAACCCAATTTAACCACAGGTTTCGCATCCAGCAAATATTTTATTGAACCAAAGGCTTCTCCAGGAGACTTGGACTCTGAGAACATTCAAGTGGCAGAAAGCTGACCCAGGGGATGGGCTAGAGATGGATGGTTTGTTACGGCAGCTGTAGCCGCTTTATTTTAAGTATCTTGCAGTCAGGTAAAGGGGAAATGTGAGTTCGGTGTTTCCTGATACAGAGCTTCAGAGTGGAAAAACTCCAGTAGTGATGGAGGTTTTATAGCTAAGGCGGATTCATGGTTATGTCCCACTGCTTTCCCATAATATTCCCAAAATATAACTTCCCCATAACTCTCTTGAGAAGTAAGGAAGAGGAAATATTCAGCATGGTTGTCAGTTATAACTAAAAGTTTCACGGGATGCTTCAGTCACACTTCCAGGCTGGAGCGGTTATTGCCCTGAAGAAAGGCAGTTCAGGGCTGCAGGAGGGAGCTCCACCACTGTGGGCAGCAGGGATGGCTGAGATCACCCTCCAGTTTTGTTGCTGTTGGTTTATTGCAGTGTTTCTGGTCTAATTCCTGTTTCATAGAATCATCAAAGAATCCCAGAATGGTTTGGGCTGGAAAGGACCTTAAAGCTCATCCAGTCCCTCTCCTTTTTATGCGATGTTACATTCCATTCCAAAGCTGCTGCCTCTACCTTGATGGGAAGTCCTGACGTGGTCAATAATGAATTCTGATCTCATTTGAGACAAAGACATCAAGGCCTTTGCCACAGAAATTGTCTTTTAAGCAGAGCAATCAAACATTTAAGTACCCTTAGATTCCTGTGTTGGGTTACAGACTGAAAAAGTTTCACCTGATAGTGCTGTCCCCCAGAAAAAATAAGCATCAAAGAAATCTTCAAGAGCCACAGCCCCACTGGGAATCTGTATGGATTCACAAGTAGTACAGGAATCAGCATTCAATAATACAAGTTAAATTGCGACAATGCAAAAAGGAAGTTCTTTAAATGGATAAAAGATATTACCAAAAAAGACTCACATCCGTTTTACAGGTAGGAGCCTTGTTTTTGTCAGTAACTGATCCCATTCTCCTGCAGAGATTCATGTGGATGCAGTTGGGATTATTTCAGAAAAGAAACTGGAATTTGGTCAAGGCAGGCAGGTGATTCCTTGGTTTGCTGGGAATGTACCTTCTAAACTTGGATGAGAGATGAGCTGCCCCTCCCAGCAAAAATTCATGTCCCCAGCAGGACCCCAGCTGCTCCAGCAGCAGAGATGCTCTGAAGAGCAGAGTGCACGTAGAGATCCAGTCAAGAAAGGTTCTGTGAATTTAAATTAAATTAAATTCAATTCAATTGAATTTAATTTAAAGTCAAGAAAGTTTGTGCGAACCTGTTACTTGGAAAATATCCCAGGAGCAGCTCATGGTGATGGACTGTGTGTAAATAACCAGCCCTCCCAGGCTACCCCCAAGATAAAGCACCATGGCCAGGAAGGGTTATTGCTTCATCCCATCACTCAGCTGGTTTTATATCTTCATGGCAAAGTAGCAAATCCATATGGATGTGGAGGAGCTTGATCCGTGGCATGCTCAGAGCATGGTTTTTGTATTTGTGTATATTTATGGTCACTCACTAAAGGAGCAGTGACCTTTTGATAGATTAATATAAACTACTTCAGATACAGTGGCACAAAGAAAATGACTTTGACAGAGAATCCACTTGTTAGTGCTGGAGTTGCTGTGCAAGTACAGGAAATAAGAGGCCTTCAGCTTAAAAATCTGTCCTAAAAATCAGCCTGGCCACCAATGTCCACCACTACCCTGAGTAAAGCACAGTTTTATATCGAGCCAGCCCTAACTGCCCAGTAAACAGAGTTCCTTTGTCTTTCACTCAACAAGTTCCTTTTAACAACATCCATTTACAAACATCAAAGAGAAGACAGAGGTGGTGGGAGACAGCCAGGACTGGATTGCACAGACCCCTAAGGGTCAGGTGAGAGGATTGCTCCGTGGAAAACTGATGTGAGCAGAGGGAAGCAGAGGGACAGCTCTGTGACCTCGCAGCGGGGCCAAGGCTTGGCTGGCGAAGGTGCCCTGCGGGGAGGCTGTGCCGGTGGAGCACCAGGGCTTTGTTGTTCCACAGATAACGTGATGGGCTCAGCTGGAAACGATGCCATTTCTTCCCCTTGCTGAGGATAAAGTCAGGGTTTTAAAAACACCAAAGGCTTTGAGAACATTTTCGAAAGAGCTGCCTGAGACAGAAGTCTCGGATCAGGAGCCGTCTTGTAAAAATCCTGGGGAGTATTGTTAACCCTCGGAGCGCGTTTGGGGATGTGTCAATCTTCCAGGGATACTGCTCCTGCCAGGAAATCATAATTTATTGAGGTCAGCGGGTTAATGGGCTGGACTATGTGCTACCAATTGGTAGACATAAAATATATTTAGTCCTGTGACAAACCTAAAAGGTTTTCAATAGAGGGAGGCTCGCAATAAAACGTGTGATGAGTCGTTCTATTATTTTTCTCTGAGAGCATTTTTTTCTTTCAAAGATAAAGGAAAAAGAGAGAAAGCTGATCTTTAAAATAAAACAATAATAAAAAAAAGAGCTGGGTAGCTGTTATGTTGCAGATGTGCGTTTTATAGTTTAATATTTTTTGCGTGAAAAAGCAGTTGGGATTCTAAGCAGACATGATGTAGAGCAATTTAAAATTAATAGAGCACTTCAAATTTTTAGGAGCACTTTAAGTTAGAAGTGATCTTGGTTTTGGGCAGGCTCGGTGTAGAAAGATGTAAAATTATGCAAGAGTTCCAGATATACAAGAACATATTGGCATAAAGGCAAACACTAATTCAGCAGATTAGGACAAAACAGATTATTTAAAATTCAGCAAAACAAAAATCCAAACAAGAAAATTTGTCTTACTCTGTTCTTTTGGTATAATTACTCAGCTTCCATTGTTCTGTTACTTTAAATACCCAGTACGAGATGGAATGAAGAATCTCAGATAAGAATATTGAGAATGAATATTAGTGAAAAATGCAGAAATTCTGCTCCAGCATTTGTGTCCTCCTGTGGGCTGAGCATCCCTCCCATGGGGATGCAGATCATGGATCAGCAGTGGAGGTATCCGCCTGCCTTTCCTAGGTGGAAGAGCCGGGTGAGGCACAAGGAGACAAGCTCGTTATTGAGTCTCTCAAAGGCCACAGGGGCAAGACTGGGGTAATAAATTCTCTTTTAAAGTAAGTGAATTCTCCTGCTGCCTCATGCCCTCCCCTTAGCCTTGCACTACCTTTTCTGGATGCTGCACAAATCCCAATTTTTTTTCCTCAGCAGAGATGTTTTCTGTACTGGGTCAAGTTGAACTGAGCTTTTGGTTTGCTGTTTGCTTTGTGGGGGTGGATTTTTGTTTGTTTGTTTGTTTTGAAATTATTATTGCACCACCAGCAGCACCCATACAGTTGGAAATAAATGGAATAAGTGGAGATTTGAATGTCAAAAAATGTGGAGAGGTGGAGCTTAGGGGACACGGGCTAGTGGTGGGTTTGGCTGTGCTGTGTTAACTGTTGGACTCGATGGTCTTAGAGGGTTTTTCCAACCCTAGTGATTCTGTGATTCCATGATTCCATACAGGATTGCTCAGTGTGCCAGTGTGCTGTGATTTGTGTGAAACTCCCCTGGAGCAGCCTGTGCTGTGGCAGGGGGGAGAAGAGAAATCTCTGGAGCTGGAGGATTCCTGGTTGGGGAGCAGGGCAGGGGAAGCCAACCTGGACTAAAAGAGGGTCTCCCTGGGTTGATGAATGTTCTAAAACCAGATCAAATGCTTGGTTTAAAGCACAGCCACGCAGCATTTGATTAAACTGGGCCTGAATTGCCATTTGAGTTAATCCCATCACCACCTTGTCTGTCCAGATCAGTTGCTTCAGTACCAATATCCATTATGGTCCTCCCAAAACACGGGAGCATCCGTCACCTGTCACGCATTTGGGGCTGGAGCTGTGGATCCGATGTAAAAGGCAGGGAGAGAATCCCTCAGACAGGTGGGTGCAGTCTGGGAGAGAGAAATACTGTCCCTGCTCAGCTTGGTGAAAAAAATAAAGGTAAAAATTTGCAAAAATGCCTGTTTTGCAAAAAGTGGATGCTCTGTTTAACAGGGCCATTTTTTTTTTTTCCTAATCCTTTCTTTACTGAGTAACGAACATAAAAGCATGATCCTAATTTATGGTGCATTGATACAGAACAAATTATATTATTAATACCCATATCTACAAGGATAAAGCCTTTAATGGGTTGGAAGCAGTTGTCTACCAACTGGAGCACACAACAAATACCTGGATACACAGATTTTAGGCACTTTAAGCTTTTTATTGCATCTGAGAGATCGAGTAGCTTTGACTACTGCATCCCAAAAAAGTTTACTCCTGCAGAATTCCTGTGAGTGATTTAGTGTGTAACCAGATATTTCGTCACTCCCGAAAAATTAATGTATTACGTGTCTCTTCCACGCCTGCTTCGTTATCCTTTTGTATTGATTTGCATTCTTTGCCATTTTGACATACACTTTTTTATATTATTAAATGATGTGTTTTTGTGACAACGCCTGGGTGTTCGTGTCCCATTGGATGGGGCTTGTTGCAAACGTGATAATGAAAAATGTGATCCCTCCCTCCGAGTCCTGTTCCCTCTACATTTATTAGAGTTGCACACATTAAAATGTTGTAGAATTTTTCAGTGTCTGTCTGTACATACAGACACTCATGTCTACATCAGGGGAAAAAATCCTCTGTACTTTAATAGTTGTGCCAGCCAGCAATGTTTTATACAAATAACATAAAACATGTAAAATTTAATGGAGAATATATATATTTCTTTTAATCTATCCCCTATATTTCCATATATGTGGTATGGTTTCATGATCTAAACTCTGGTGGATAATTTGAAAAAAAATCTACATGAAATGGCAAAGAAATTCTCCCGAAGTGTTTTGCATTATATGTGCAATATAAAGATGTAACTTTGCCTGTGCACACTTTGTTTTTCTAATTCATAATAAAATGTACAAAAAGATTTTCGAAGCAAATGGTTTCAGATCAAAGACTTGGGTTTATAGCTAAAGCAAGGAAGAGAGCAGAGATTCTCTGCTTCCACGTAACTGGGAAGTGTTTTATTATCCAAAGTCACACAAAAAATATGTTCTCCATCACAGACCTTGAAATGCCCGACTTTTTCCCATTTCCTACACTCCAAAATGAATTGGTAAAAGTTTTGTGGAAAACCTTAAAGCAAAGTCGAGGAAACCAAGGAAAACCTTCAACCAAGGTCAGCCAAAGGAAACCAAGGAAAACCTTCAACCAAGGTTCACGTGTGATGCGGACAGCGGTCGCTCTAACTGAGGGTAACGGGAGATCCGAAGGGGTTTTAAAAAGAAATATTTATTGCAGGTGTCCTTTGCCTTCTGACATGAATCTCCTTATGAAAGGCAAATCATTTACCAGTGGTGTTTTATAGGACTGGAGTATTCCTCCATGAACGGGGGGAGAATAATCCAGCAGCAAGGATGGGCTTCTCCTGTTTGCGCGATAACGCTCGCGCCGGCCCTGGGCCCGGCCCCAGGTACACGGCGGTCAGGATTAACTGACAGCAGCAAAGGCTGATTTACAGAAACCACACGAGGAGTTCCTGAGCACAGCCCAGATAACAAAAATATTATCGCCGCTGTTTACAGTGAAGTCGGTCAGTTTATTTCTCGGAGTGCTTCATTATGTATAAAAGATGCCAGCGATAGGCTCCCAGTCAAAATAAACAGGCAGAAAGTGTTCCACATACACAGTTTGGAGAGAACGGTTACTTTGCTATTTATTTAATAATTGACCATAAATGGAGTCAAAGTGCAAAGGGAAAAAAAAAAAGCCCCTAAAAAAAAGCAGCGCACTAAGGGCTTTTTGAAAGATTGATAAATAATGTGGAATCTCAATTAGGCTTTAGAAGGAATGCAGATATTAAAAATTTGGTCAAGAATCTAATTAGCTGGAGGTAATTAAACAGTCTCACACGGGGTCATTAATCTTTTCCACAGACCTTTGATGTTTTGCACACTGTCTTCTAGTCATTAATAAAATTCATAACACTCCTCTTTGTGGTGTTTTATCATCGTGTTTTTCTCTGTAAGAGCATAGAGCAAGTGTCATTGTATCACAAGGGCCTTACTTTAGTTAATTTCTTTTTTTCTGCTTGTTAGACTTAACTCTTTCTTGAACCAAGCATTGCCAATTTATGCCAGAAGTTTTAAGACAGGTTTTAAATCCTTGTTTTGCCGTTCCCCACAGCTTCCAAAGTCCGTGCATTTGAGAAATAAACCATTCTGATGCATCTGGTCAATTAACAAAGTTTTTTTCAAATCTAGCTCATCTGCCCGGTGCTGAATTTTGCAACCTGGTTCATTTATTATTCACAGGAATGGTAGAAAAAATATTTTATTTTGCTTTCTTCCTTTACCTTTGGTTTCCCTTGATGGCAGGTCCCTTGAAGACATAACCTGTAGCATGTGGTTAATTTTAGTGGCGTAACCAGAGAGCTCCTGAGGATGAGGCTGTGATAGAAGTGAGGAATAACTATGAAAAAAAAAACCCCAAGTAAAATGGAAATTTGTTGAACGTGACTGATTTTATGTACAGTCTCAGTACAGTACTTCAATAATGCATTATCCTGACATATTTCAAAGGCAAACTGTGCTCAAGAATAGCTGAATTTAAAAGGCAGGAAAGCTACAAAGGAAGCCTTTGGAAGATAGAGAGATATGATTTCTATTACAAATATGAATATCCATCCATACATAGCCCGTGTGTGTTTTGTATTTATGGCTGTTTGTAGTACAAAACCTACATTTACGTGGAGTTGTGTGAGCAAGTGTAAACAGAGGGAGATACAAAGGGTTTGCTAATGAAATGTTTGTGTCTGGACAGAGATGTTTCGCATTTTAGGCAAATTTATTTCTGAAACAGACAAATCCGTTGTTTCACGTAATTATTTGTGGGGTCTGTGTTTTGCTCAGAGCTGTTTCAGGCATTTGTTTGTGGTGAGAAGGTGTTGAGTCATTATAGGGTGTAGACACTGAGGTAATACTCCAGGTAAGAGAGCAGAGATTGCAATATCTGCTTAAAATTGTGCATCTTCCCTTTCCTAATCACAAGGGAAGAGGTGAAAAACGCTCCTTAAATACTGTTATAAATGGCAACAATTGCCAACGTTGGTGGGGATCGTTTTGGTGTTTTTATGACTGATTTGCACAGCAGATTTGTGCCTAAAAAATGAGTGATCTTACAGGCTGTTTTAAAAAGAAATCACACTTGATACCATTCCAGGAGTAAGAGGAATTAATGAGAGACAGGAATGAAAATCTCTGGGAGTTCACAGTCACCCAGAGTAATCATATTCTGAACTTGAGAGTGTTGTTTTGTTCATCTCTTCTGTCCTGCCCTTGCATATTTGTTTGATAAGTCTCTGCCACTACTTGTAGCTGCTGCTTTTTGCAGCATCCTCTATTAAGTTCAGATCCAAAATGCAGCAGAAGTCTGCACGGACCAGAAAAAAAAAAATAAAAATAGAATGCACAGCTCCAAGGCTTCGGGGAAAAAATGCAGTTTCTTTCTCAATTGAATTTTAAATATAAAATGTTATGTGTCATTTTCTCAGAGGAAGGAAGTGATTGCAGTTATTTTATTTCCACATTACTGAGCAAAAATGTTTCCCTCTAAAAATATCAACCCAACAGCAGAATATTTTGCAGAGTGATCCACTTAAAAGTGAGTGGGAGACGGCCAGCAAGGATTGTTCTCTTTTGTGTTTACTTGTAATTTATAAACAAGTTCTGGCAGGCTTTTTTTTTTTTTCCTGAAAACATGAGGAAGGCAATTTTCATGCTTTTTATTCGGATTGAAAAATTGTTCCTTTTTTCTGTTTAAGGCTATTTTTATGGCTGGAAAACCGACAGACACCTTTAAAAGATGAAATGATGAAAACTGAGCAGTTGCTAAGAGGAAGTCCTGCTAAAACTGCCATTTCTTTCTTTCTTTCTTTCTTTCTTTTTCCTTAATGCTCATGCATTTTCAGTGACTAATTAACTTTTCAAAAGGACTTCATCTTTAGTGATTTGACCTCGCTTTCTCTTACAGTGTGAGCCACCCAGTAACCTCAGGAGTTCCACCAGGGAAACAAAGGCTGGGTGATCGTGTCCCTGTGACTCCTGAAGCAAACAGAGAATAAAATCCCACAACGAGCAAACAAAATCGAGCAGAGTTCTAAGGTTGTTAAAGTTCTGCTTTTTAACATGAGAAATACACAGAAACAACCTGAATGGTCTATTAAAAAAGAGGTTATTTTAATGATAATTTTAAAGTAAATTGCAGCTGGCACCTTGTGACCTTTTTCCAAGCGATGGTAATGAGATCCATAGGTGATTCCAACTACTTAATAATAACGAGATTGATACAGGGAACGCTCAGATTGGCAACAATTTGATAATTGTATGAGCAGGAAGAACTAGCCCTCCCTGGTGGTTTGAAAACATAGCTGAGATTTGAGGAGCTGTACGGAGCTCTTATTTAATCTGAGCAATTCCATAATGATGTGAAAAGGTAAGTGTTTTTGATTTAGTGATGTCTATATTTCAAGAGACAAGATGTTGGTGATAAAGGAAGAGGAAAAAAAGAAGGCAAAAGATGAATGGCTGGTTTCTGGAGACATCTTTTGGCTTAATATCTAACACCATGTCTGTCTGTGTGGATTGCTCTCAGTTTTCCCACTAGGAAAATAGAATACTAATTAGATTTTGATTACAGGCAGTTTTTAAAGTGTGGAAGGCACACTCACATTTTTGCTATTAAATTCTCCTTTAATAGCTGGACACCAGCCTTTGAATTTGATGTGCTATCAGGGCTGATCAGCTGGAAAGAAACCATGTACATGTTACTTAAGAACGTGTAATTTTATTTTTTTTCCCTGTGATCAAAATTTCCTGGGAACTTCCTGATGATGAATAACAACCCCAATGAAACACTTATTTGGAAAACTGATATTTTTTGGCATGGTCATGGCGTAAAGGTTAAGAGATGAGGAAAAAATCCTTTGCTATAGAAACCATAGAGTTTGAGCTTTGTATTTAAAGTTGCTGGGGTTTGCACGGATGAAAAACTGTGAAGATCCGTGTTAAAACATAAAATACAACCTAGAAGCACCCAGGGGTGAATAAAAGTTCCAGTGACTCTGAATTCAGCACCTGGGTGGAGATGCTGCAGGTTGGCCCTCTTCAATCACCTCTTTTGTCCTGCTGAGGAACCAGGAGAGATGGAGAGACCTGGGCGAGTCCTCAGCACTCTCTTGAGCAGCAAATGTAATTGAATTTTGTTGATGCAGAATGAGAAATGTATAAATATACATAGATGTATAAAATTCCTGAGTACAGATGCAATTTTTTAATATTTCAAATCCATTTGAGATACCGCGCTTCCACTTCAAACTGGTTTTGGGGTGAAAAAATAAATGTAATCTTAAAAGAAGCGCTGCTGAATTTGCATTTATCAGGGTGAAATTTATCAGTTTAGAAAGCAGTCCAAAATGCTGAAAGCATTTATTTTGTATACATGGACTGTATTAGGCATCTTTTAACTTCAGGGAGAAATGTTGGAAAAAAAAAATGATGGAGGAGCTTTTGGTGTAGATGCGATAACTTTATAGAAATGTGATTATTTTATGGCAGTAAGCTGTTGGAAAATGTGCACTGTGGCTGGGAAAAATAATTAGCCAACGGATGACTTAAGAGGAGCTTCATGTAACACTGAATTGTAAAGAATTGCATTGTCTGACAACAACTGATCTGAGTCAGATCTCGTCTTTAGAAGGAAAGCAGTTCCTCCATAATGGGAGTTAAAAAACCTCCAGCGAAAAGTTTCCCTGGGAAGTCCATAAATATCAATTAGGGTGTCCATTAGATCGCATCAAATATTTCCTTTCACTCATTCGAGCCTTCCCCAGGCTGAGTTCCGCACGGTTTTTTATGCATCCCCGCATGGAAGCGCTGCTCTGAGAGATGAGGAGACAAAGGTGTAAATCTTTAGAGGTTCAGTGCCACCTCCAGCTCCTCAGTTAGCCGTAAGGTCATCCCACAACCAGCTGGGCAGGGAGGAAACGCGGGGCTCTGGAGCCATTATATCATTTCCTCCTCGGTTTCCTCTCAGCTACTTCTGCCAGAAAATGGCTAATAATGGGCTATTTGCATAGGGCAGGAGGAGAAGGCAGGCTGAAGATAGGCTTTAATGCTGAATTTCCTGCTCAATGTAGTTATAAAAACCGGACTAAAGAGGGCAGGAGATCCTCTATTTAAAAAAGGAATGCAGGCGAGCAGACAGTAAAACTCTACGGGGAAACAATAATATATATTTCAGTATATAATAAAGTGATTTATTTTCAATAAAATCTGTAAAACTGCTTTAGTTACTTTGACACCTTGATTAACTGGAGTTTCAAAGATATTTGTGTGCGTGTGAACCTTCTTCACACCAACAGTCCCGAATACTTTATTGCCTCTGCTATTGAATATGTATGTTTTAAAAGCATTTGCTACACTGTAGTTTTACTGGATGTCAGGGACAAAATAGATTAATATTAGACCTCAGCCAGAAAGCATTTCTGTGGCAGCACATGAAATGTAGCACTCTCCACTGCCGACGCTCTCCCTGACTTATTCCTGGGGATGCTTTATCCGGAGCTACGGGCTCCGGGAGAGATTTATTTCCTCTAAAATCACTGATTACCATTATAAAACCCGAAAAAGTTCGCAGCCGTTGAGGAAATTTCAGAGCTGGCCGTGGCGGGAATAAAAGGATTAGAAAAGGCAGGATGCCTTGTGTGTGCACAGTTAGAGGGATCTTCCTATGGGCTCTGCATTAGGGAGTGGAAAACTTTATTCCTCGTCCCCTGCACCCCACAAAGCAGCGCAGCACTGATAGAGAGGTTCTGGTGCACCTTCCAAAGGCCCCAGAGTTTTTTCCCAAAGCCTCTCTGGGGGATTTCGGGGGATTTCAATGCACATGACCTCACACCCGAAGGATGTGCAGCAAATACTTTCTCTTGCACTCGGGCGCAGGGGGGAAAATTTACATCAGGAGGAAATCCTAGCATTGAGAAAGGCTTTTTTTCCCTTTCCTTCACACATGCAGGCTCTGTGAGAGCCTGTGCTTCCAGAGGGTGGAGGAGCCTGTGGGAAAGGGCTCTCTCCTGCCTTCTCCAGCCTGGCACGGAGGGCAGCCCAGGTGCAGAACTTATTTCATGCAGGGCATCCCTGGGTTTGAGCTGGATGCAAATGGCATTGCAGGGATGTGGGAGACACGGGAATCACCCTGTCAGGATGTTCCCTTCCTGCTCTTTTGGAGCCCTTTTCTCTATACAAACACAAGGGTAGAGAGAACACAGAATCCTGGAAAGGTTTGGGTTGGAAGGGGCCTTAAAATCCATCCCATTCCACCCCTGCCATGGGCAGGGACACCTCCCACTATCCCAGGCTTCTCCAAGCCCCGTCCAGCCTGGCCTTGGACGCTTCCAGGGATCCAGAGGCAGCCACAGCTTCTCTGGGCACCCTGTGCCAGGGCCTGCCCACCCTCCCAGCCAGGAATTCCTTCCCAATATCCCATCCATCCCTGCCCTCTGGCACTGGGAAGCCATTCCCTGTGTCCTGTCCCTCCAGCCCTTGTCCCCAGTCCCTCTCCAGCTCTCCTGGAGCCCCTTTAGGCCCTGGAATGGGCTCTGAGGTCTCCCCAGACCCTTCTCTTCCCTTCTCCAGGCTGAACAGCCCCAATTTTTTTGGAAAGGATGGCTGTGGAAGGACTGAAGGGCACTCAGCTGAGTCTAGACTCCACTAAAAGCTGAGTCTATCCTCATTCCTGTGCCTAAATAATAGGGAATCTTTCCAGGAATTTTCTGGTGCTGGATATGACCAAGTAACACACCAGCAGGAATTCGAATTCTGCTGTTAAATACAGTTCTAGTTTGATTTATTTTGTCCACCCTCTATATATTCACTGGCAGAATAAATAAATTCTATACAGAGAAAAATATATTCTATACATAGAAAAAGTATAGGATGAATTTTTTTTTATATCTCCTTAATTTCTACATGGTTTACATATAAATAATTACTATTAAAATGATAACAAAACACACCAGAAGTTTAATAATAAAGATTGTATTTTTTTTTTTCTGGGAGAAGAAGTGGGATTTATTTTAAAAATGATTCAAACCCCAACACCTTCAAGAATGTTGAAAATTTGCTGTCTTGTGTATATTGACAAGCTGAGTGGTTTGTTTCTGTAGAAATACACCAGAAGGTTGTTGCTGTTGTTGGTTAAGTGCTTCCAGCGTGCTCATCTCAGACAGTATTAACAAGGAATAAACAAGACCTCACCGAAGGTTTAGAGAACCAGCAGTATTTATGTGTTCAGAGCTCATTTTAAATAAAGACCCTCTTTTAGGGATGTCAGAAGGACAGAAAATCAGGAGCACAGGTTTTCCCTGTTTAACAGTGCTTTTTATTTTTTAACTCCTGAAGATTTTTAGGTTATTCCAGCACTGAGTGTGTCAGTCCAGGGAATGAACCAAAGAGTAAAAGCCACGTTCTTGGAGTACAGAGAGATTAGGAGCTGGTCTGGGGAAGAAAGTCCAAGAGTAAACAAAGGTTGCATGATTCCCTTGGGAAAACACGGAATTCCATGCCATGTGTTAGATGTTCCTGTAAACCTCACGGTGCTGGTTTGAATTTCATATGCTCTGTGACACTTGTGTTAATGTATCACCACATAAAGCTGAGAGGGGAGAGACACCAAAACTGTACAGACAACTATGCATAAAAAGAGCATTAATAACTTCCTGGACTTTTTTCCAAGGTTGGTGATAATTTACTCCACAGAATTAAAGCTTTTTTTATTTATTTATTTTTTTTTAAGTTGTCAGAATGCTAAAATGAAAAGCATGAAAAATTATTCCGGTTTGAGATGTAAATTATGCAGCCAGAAGGAATGTGTGATGTGTGTAATGGAAGAATTAGGTCCCTTAGACTAAAGCAGATTCTGGTAAATCATAAAATATGTAAGGAGTCTGTGGCCAATCCTGAATTTGCTAAAATGAATAGAAATGTGAGGAGCATCTGATGGTGTGAGAACTTCTGCTGTTAAAGTTGGGCATTTCCAGGGACAGACAATCCCCAGCAGCACTGAGACACTGGGGATGAATACTGGCCAGGGTGTCCACATTCACCTCTGACAGATTTTTACTCTTTTGCCACTATTTTCTCATGTCCAGCCCTGGCACAGCTGCCCAGGGCAGGGGCGGAGTCCCCATTTCTGGAGGGATTTCAAAGCCAGGTGGATGTGGCACTTGGGGACATGGGGCAGTGCTGGCCTTGGCAGCGCTGTGGAATGGTTGGACTTGATCATAAATCCTAATCCAGGTCCTTGGGCTCTGACCACCACCAGGAATCCCTGTCCACCACCTGAATGATGCACAGGAGGCATTTCCCTGTTTGCTCTGGGGAAATGGCAACCAGGAAGTTTTTTTAACTTTTATAGTGAAATACAATAAAGCTCAATGTTCTCTCACCAGGCACTGAATAAATTCTTTTAGTCTATGTTTATATCTATGACATGTATATATACACAGAGATATGTACAGAATCTAACTCTGAACTTTCCTTCATCTGCTTTTCCCAGAGGCTCTGGAGAATTCTCTTGCCCTCATCAAGGATTTTCTCAGATTTGGGTTGAGTTCACCTCTCGCATATTTGTAAACTGAAAAATAAAGTTACTGTGGGGCCTGTTTGACAAACTCCTTTTGTTAGTGGCTTATAAACTTTATTTCCAAGAAATGAAGACATGGCAGTGTTTATGCCCACAGACTGAAGCCAAGTTTCCTTCTTTTCTTTGGCATATAGAAGCCCAGGTTTAGTATCCTCAAGATGCATAAATTATGCAGGTTTGACCAGAGAGCTCTGAAGAATTGGCACCCATACCTACCATTTATGGATGATTTTGTTTTACTGTCATATCTTCTCAAAGCTCAATCTCTAACCCAGCTTTTGAACTCTCGAGGTGTTCAAATTTGCTTTCTGTTTCTCCAGGAAGAGAGAATCTTGCTTGGATGAAGTGTCAGCTCTCTGCCCCAATCCAGCTTTCCTTTGTGCCACTTTCCCACTTGGAAGTGGCCGGTGAAGAATTCTTTTAAAAGGAAAATGCTGGTTTGTCCTCTTTATCCAAAAGCTTTCCCAAGTTTTGTAGTATTAGGCAGTGCAGCCCATTTTTAACATCCATGGCACAGCACCCACGGCAGGTCTAATTTGCTGTTTTTCTGGTAGAATTTGAGCTTCTTAAACCTCATATTCTCAGATTTCTTCCTCTGCAGCATTTTTGATACACAGCAGGTCCCTCCTTTCAGGGCTGGCCCATCCCCTCTTAATCACTGTTCAAACAGAGTAGCTTCATTCAGGTGATAATTTCCAATTGTTTTGTGGAGGATTAATTAAATCTGCAATTCTCCATGGGGGCAGAATTCCTACTCACTTTGGGGTGTTTTCTTTAAATTCTCCTTACTTATTCTTTTAAAATGTTAAGCTGTCAATGCTGTTTCCATATTTATGTGAAGTGCCCAAATCAGCCAAATTCTGGTTTTATGCAGTAATTTCATATTTGTGCTCCTTGTCTTTCTAAACTGAAATCTCTTACACAAATGAAGTTCCTCACATCACTTTTTGAATTGAGTGACTTTAATGCCTTTTTTTTCCTTTTACCCTGGCCTGCACTACCTGTGGATTCAAAGGCCATTTAAACATTTATCTGGGTTTTTTTCACCTGATTTCCAGAGCGTTTCAATTCCCACCAGCCCATCCAGCTTCCGTGTTCCTCTAACCCATCTCTTTAATTTCTTTTGATTGTTTTCAGCATGGTGGGGTGTTCATCCATCACTTGACGCCTGCAGTACAATTTTCCTGTATTTTTCACCACTTTGCACCCTTTTGCAGATGACTTACAAGATCTCCACACATCCAGGATTTGCAAATCCATTCCTGAGGAAACCAGAAGTATATACCTGTAGATTGTGTCTGTGTTTGCACACAATTGTTGGGCATTTTTAGTCCCCGAGAATAAGGATCGTAATGCTATTAATTCCCTCCAAATGTAATGAAAGTGGGCAGGTGGGTGAATGGGACAGACTCAAATCAGTGAGGAAAAAGCTGCAACCTCAGTTCAGCTGTGGCACGTTGCTATTTTCCCCGCGGATGAGTAGAGAAACAACACAAAGTCCAGGCTCAGGGATAGATGGAAGTGCTTTAATGAATTCTCAGAAGACTTTTATATGTTAGTTCACAAAGTGTATTAAGTGGCATAAGGTAATTGGTTTTTTGCCATCCACCCCTTAAGGGGATTGGTCAAGTTCTAAGTCACCCATCTCTGAATGTTTTTCTCGTTAGAACCATAACAATCCTGCAGAACAACCTGCAGCTGCAAGAAGTTTACAAAACTGTAACATTGTTTTGAGTTACTTGCATGGGAAAGACAGAACTCTCACAAAAATGCTGCAGAGAGCTGAAGAAATTCTCTGCTGGAGTTTTTTCAGCATCCATACTGACAGAGTGAGGAATCCGTGCTGGAGAGAGGAGGAAACCGCGCTCCACAAACCCTGCTTGTCCTGGAACCACTTGTGTACCACTGATCCAGTTTATTAAACCGAGTCTTACATTGAAAACATGAAAGCTGAGAGTCAGCTACTCCCTAAGTATTTCAAGAAGATTTTGCATTTTCTGCTTCTGCTTTATGCCACAGGCTGAAACCACACACCCTTGTCATGTCCTCCCTTGGATCTGAGCAGGAGCTCTTCAGCTGAGCTCAAGAAGCTTCTGGAGAAGGATCTCAGTCACAGGGTGGGATTCTTGAGGTTATCCCGTGCAGGGCCAGGAGCTGGACTCCTGTGACCCCTGTGGGTCCCTCCCAGCTCGAGACATTCCACGATTCTCTGGTACATCACCCACACGGCTCACCCCAGAGCTGAGTGCCGGCGTTTCTCGCGCCCTGCAAACCTGATGCTCTGAATTTGTCGTACCTAATTTGCTTCATTTGCTGTCTGTGAAATGTCTGAGTGCTTTAGGAATGGTGGTTCATTGCCACCACCCCCTGGTGGGGACAGTGATTGCTGTGCTGATAGATCAGGTGGCAGCCAGGAGCAGCTCCCCCAGGGCTCCAGGTAACACACCCATGGATCCTGATACCCTCTTTGGAGCACACATCCCTGGATTGAGCTGCTGCTGGGAAGGAGCTCGTCCTTGCTATCCAGAAAATCAGTGACATGGAAATAACAGCTAACTGGGAATAGTGTGGGTTAGGTAACTTCACATCCCACCAGAATCTGTGATGGGGATGATGCATTTTCCTTCTGCATTCCTTATGTGCTGTCCAGCTTGTGCACTGAGGCTGATAGATACCAGAAATAATAAATACATTTATATACAATTACAGAAGGTCATATACAGTTCTACAGATTCTAAATTTACACAGGTAATTCTTTTTATTTAACCTTTTTTTTCCTCTCATCTGAATACACAGAGCAGATGTTTGCTGTGAATTGCATAAGGAAAGGCCTGGAAAGGAGTGGTCAGACAAACAAATGCTGCATCATTACAAGTATCAGGGTACAAAGTTAAAACTGGCCACAGTTCTTAAAGTCAAAACACTGGGTTTTTTAGTTTTGATGTTCTTTTGGCAGCCTGTGGGTGAGAGGAGGGCAGAGACAGGCAGAAAGGGAAAAGAGGAAGGGTCTAATTGCTGCAGTCCTTCTCGAGTTCAAACTCATTGTAATTAAGCGTTAATTTTTCTTAAATTAGAAATTATTAAAAACCTGTGGCCAGGGTTGTAATGTGAGCTGATCCGAAGAGGAGGCTTTGCTGTGGAGCCACTGCAGGATGAATTGCAATCTTAACAAAGTAAATGGCTTGTAAATACATCGAGTAATTGGGTATTAATGGAAGCTGTTGTGCACACAGTGCGCAGGCCCCTCTGTAGCTGCAAAATTGGACTGTCATTCACAGACCTGATTACAGGAACCTGGTTTTAAAAAGTCCATAAAGAGTGGGAAACTCATGGTTCAGAGCACAAGCCAGGAGAGAGGCAGGTCAAGACTATTTTTCTCTAGGCAAACTATTCTATAATAGCTCATTTCAAGGCTGTGGGTTCTCTCTAGGAAACACCCAGCAGTGGTCGTTGGCAGAGAGGAGATGCAGTTCTGACCTGGTGGTGTTGTACCCTTGGCATTTTGTGAAAGAGTTTTGCAAGACTTCCTCATTATAGAGGAGAAATTGCTAAATAGATTTTAAGTTAAAGCAGACAAGCACCTAGACAGCCTACAACATAATAGGGGAAAGATCAAATTCTACCCTTGCTTGAATTCAAGCAGCTCATTAGCATTAATAGGGCTGCATGTGTAACTGATAGCAAAATTTGGTTGGTAAACCTTGAAGGACTTCAGCTTAAAAACAGATTTTTATGTACAGGCCAGGGAAAAAAACAGCTGAAACTGATAAAATGCAATTTATACCACCATAACAACAGTGCCTAGGAGTAAGATGTTGGGATTTTTCCCCCTTCAAGTGGGTAAAGATTGTTCCCAGACTGAAGCCTTCATCACAAGCCAACTTTTAACTGCAAGAGAAATGTCTGAACTGGTGAGTTAAGCCTTGCAGACCTTTTTTTTTTTGATGTTGAAAACGTTGCTGTGAAGTCATATGGTGCAAAAACCACCGTGGCAAGCAGGGGCTTTGTTAGTGTGGTGTCTGCAAAACTGGGAAGTGGGATCATTTCTGTTGTAGTTTAGCTTTCCTCTTAAATATATTTTGGGGTACTGGGAGGTTTCACTGCAGGAAGGTGTCGGACCTTATGTATTACCTCCATAAATAGGAAAGTCTCAGTTTTAACTCTGCACTCCTAGAAGGAGTTTTAGGGAGGTTTAGATCAGATATTAGGAAAAAGTTCTTCACTGAAAGGGTCGTCAGACACAAAAGAGATGACCAGGGAAGTGGTGGAGTCCCCTTTCCAGGAGGGGTTTAAAAGCCATGTGAATGTGGCACTTGGAAACGTGGATTAGTGGTGGCCTTGGCAGTGATGGGGGTTGGATTTGAAGGTCTTAGAGGGCTTTTCCAACCTAAATGGTACTGTGTTGATCACGAAAATGTCCATGTTTTTGTGCTTTGAAGAAATTTTGGGATTGTCCTTTGTGCTTCCCCTTCAAACACAAACAAACGTGATTGCCATTTTCACCTTACAGCAGTTCTGGTCAGAAACATTTCCATTCATGGCTGGGAGAGTCACCATTTGAAATAGCAGAAGTGGTGTGCAATCACAGAGTAGAGAAACCATAATAAAACAACTGTAGGTCCAAAAATACACTTTTATTCCAGAGCATGAGACTCAAAACTCGTGAAGTTTTGTCTCTCTCAGCTTTGTGCACTCCCGAACACAACTTTATGGCTCTTTCAGCCCAGGTTTTGCTGGCTGGCTGTGCCTAGAGGAAAAAAATATGGTCTGAAGAGATAAAAAACATTCAGTGTTTGCTTTATGCAGTAACAGACAGGGGGTGAGGCTGCTCCATGTTGCACTTCCACACAGAAGGTTTTTAATTCCTGGTACCCTGGTGGCAGTTTGGAGGAGACACATCCCTCACGTTCCCAAATATCACTCCCATCAGAGATCAAACCCCTCATGTACAGCACCAAATATAATCTGTGGCCCTCTCCCAGAGTCCCCTATCGCCCCCCAGAAATTCAGAGCTCGGCCAGGTCACTGAAAATTGAGTGCAGGACTTGGAGCACCTTCCAATACTCAGAAATGACACTTACTCAAAACTTGGCAACACCCAGCACAGGGTGTTATCAGTGCCACCCAACCAGCTGCTTGAAAAAGTCACAAAGCCTCAACTAAAACAAAGAAAATGGCATGCTGTCGTGGGGTTTTTTTTTTTCCTGTGAGCAATAAAAACCAGGTACACCAGCAAAGCACGATAACTCAAGTTGATGAATAAATAATACCTGGTGATGAATAATTTAAATGTAGTGTCAGATGCCTTGAACGATCTTTATCCTTCAAACAATAAGATGTGACCACGTGCAGTTTGTGTGCCAGACAGAGAGGGTGGAGGGTTAAAACCCTGACTTGGGGAGCTGCACTCTCAAATTCCAGAAGATGTTGAGCAACGTCCCACGCAGCACTTTTCAGGAAGCAAGAGCACAGAACTCCTGCCCTGAAGTTTAGGAAGGGCAGGTTGGTTTTTCCCAGGTTGTTGTGCTTTCCCTCAGCTGCTGGGGATGGAGGAAAATGCTGTTAGGTGGAACTGATTAAGGTATTTCAGCCATGCAGGGAATTTTGGAGATGGAAATTGCAGCTGACATACAGGTGGGAAAAAGTTTTCCCAGGTTTTTCTCCTTAAAAGAGAGACTGAGAAGTTTCACGAGGCAAAGGAGCCTTTAGCCACTCTTTGCTTTATTTAATGTAACCCATTAACGTTGTTCCTTCAGGTGCTTTTGCTAATTGAACACCCAGGCTCGGGAAGCCTCTCTGCAAAGTCACTTCCCGGGGTCTGTGGTGTCCTTGCTGCTCTCCAGACCTACCACCACCACCACAGGCAGGTGGCTCCTCTGCAAGGACGTGTCCTGGTGTCCTTGGTAAGTCTTGTGCTGAGGGGTGGCTTTGGATAAATGCGGGGAATTTGGCTTCACTCAGAAAAAGGAGAGAAAGAAAGAAGTGCTCTCAAAATTTTATTTCTCGAGAACTCTGTTTTACTTCAGAAGTTGTGTGTTGGTTTGTTGGTTTGGGGTTTTTTTTTTTTTTTAATATAAATGGAGGATCTTTTGAAAATGCCCACAAGGAAAACACTTCCCCCTTGATTTTGCACATTGCTGCACCTCATCTTCATACAAAAGCGTTTTTAAAGTTGTCTGAGTAATTCCAGACTGAAGCCTTTCCCTCTTGGAAGATACCTGTGAACTAAGAAACTGTTGTAGCAAAGGGAATTCAAGGTGTATTGTCCTGCAAAAGAGTTTATTTCTGAAATTAAAATGAGAAAATGGGAACATAAGATCTCCTTTAACCTGGTGTAGTCTGGAGCACAAACATGGTTCTGTTTTTATGAAATTATGGGTTTTGGCAAAGGTTGTCTTTGGGCTTTGATTTGGGGTGTTAATAAAGACAATGAAAGACATGCGAAGGAGAAATATTCCCTGTCTAGTGAGGACATTTTGCTGAGGTGCTTATGCTGAAGGAGGTTAAAGTGAAAATCTACATCGTGCCACAACTCCAGTGAGCATAAATTAAAGTTGAACAAGGTTTGGTGTTGTTTTCAGTTCACTTTCCCTACATAGACTGAAATACCTCCTGAGTACTTTTTACCGTTGGCAAATTAGCCGGCCTCTAATAGTAGTTAAAATCTTATTATCAGCATAATTAATGTTTTGTTTATGTTGTCGTGCTGCCTACTAAGATGTCTTGAGCTGTGATAATATTTTTAAAACTCTGCAAGTTACAAAAGTGCCCATCTCATCAAAAAGCCCATCACCTGCATGATGGGATCAGGTCAGGGAGTGGAACACTGCCTTTTTTCCCAGTTTAATCTTAGATTTTGTTTCCTCCTTGTTTCTCCATCTTGTGCTACAGAAAAGATCTGGATTTTGTGACAAGGCCACCAAAGTTAATTTAAACCAGAGAAATGCCACTGTTCATTGATATGCAAGCATGCATATACAAATACCAAAAGGCAAATGAAAAAATAGTCTAAATCCAGCATATTTTTTCTTTTTTTTTTTTTCTTCTTATATTGCCACAAAATCAAAGAATTCTGGATCAAGAATGGTGTGGAAAAGTAAGATTTAAACTTTAAAAGAAGATATGTAGAGTGTATATGACATTATAGAGTTAGGGGAAAGAGAGACGATAAACTTCAGAGGAGCGTGGAAACGTTCCTGAAATTGGAATAGCTGGATTTTTAGCAGGTGAAATCCAATGCTAGTCAAGTTTGAGTTCTCTGAGTTCAAAGTTGCAGAGTTTTCTACTTTAGAGGATCACACCCAAATGTGCTGCTTGATTTCTTCTTGTGATACTGAAACTCAGAACGTAACCCGCTTGGCCAAGCAAACTGGTGTTCAATTAATCCTTGTTAATGAAACAATTTTAATTCATGATGTGACACAAAGTTTGTGACGTTTGTGGGGGAGAAAAAAGTGTGGTGTGATGCCTTTTTTTTTTTTTTAACTGCTGCAAAAATGCAAATTAAAATTCTCCGTGTGTAATTATGGAGTGGCTGAGAACACAGAAACTTTAGTGAAATTGTGTGTGCCTTGGGGCTCTGTTCCTTCACTGAAGATCCAAGGATTCCTTGATGCATGAGTTGTATTATCTTAGATCACAGTTGTTACTGGAGATCTGACCCAGTGATTCATCAGGGCTCCAAAACGAGCCCTTCTCCTCAGCTTTAGAGAAGCAAAATGCCAAAATTAAGCACCCAAGACAAAAAAAACTGAGAAAGTCACACAAGGAAAGAACTCCTGGGCAGGTTTTGTTCTGTGGCTGTTCTATTTCAGGGACTAATTTGCTGTTTCCTTCTTTTAAGGATAATGAATAGTTCCTGTATCAGTAATTTCTCTTTAGCTATTATGTCTTATTTAAATTTACCTCCTCCTGTGGCAAGTTCTTTGTGGCAGTGGTTTGAGTTTTGATGGAGGGATGGTGTCAGAGGATTGTTTCAGTCTTATTTAATTCAGAATGAGGATTTTCCATGGAATTTAGCACAAATACTCAGAGTAGGAATGTATTTAGGCTGAAAGAACCTGCCAAGGCCTCAGGGTCTGCAAGGTGGGATCCTGGCAGGGATGGACAGACCCTCAAAACCTCTGGAACACCCCCTGGATACATCTAAAACGCCCAAACCAGCCCAAAATCCTCCTCCCTTCCCTGTTCTCCTGCTCAAACTCAAACTCCGATATTTTAAATATTAAAATAGCACAGAGAGGTAAATCTTCTGAACAACACAAGGAGAATTAAACAGGCAACTTCTCTGGGTAATAACAGAAAGTTTTGCAGCTAATTCTCTCCACATACTGTGCAGAAAATGAATCCCATAAAACACAAATAACTTCTCCCCGAGCACCTGTAGCTTCTTGCTAATATTTAAAATTTATTTACATTTCATTTAAATAAATTTTAAGGTTGCAGCACGAGCTCTGCGTGCTTGCGTGTCCGTACTGCTCCCGGAGAAGGAGTGGCTGTGGAATAAAGTGCAAAGGTAAATAATAAATCACTTTTGTCTTGAAATGTTGATGGTCTCTCCTGCAGTCTGCTCACTGTTTCAGCCTGGGATTGTTAAAAACAAGAGTCTAAAGGCAGCTGAAAATAGTCCTAACAGTGCAAGTTTAAGTCAAAGAGCAAAAACCTGGAACAAGATATAAGTGGGTTTGGTATTGTTTTAGGAGGTGCAAATACAAAATCCTTAAATCCAGGTCTTTTAAATGAACTTTTGAGGGTTTCTTGTGTTGTTACCCATTGGATTCCATTTTGTGCTTGACTTTCCCAAGATTAGGGATGTGTAGAGATGCTGTGTATTTCATATTATTTAACCTTACTGCCAATATTAGGTGAGTCAAGCTCTTCAAGGAAGGGCAGTGCTCAAGGCATCTCTAAAGTTTCCAAAAGAGTTTATTTCTTAATTCATTGATTTAACTTTATTCTGTACCAAAAATCTGCGCTGTGAAAGTCAGGAGGGAAGAGGAGCAGAGGGAAGAACATTATCCTTTTCAGTTCCTTCTCAGTATCCAAGTGTCTGGGAAAGCTTTATAGCTCTGTGTCTACTTCGTGCATTTCTTTCCAAATTTCATTTGGAAATGAAGGAATCTTGTAGCTTCTTTTTCTTTACTTAATTTTTCTTTAAGAAAAATCTCATGATAGACATTAAACCCCATCCCTGGAAGTGTCCAAGGCCAGGCTGGATGGGGCTTGGATCAACCTGGGACAGTGGAAGGTGTCCCTGCCCATGGCAGGGGGTGAGGCTGGATGAGATTTAAGGTCCCTTCCCACCCAGATTATTCTGTGATTTCATTTACCTGTGAGTAAAGTGTGTGTAAATAACGCGCAGAACAATCCAATAAATAAAAAAATTGCTGAGGTTTGTGTTCCCAGCACACCAGCACTGTTTACACGAAGGGATAAAATGGCTCGTGGCGTTACAGACTCAGTTTTAAACTTGCCCAGGGTAAGGTAGGCTCGTGCTATTTTATTTGACCCTTCTTTTATGTTGCCTTCAGTGCTCTGGTACAGAACCAACCCAATCTAATTCAATTCACCACTACTTTACCCTTCAGTCAGAGCAAACCTACAGTGAGCACACAAAGGCCACTGTGATGGTATCTTCTTTGATCTTCAGCTTGCTCAATCTACTTCCTACTGTGCTGGCTCACAATTTCATTTTAATAGTTAAGTAGTTTGGACATCATTAAAAGAACTGTGTCTGGAGGCAGTGATATGGCACTGATCAGTTTGTCAAGTAATTCCATTAAAAAAAGTTCACAGCTCTGTCCTGATATGATGTAGAGAAAATGTCTCATTAAAAACAACTTTTGTAAAATACTTTCACCCATTTCAACTTAAAAAAAAATGAGGATAATTTCTGGAGACTTGCTCTTTCCAGTCTAATACATCATCTTCTTTTAATCTCCACTACTTCCTGCCTCTTTTTTTTTTTCTAGCAATTATTAATAATTTTGTTGCTCTGCTTAATTTTCATAAGTGGGCTCAAATATATTTTTGGAAGCTCTGCTAACGATGGCCCGGGTTATGATTTGGGCTAAATGCCTGTTCAACATGAAAGTGGGGTCAAACATCAGCCTCCCAGCCCTGGGCAAGATGAACCCCCATTCCTTCCAAACTGGGTAAATTCCATGTCTCTGTAGCCTCACTCCATGGCTGTGTCCACAAAAGGAGCCAGTTATGTGTTTGCCAATGAATTAATCCCGGAATCCCTCTAAATCCATGTCCCATCCACCACCTTAACCTGTACAACTCCCTGAGCTTCTTTCCCCAAGCTCCGCAAAATTTCTTGCGTACTCATACTTGGAACTTACTTCAAAATTCACGTAAATATTCTCGGCCTAAAGCTTTTCTTTACATTGCTCGATTTTTCCAAGTGATCTTCCTTTCTCTCAACCCTTATCTGAGTGGCAACAAGGTGGTGATGTGCTGGTGAATTATTTCTCTTCGTACCTGGGGTTTGGAGAAGTCAACCTGGAGATAGTGACCTGTTTCTACATTGCATTTGGCCTGATTTCAGGCACACCCTACAATTTCTTTCTGAAGTATCAAGACATCACTTACCCTTTACATATTCTGGGTTGAAGGGTGGGTTGTTTGCTTGGCCTTTTTAAATCTAGAAAATCTGGTGAGTCGGCTCTGCTCTTAATGTTTGTATTCCTTAATAACAGCCACATTCTCAAGGCACTACGCAGGGAAACTGAGCAAGCAATTTTCGATAATTTGTGCAGTGAGAGGGCTAAAAACTGGTTCCAAAATGCAGATTATTGTCCCTGGGGCTGAGGAGCTGCTGGATTCCAGCAGCACGGGCGGGATGAGATGCTGGCTGACGTGAGGAGGTGTAGGAGTTCCCTGTCTCCTAAGAGCAGGAGCAGCCGGCCTCGATCCCTGTGGAGAAAGGAGAGGAACAGAAGGGGACACAAAGTAGCTCCAAACCAATTTGCCTGAAGATGTGTCACTCTGCTTTATGTTTCTGCATTTGCATTGGGACCCAGACCTGTCTTTTGCATTAGCTGAGGGTTCCACAGACAGGGGTGTTTCGCTGTGCTGGCAGTAAAAAAGGTGATTTTTCACTCCCAGCACCGGTGTATCGAGTTCAGGAGGTTTTTATCTGGGCTGAGCTTAACATATGCGGTGTAGGCCGAAATTTAATCTGCATTTTATAAAAACCAGACTGATAATAGTAGTTTTCACCTGGTACACACCTATAACTGGGTGAATATGTTCAGTATTGTAATCTGAGCTCATTTGAAGACAAACTGCTGCCTGCATGAATATTGAGGTCTGGTTTTGATGGCATTAAAATCAGTTTATCCTCTCCATCCACGTTCTCTGATGGAGCTGTTTTTTCAGCTGGAAAACAAGAGATTTGAAAGAGTTTAAATAAAGTAGAAGCAATTTATGCAGCAAGGCCCATAGAACTAATAGATGTTAAAGCAAATGAAAGAATGCTATCAAAAGTGCTGGTCTGCAGTGTTGTTTTAAAACATCCTTTAAAAAATTCCCTTAAAAAAATTGTTACAGATACTCAGCTTTATAATTCTGATCCGTTAGAGCAGGTATGCTCCACCTGCAAGGATAGGAAATAATTTTCAATGCATAAATGAACGTGGCTCTCCGATTTCCCACCCTGAGGAAGACAAAAAAAAAAAAAGAAACAAGACAAACCCACAGAGAATACCTCGAGCCCTGGTATCTCTTAAAATAACAGATGAAAAAAGAAATTTGAAAGCAAAACAAAGAGATAAAGAAGCATCAGCCGCTCAAACCCCTTAGGTATTATACCTTCCAGTGTGCACCATCTGACTGACACACTTCTCCATATGCTGAGGAGGAGAAAGAACTATTCCCAGCTAACCCACAATTATGCCTTCATTATTTCTTTTTAATCTCCTCAGAGTTCCCATAGGGCCTCATATTTGGTTAGATGAATGTCCCTGCAACAGCCCAACTCCGAAAGCTCCGTGAGTCTCCGAGAAAACTTTCATGTTATGCTTCGCGCAAATTTGGTCCGGAGCTATTTTTAGCTTCCCCTCACTCTCTTTTTTCATCCCGTCATTAAATAAATTATTTTCAGGGCTGCTTTCAGTCTCTCTCATGGCGCTGAAGGATTTGTTAGGGCGGAATAGGAATAAGAGACGTTTCAGTAATAATTTTTTTCCCCAACGGTGCTTTTAGAGGTATTTGTATTTAGATTATTTTTTTTACTGATGAGTTGATTTTTAGATGTACAGCAGGATTTGGACCACTTATGTAATTCTATGCCAAAAATCTCTGGCTTTCACTGGAAGAAGTAGTGTGACCTATTAGCCATGTTGAATGTACTTTATATATTTCACACTCTGCTCCGTGCAGATCTGAGATAAAAGGATATAAACAGAGATAAGTATTTTTGCCTACCTATTCTGTCTGTAAAGTTATTTCGCTTGGGGGCCCAAAGTATGAGCAGTATAGTATTAATATGGTGAAATTGCTACAATTATGTTGTACTCCCACATTACCTTTGATGTGATATTTTGCAAATTGTTCTGTGCAGAATTATTTTGCTATGGTTACATTGTAAATGTCATTTTGTGATGAGATACTTGGAGATGTATATAATGACTTATAATAAACTTTATGGAAGAATCATAAATAAGAGATTAAAATCTTATATATTGTAATGGCTTTTTTGCATCCTTATTCTGTACCACCTGTCCTGGTTGCTTGGATTTGAGCATTATCTTTCTTTAGCAATTCAGAGTTTACTTGGTGAACTTAGTGCTGAAAGAAGGTGATGGAAGGACAGGGCTGGCTCTCGTCACTTCACGTCCTTGATTTCGTGTTCATGCTCAGGGTTTTCAAGTGTTGGACTGACCAGTAAAACACTCAAATCTTCTTTTGACTTCCAGATTATTATTTTTGGTTGTTAAATCCATCATCTTCTGTCTCTGGATCTCAGCTTCTGCCAGGTTTCTAAGCAAAGCCCAGTTAGAATTTTGCTTTCTGTTGTGGGGGCCAAGAAAATGAATTGATGACTTGTTTCAGATTTTGTAACTTTGAGGTGTCATCTTGTAGTTACAGACAGATGATTCATGCTTAGAGCATAAATCTCTGCAGGTTCTCACTAGGTCCAAGAGAGTTATCCTCTTACTCCCTGGTCATTCTTAACGTAAAAAATAAAAATGCAGGATCTGGATCCCCAAAGGACATTCTGCATCAAGAAACATGAAAGCCCAAACACACCAAAATACGGGGAGTATTGACTGGAATAATCGTGTGTGAGGAAGAAGATGAAGCAAAAAAAATAAAAATAAAAGAGCAGCAATTACAGTACATTGAAAAGACCACATTTCTGCATTTCCAGAAACTTGAAGAAGAAATCAAAACCACGTTTGTGGTTTTGCTGCTAACTGGAAGCAGGAGAGTATCACTTCTCTGGAGCAGGGTCAGACAGAACCTTTTACTGTGGCTTGTGGATGAAGGCTGCAGAAATACACTTAATGGGCTGAGAAAGAGGGTGTTGAAAATAGATCCATGAATGATAATTTGAAAAAGAAGTTGCCAGTCCCAATAACTTTCTTAAACCCACATCTTGGAAAGCATTTATGCTATTTTTGGAGCATGATGAAGTCCATCAAGAAGTGCAATCAGCTCTGAACGCAATAAAATAAAAATCAGGTTTGCAATTATGGTCTGGTTAAAATCTTCAAAAAGTGGGGAAAGTTTCTCCATGAGACAGAGGATTTATAATGGCTTTTGTAATGGAAGATGTCAGTAGCTATTGGTAATCTTTGTATTTCATTAAGAGTAATTGTCTCAAGGTGTTTTACTGTGCTGTCCTTAGTAAAATTTTTATTTTGTTTTTTTCAAGCACATTAGAGCCCTCAATTTAAGTGTTTAAAGAACATTTTGTTCCCTTAGATACATACTGAAAGCATTAAAGATAAGTCAATAAAATCAAGATGTGTTTATCAGACCATAAGACAATCTCAAACATGTCGTGGAATGCTGCTAACGAAGAAGGAATCACAGATATAAAACCTCACCTTTCCTAACCGCCCCACCCCAGGACACTGAGTCAAAAATTGCAATTATGGTGCAGGACTTGCCAATTTATTTTTTTTTCCTACTGCTTAGGAAGTTCCCCCAGGTCTGTCTGCATCCTGGGTTTGTCGTGTTGCTCACAGTTTCCGGCACACTTGGACTTGCCAGGTGGGGTTTATCTCCAGCAAAATAAAAAGATAAACAGGAGGGGAAGGCAGCTCCATCCCAGTAATTTGCTGCCAACCAGGTTTTTGCACCTCTTCCTCTCTCTGCCCCCTCCTGCTGCTTCCCAAGCTGGTGTGCTGGTGAGGCACTGGTGTGGAGTCGTCCCTGGAATTTCTGGTTTGGATGAGCAGGGAATTATCCAGGTTGAAGGTGTTACAAGTATGGCTGGGCTGGCAGGAAGGGTGGTGGTTTATGCTGTAAACCCTTATCAGAAGGCCATTTAAAATGTGTGTCACAACACCCCTGGGACCTGCCCTGCTGCTGCCCCCAGTTACCTTTGGGATGGGACTCTGGAAGCTGACGTTGTCATTATTCCTGTGATAATGTTGGACATCGGATTTAGTGGGTGACAGCGGGCTTTGGAAAGCCAAACACGGAGATGCAGCGCTCCCTGAGCTTTCAGTGTGTGTCATTTTTGACACCTTTGCCCAGGTTTTGGGGTTGTTTGGGGATGGTGTTAATCCAGCAATCGCTTCTCTTGCAAGTTCATTCCTACCCCCAGGCTCAGCCTCTTAAGGACACACTGTGAACTGGTGCTTAATTAACCACCTGCCTCCCCAGTAAGAGCTCGCTCCAGTACAATCCTGAAGGGGCTGCTGATTGAGGCAAACCCATTTTTTAAATTATAATAACTCATTTTATATTGTTTCAGCACTCTGTGTCATAGGCAGGGTGGGGGAATGGTATCTCAGTGGGTTTTTAGTTTAAGATGCAGGTGTTGGAGATGAAAGTTGACTTTGAAGGAGTTGACTAAGACATGCCAAGTGAGTAAAATCAGATCAGATTTTAAATTACTATAGTTTTTTCTTTATAATGAAGAAAGATTGCCTTAAAATTTACAAGTTAAAGCTTCAGCCAAAGAGCCATGATCTGTGGACTTTAACCCCAGGCTCTTGACTGTTGCTCTAACTCAAACTCTCCTCAGTTTGTTTAAAGCAGAAGTGCCTCAAATTAAATGGCCACAGCAAAATTAAGTTTTCAGACCTGGCAATGGAACAGATTCAATGAAATTTCTGTTTAAAGTTGTGCTGTGAGGGCAATATTATGACCTGGCATCAAGTGACACCTCTGTGTTAGGTGGAAAATATCATTTTGTGTGGCTGAATTTTCGGGCACGGACATCACTCAGCAGAAGGGAATGAACACATACGAGTAATGCTCCCAGATAATTATGCCACTTCTTCAGCCTAAATACCTTGGAATCTACAAAGACAGCTCATAGACAAAGGGGACACCAGCAAAATTCCCTGCAATAGATTTCTCCCTTCATAATGACAGGAACATCTCTCTCAATATTACTCAGCTAATGAAGGAATAGATCTGCTGTGAAGTTCCTAGGAGGCTCATTTTCTTGAGTACAGTAGTAAAAGTTAGCTGATGAATGACCTAAACTGCTTAATGCTTCTACTTATAACTTCTGAGCAGCAAGGCGTAGCTTGGAGAGAGCTGAAGGAGTTATCCTCGGGAGGCCCTGGTGTCCTTGTAGGTTGTCAGAGTCAATGAGCCAGGTTTATTTCAAATGGCTCCTTAAATGAACATTTATTTTGTGCCAGTAACACGTTTTTGATTAACAGCTCCTTTTGACTAATTTGCTTCCCAAAACAGCCCAATAAAGGACTCGTTTAAAACATAATTAAAAGCATGTTATTGCTAGTAGTTAATACTGATTAAAACAGGCATTAAGACAATTATCGTTGAAGGAAAGTAAGCACCCCGTAGTCAGTATAGAATCCATTCTTACAGTTTTTATGCATTGCATACACAAGTGGGCTGCCTGCCAAATATGCAGAAGTTCTTATTCTGCACAGAGTTGTATCAAAATTTAATTCCAATTAATTTTTTTTTTTTTTTAATGGACGAGCAGCATGACAATATTTGGGTTGGATTTGGGCTTTGAGGGCACACGGTAAAGTTCCCGTTGCCACTTTCTCTTGCCTGATTACTGAATTAACTAACAACAAAAACTATCCCTGGTGCTGTGCCTTGTACTGGAAACTTTGAAGAATGAGATTTCTCAACCGGGCTTCAGTTTTTGCATCTTTATTTTTGGGTCTCTGCAGCTTCATACCGTAAATTAATTGCTGATTTTTTTCATTTAAAAAAAAAAAAGCATGACCAAATTATTGACTGACAGCGGTGGGAGTTATTTTAGGTGCAGAAATGGAAGATAGTCTGAAAATTTTAAAGTCTTGATGTTTTGTGGTGGTATTTTTTCATATTTGTTTATTCGGTGGTGTTTTGGCTGTATTTTGGTGGGTTTTTTAGTTTTTTTTACTTTGCATTTTTTTATGTGTTTGGGGCTATTTTGGGTGGTTTTTGTGTATTTTTTTTGTAGCTGAGTGCACAGGCTTTCCTTCAAATACGTCCTGAACTCCTCAGAAAAAACACATAGAAATAATGCCATGTTCTTCTTATTAAAAGAACGGAATATTTTCCATCAGAGTGAAAAATTAAGGGTAACTTTTTAAGATCAAGGGCTTTAATTATGACCCCGTAGCTTTTTATACAACAGTTACGACAAAAGAAAACACAAAAATGTGTTTTTCACCGCTTTAAATTTTTATGTGAACGTACGACTTGTCATTTCACACTTGCATTTCTGTTTTGAGCATCTTAATTCCCTGATTTTTCAGCTGCATTCTGTATCATGATTTTGCAATTTGCAACAAAGAAAAATGTGTATCTCCTGTAATCCAGTTTGATTTAATAAATTTCTAAGACTGGATGAAGACTTCTGAGGTTATTTCTAAGTTGCTTCATCTGCACTTGAAAAATTTGAGGGGCTTCATCCAAGGAGTTGCCTTCAGCATTGATTTCAGCTTTTTCTGCCTTACCTCAATCCTTCTATTATTATAATTATTATTGTAAGTATTAATATTGGAGAATGACCAAAATTATTATATAAGGCCTTAAAAATGGACTCAAGGAAATTTTGTTCTTATTTCCAAATGTGCATTTGATTATGCCCAGGTTTATTTATATTTTTTTTATTAAAAAAAGGAAATTAAAACACTCGAGAGGTTATTTAGCACATAGTTTTACACCTTTGGCTGCAGAGGTTTTCACACTATCAGCTAAAATAAATGAATGTTTTCTGTTTTCCTCAAATTTTAGCACTGTAGGGACTAAGGCAAAAGTCAAAGCTTCTCTGGGCACCCTGTGCCAGGGCCTCACCACCCTCACAGGGAAAAAATTTCTTCCCAATATCCCATCTAAACCTCCTCTTTTTCAGCTTAAAACCATTCCCTTTGGTCGTGTCACTGCATTCCCTCTTCCTAAAGCCAACCCACAGGAACCTAAAGCTGTCTCTGGAAAAACTTGATCCTGGTTTCATTGTGGAACCTCGCTGCCCTCCCTGGTCGGAGACTGGGCCTGTGCTCCAGGTGGAAAAACAAATCCATTTTGTTGAAAAGGAAAAATTATGACTTTGCATGTAATTAAAATCTCATAAATATTTCCCCCCCACACCTTTATTCTTCTGAAAATATCAGATGTGGATGTAATCCTCTCAGGGGAACCAACATGTCTCTGTTTATCTCTTTTAATTAAACTGTTTGTTAATTCTGGGGGATAAAGAAGGGGAAAGAAAAAAATTATTCAGCTCCTATAGTTTAATGGATTTTTAACAATGACAGATTGAAAATCAGCAAAAATAAATAGTACAGTTGTTAAAACTAATAATGTAACAAAGGTAAAAAGACATCCCTGTAGGCCAGGAGAAGTATGAACACAAACAGACAAATCCCAACAACCCAGCAATCAAAGAGTAGCCAGCTTTCTTGTTTTCCCTCTAGATGGCCTGGCAATTAATGGCCCATTTGCAAGAACATCTGAGGAGTGTGGGGCAGCAAGGGAGGAGAAAAATCCCGAGGATTTGGAATTGTAGCAAATAGTTGGTGGAACTTGGATTGAGTTGTGGATTAGATGTGAAATTTGGGGGTTTGATAGTAAATTATGAAAGATGGGTTGCTGTAGCTCTTGCAAATGGCCCTGGTGCCAGGAGGAGGAGAAGCGAGGAAGGGAAAAGGGGCAGGAAGAAATAATTTGAGATTTTGGGGAGCAACGTTTTTAGCAGACTGCAGAGACTGGGTGATTTCCATGGACAAGAGAGACATTGCTATGGATCCATAGATATGGATCCACCACCAGGGGCTGGAGATCTGCAGAGCTCCTTCTGGCCTTCCCATGGGATGAGGAGGACAATTCTGTGAGGAAAAGGAACGAGAAAAGGCATAACTTTTCAGAGGGAATAGCAAAAATACAATAAGCTTTGCTGTTTCCTAAGAGCCGTGGAGGCAGGAAAAGCCAAGAGAGTGGAGATGGGTTTTTAGAGAGGGGATGAGGTCGTTGGCCTGGGGACCCCACGGAGTTGTGAGCGAGGCAGTGTGGTGGAGGTGGCCTGGATGCCACAGGGACAGATCCTTTCCCTGAGGGCTCCTTGGACGCAGAGGGAGCTGAGCAGGACTGCCAGGGGATGGGACACGCGTACAAACGTCTCCACTCACGCCAGGAGGCTCCTGAGAACAGCAGGAGCAGCAAGCACCAGCCAGGTCCCAAAGCCGCCAAGATTGTTGTGGGGAGGAGAGAGAATTGGGCAAAATTTTCTGCAAATGACTTGAATCAGAAAAAATGAAGCCCGCAAGCAAGGACAGAGGGAGGCAGTGGAGCAGAAACCTTTCTACTTCAGCCCTGCCTGCCCCAGTCACTTTGAGGTTTCTCCATTTGAAAGTGAAATTTCTAATTTTATTCAAATAAAGCCTGGCTTTCTTGTGTTTAAAAGACTTTTGGTCTTTGGGGATCTCACTGTAGGTGATGGCTTCAGCAGATGCACTTCAAAGCTTTGGCGGATTCAGTGTCCTATCAGAGCAGATACTAATTAGTGAAGCTGTGGGCCCAATTCCTGTGAGATAGAACCCAACAGATACAATAGCATTATGCTGGAATTAGTCCCCTAAACCAAAGGAGGAAACCTGCAGAGGCAGAACTCCATGGCAAATTTCCAGTCAGAATTCCAGTAAATATAGGATTGGGACTTAATGAAGAGATTGGGGAAAAAAGACTTATGGTTATTCTAGGATTGCAAAGAAAAAGATCTGGAGCTCTTTTTTATCAGAAGGAGAAGAAAATGTTTGCTTAACAGCTCACAGTGCTGAGAATAATAAAGTATTCTTGTATTTGTTCAGCGTACAAGAAAGCAGGAGATGTATAATGTGTGTATATAAACATATAAAAGTGGGATTTCTCACTTATATATGGAAGAGGAGAAAAAGAAGGAGTAATATGTGAGAGGAAACAGGTGGGCAAAAATGGTACACAGTAGAATAAACTCATTATTTGCCATTGGAATGTGTGGTATTATTGCTGATGTCAGATGCATTTAGCATTTGCCAGTCTGTTAGAAGAGAAAATGAAGAGCATCTGTCTTAAAACTTCCAAACAGAAATGGGAATCTCTGAAAGTTGGTGCTTTGATACCTTTGCTTCGCCACCACTCAGCAAACAATTGCATATTGAAATGTTTGAGATGTCCTTGCTGTGGCAAGGCTTCCCAGCTCCTTGCAGGCGAATAAGGAGATGGATTTGCTGATACGTTTTAGGAGGAGAGTGTGTTTGGAAGGAGAAATTGGATGCTGAGCTTTTGTTGTGATAGCTCTAAGACTCTGTATTTTGGCTTTGAGTTCTAAGACTCCATTTGAAGAAGGGGGAAAAGGAGAGAAACCAGCAGAAATGATTCAGGTGTCAAACAAAAGTCTCTTCCAAGAATAAGATTTATTTCACTCTGTAACCCCTTGCCAGAAGTTTGTGTTTTTGGGAAATGAAAATTTCTGTCTTGGTGGTATTAGTAAAGCAAAACCAGCTGAGCACATTCAAACAATGGATGGAGTATGTCTCTGCTAATTTTGAATTTTCTGGCTTTTGTCTCTGTATGTCACAACCATAATTATTATTTAAACATAGAGGTGAACTGCAAAACAGAACTGAAACTTTAGCTGAGAAATGCTGTATGAAAGAAAAGTTCCTGCTAAGTTGTGCAAAACTTCAGCACAGCTCCATGTTTTAATTTATCCTTGTTTAAAATTCTGCATCTGCCATCTGCAATTACCCCAATGAAATGTTTATTTACCAGCAAAAAATAAGTTTATGTGGTGGTTTTTGGGGAATCTGGGCACTTTCAGAGATTGAATGACGAGCAGACAATTACTGCATTGGCAGAGACACTGGTGCTCACCTGAGAGCGTGGGCCAGTGCCAGGGATATTTCCTTCTGTCTTCCAGTTGGCAGAGCACTTCTTCCAACCTTGTGGAGCGAGGTTTTGTGTTTCTCCAGTCTGGACAACTTCACATTTTAACTAAATTGCTGTAGAATTTTATTTCTTTTTTCAAAATGCAACAGAATAACCCACCTATAACAGCATATTAAAAAAAATAATCTATGTAAATAAAACCTCTTCTCTGAAATTGATCATTTGGGATAACAAAACTTTGCAGTTGGCTTCTCATTTGCTTTCTGACACAGCCAGGTTTGATGTTGGGACTGCCAATGGTCTGCATTGTTTGTTTCTCTCAGCTTTTGGGAACGTCAGTGAGCATTGTTCAAACTGTTACAGGTTACAGTCCAGCTTCATCATTCCAACTCTGCAAGTCCAGGGCTATTTCTAGTAGCCCCTATTTGTATAACTTGGATGATATTCCAGATGTGTGTGGGGTTAATTCCATCCCTGATGGACTTGTTGGGCTGCAGGAAGGAGGAATTCTGTCTTGGTGTTCAATCGAAACCCTAATCTGGGCTCGCACTGCCAGAGGGCAGGGTTAGATGGGATTTTAGGAAGAATTTCTTCCCTGTGAGGGTGGTGAGGCCCTGGCACAGGGTGCCCAGAGAAGCTGTGGCTGCCCCTGGATCCCTGGAAGTGTCCAAGGCCAGGTTGGACGGGGCTTGGAGCATCTTGGGATAGGGGAAGGTGTCCCTGCCCATGGCAAGGATGGAATGGGATGAGGTTTATGATCCCTTCCAACCCAAACCACCCTACAATTCCATGATTTACTGCAATATCTTTCTGCTGTTAAATATCCCTTCCTTGCTCATGCTGGGTTCTGAGCTGATTGTTTTGCTGTGTTTTCTGCAAACAGCTCTGTAGAGTGTTTCATTTGAGAAATCAGTTCCTCATCCTGTGAAATCTTGTGCATATGCTTAAAACTGAGGTTAAATTGGAGTGAATGCTTTCTTTTGATGTGCTACACTAGGACAAAATAACTCCTATTTTACTTTTCATCCATAACCAGGTGTGATGTTTTGCTGCTGATCTTTTTTATATAAGGACTTTTATTAGAAGCGTTAGGGCAAGCAATGGAAAGCTTGAAGCAGGGATTCATGTCACCTCTCAAACACTCACTCATCTACACAGCTATAAACAGATAAAGGGACTTTTAAAACTAGGTGTATTTAACTTTTTTGTTATATTTTAAAAAGATATATATATTTTTTTTCCCCCTAGCAATTTCTGTGCTGGTTGCTTAAGCAGAGCTCAACTAAAAATTTGGGAGCCCTGGTCTGGGTTTGGGTCTATACCTGGGAAATGTAGGGTCACATTTGTGTGCAAACAGTTGCATTTGAGATGGATTAGACACGGGATCTGCTTCAGGAATCATCACATAATGACATGATGTGCTTTCCTTAATTGGACAATAGTCTGGCCTTTGGGTAGGTTTGTAGAAGCTATTCTTACCTTTCTGTCCATGAAAACGGTTCATATATCTGTCTTTAGAAATACCCTTTTGTTTTATGTATTGAAACAAGATTTTAAATGCTATAAACCAGAATCCTGCGTAACGACAAAAAATTCTATTGGTAACAGTAGGCAATGTGATATTAAGTCATTGATGTTCATTCACTGTGAATCTCTGTTGTATTTCCTTTTTTTTTTTCCTCTGGAACAAACTGAAAAGGCTCTGGCAAGGCGGGATCTTACAACATCAAACTCCACCAAAGGCAGATTTCCACAAAGAGCTTGCACAGCACAGAAAGTTTAAGTGCTGGCACTGAGACAGGTTTGTGTGGTACAGAAGAATTCTTATATTTGAATGTTTCTATCTTACAAGCCTTTATATGTCAAACTTTAAGTGGAATTGACTGTTTATCCCAGTTGATTTTGACTAGTGACGCCTTCCAGGTTGGAGGGCGCTCCCTTCACTCTGTTTCCCATCAGCACTCCTTGACTACTGGCATGTGGTGCCAATTTGTTCCTTCTGTACAGAGAAGAAAAGAAGTTTGGATTTAATTTCAAGCCTTGACACAAGGTTTAATTTGCTAAAAAGGGGAGCTGTGCCATTGTAAATCTTGGAGGAGACACCAAGGTTGCAAAAATTGTCAGCCCAATCTGTTTTGAGCACCATTTCAGACGGTCTATTAAAGGAACAATATTCCTTTTCACAGCTTGTTCAGCTGTGTCAAACCACACAGGTTAGAGTGGAGCTGGCTATTTATCGTACTTTTTATTGCTTTCTGATCAAGTTTTTGTTCTAGGAGGGAAATTTACATGCTGGAAATGATTTATCAATACTACAGATGGGAGGAATAAGAGTTGTTATTTTTCAGGTGTGTAAAGCTCAAAGCACAACAGCTTAAGGCTTTGCCAGAGAGACTCATAGAAAGAATAAAATCACTTTCTTATTAAAATCTCCCAGAATAATCATGAGGTGGGTCTGCTACCAGGCTTTGGAGAGGAAAACTCTGGCAGAACATGCTGTTGGCACTCAGGCACTGGTTTATTACTGGTGTTGGGTCAGACCACACTCAGCCCTAAGGCTCTTTGGCCCCGTGTGTAGATTCTGATCTTGCCTAGGATGATGTAAATGGTCCCTCTCCCTTCACTGCTTACATTGCAGAAGAGGAGAGGGTTCAGCATGGAGCTCCACATCTCTGCTGACAATGGGAATTTAGTCATTGACTTTGGGTCAGGGTTTCAGTCTCTGCCCTAATTCTTTGTAAATGTTTTCTGAGCCGTGATGATATTACCAGGGAAGGGCAGTATGACGTGATGGGATTTGGTAAATATTTATTTAAGCTAGTCTGGTTTTAAAAAAAAATAATCATTTGGAGCTGGTTAAAACTCAGAAATTTCAAAGTAGACCAGCAAAGCTCTAATACATTAATGTATACTAAACCCTACACAGTATCTTGCTTCAGACCTTTTTTTATTTTGCTTTTTAAGAAATGGATGTCTGACCCAATAGTTCATTTATGCTCATCCGTCACATAAGTCCTTTTTATTTCTTGGATTAAGTGCTGCAGACCTAATAAATCATCGCTGCTCTTCTGGCACTGTCCCAGCTCATGTTGTCAATCTGGGCAATGTGCGTGTGTAATGCTTTAAATTCTGCAAAGCAGCAAGTTTTTGTTAACTTTAACTCTGTGTGTTATAGAGAAAAGAGGAGAAACAAGAGGTGTGCCATGAGCTGCACAATTTATCAGAAACATTGGTTTTGGGCATTTACCACTGGCAAGAAATGGGAGCTGGTTCTAAATTTCCAATGGATTTTTTTTTTTTTAAAACAAAACAAGCACTGCTAAACCCTTTGCTGAAACAGAAGGGAACGTGGATCCCATTTTCTCTTTGCATGAGTAAACCATGTGGAAATGAGGAAGGTGGGAGCCACGGATGTGTCCCTGTGGGAGCTTAGGACTGCGTGGGGCAGCAGAAGTGTACAATTCTCATCTGTGCAGCTCAAATATCATCTCTTACTCCCCTGAGCACAAGCATTTTGATTTTTCCCAGACTTAAGCCCATGCTCTGTGTTGTACATCATATCCGTGTTCCAGATGATGGGATTTATGGAGAGGAGGTGTTGGGTGCTTTGCAGGAAGCCGTGTAGCCAACTTATCTGTGCTCCTGACTTATCAGCTCTGTCTCCCAGATCTTTTTCTCCTGGTGTTTCTAGTAGGATGGTTACTCCTCCTGAAGGTGAGGGAGGAGAGCAGTTAGATCCACCTCTCCAGTTACTCTTCCTGCTGTTCTCTAACTCCTTAGTGGGAAGATCTGATTAACCCTTTGGCTGCTCAGAGTCAGAAATCCTGATTTCTGAGTTGCAGCTGTCACTGGTGCCTGACATAGTTTTGATGGAGTTAAGGAGATTGCTTTAATCACACACAACAAATAGCATTTATAACCAATATGCCATGTGGAAAATTTAACCTGAGTTAATGGTGTCCTACAACATTTCAGTGAAGATGGATATTGCAGAGTTTGGGCAGTGATTCATCATTTTTCTAGGGCTAAACTGACTACAAGGTGCTTTCTCCTCATAAGCATCATGTATTTATTTTATTTGATGATGGCACCATGGATTTCAGTGCACAGAGTGGTCTGTATCCAGCTGATCTCGAAACCAGCCTCAAATCTGAGCCTGAGCAAACCCTGTGTCAGTTGCTGCTGAAAAAAGCCTGATGACCCAGGGCCAGCCCTCCCTCAAAGCCAGGCACGGGATTTAAGTCAGCTGCCGAAATCCAGCTGCAGCCCTGGGAGCGCTCACCTCCCACTGGTCGCCAGCAGCAGGAGATGCTGTTAGAGACGGGAAGTTTCTCCTAGGAGGAGACCTCTCCAAGCTTCCTTCTCATCCCAGTTGTCCTAAGATTTCCATTTAGGGCAAGGCAACAACTCTGGGACTGCAGTGAACTTGTGATAAAGCACAATGTTGTTTACCTGCAGCAAACAGAGAGAAATCCTCTCCCACGTGACTCCTGGGAATGTCTCAGGCATCCTCTGTTGGTCCACACAGACAAATTGCATTCAGAGGCACGCAGTGTTTGTGCAATTAATCAAGCCCGTTCTGAAGCCAGCATAATTTGGAAAGATGACCATTTATAGAAGATTTGTTGTTTGCTGACCGCAGTTACAATTATCTACAAGAACAGATAGGTCAGATTTATTTAAGTTGCTTTTTTCGGTAAAAGCAGTATATTCTGTTAAAATTGGCCAGTGAAAAGATTTGTTTCCACGTGGGTGTGTATTTCAACGCTGCGGAAAAATGGTTATTTCATAAGCTTGAGCATCAATCTTTGGATTTACACAAATTTAAAATTATATTCCTAAGAGTTTGTAGCGGGAGCCAAGAGTTATTTTCTGGTTGTTAATCTTTCTCCCCTATCCAAAAACATCCCCAAACTTTGTTTAGCTGTACGGTCTCTTCAGACTGTTGACTGTACTGTACTGGGGCTGAGAATGTTGGAGTTTATGTGACCAGTCTCTCTGTTTAAATTTCAATGACAGATCTTTTCATTTTGTTTACAGCCAAATAACAATGCGAACGTGTCACGCCACAGCCGCGGACGTGGTGTGCGGCCATCGGAAAGGGCACTCACCAAATTGATTTCTTGATCTTATCCTCTTAAAAACTTATTAAAAGCATTTCATTGTTGTGTGCCGGCTATTAGCAAGCAAAAACAAGCTTTCCTTATTTACATAAGGATGATGGCCGGTCACCGTGTCTTGTGGGTTATTGGTTGTTTGGTTAATCACAAAGCTGTGTTATTACAACCTGCTTGTAGTTTGCAGCTAAGCAGAAAAGCCACACATGGCACAACGGAGAAACGTTTCACTGCAAACCCAAATACTTCAATAAAATCATATCTTTAATCTGTTTATAGCCTTGCAATATTTAAATTGCTTGCATGGCTTTGATTATAAGCTTTTACGTAGATATCTTCGTGCCGGAGTATTTGGTAATGCGAACGTCAATGCGAGGCAGCTTTCTGGGCATAATTAATGCTAAGTGATAATTTGCAAGTGAATTTGTGGAGTCTCTTCTGGGTTTTCCATCTGGTCCTTATCATGCAAAGATGTCCAGTCAGCAGTGTTCAAGTTGTTCACAGAATTCTTCCCCAGCATCTCCAGGCACAGAAAAATCTCTTCCTATATCCTCGATAAGGTTTCCTAACTTTCCTAACTTCTGTTTGCTCTTAAGGAAAGTATAACAACTTCCAGTTGCTATAATATAATTAATTTCAGTGTTTCCCTAGAATTTTAACAGATTTTTGAGGTAGGCTAATGACGCAGGCTTAGCTCAGGCTTTATTTTTGCCTACTGCAAAAAACCAGCTCACATCTTAAAATCCTGTTCAGAAATTCCTCAGCCTCTGTCTTGAAAATGGTTGAGTGTTCTCCTTCCACTGCTTTGTCTGTGGTGTGGAGCACTGAGCAGCTATTCAGGAATGCTGTTCCTCTTGTGCTTTTTTCTGGTGTCCAGCCTAAACTCAGTGGCAGCTGGTTTATACCTGTTTATATCCATGCCAAGACTAAAATCTCTTCTTCGTTTAACTTTCTATCCGGAGCAGTCATGTTCCTCACCCACTACCGTTTTTCTAGGATTAATGGGCCACCTTGAACTCGTACTTTGTGTAACTATATTTAATTCCATTTGTTTTAATCTCATCAAGGACACCTGACACTTTTATAGGAAATATTACTCCCTTTCTGGGTATGGATGATACCCGCTAATTTTTGTATCACCAGCACACTTCACCACACTCCTCTTAAAGGCAAAATCATAGATGAAATGTAAAGGTTTATTTTAAAATCTTATTCAAGGAACTTCTCCAGTATCTCTCCTTCAACTCAAGAGCATGACATATTGAAGTTGGTACTTCATATTGTTTATTTTTCGCTCTTATTTTGCTGCTTTCTGCCTCATTTTTCTTCCTTCCACCTCCATTTCTCCATAATGAGTGCTGTGTTTACAAGAGATTTTCATGGTTTTTACAGGGTTAACTATCACTGTCTTATAAAAACATTTACCATCTACCTCTCTCTTTTTGCAGAAGTAAGAGTATAGGGTTAGCCTCTGTTTAATGTCCCTCAGATAAATCTGTATTTTTCTTTTTTTCCTCCTCAATTAGGATTTTTTTTAAGCATGAAATTCAGTGAATTAAATACATTTCTTCAGGATTTCTGGATATTTGAGTACCTGGGAAGAGCAGTAGATCCAAAAGGTCCCCTGGACATCTGGAAACTTTAGGAATGTCATCTGCAGAGAACAAGTGGAGCGGGGCTTGTGATCCCAGGAAGTGTCCAAGCTGCACGATCAGGAATCAGGAGTTTTATGGACCATGTGTGACACAGTGTGTACACACAGAGTCCTTTTATAAAACACATATGAATTGGGTGATAATTGTTAATTATTTCACCCTGCATGTCCTAGAAAAAGGAAGAAAAGCTGTTTCAGTTTTTGCGTTGTGTTCCCACCGTGGAGTTGAGAAATGGATGGGAATGAGTACCCCTGGACAGGAAGAGGAGGTTTAAACTCAGTTAACTCAGGTTACTCTGCTCAGTAAACTTCAAAATTTGCCCGATTCGGTTGTTCTGTGAAATTTTTGCCTGTTCTCCACAGAATTTTTATTTGGGTATTACCCGATCTGGAATGCAGCTTCAAAACTGTTTTTAAAGTGCAGAGTGTGGGGCTGTGGATAAAATCGAGATCTGGAATGCAGGTGTGTGCTTAGGAGCCTTTGCAACTTCACAGAGTCACAGAATAATTTGGGTTGGGTTAGGAGGGACCTTAAACTCATCTCATTCCACCTCCTGCCATGCCCAGGGACACCTTCCACTATTCCAGGTTGCTCCAAGCCCCATCCAGCCTGGCCTTGGACACTTCCAGGGATCCAGGGGCAGCCACAGCTTCTCTGGGCACCCTGTGCCAGTGCAACATCTCTGGGAGAGGTCTTTTATGTATCGATGAGTCTCCACAGAGGTGAACTCTACCCTCGTGCTGAGATGGAGACCAGAAGCCAGATGGGTGAAATGAAAAATGAGAGGCACAAAGAAAAAAACTCCACGAGGGGACTGAAAAAAAAACTTGTCATGCATGGATATCATCAAATTCCTTCAGCTACTGGCCAACAGATGATTATGTGCATCACTATTACATAAAAAATATATTTGCAAAGGAGCCAAAAATCTGTTGAGTGAACTTGCAGGAAGTGAGGAAGAATATGGCAAAGATTTTGAATAAAACACCCAGGAAACAAACTTCTCAGATTTCCAAGGAACACTTTTTCTTTGGAAAGAAAACATAAACACCCCCGACTTTCTGAACAAATGCATGTGAAGTGTGAGTGACTAAAGGATTAATTCTTCCCCTGCATAAACCCAGAATGAAATACCCAAATTCTCAATTCTATGAACTGCTTGGCACCTGAGAATGCTTAATAGTTATTGGAAGGGCAAAATGTGTAGCAGAACTATCAGGCCAAGAGAAATCCCATTCACATGCCTGAGAAAACTTCGGGCAACGTCTCGAAAGGAAAGTTTTGGAAAAGCTCTGGTAAGAAAACAGAAGCTGTGAATCATGCCATGTGGTATTAAAGAATTTAGAGAGCACACTGAGAAGTTCCATATCAATGCTTTTTCTTAAATATATTCAACAAAGGGCCTATTTCCCTTCAACACTTTCAAATTTCGGCTTTCTCTCCCTTCTGCTTTTTAGCAGAAGAACTACTCAAAAAAAAAAAAAACAACTTGCACAGTTATAGCTTTTACTGTAAAATCCCTGGATTTCTTGCCTTTTTATTTTTCTGCTTCTCAGTTGGTTTAGAGAGAATTTTAAAGTTATAGCCTAAAAAGGGAATATTAAAAGAAAGAGATTATAAAAGCAATTGTAGAAAAGTTTGGGAACTCATAACTTGTAACTCTTGTAACAGCTACAGCAGGGCTGCATATCAGAACGTGTCATTTTGTTCTCCCACAGTGCTCCAAAATGGAAAAAATAACTTACTGAATCTTTGATTTCTTATCAGTGCTTTGCTGATCCATCAGTGCAAATTTATTTCCAATAATGATGGTGGAAGAAAGAAATTCAGACTCTCGGGCTCCTTGAATAAAGCATTTTAGGAACTCATTCTCTGACCAATTTAGCTTGCATTTCAGTTAATATTGGTTGAATCTTGCATGTCTAGAAGTGTAAATCAGTTAAGGAAGATGTTTTGGGATTCATTGCTTCATGTGATTCCTTGGAACAGTCCAGGGCATGGGGATTGAGTTGCCTGGAGCAGGCTGAGCATGGGAATTCTCCAGATCTAGTTTGGGTTATTTCCTATTCCTAATCAAAGCTCCCCGCTGTAACCTACAAAAACGGAGAGGTTTTGTTGCTTTTTCATGTGGTTTTCTGCTGTTTGTTTGTTTAGGGTTTTTTTTAATACATAATAGAAAATTATTTGTGTGGGCCTGGCTTGTACAGGGGATGAAATGGATCATTCTGAGGCCATTCTTACCTTGAAATATTGTAAGGGACCAGAACATCACACAAGAGCAGCCTCAACCTTCAGACAGATCAACAACTCTGTCCCACTTGTGATGTTTTTGTTTCATGTGCAGAATTTATTTATTTTGCCTTTTTCTTGTAAGATCCAATGAGATCTTTGAAACAAACGTTCAAACGATGGATTAATGAAATTAATGACAAAAAATTTAGGTTTCCATGGGTTTATCTTCATTAGACACACAAAGCCCTGCAGCAGTAGAACAGATCATTTTTTAAATGCTCCCCAAAAAATTGTGTTTTCCTGTGTACATTAAGTAGATTTTCTATATTTTGATTTTAATAATATAACAAACATCCAGGATTAACTAACATTTAAGGAAAGCTACAATTTAACCTCTCTGGCTTTTCATCTGCTGTAATAGATGGGAATTTTCACTTCTTCTCTATCCCCTCAATTGAAGCTGTAAAACCTGTTAGTGGCACTGAAGATTATGTGGGTGCTTCTATGGAGAAATTCAGTCTGTATTTTACTTACATCAAATTGTTAAAAATGGTGTCACATTTTCAATCCAAGCTGGGACGTGGGGACCTCAAAGCTCTTCCCAACCCGGGTCTCATTGGTGTGATACCATCAGAACTTCAAAGAACGTCATTGACAAAAGACACATATTAATCATAATTTGTGTTATCAGTAAACATTAGTTTAGACTGAAGTTTCACTTCATGTCACTGCTGCTCAACACGTCTGATAAGGAAAAACAACATATCAGGTTGTTATATTAAAACATTTTAAATAGTTGCCTGCATAATATTCCTTTTTTTATATAACACTTACATTTTTCAATTTCCTTCTCTCCTTCTATGGGTTCCTTGCCCTCATTTTATTGGTGTACCAGTTTAAAAATATAAACTGCGTAAGTTGACTTGTTCCTTGCGTGTGGGGCTTTTATTAGAAGAGCTTCACAAGTGGGTTTTATTAGAGTCAAAATCTGTAAAGTTTGTGACATATTAAACTGGGCTCAAGCTGCATCTTCTTGTCGTAAAACGCTGGTGTCTCTCTGTGCTGAATCTTTCTCAATAGAATATTTAGAAAATAAAAGCACAGCTTAATTTTATTTCTAAGCAGGTTTAATTGAACTAATGATACTGCACTTCACTGCAATATATTGAATACCCACAATTGTTTGAGTAGTGATTTTTATCAGGCGAGACTTTTTCTTCAAATTCCTGCAAATTTGTATCACTTTAATTATATATTCTGCTGTATCCATAAGATATTGAAAATATCTGGTTTTCCCTCAAAGATATACTGAATTATATTTTACTTTTAGAATTGCACTAAATGGCAGTAGGTACAACAAACGAGAGCTGCAGTCTGAATCATTAATTAATTACCACATTTAAAAGAGTTTCTTATTTCTACAGTGATTTAGAATTGCTGTGTAATGTGGGATTACTGATGTATTGAAACATTATTAAGCTTTCTATGAGGAATTCAGGCTCTTTTATTTTTTTCCCCACTGTGAATTGATGGAAAGATACGTACAGGGAAAACCACAAACCCTATACGTGTGTGCTTTGCAAGACTTAGAAATGGGTTAAAATTCTGCTGAAGTTCATTAAAAGTAGGATTTTAGGCCGAGTAAACCATGCTGGCAGTCTCTTATTATTTCCTTTCACATCGATGCTGTTTCTGGTGTCTGTTTTTTCCCCCAGGCTGAGGCTTGGCAAATATATTTTCTGTTGTAGAGGTGGCTAAACTAAAGCAGAGATTATTCAAGCTAATTGTATTGACAATTTCATTAACCAGGACCTGGGTGGGAACTTCTGGTGTAACCACAGTTTAATCCTAGGGTGTATTTAAATACAGAAGTATTATTAATTTATACCAGCACCAATCATTCCAACATGACAGATACTGGTTGTTCTTGCTTTATTATTTGTGCTTGGCAAGTTTTCCCTCTCTGCGTATTGCAGTGGTGAATTTTTTGTTTGTGCAACACTTTGTAATACAGATAAAAGAAATATCAACTTCAAGGTCTCTGAGCATGTCCTGCCCTGCTTTCCTCTACTAAATGGTATTATTGGGCTCTTTTCACACAAGTGCTTCAGTTTTCTACCTGTCTGTCGCTGCTGCCACAGAAAGAAATTTAATGTGAGCCAAACAATTAAAACCAAGACATTTAGAATATCTAAATTATGTTATTCCTCTAAGTCATAAACTTGGTTGCAATGTGCAGCTGCTCTGTGTGCTGTTGCTGACTCTCCCACCAAAGAGTTTGGCCAGTTCCCTCTGGCCAGAGAGCACTTCTGGAATTATAAAATACATTGGGCCTATTTTTCCTTCCCTTCCAAAGGCAAAACTTAACAAGACCAAAGCCTGCCGGACAAATAAAAAGAACTAAAGAGTTGAAAGAATTTGCAGAAGAGGCAGTTTCAGGCTTCTTTAACAATCCACAGATGCCAAAAGGCACAATAAGGAGGAGATTCATATCAACGATGTGACAGATATCTTTTATTCTAGGGTGATGCTGTCAGTAAAAGCAATTTAATATGGACTCTGCTTCCACTCTCTCATTTAGGCATCCAGGTGACTCAGTAATGCACCCCAGGACAATTCATCCTCAGATATTTACAGAATCTGGAATTTTCTGACACGGAAAAATGCTCTGTGCTGGGAAAGGGCTGAGGAGAACCAGTGCTTGTGCAGGGGAGGGTTTGTTCCAGGGTAGGGAAGTCATGGCAGTAGCAGCAATACAATGTTTTGTTTGGTGAGTTTTGAGAGATTTGCAAGCTTATTTACACTTGCCTTGTTGGTTGAGACATAAAAAGCAGGATCTTGTGTAGCATTTATTCCTTCAAAGGCTTTATGGCAAAGATTTCTTCCCTCCAACAGTCAAGGTTATAATCTGTGCTCTGAGAATTTGTTTTTATCTGGAAATCAGTGGGAAGTGGGCCCAACATATTTTCTGGGTTCTTCTCACTGAGCTGGTCACTTCCCTCCATCCCAGGCTCTCAATAAACCCTTTTCATGGGACAATTTCTACAGATCTTTTCTCTTTTCCTAATGCTTGAAGCTGTACTGATTTTCCAGCTAATCCAGGTGTACTGACCCTCAAACCAACACATAGAGAACTTCTTGGATACAGTTAGGGCAGAACACAACTCTTTTCTTTCTAAATGAATCCTCAGTACTTGAAAAGCCTCTGTTTGTTTTGTTTTTTTCCGGTGGCTTAAGGAGATGGTGACTGAAATTATCGAAGGATTGGAGTGCAAGCAGCTGATTTGTAGGATCTATGGAGGAGCGTAGGAATAGGGGAGGAGAGGTGTAGGCAGTGTTGGAAAATTCCCTGGGATGCACCTAAACCGTCTCCTTTCAACTAATTTTCCCTCAAAAACACTCATGGGATGAGCAAAAAATGCACGTCTGAAAAGTTATGCTTTAGGGCTGAGCAGCAGGGAAGAGAGAAGGTAGTCTAGAATTATTAGTTCATAAATCAAAATTAAGATTTATTGCTCATCTTGCTACACACAAATGTATGTAAAGATATATAAAGAATCCCAGTTTAGGAAACACCGATTAAGAAAAGGAGTCATCAACAAAAAGCTTTAAATTCTCCGATCTGAAAGAGAAATCTGTGTTCTTATTCCGCTTTAACTGGGAGAGGAAGATTTAAAAAAAATGGGTAAATATTCAGATAAAATCCATGATGCAGAATTAAACACTAAATACCGATCCAATCTTTGACAGCAAGATATTTTTTTTTTAAATGCTTATCAGTTCACATTGTCTTAGAATTTATTTCTAATTGTTTTTAGCAGCTCTAGGTGTATATTCTGATATTTTGACAAAGGAAAAGGGTAAAAACACCTCTGAATTTTAAAAGCTGAACAAGCTGATGTTGCAATAACCAAAACTCCCCTGTCTCTCTGAGGAAACTTCAGAGGAGCTGTACCTCCGTGAGCTTGTCTCACATTTGAGCATTTTAGGAGGATTTTCTGCTTTGCTTTGGGTTATCACTGAACTCAACTCCCTTTTCTCATGGGCATCACTGACCTATGAGCCCCAGTTCAGGTAGGATGAGGGAAATCTCTCTTTCATTAGATTTTCATCCCAATGTCTGTGTTAAAGATTACTGGAGAGTGGGCAGGGAGTTTCTTTAGGCTGAGAGATTCAATTCCAGTGTATTTTTTGAGTTTGTTTCCAGTCCTGTGGAGCCCAGGGTCCTGAGCACCCCAGCACAGGGAGTTTGTTCCCATGGCTGGACGTCAGCTCCTGGAAACACAGGGATTATATGGGAAATGCACTCTTCTTTCAAACTTCTCTCTCCAGCCCTGTTTAATAAATGATGTGTTCATGATCTTTTAACATCAGTAACAATTTGTTAGTCATATTAGAGCGTAGAAGAGAGAGACTGGGAAGTTATCTGAACCATTTTAAAACTTAAATTAGCCACCATAAAGTGCAGAATAAAATTATAAAGACTCTCTTGTAATACAAAATTCATAGAGACAAAACTCTAATTTCCTGATGGATATATGATATTAATGTAACGGATACCTCAGTGTAGTTAAATTGCATTAAATGGTTATTAATGCTTGAATAAACTTCAAGGAAGTGGGTACTGGTTGAAATGGGATAATATTTTGTTCTGCTAAATTATACGTTAATTGGTATTTCCTCTCTTGTAAAAGGACCTAAAGGGCTTAATAAAATATGTGGTAGAAACATTAGTTTTTCTTCTTGAGATGTTAAGTCTAGAGCTTAACCGGAAGCATTTCAAATCATTCCCAGAAAATTCATTGGCACTCCTGATGACATGGCTCACAGGACTTCCCAAAACAAATAATTATGGCTTTCAGTTAGTCAGGAATGTACAGGACAACAAGCAAGGGAAGGGAAGAGAATCTACGAGTGGCTTGTTTGCTGTTTTATTTTTATATTTGAAATTATACTTTGCTTAGAGGTAGGCAAATGCTTCCAGTGGAATATGGTGGATAAGGAAGGCTCTTGGCATGGGAAGCCATTGCTCACAGGATAACAGAGGAGGGGAACAAGAAAAGAGCCTCTGTGGCTCAGAATTATCCTCTCTGGATAATTCAAAGGGGTATCAGCAAATCAGGAGGAGATTGTTTAAGAAAATCTCCTTGAATACTTGAAACTCTCCTGAAGCGGTTTTCACTCCTGCTTTGTAGAACTGCTTATTCCTCGTTGTGTCAGAACTGACCAGAACTGTTATTTGAGGACTAGGTGTGATATTCCTACACGGAAATATCATATATGGATGCTCTTTCATTTTGAGAAGGAAAAGAGAGGAAAAAAACCCCACTTTATGAATATATGTATTATATATGTATCTATGGATTCATTGGTATTATGGATAATCTTCCTTTCACTTGTACATTCAATAATATTGTGCTTAATAATTACCGAAAATTAGGTATTTCCAACTTTTCTTCTGGAAGAACTTTAGTTGATGGGCGACTGAATGCCTACAGAAAATTAACTACAACACAGAAAGGAAGTAAAATTGTTTCCTCAAGGATACAGGAACAAGTGAGGATGTCTCAGCCTCTGGCTTTGTAAAAGCCATTGATGTTTTCATTGCGACGTTGTTGGGTTTTCCAAGGTGGATGCGCAAGGTGATGTTTTCTCTGCTCCTCCTGGCCCCCTCCCCATGTCAAAATCAGATCTCCCCCTCACAGTGTTTTCTCATAAATATTTGGTTTTTCAGGTGATATTTTCTGGGAAGAACAAAATGAGGTTCTTCCTGTGTAACTTAAAGCCAATCACAGGGAAGGAATGAGGTTAGCCAAAGTTTTTGAGCTCTGTGGTTTGTCTTAGAAGAAAAACACGATAGTGGAATCAGAGACTTTTGATGCAATGTAAATACTTTCATATTTACAAAGAATGGGCAAGTTCCCATTTCCTGATTGCTGGAGGAATCATATAGGAGACAGCGCTTTTGTTTCTAGCCAAGTATGATCCCTTTCATAGATTTAATTCAGAGTCTGGCTATGACTGTTTCTCTCTCTGGGCCTTGTTTTTTCTCGGCTTCTCTTCTCTTTCTGCTTATTTTTCTCCAAGGCACATTTTAGACAATCCCAGAATGGTTTGGGTTGGAAGGGACCTTAAAGCTCCTCTTGTGCCACCCCCTGCCATGGGCAAGGACAACTTGCACTGCCCCATGTTGCTCCAAACCCCATCCAACATGGCCTTGGACACTTCCAGGGATGGGGCAGAACTGATTCTAAACAAAAATTGTTTTTAAAAAGCCAGGTGCTGCAAAACCCTTATTACCAACTCTGTGTTGGCTTGTCAGAGGGAATTTAAATGATTTCTGGCTTAATAGAACTTTTCAGCAGTGTGAGATGTTTGATCATGGAAGAATAAAGCCATTGACTGAAGAAACTCCTCTGAGGGGAAAAACCCCTTAAACAACGTTTTATTCTGCTTATTATTTGAAGTTCTACTCCCCCTCAGCTGGTGCCAGGAGAAAACACATGGCTCTTAGGGACGTGGTTGAGGGGTGGACTTAGCAGTGTTGGGTTTATGAGTAGACTCGATGGTCTGAGGGGTCTTTTCCAAACTCCACCATTCCCAGTGAGTCCGTGGCCTCTCCCACGGGGGCTGTGGTTCACCTGGGGCAGCAGAGTGTGTTGGGAGACCTTTGTGTGCAGTGGCAGTGAAAAACTTGAGCCCTGAGGGACTCAGCATTCCTGGAGATCCCTGGGAACTTCACCCCTTTTCGGCTGGCAAAGTGTAGCTGGTGCAGCAAAGCTGAGTGTGAGGGAGAGCTCGTGCTATTCACTGCTGCTGCCTAAATTCATTTCTGATGGGGAAAACCACACAAATAATCAAGGCAAAGTAATTTTACCCTTAGAAATATTTATTTTTTTTAATGAGAGAAAAAAGGAGAACTTGAATGGGATGATACCTTTCACGGTATTGTGAGTGCTGTGAGGTTGTCTTCATGCTTGTTGTTGGGTGTTGCTGAGTGTTTTTAAGGAGCAAACTGCTGTTTTGGTGTGTTTTTACCATTTTCTCCAGAGCAGAGGCAGCTCAGAACTGAGCCTTGTTCTGCCAGTGAGGAATGATTTATTGGATGATCGCCCTGAGCTCCCAGCCTTTGCCTTCCCATCTTCAATACCCTGCTCAAGAATGGAAACATTTCACGGGCTTCATCTTAATAGGGACTCCCCCACTCCAAAACAAGATCTTTATCCAAAGATTTTAATTAATTGCAAAAGTTAAAAATAAATCGTGCTGGAGTACCATTGATAATCCTCCTAGGCTGGCTTTCATTCATGTTAATGTGTAATACAGCCACAGTAAGATTTAATTTTAACCATAATTATAAAAGTTTGAAATTAAATCTTACCAGGGATGTGTTCTCCATTAATATGGACAAAAACTGATCAGGGAGGATTATTATGGGGGACACAAGAAAGATTTAATTTTTAACTTTTATAATTAATTCAAAAATGTGATAAAGGATTTTGTTTCAGGGGAGGGGGGGGAGTGCTCTCCAGACCACTAAGACATCCCAGCAGTCTTTCAGAGCCATCTTAATTACAGCCACGAAGAATTATTTGTTAGAGAATGGTGGTCAGGAGCTCAAACTGCTTCTTTTATCCAGAAATAAATGTGCAGACACTCGGAAACTTTCACTGAATAAAGGACTGTAGTTGGTGAGGAAAGAAGACCAGGAGAATATATAAATATATATATATATATATATATATATATGCATATATATTTATATTTATGTGTTTATACGTGCAAACACATGAACACATGGAGGTAGAAATGCACTTCGATAGAAAAATGGATGTAGATATGTAAATACACATCGGTTTTATGAATAAATGTGCAATGTTCTTACATGAAACTTGTAGCAAAAATGCATTTGTTCTTTACTTATCTAATAATTTACACAGATGCACCGACACATGCACCTAAACATATGGACAGGAATTTTTCCCATTAAAAAGGAGTTAGTGCAGTAGGAGAAAAGGAAGATTAATGGAAACCATTTCTTCCAATGGATGCACTTGCATGTGGCTGCACTGAATTTTTGGTGTATTTTTCATGCTGCAGAATGGGAACAAATCAAAGGAATTCACAGAAAATTTTCTATTGGGGATCAGATTACGATAAAATTAAAGATGTATGAAAACAATTAAAAGGAGTGAAGTATTAATTCCACAATACATGTGCAGGAATCAGTTTTGGCTGTCAATTACAGCTCTTCTCTGAAGTACCAAGCTTTGGTGGTTTCAGGTTCATTGGTGCTTGTGATCCCACATCAAACACAATTTTCCAGTGCGGAAGAGTTGGATTTTTGAGTCCAGCTCGTGGTCACACTCTTTTCTTTTTGCTGCTCATTTTTTTTCTTGCCTCCAGTGTTGAAATTTTAACATTCAGTCTGAAAATTCAAGAAGATTCTTTCCATATGATACCAAAAATAGGATTTAATGATGAACCTTGGTGAGGATGCAAAGAGTTCAGAGCCACGTTTGAATCCTTTTCCTGACAGTTTCTCATCTGCTGGGGTTCAGTTTTTATTGTTTTTTTTAAAGAGGTGGTAGCTCTTTTACTTAATTAAGTACATTTTTATTATAGTTTGAATAATAGCAACCTTTATTTTATTATTACTGGTGTTATATTAATTTTGAGGGTTGGGGTCTTTTTGCATTGTCTCATAAACCTCACCAAGTTTATTTAATAACAAAATAGAAAAATAATTACAGAATTTCTAAACTTCTTTTTAAAAATCACTAACATTTTTGGAAGCACGAAAAACAATATTCCAAAAGAGTAAAACAGGGAAAGTATAGTGCATCTTTGCAAGTATATATCAAGCTAGTCAGACTCTTTCTTCTCAACTTCATATTTTTAGAAGAGATATCTGTATTTTTGTCTCCCCTTCTATTATAAAAGTAAAATCTGAAGAATTCAATCTTCTGTTTCTTAATTCAATGTGATGTTTAATGTAGGGTTGGTTTTTTGGTTTTTTTTTTTCATGGATATTGTAGGGTTTTTTATGAGCATCTGCTTTCATTCTTTATTGTCCTTTGTCCGACTAATCAGGTTTGGACTGCACTGTAAAACACATTATTATGAAATTTTGTAGTTATAAAGGGCAGATTCTTCCTGCATTAGCACAATAACCACTCCTTGCTCTAATTTACTTCAGTAAATGGCCCCAAGTAAGTAAAGAGTGCAAAAATTACAGTTACAGATCCTTTCTTTCTAGTATTATTTGTGACAAACAGCTGCTATCCTTTGCAAAAGCTTTGCAATAATAATGATGAAAAAATCAAACTTGAGGAAAATGACTTTTTTCCCCCCCCTTTTCTTTCTTACAAGGGAAATTTTTTGTTCTGTTAGACGCTGTTGGAATGTTCAGAGAGTTTGGTATAAATGTGCAAAGCCCTGGAGTGACTTCAGTGGTCCTTGGTCCAGCCCATAATTAGTGTTTGTATGAGGAATAATATTAATTTTGGGAAATGCTGAAAAGTAAAGTTGTGTTCTTAGGGTGAGGGTTTCTTCTTAGAACTGAATATCTGAGGAAAACTTGCTTTCATAACCACTCATCCCTATACTCACTGACATTTCTGTGCTGAATGGATGAAAATTAGAGATATTTAATATATTCTAAGGACCTAAAAGATCTGAAATAAATAATAACAATTATTCTGCTTGTAAACAAGGTGTTGGGCTGGGTATGTTATAAATTATGGAGGATATTTTTAAAATAGTGGTAACTCCATTGTTACCGTATTGACACATCGTTCGATCTTGCTGTGGCAGAACAAATCTAATAGGGTGCAACTCTTTCCTCTCTTCTTCAGAATCCCTGGATTTCCAAGATCCTTCCAAATAATAACTGAAACATTTCATAAAAATCAACCAAACCATGAATTTTGAAGTCTACGCATGCCATTGGAGATATTTTAGGTAATAATTGACCATTTGAATTAGATTGTATGTGGTGTATACATTTGGCTGCCTAGCAAAAGGGAAATGGTGGTGATTTCAAAAAGCCCCCAACCTAGTCAGAAAATACCAAACTGCTCCTAAATCTTAACTATTAAAAAAAAATAAATGAGTAAAAGATATTTTATTACAGGGTCTCCCCTTCAGTCTCCTTGGCTTCGAGCCAAAGCACACCATGAAGTAACAGTTGGAAATGACCTCCACTCCTTCCACTCTGTTTCTTTGCCTTGCCTTAAAATTAATCACGTTTTTAAAAAAACCAACATCGCAGACATTTCGTGGTAAGCCCCAATTTTGACTCACAACGTGGCCCTTTGCCAGTGCCCGACGTGACACCGGAGTGATGTCCCTGTGCTTGTGCAGCACACGCTGGAACCGGGACGCACTGCTGGGGTGATGGATGCAACACTGATGTGCAACCTGAATATACAACTGGCAGTGACAAAAGGAACCATGATTTAATATCTTCCATGCCACCCTCCCCACTCCAGTTGCTCGGAGTCACGTCTGCCCAGCGCATTCTCGTTATTTCTGTTGGAGTCCAAAGTGCAGGGAATATTTCTCTGCCTGTTTTGAAGAGTTTTACCCCCCTGGACAACCCTGTCTTTGACCTTTGTCCATGGAGAAAATTGCGTACCCTCTGGGAAGAAGCAGAATCTACACTGGTGTGAATTAGGTGATAGAACATTATGTAAGATTGTCACAGGGTGAAAATTTAGAGGTGTTTGGTTTGTTAATATAGAAAAATAGATAAGAAGCAAAACCTTCAAAATGGAGGATTGTTGTTGTTTTAGGCCTTCTTCTTTCTTCTGTCTTTACTCCATATTCTGCGGCAAAAGTGGACTGAGATGATTGGGTGAAAAATGCCGCAGTTCCTTTCATGTGACAGAACGATTTATTGAACATTGGTAGAAAAGTAAAAATATCTTTCGTTTTGGGCTTTCATTGGGTAATTTACCTTTAAAAGAACAGTGTTATCTTGATAATTCGGCTTCTCCTTCACGCTTCCTAAGGGGAGTCATGTCTCTCTGGCTGAGCTCCTCTTATAAGACTTAATAAACAACTTTCTAAAACCAAAAGCGTGGAAAAGTCCCGTTCGTCTGCAGAGCCCAGGCAAGGGCTCTGGAAACTCCTCCATCAGGGGAGACATAATTAAGGCGCGGTAAAGCGTCAATTTCCAATAGGATATCCCGATGTTCAGCAAGTATTTATGGAAACCTACAAGAGCCTCTCCGTGGAGATGTTTTGTGCTTAATACAACAGGTGAGGGGTTTCTAATATGACATTTTTCTTACAAAAGAAAGCCTTTAAAATAAATTTTCCCTGTTTGTATCTGTATCTAGAGATAGGACAAAGCTCAGTTGAACATTAGGTCATTTTAGTGATAATTTTAGGTGCTAGATAAGCTCAAAATATATCACAGCCTGCAAAAGCCCTCAACTAATCAGTGCACGAGTTGAGTTGTTTTCAATTTGTTTGTCTTTGTTTGGTTCTAAGAATTACATACTGCATTTATAAACTCACAGGGGACCCTCTGGGTATGAACTGTCCTTTACATTTTCACTTATCCAGCCCAACATTCCCTTTCCCATCGTGTCTCCTTGGCTTTAAGTTCTTCCAGTACTCAGCAGAAATGTTCTCTGTCAAACACAGCCAGAAGTTATCATACCCCTGAGGGAAGCTGAGCATTCGTGTTCCCACAAAGTCCTTCCCCCTTTCCCAGTGGTGCTGAAGTGAAGATTTCTTCCCAGCTGTTACTCCCGCTTTCCCTGTTCCTCAGCACCAGGTTTGAGATTTCTGCTTTTTGACCCAATTCATCTTCTTTCTTCTCCAGAAAAAACAAGCAGGGTACCTGGAATATTCAGTTTTCTTTTCTGCATGTTGAAGCCTTCTGTCCATCTTGCACTGTTTTGTCAAAGGGAAGGAAAACATATTTTTTTTTAAATAATAAAAACTTGATTTCTGCTAAACTGAAGTTCCTTAAGGGACTCAAAGGATTGTAAAACATTTTTTAACTTGGCCACGTCATGACTTTGTCACATGAGTTCTGCATTGCTGTACATGTATACTTTTCTATACTTACCTTTGTGCCTATTTTTACCCGAGATAAGTAAATCTCCTTTTCTAAGAGATTAATTCAGGTAAAATATCCTCCTATTTTGCATAACCATGTGAAAAAGGACAATGACTTCTACCACCACAATGATGTGGCTTATTCCTTGTCTAGAAAATCAGTTTTCTCAGCGCACTTTGCTTCCAAGTTTGCTTTATACAAAGAAATAGATTTTTTGGGATACCTTCAAAGGTTTTTTTCTACTTTTCCCACCTCTCCTCAATACCAGGGAGATTTTTTTAGGACACCTAGCAAAACTCAGTGATGTATCTGGTAGCAATCTGAATTGTGATTAGCCAATGGAATTCTGCATTTCCATTAAGGCTGAAGCTCGGTGTCCCTGAGATTTATATCCCCGAATCTCCCAATTGATTTATAACCTGGTAATCCTTTTATCCCCATTTATATGCAGCATAACTTGACGTAAGTGCTCAAATGTCTCTATTAATTGAATTCAAGAGTGTTGGACTGAGGAACTGGAGTAAAAACTTTTAGGCCCTACTGTAAATACACTTTGTGTCAGGGGAAGGCAGGAGGCAATATGTCCTTGAGTTGAGCTTTATGTAAAATGAAGGAGAAAAAAAATCTTGCACCTTTTAATGCTATATTTGGAGTAATTCATGTGGTAAAAATGTATTAAAATATCGTGGGTTTTTGCATCCTGAGCACAACCCCACTCCTCAGTGGATTGCAACACTGTCGGGAGAGATCCACATGGGTTACCTGGTTCCCGGTGCACAGGTGACAATCTAGGTCCCAACCACAACACAGGGGTTTTGTAGGGCTGCTCAAACCATTGGAATAATCAGGAATGATGTGTCTGGATTTTGAAAAACATCACTGGAAACCAATCAACTCTCTACTCGCTTTAGGTGTTGGAACATATCTGCTGCTGTTAAAAACTAGGAAGTTTTCCTTCAAACCATGCAATATTAACATTTCCCTTGTTGTAGAGCGCACAGGCGTGAAGTCCCAACACTGCTAATTTTAATTATGTGACTGGAAATTTAGTAGTTACAGCAGCTTTGCATTATTAGCGCTCCTTTAGCGCGGACATAGGAACGAGACGGAAACCTCCCTTACAAGCGAATCTGTGGAGTTTCTCTGAAATAATGGCTCCAACCCCAGCCCCTTCCACAACCTTTTCTGGCCACATCTGCAGAGGACGGGGGAGCCCCCTGCTACACTTAAATCAAGTCTGTGGCACAGCAAACCAAGGAGCTATTAAAATATATTTATTATTCATTATTAGTAAATTGCCTGCGCGTTGTTTAGTGGAGAGTGGCAAACTTAGAGTTTTGTTGACTCACTGAAAGTCTACGGTGTGGTGTCCTGCAAACCCCAAATCTGTATTTATAGCATTAATTTTAAAGCTCCATTTAAGCAATTATATCTGTGTATTACATGGAAAAGATGCAGAATAAAGGTAAATGTTGCAGAGGGCTGGAAACCTGCTGGTTGGAAACACCACTGTGTATCTTGAGACTGAATGTGCTGTTGGGACAGAACCTGATTTAACCCAGAAATTTACAGGTGAGTCTGTGGAAGATAATGTGTGCCACTACTGAGGATGTGTTAATAAATTATAATTCCGCATGCTGCATGCATCCCAATTGCCTCTTTAGTAAATACTTAACACATTAAAGCCTGCCAGAAAATCAGATGAAATGAAACCAATTTAATTCCTTAATTTGTATTATGTTATGCAATACTACATCACGTTGCGGCCATAGAAACAAGAAATTGGTATTTTCTGAAGTCGATCTGTTTCTCAGCACTTTGTTAATGTCTTTAGGGACAGAATGATAAGAAAACTTTCCATCTTTTGGATGCAATCTCATCATGCTGTGGGAGGAAAGGAGGTGTAAATAGAAAAGGAGGGACATCATTCCTGCCCTCCCTTCTTATCATGAAGTAACTTTACTGCCAGAATAATCCCAAGAACTGGAATTAAATTCCAAGAACTAACAGTAAATTGTTATATTTAATGCTAAAATTCAAGGTTTTCCCATCACAAACCTGCTTAAAATTTGCTGTGAGCACCTTGGATGATTGAGTTGTTTAAAATGAAACGTGGACTTGAGTACACACAGTTATTCAGGAAATATTTAGAAATAAAACCAACTGACCACAACCCATGAGAGGGGAAACACTCCTCTGCTCACTGCATGTGTGGGCTGAGCAGTAAGGCTGGGAGAAATGTGGGAAGTGGGATGGTCATCAGCAACAGCATCATCAAAAAAAAGCTAATTAGCCTGAAAAACGACCACATGAAGGTTTGGGTGAACATTTTTGAAAAGTCAGTTCCATGAAATTAAGGAACAGGTTGAAGAATGAGCTATTTGTGAACATTTTAAAAAATCCTTAGTGATTTTCTGAATTTTGAAGCAAACTAAATACAGTTTGTAAAATTCTTGAGAATTCACTTCAAAAGCAAAAAAAGATATTTTAGTACAAGAGCTTTGTATTTCCTCTGTAGTAGAGGGGACTGGGACCTGCTGTGGGTTTCAGCAAACAAAGTGAGAAAGGAAAATGAACTTGAGCCCTGGTAATGACCTGGAATGACCCTTTGGTGGTTGAGTTCAACTCTTGGAGGGAAATGCCAAACACCATTTATTCGGTATCTGATACAATCTTGTAATAACTCAATAGGCTTTTTTTCTGAGTGAAGCCAAGAGAATTTTTCTAGTCCTGCCTAAAGGGAAAAGAATTGGCATTGCAATACCCCGGCCAAAATAAGAAATTGAAAAGGATTTAAATATTACCTTAATTTTCTGAGAGCACTTTTAATATGCTTTGTTGATCCTAAACCCATCCGAGTGACTACTTTCATAATTTCGTAATTCAAAATTTGGTTTTCTAGTCGCTAAAAGAAGCCAAAGTCAAAAGAAGAGCTGTCTTCTGTGGTTTTGCTGTGCGCTGTATAAAATAATTGACTGTCTGCTGAAAAACTGTCTTGTCATATTTTGTAATAAAATAATATTTTTTGTGCATAACTTGACCTGTCCTAGTGAGTTATGCTGCTCATTGTTTCATAGTAACAATTTCCAATGGGATTTTAATAATACTCTTGCTTTACCATCTTGCACGACGTGAGCTGTTACATTCAATTTGTGAGGAAAATATTCAGGTATAAAACTGGATAGTCTGTATCCCTTTAGAATCAAAAGTCACTTTGCCAAAATATTTTAACACATGAAATTGCTTCTTAAGAGATGTTTGCTATGATAAAACGACAGAAAACTACATTTCCATTATAATTATAACTGACTAGTGGTGCTAAGTTTTTATAATTTAAAGGTATTCTCAAATCTGACAGCTCTTCCATGTTGAATTATGCATTTCTGGCTCTTAAATAGTTCTGCTGGCATGAGACAGCTGAGATGAAGTTGTCTTTCTAAAATAATTGCTCCATGGAGCATCCATTATACCTTCAGAAAAAATGTATTACTTGACTTCTACAAATTATAGACTAGCCTATAATGGGTATTTTTGACAGCTATTAGCTTTTTAAAAAAAAACTTGAACAGTAAAATGAGTATTGATATCACTCTGCCGTGTCTTGCATGTTAATACCAACCTTTTCTGTGCTCCTTTTCTAAAGCATGATGTAATCATTAATTACAATAATATTGATGTAATTGCACTCATCCTGAGCTCCCTCCTGTAATAGCAACGTGTGATTTTTTTTTTTTACAGTTGTACTCAATCCATATTCCCTGTTCTTGGAAAAAGAAAAAAAAAAAAAAACCTTAAGCAGAAAATCCTGTGCTGTGTTTTGACATCATCACGGCTCAGGATGAAAATATCTGGGAGCTGAGTGGAGAATTGGACCTTTCACGTGTGTTATTGTGGTGTGGCTCTTGGGACTAATCCCAGAGACCCCACCTTCTAAAGGCATGCGAGTAAAGGCATGACAAGATGTTCTGGTGTCCGAACCTCCTTTTTTTGGATGTTCAAACACCTCCAACAGATATTTCTGCCTGCAGCATCCACCTGAGCTCGTGTGTTTACCCCTTCATGGTGGATTTGCAATTTCAGATCCAGCTGCAGTGACTCATCAGTTTGCAGCAAGTAGATGCTGGCAGCTCCCAAAATGTTAAAAAAGGAGTTCCTGGGGCAGGAGGGACAGAAAAACCCACTGAACCTACCCAATAACATGAATTTTCTATATTAAGTATATATTGTTCATATTTTATCTTGTACCTAGGAAGTGATGTAGCTAAACCATAATAACAGAATTGTATGAAAAATAGATGAACAGACTGTCATAATTCCAGCTGAATATATTCATTTACAGCGGTGTTAACCACCAAAATAAGGGATTGCCCAAGATTTTCATCACTCTGGGCATTGCACATCAGACCCATGGGGTGGAACAGCCAGGCTGGGGTTGATCCAAATTTCTGTTTCTTTGTACATTTGGTGCTTGAGTGAGAAGTGTGTGTCTGGGAGGCTCCAGCGTCTGTTGGTGTGGGGAGAGAGGAGGGAGCAGAAGGTATGGCTGGGAGGATTATTCCTGCCCTAGGATGATTCTGACAGAGGCTGGATGCTGCTACCAAGTGTTGGGCTCTGCTGAGCCCTTTCCTGTGCTCCTGCAGCTTCCTGGAAAAGGCTTTCCTGGGTAAGAGAAACTTGGAGCAAAGGGTGAAATCAGATTAATCAAGCTGCTGTGTGAATCAAAGAGAAATTCACTACTGGGTTCGATTTTTCCTGTGTGCTGAGAACATTTCACTTCCTTAAAAATCACAGTCGTGTTGGTAAGGAAAACAAGAGAGGTGAGCATGTGTAACTTTAGTTCCAGTGGAGCACTGGGACAGCTGAACAGGAATGAAAGATAAACTCGTGGTTGGACCTGCAGCTCCTTCCAGTGTCCTTTGGTTTGTTGTCACCACGTCAAGTGTCCAGATCAGCTCATGAAGAGCAGTAACAAAAAAAAGGACCAGACTTTCTTTTCCAAGTCAATATTTCCCGTCTCCCCAAGTCATGGCCATGCCACACATTCTGAAATAAAGTGAATGCCCTAATCAGAAACACTGACAACTGTAGAAGTGCCCAGTGGTGATGGAGCAAACTCCAGGAATTCCATTATAATCTCACCAAATGGATGGAACGGTGCTGCAATCAGTGTAACACAAACGGTATTTAGAAGCACTACAATTATTACATAATACATCATGCAGACCCTCTAGAGATGGTATTACCAGAGATTATGGGCTACTTTGGAAAGCCATTAAGGACCTATTAGTTGCCCAACTGGTCCATCCATAACTTTCAGTAATGTCCTCTCTGGAGCATTATTTTCTTATCATATGATATCTGTAGTAGGGGAACTTAAGCCTTCAACTCAGGACTGCTGAAAGAAAAAGTAGCTTTGACATCTTGGCTATTTTATAATTAATATCTTTATTATACTTTTGACCCAAGTTTTACAATTATTGGGGGAATAAATCAATATAACTGCTGAGATTTATATCTTTTGTTGTTTGTTTTGCTTTTTCCTCCTCACTCTCCATTAGGTAATTTCTGAAGTAAAAAACAACATATGTATTCCCATGTTAATGGAAATCTGCTGGGCTAAATATGAAATAGATAACAAGTTCAGAATTTGGCACAGGTTTGTGAACTGGAACAAAAAATTGGCGTAGAATCATAAAACCCCTCTGTTGGTGAGTTTCCTTCCAGCAGGAATGGTTGAAAGGTTATCACCTCTTTGAACACATAATGCAGAAAACTTGATTACAAATTTGGGAAAAGAAATGTTATTGTTTTAGAGCCATGAGCCAGTATCCTGTTATGTGAGGGGCTGCAGAAGAGCAGTTGAATAAATGGTGACTGCTGCAGCTTTTAAAACAATCCAGACTTTTTAAAATTTAAGCTCATTAGAAATTATATAAAACTGTCAGAATTTGCACCTATAAAGCAATACTCTTCATCATTTGTGGTATTTGTGAAGAGATTTTGGGCAACCTGATCTTTTGATAGATCAGAAGTCTCTCGATTCTTGTCCCATTCTCGTATCTAAGCATGAGAAATTTTGGATCCAGTTGTGAGAGTTTCTGCAGTGGTTCAGGTGACATCTTAAATGCTGTGACGTGGATCTGATTTCACTTCTAGTCATTTACCCAATGTCTGATTCCATTTTGAATATGTGGAGCAAATGTTGTTTTCTACTCCTTGTACAGCAAATTTGTGTAGCATGACGTTCACTAAGTAGTCCTGTGAAGAAATTCTTTTTACTGCAGTGCAAGAAAAAGCCATTTTCTCAAAAGTTTATAAAACAATTGAAATAAGAACCTGGAAAATGAGTTATTGGAAAGCTTGCACTGTTGCTAATACATATAGAAATGATGATATTATCGTCTGTATCCTGGTGCAATGGGTGCAGAATGTCGGCACAGTATGTGGAATTGAGGAATAGCTGAGGATATAAGTGCATTCATAAATAAATTGTTATACTTTGCTGATTTAAAATAACAGAGAATCATTAGAGTTATTATAGTTTTGAATATTATATCTAATTTTGCATCTAGTTTGCAAAAGAATAAATGGCTGCATACAGTGAAAATCAGTGAAGGTCCAGGACCATGAGCTTTTCCAAGCACAAAATAATAATTTTAGGAGTGGTATTAAACGCCATTAATGAGGAAAATGTACAGATTTTAAAGTTTGCTTTATTCTTTAACGTAGATGTAAAATCAAGGTTGTTCTAGACCAAATGGGCTGTCAAATCCTTTAATCCTGAGATAGTAGAGTGTACTTTGTGTGTGAGTCTGAGCTTTTCCCTGGCCTGCACAGCATCTCCGAGGTAGTGTGTGGCATGCAGCCTGTCACCATTTTATTACCCCCCAAAAAATAATCAAGAAACGTCTGATTAAGTCAGGGAAAAGTTACTGCATTATTAAAGTGGGTGAATCTTTTTTTTTTTTCCTATCCTATGGTTTGTCAAATTTATAAAATATTATATTTCTCCTCAGCTCGAGTTACATACTGTGTAGCTCAGAGATAATCCCTATGGTCTTGGCATATGTTACTTAATTGTCTCAGAAGGAAATACCATAAATACCATGCTGTCATCTCCCATGGGCATTTGCTCATCTGTCACAGTGGGAGCTCCAGACTGGGTGAGGTGCTCTAAGACATTTCTTAAACTATGTAAATCACAGCCATTTCTCCTTCCTACTTCCCAAATGGTCAATTATGTATAAACATGTGTTAATAAAAATTTGCTTCTTTTGCCTCCGAGGTACACACCCAGAACGCTGAGTATGATAAACCAGAAAATGCCATTATTATGTGATTCAACCTATGACATAAATTACTGCTTTAAAATGCCAGCATAGATAGGGAAGTCTGGGCCCAAAGTAGGAGCAAAACAAAACCATCAATAAAAGTCATTAAAGAAACAGGAGAAGGTTTCTCTCTCTCTTTTAAGGAAAGTGGTTTGTATCTACCTATGGAGAGAAAAGCAATTAGAAGACGATGCTGAAAGTGTGCTAAAGGCTATTTAACACATTTGCTGCTTAATGACCTCTGCACAGGTTCTGCTGCCATATGAGAGACAAAACAGCCCAAGCCAAAGGGATGAAGTGGCAATTGATACAAACAGATAACGAAGACAGGTAAAAAGGTGCCTTGTGCTTTGCTGTGTCAGTGAATAACCAGGGAACCCCACGAGGTGGAAAGAAAACACCTTATATTGCAATAATCCATGTTTTTGATGTGGTTTTAGCCTTCACACAACCCCATGTCCAGCATCTCTTATTTACCAGACACTTATCTCCCTCTCTAAATCACTCCTGGGCTGTGCTTGCACAGGTCATCATGGGCACTTTGAGACAGAATCTCTGCTTGAATTTGCACTCATTCATATTTAGTACATAGCCAGTCAATAAGGTATTAAAACTGATACCACGTTATTGATTTATGTTCCTTAAATATCTTAATGGTGAAACCTTTCTGATGTGCTGAGAAATTGGATTGGCCACATGTGCTGCTGCTCTAGCCATGGGGAGTCTGGAAAAAAATGTTGGGTCAATTTATGGACAATTTCATGTTATTACTTTTTTTCCCTGAGATAAATCAGACTTGAGAAACAGGTGTGTGTAAGCCAAGTATCTCCAGAGCAGCTCATCAAGACACAATTTCAGAGGAAAGGTGAGGAAGATATCTCATAGAAATAGCGCAAAACTTGGTCTGAAAATCACTTAGAAGAACTGAGGTTGAGTCATTTGTAGGAAAACCGGGGCGGTGAAATTTCTCTGTGTGAAGAGAGACTTTCCGTAGTTTTTGTTAAAAATAGGTTTGAGCTCTAAAGTGCTGGTCTGAAAGTGGCGGCCAGAGCATCACAGCAGGGAGAGATGGAGTAAGGACGTGTCACTACCTTGGAATTGACTCCTTTTTCCAAACCCCCAGTGCAAATCTGATAGCCTGAACATGAAGGAAATCCTCTTTCTTCCCATTCCCAAACAACAGCAGCTCCACTCTGAATTCAGGCTTCTCTGTTGGGGTTGCTCTCTTTTACCCGAGCCCTTAGAAAACTTCCACGATGCAAATGAGTTTTCTTACCAGAGTGCTTTCATTTGGAAGGTTGGGGAGGGGGGGGGATTGGAAGCGAAGTAATTTAATTTTTTAGTTCCCATTCATGTTTCATGGCTTAACAAGCATCGATGTGTTATTCTTTATTTTGTGGTAAGAGGTCTATGAGAAAAAGTAAAAAGGATAACTAGCTGGAATGGTTGGAGGTTTTTTTTATGTTATGGTTTTTTGGTCATACAGGGTCAAATAGTATGAATTATGAGGAGTTTTTAGGTTTCTCCTTAAAAAAAAAGCTCATTGTAAGACGAGGCGTTTGACTTTATTACCATTCATCAAAACTGGCTTTTGGCAGCATTTTATCACCACCAAACTGATTGGCATATAAAAAACCCAATACATGTGCAGTTGTGTGAAGCAGGGAGGGAAATGGGATGGGAAGGTCTCTTACATCACTCGAGCAAGTTTTTTTGTTTTATTTTCCAACCAAATAAAACCGTAGCGGCGCCATTCAGGTTTCTGTAGCTGAAGGCCATCGTAAACCCCTGTTTTCATGGGGTTGCAGATCGTTACTGAGCCATTAAAAGCTAAACTACCTTTAAAACTGGTGTTTTGTGGAGGGCTCAGCTTGGGAAGGGGAATGTGCCGGCACATTCTTAAATTAGGAAAGATATTTGTCAGTTAAGAAGGTCAAGCAGCTAATATTTACTTACACTGCTCAATTTTAAGGCCATTGCCTCTTAGTGTTCAAGCCTCTTTATACGAGGAGTTTTTTAAAGCATCCATTTGTCTTTTTTGTTCCCCAAATCTAGTTTTGTGGGCAGACATTAACTTAATAGTGAGATTTATTATGTCCTGATTGCACGCAGACATGAGCCGATGCACAATTTTATATACTTGGAACGGTACCAGGGGTGGAGGAAAGCTCCTTCCATCCCTGCTGCTTGTGTGGGGCTGGAAAAGGAAGTGCCCAGCACCTTTCACTCCATGATGCACCACTAATATCAGCCATTGCAACTGCTCTTATAATTAAGATAATAATGAGTGGCCACAATTTTATTGCAAATCCATGATTTGGTTTTCTCAAGTGACTGCAGAGAGCAGAGAGAGGATCCTGCTGTTCTTTAATGCTGTTTTCCAAACATCTCTGAATGTGGAACTTTTTTCTCCATCATTTTATAGGATTTCATAAAATCTCCTTCTATAACCTACGCAATTACGAGCCCTTCCAATGCAGTTGGTGCTGTAGTGCAAGCAACATCTTTTCTTGTGAAGCAGGTGAGGTGTCATATTTACTGTGGGAGGAGCAAACATCTTGAGAATTGTATTGTGTCACAGTGATGGGAAATTATTAAACTGGATCGTTTGAACACAACATTTTCCACATGTGTTCCATGTAGAAAAGCCCACATAAATTTAATTTTCCATTTCAGTCATCTGCCCTATCTTCTCCAATGAGAAACTTTTATTCTACCTTTCAGTGGTATTATTCATGTCCTTGCACTTTAAATTGCAGAATTAAATCACCTGAACACATCAAAATGAACAAAAATAAGGGTGGTGGTGTGAAAAAGGCCCTCTGATCTGGGTATCTGATTATGGGATGGTCATTCCTTAATCGTGGATGCAAGTTGCATCAGCTGCTCTGTGACCTTCAAAGCCTGATTACTCTCAGGTAATATTGTGCACCTGGGTTTTAAAATGAAAGTATAAACTGTGTCCTTGTGATTGGAGAGGAAAAGTGTTACTCTCCCACGGTTGCTAATTTAAGTCCAGCTTAAATGTCTGATGAACCACATGTAAACATGAATTTTAGACATTCTTTATTGTACTGTGCTGCTATAAGAAAAAAAGATTAGAAAAAAGTGGAGGATAGGTGGGAAGAGAAAAAGCAGGGGGTATTTAAAGTCAGTCTGAGGTGAGACTGGTGCATGTCTGAAAAGGTGAGAGGGTGAAACAAGCAGGAGGACACAGCAGAGGACGGAAGGATGTGCTGGAAGCTCAGTCTTGCTTTGCTGTAAATTGTGGGATAAGTGGAATTGCATGTGAAGAGCCTACAAAACTCTTACTGCTGGACATTTTGCTGTGGGGCCAAAACAGCACAAGGTCCCTCCCTTCAAAGGCTCCTTGGAAAACTTTAAAACCTCCTCAGCTTGGTGTAAATAAAGAGTAAAGCCCAGAAATGGGACGATTTCAATTTTATGCTTTTTAAAACTCGACCTCAGGGCTTATTTCAGAGCCTGATTCCTGCAGCTGAAGCGTTGGGTGTAGCAGAGCGTGGTTTGGGGCTGTGGGACTTTGCCATGGGAGGTTAAAGTTGGTTGGGATGGAGCAGGAGAGCTGGGAAGTGGGAATGTGAGTGGAGCCCAGCACAGGCTGCAGCACACGTGGAAGGAGCGTTCCGGCTGTAAAATGCACAAAAGCTCCATTTCTCCCCATTTCTCTCCACGTTTCTGCTGCTGAGGTGAATTTGCAATTGTCACGCGTAACTGGCGGGATGAGGCAGGATTGTGTTGAATTTTAAAAGAAAAATATTTATTTTCAAGTACTTTTCTTTCACATTTCTTGCCTTACAGATATGGTAGGTCAGTTTGCAGCTGTAAAAAGGCAGAATTTAGCACTCGGTGGAGCTGTCAACATTAGCAAGGTACTCGGGATGCTCGAGGGGCAGGGGAGAGATGAAATGCCCTTTGTGGAGCTCTACCTGACTAGTAAATATTGTTTATTGTGTGGCTTTGTCCAGCAGCTACTTATTGCTCCTAAATAACCTCACAAGTGCACCATTTTGAGAGAGAAATCAGCTTGCCCAGCTCAGAAAGCTGAATGTATATCTTATATACACACACACACACATATATATACATAGATATTTTAATTTTTTTCCCTGCTAAAGCCCCTATAGAAGTACATTAATACACTTGAAGAATACTAAAAATGCACCACATTTTCAGAGTAGCTCTCTCATTATTCCAGGATGAGTTAGCCTATCCGAATTAGATATACATTAGCAAAGGGATTTGGGTAGACATGTCTATATGGATTAAACAGAGCTGCACTTTGCTTTCCTGAGGGGTTTTTTTTTCCCTTTTTTTTCTTTTCCCCCTCTTCTTCCCTCCTCTCCTCAATCATAATGAGAGGTGATTGCATTTATTTGGGCAAAATCCAAGCTGAACCCAGCAGAGGATATTTTCAGAGTTATCCTTTTTAGATATTTGCCATATCAACCAAGATCTGTTTTTAGGCCCAGTTATTTAAGGCTGCCTTAAAGACTAATGAAATAGAGTGTGATGGATGTTACCCCGTTCCAGGGACTTTAAAGTGAGTTACTTTCAGAAATAGAGAAAAAAACCCAACCCTATAATCTTCAAGCCCTGCTTTGGTCCTACTTTTCCAGATCATACGTTTATTTTCAGCAGGAAGATGCTCTGTGTAATGGATATGTTAATCTTCAAAAAAAAAAAAAAAGAGTTGGTTCTGAATTTTCCTAACTAAGGAGAGATTTGTAATCGAAGAGGCAGGCTGGAAAGGCACTTTAAAAATGCTGCTATTTTTTTTTTTTACCTCTTGGAAAGGTAAGATTTTCCAAGTGCCCAAGTGAATTAGGAGCAGAAGTGGGAATCCTCCCCCAGTTTGTGCCTTTTGAGATGTGACATATGGTATTATTCTCATTTTGTCACTGTCTTCTTTGCAAAGCCAGATATATTCAGGCTTTGAAACCTGGAATCCTGCTTGGTGTACACTGGAGAATGTAAATTTTTTTGAAAGTAATTATTAGTTTTACAACGTGGTATATTTAAGAATATAGCCTGAGATCAATTTCTCAATTTTTAGATCATTTCTGTGTTATAGTTTTAGGATGACCCACATATATTTGGGAGATTTGTTTATAGATAACACTGTGCAGTTATTTTAGCAAAATTCCCTGAAAGTAATAAGTTATTAGAAGTGACACTCCTTAAAAAAAAGATTCTGTGATCTTAAATCTTTAAATTACGATATAATACACTTTAATTTTTTTGGCTTACACACTTAGATACACAAATCCAGTATTTCTTTGCAAGATTATCGTCCTTCTTTCTTTAAGCTGTGCTTTCATTTTTATGTTCCTATTTCCTTATTATAGAAAAGCAGTTTGGGTTGGTTTTTTTAATTTAAAAATACAGCACATGTTTAAAATTGAGTGAGTGCAGTGGTTTCAAGGATCTTTTTTAGTATCTCGTTTGTATTTCAGTGACTTGACAATTGCTCTGTCTCTTCTGTTCGAGTGCAAGCGTTACCTATCAGGCAGAAACATCTTCATGTAATGCACCAAAAATATAATGGAATGATTGCTAACTTTGCAGAGCGTAAAGTAAATAAGGATGACACTGGAAAGGCCTAATTTACACCTGAAGAGGGCCTAAAAATGAAGAAAAAAAAAATGATGTCAGTTCTGGGTTTTCAGTTCAGCTGCATATTCATAAAGAGGAAATGCTGCTCAAATGAGGTTTAAGGATGTGACTTGAAAGGTCATGAAATTCAGATTTACATCTAAAATTCATCGTGTTGTTCCTCGCTGTAGCAGCGATCTTGTAACAAGGAGGGATGTTACTCACAGGGCTGCGTCTCCGGTCGCTCTGGAGAATAAACCCAAGTGGAATTCCTTTGGAGAACCATTTTATCAAATTGTTACAACTCCTCAGCCTGCCACCAAATTCAGGCTGCATTTACGTGAGCTTCTTAAATGGCAATTTTTTATTAGCAATTTGTGCAATATAAATGTCTCTAGTTTAAAACACCATTTCCATATTTTCCTCCTGAGTTAAGAGACCTGAAATTAAATGTTGTTTCTTCCTCACAGCCCCAAAACTTCATGAACTACACTGGAGGAACAAAATGATATTTTAGCAAGAAAACCGCGGAGCGCATTAAAAATTGCTCTTTAGGATGAATTTGAGTCATGTCTTAAATTTTGAGTGCCTTTTTACACAAGGCAGAGCATTGTGCAGGTGAGGAGAAATGGAGGAGGGTCTCGTTCTGTGCTGGGGAGCTACGAGGATTTTCCCAGCTTCAGGGAAGTTGGTGCAACATCAGGAGGGACGGGAATATCAGCATTCAGGGACTCGCTTGTCTTTTTCTCAGGCAGGCAGGGTGCTGAGGAGGAGCTGCTTTCTCCACGTCCTCCATATGTCCGTCTGTGAGTTTGGTGAAAATTTGATTCCGAGTATGAAAACTTTCCAGGTTTATTCCCATGTAAAGTTTTGATTTCGACGGCTTGGCATTTTCAGTCGCTTTGCTGGAAAAATCTTTATGCACTTAACGCAAAAAGAATGAAAACAGTGATGCAGAGACTGATTCATTTAATACCTTTTTTTCTCTCTCTTTTTTTCACATGCAAGGAGCCTTATTTGATGAAATTCAGCCCACAGTGTTCAAGAAACTGTCTGCATTTTTTAACTATTTTTGTCTGTCGCTGGAAGAGTCATGGTGGGTGATGCAAGTGCAAAGTCAGTGCAGATTCTGCCATGGAAAAGGAGAGAAAAGAGACAAAAATATAAATAAAATCTCAATTGCAGAAATGAAATACTTAGTTGCAAAAGAGGAATTGTCTACCTGGACAACAGTCTAGAAAAATTAACTACTTTAGACTTCCTGTTTCTGAAGTATCTGAGCAATTCAAATTTATTTTCTGCTTCAGATTTTCTGTGCTGAGTCCTGAGCACAAATTTCCATGAATTTGAGATAGAATCGTAGAATCATTAAGTTTGGAAAAGACCCTTTGTCGAGTCCAACCATTAACCTAAACATGCACCTCTGTTTCCAAACAAAAATCTTCTGGTAGAGAAAGCCACTAAGCCCACCAATCAAATATTCAAAATTCTCATCATGATCTCAGTCCTCATAGTTATAATTAATCTTTCCTCATTAAACACTTTTATCGACACTTTCTCAAGCAGCTCCACACCCCTATGTGCCACCAAATACTCTTACGTCTACCTTAATGTTTTTTATGTCTTAAAAAAATCTAAAAAAGAATTCAAATGAGATATTTAGGGATAAACTTTGGGACACTGCAATAGGGGGTGTTGTCTTTGCCATGCTATAACTTCTTTATTCTGAATTCCAACTCTTTCTCTTCCCAACAGATTTACCTCTTGTCAGTCTAAACTAAATATTCCTTTAGCAGCGGCCTCAAGAGGCAGTTTTTGGTTTGCAGTGCATTGATTTCAGCCTTCTGGCTGTAACCAATTTATTTCTGGTTGCATGTACTTCTTGTGTTCAAATATTGGGTGTAGATTGCCTCAGTTAGCAGCCTTTGTCAAGAAATACTCCATAAAGTAATGTTAATCATTATTCTGCCTTCGTTTCGCCACACATTTAATTTACAATAGATTACTGCAATGACTTCATTGCAGGTATTTAGAGTAGATTAGTAAATTCATTTGTGCTGATTGAGGCCGCATTGATTTGTGATGATTGGTTCCTTGGAATATACGTCTGACCTGAAAAAGTAGAACCGTGCCAGGGCTGTCTTCCTGTTATAATTGTATGGGCTTCTTCATTGGGTTATGTGGACATTATTGCAATTGAGCTAAAATAGGTCTGTTTTTCACTGTGCACAGTTTAGTCATGCATCAATACATTTTTAATTAAAAGTGTATGACAGGTACAATGGTAGAGTACTCCAAATAATTTTCTAAAGCAGGCCGTTCCCTCAAAGACAAGTAATCAGAATCTGTCTCAGTTCATGAGGGGATGTATGATTTTTATTAAGACATATGATGAAGCATCCAAAAACTTTATGCTAAATTGTCAGATTTTGGTTGTAAGCATCGTACTGTGAATATTTCAAGTTTATAACAGCAAAGTGAGGCATTCTTCTTGACAGGAGGAGAGGAAGAGCTCCCTGGACAACTTGAGTAGCTCATTTTGTAGTAACAGCCAACATTTGGAACACCTGGCTGGCTGCACGTCAGGGATGGAACCACAGCAGATGGATCCAGTGATGGCATCAGGAGATCTGCTCCCAGGGTCACTGGGACAGCACTGGGAAAGGGATTGTTATTTCTCCTCCATTTCCTTACCTAACACCATCTAAGGAACTGGAAGAGAAGGGTGTGTCATGCCAAAACATGAGGAATCATGAGAAGTTGAATCATGAGACCCACGAAGGGTGGGGCTGTCCCATCCCTGGAAGTGTCCAAGGCCAGGTTGGACGGGGCTTGGAGCACCCTGGGGTAGTGGAAAGTGACCCTGCCCATGGCAGGGGTGGAACTCAATGATATTTAAGGTTCCTTTCCAACCCAAACCACTCTGGGATTCTGTAACTCTTGTGGGGCAGATCGTGATCCACCTCAGTAACACAAAGAGCTGTTGGAGGATTTTCCCACTGAAATGACTTTAGGATGGTTTGATAAGGATGTAAAGGAGTTATGATAATAAAAAAGCTTTACCAGGCATTTGTCTTGCTCCGCCCTAAATACCAGGGCTGATGCTGGGACCTGGAAAGGCTGAGAGTCTTCATATAACAGGGAGTTGACAAAAGCTGAATGAGGTTCCAGAGTGTCCTGAGCTGTGTCAGCATGGCTGTAACACAGGAATAGGTTAAAAAAATTCTGATTCTGTGCCTGTGCATTCCCCTCGTCTCTGGGTTGTCATCACAGTGATGGTAGAAATCTGGTATAAAACAAAATGAAAGGCAAATATTGATTTTGAGGGTAGAGGACATAAAGAATTATATACATATGTCTATAAGCATAGAGAAATAAGATTTGGGCACCCAGAATTAAAAAAAAAAGGTAATTAAAGATGAAATATTTTCCCTTATTTTATTGAATGAATTTAAAAATCATCAAAAGCTTTTTTTTTAAGGCAAACCCAAAAATCTCTGTTCAGATTCATTGCTCTGACAAATGTGAAAAAAAAGGACAAAGCTGCCTATTTATCATTTCTCCTGTTAACATTTTCTACAGTTCCCTTTCACTATTTTGCCAGACATAGGCAAAATGATGAGTGGTGTTTCTGGGTCCTGATATTTGGGCAAATTATGATTCTGGTTGTGTGAGGGGTGTAGAAAAGCCACAGATACTCTCCCTGCCCACATAATATTTCTCTAGTTCTGAGTGTTTAATGAGAGCACCCTGAAGGAGTTTCCCTGATTCTGGTAGATTAAGGGTCGTCAGTTTTATTTCTACATGAATTTTAGCACGGTATCCTTATTCAGAACTTCCCAATTTTCCTTATTTCCTTTTTTTCCTCCATTTAACAACCAAAACATCTACAGGAATGTTACCACCACTTCCACTGGCTGCCAGAGGCAATTGGGGTTTCATCTGCTCTATGAACCAAAATAGATTTGGCCAGAAAAGGTGATGAGGTTGCCCTGTGTTTTACTATTTTTCCATCATGAAATATCAGGAATAAAATAATTCACAGCTGCTGCTGTTCATGTTCCAGGATAACACTGTGGCACTTTTCAGATAAATAAGTTGGTACCAATTTTGGAAGAGTTCAAGGTGAGGTTGGATGAGAGTCTGAGCAACATGGTCTGGTGGAAGATTCCCTGCCCGTGGCAGGGAGTTGGAATGAGATGAGCTTTAATGTCCCTTCAACCCAAACAATTCTATGATTCTCTGACTGGACTGTTCTAATTATCTTTCCTGTAGACGTTGTGGCCTGGAAGACCACAAGAAACACGACCAGCTGTGATTTGTAACTGCTTTAAAAAGCCTTCTCCTGGCTGTAATTATACCATGGTGAGTGAGGGAAGAGAATACAATATCCTTAAAAAATCACTTTCCACTTAGCTAAGTGTATAAACTCTATCACTCATTAATAGTAAATTAGTGGATGATTTTTGCAGGAAGTCATTAGAGTACACGCTTGAGGTTTTGGGTGGCAGACATTGCCATGCATGTCTGGATTGTTAAAAATTCTTTCATTCCCATAGCTCTCAAATCAGAGTTTCTCAAGTAGGTTCTTAAAAAGAAAAAAATTACAAATTAAACACTTTGAATCATGGCTTTTGCATTCTTGTTATTTATTTTCTCACAGAAATGGAAGGTAAAAAATCCCTGTAAGTTTAAATGAAATATTTGACTTTAATTGTTTTCCTTCAGTTTTCTGTATTAAAAATATTTCACTTTGAAACTATATTTTTTGTAAAGTATCAGCAATTATTTTAGTGATTTGCTTCCTAAATCATAGCTCAAATTTAATATAATTTTGTTTCCTATAGTTCAGACATAGGAAGTGCACAGTGAGATTCTTATCTGCTCTTAGTTGTGCCGTGGTAGTAACACCTGAAGTACGAAATATTTAGGTAGGCTATCCTCCCTCTTCTTCCTTTTTTCCCTGTACATCACATTGAAGATAACACGGAAAACTTGGATTCAGCTTCACTCTGCGTGTGCCCACCTGTACCCGCCACCTCGGAGCGCAAATAAACCCCCAAAACTCAGATCCGAATTTATCGGAGAATCCTCTCATCAGCTTGGAGAAATCATGCAACCTCCCCACGTCTCTGTGAGATGAAGATAACACATTATTCCTCTCCCTTTTTCTTGGTTTGACTGAAAATTTCTCAAGGCAGAGCTGCCCGGGCTGCGTCTGTGCAGAGAGCGTCGCGCAATGAATTGGAAGCTCGGCTCCGGGCACATCAGCATTACTACAATGCAGATTAATATATTTTTTCTCCCTCTTCCATTTCTTTAAAGAAGATACAATCTACCTCTGCTTGAGCTCTGCCTGAGGTATGAAATAAGTGTAAAAGTTCACATTCTTAGCAGCAAGATGTTTCTTAATTAGAGCTCCTCTTATCAGTCGACTTCTTTTAACCATTTAGATTTAAATTTAGTCAGGGTCTCCAATATGCCACATTCTTTTAATTTTCCCCCCCATTATTAGTGTATCTAAATTATGTGCATTTCTTTGTGGGTTGCTGTGCAATAATTCTTCCTCCTAACTAATAATGGCAAAGGGAAGATGGAAAGGTACATTCTGCTCCTGATGTGATGAATATTAATTTGGTGCAGAGCAAACAAGATCTGCACTTGCAGGAGAACTTTGCCCGTGACTTTCTGGAGTGGAGATAGATTTTCTACAGAAACCTCTAAACATGAAAGGACACCCCCCCACTCCTGCTCCCAGAGATCCAAGAAAACCCCTAATTAAATGAATTAGAATACAGGGGCTATAAAATTAAGTTTCTGTTCTGCCACAGCAGAGCTCCCAACCCCGGGGACATTGCGGAGCCAGTGATCAGAAGTATAAATGAACTCTGACTCTGATAACTTTGAGTCCTAACAGAGAAAGAACAGTGGAAAGTTTGCCAGAGAGGCCCCAGAGATAACAGAATTATACAATGTGCATATATAGCACAAAAAACTACAGCGATTGTCTCCTTCGGGATGACAGCTTCCACTCGGAATGTGACTTCAGTGAAATTTGCTGCAATTTGGAGACAAAAATAATGACTGCTGGCCAAAGCTGGACCCTTGCATCAAGGCTGCCTGGCCGGGGATTTGCAGGGATGCTGTTTGCAGGAGGCAGAAGCACATCAGAGCTGCTTTGTAGATATTGCTAAGCCCCTCAGTTCTCTCCGAACTAGGGGATTTGGAGCAGGGAATCCTTGGAATTGACACATTAATTTTCTCCTGCCCATGCCCTGTGCTCAAACTTCTGCTTGGGAAACACGGGGATCGTTGCCTTTCCTCCTCTTCGTGGGTCCAGGGTGTTCCTACTCTGACATGGAACAGGATATTATCTTTGGAAAAATAAAACAAACCAGAACCGACCGATTACAAAATGAAATAACTTCTTTAAATTTTGTCAAAGGGTTTTTCTGCGAAAGCTTTAGAGTTTTTTACAGATATTTAAATTATGTTAAAAACACAATGCATGTTAAAATATATCCCGAAATACATACAGGATTGCCTGTTCCTCAGCATCCCAGAAGTATTAAAAGGAAAGCAGCTCTTCTCTGACATTGAAAACTTTTTGGAGTCCATCTGCCAAGTTTAGGGGCAAATTTTCTCTTTGGATGTGCATCCTGAGCTGTGGTTGTGCTAACCTGGAGGGATAGAGCATGCACTGAAATCCAGAAGACTGTCTTTATTTCGAATGTTGTTCACAAAGCCCACGAAAAAACTGACATTCATCAAAAGCTACGGCTTGGCCATGCTGAACATTTGCTTTGTTGTAGGGGAGAGTGGTCACTAATCCTTGATTGTCTTCTGAATTATTTGAGGACTTAACTATAGTTAAAATGTGACCTGAAACCAATGCCTTTAAGGGAGATGAAATTGCTTCGCTGCCACAGAAATACCAGTACAAGTCAAGAAAATCAGTTGCTCTCTCTAATCTCCTTTCCTTTGGAAACTTTGCTAATGAGATCAATTCCAGAGACAGTTGCCTTGATCCACAGCGGTAAAAGTCCTTCTGTCGGCGGCTAAATAAAGCAGGATAACCTAAAGCTGTGCTCAGAATCGGGAGCGTAACGTGAGGTGAACAGACAACCTGGCTTGGCCGAGGCAATGCCGAGCCCTGAGCGTGTCAGATTTGGTTTGACTGTTAAAAATGGCCCCTAACTGTGCTTTTACCAGAGCATCCTTCCCTTCTGTCCTGCTGCAAACCAGAAGCCTCGGCCTTCATCAACGTGACGTGCAGCTCAGACGTGGGCCCGGCTGCTTTTGTAACTCAGGGGGAGGTAGGAGGGGAGAAAGCAGAGAAAAATATTCCTTTTGGCTCAATCTTTAGGGGCTCAGCTGAAAAATCAGATCTTTGGGCGTATTGAGGGCTAATTGTCCACTCAACACCTTTCCAGGAGCTGTACCATCAGCAAATATTTGTTTTAGAAATGAGACATTTTGTTCAAGGTAGAAAAAAGCAGAAAACCCTCCCGCAGAGAGACCCTCTCTTTTCCTAAGTTAAAACTAGGAGTGGGAATGTATTTTGGGGGGTTGGAATTAGGTGATCTCTGAGGTCTCTTTTAACCCACACCATGGAATGATTTTATTAATCCCTGGTAAACCAGAGGGAATGTGAGTCCTGGATTTTGCCCCTCACAAGTCTTCTAAGCTGTTGGAAGGAGCAAGATGTACAAGGAGAATAAGCAGGGATTATGAGTCTGGGCATCATTGCAGTGGCCAGTGCTTTTGTGGTTAGGTCAAATCTAAGGGATTCTAGAAAAGTGAAAAGCTGGGGCATCTTTTCCTTGGCAATTTTGCAGTGCAAGGAAGCAGAATTAAGGCTGTTGATCGTGTTTTTCTCTAATAGCAGGCCCTTTATAACAATAAAGGTAACTCAGCATAGATTTCATAAACAGGTTTTCAGATTAAGTGGGCAAAAGAATGTAAAGTCTTAATGATATCGTTCTTACCCACTTCTATCATATAATTCTGTGAAAAATTTTGGAATTTACTTACTCTGCATGTCTGCAATTCCAAGTGAAAAAGGTGGGTTTTTTTCTTTCTGAAGTTTTTTTCTCCTGTATCTCATTAATGAATTTTACCTCATTAGGAAATCCTTTAAAATGCTTGGATTGCTATCCTGAAGAATTAAGTCTTCCATTTATCGACAGAACACGTGCAGCTTTGGCACGAGGGGTGTAAATCCCCCTCTGCTTCCTGTCAATGGTTTTCTGTCTTGCTGGGGAGAAGCACATCTAGAGAGGCTTGCTCAGACTGTGCAGACACCCTGACTCTGACCTGACTCCTGAGGAGAGTCAGCAAGAAGGGGGAAAGAGGTTTCATGATCTCAAGAAATATATTTTCTTTGTTTTAATGGATTAGGGTACATTTCATAACCTTCTTTTTTTTTTCCCTTTATTGAATTCTTTTTTTTTTAAAGTTCTGTTGCATATTCTACAAACTCCTTGTAAGGTGAGAGTGCCAACATTTTTGAGGTGTTCCTTGATGGTCAAGAAGATCTAAACAGGAATAATTTATTCATTTTGGAGCTGGTCAAGCAGTAAAAGAGAACAGCTTGTGTCCTAGTCTTTGTAAAAGAGAAATACACCTAAACCCAAATTTAACGCAAACAAAAGCTCACACAGAATTTTGGGCCACATTCTCGGCCACTCTTAATTGTCAGTGGTGACTTCAAGCCTGTGAAGCTCTAAGGATGTAAATCCACTGAACATCAGTTTAAACTGCCTCTAACTCCAAGAACTCCAGGAGGATGCTCATGTGCACGGCTGAGATTAAGCCCCAGCTGATTCAAGCAGTTCTGGGGAATTTCTGCACCCCAGTGAATTAGTCACCAGTGCATTAGCAGAGGAAAGGAGCAGCTTTCCCAAGAAAACTCCCAAGAAAATTCACGCAGCTGAAACGGCCTCTCTGCTCTTCCCCATTTTTTGGTTTTGATCGTTGCTTTTCTACTCTAAACACAGAGCTCAGTGCTTTCCTCTCGTCTTCTTCGAAATCTGCATGAATTCTGATGAATGTTTGATTGGTAACTAATGCAGAAGATTTAGGGGGAAGAAATTACCTAATTAAGGCAAAAAAAGCTGGTTAAGGGGTAAAACTCGTGCTTCTTACACCAGGCTCTAGGATTTAGTCATTGCTTTAAACCACCTTTAAAATCAACATTTATTTGCACAGACCTTTGGGGACAAAGACTGCGTTGGCCTGATTTGTACTGAAACTTGGGAAAGCAAGCAGAGAGATTTGTGGAGGAAGTGCAGCAGCTGAGAACAGACTGAGACATTTTTTACACGTGGGGTCTGAGATCCTGGGATGTAAACTTTGCTCTCACTGAATTAAACTGCAGCAACCCCAGGCTCTGTTCTGTAACTCTGCACAAGGGTGCAAATGAGGTATTTGGTCACTGGGCCAAAGGACAGTTATTTTGTGCTAATAAAAGTTTATTGTATTGATCTGCAGGAGACAGCATCAATCCCCAAATTTTCAGGTCCTGAATGTTCTATATTTCTAACAATATTTCTAAATTTAAACATTTATGCTAGGAAAATAGCCATAAGCAGAACAGAGGATAATTGGCATCATATGAGTTAGTAAATTTGTTTGCTGATAATTGGAAAGACATTTATTATCAGTCCAGAGGTTCCATTTTGCTGTAAATTCAGGCCTATTTTGTTCCTGTCAGATATGAGCTCACGTATTATTACATGACAGGCCTTTGAGTAAAATGATACATTTTCCTCCAGATCAGGCTGTCTGGCCTCAGCAAGTTTATTCAGGCAGTGGAAATCCCTTATTAAATACATTTTTCAAAACTTCCTGCAATACTGTTTATTTATAGATTACAGGGGAGATAATCAGTGCTTTCCACTCATATTCGCTTAGTTCTTCCTAATGATACCTAGTCACACTCAGTCATGGTCATGCATACTCTGTTCCACTCACAGCAAATTCCATTCACAGTAAATTTGAATTCACACTTCATAGTCAATCATTTAACTCATTCACATCAGTCACACCGAATCAATACTCCCTCGCTCCCTTTTTTTTAATGCTCATTCCTTTCCTTTCACATTTGCTCCTAAACATCTGCAATCATCCTCGTTTGCTTGGTGTCTATCCTTGGAGCAAGAACGCAGCTGTCATTAGTGGTAAACCCTCCGTAGTTCAGAAATTAAGAGGGTTATTTAAGGGCCACACAAGCACTGGAGAATCACAGGTGCTGCTCAAATTTCTTGCTGAGGGCAACAAACCCGAGGTGATGTCGCGCTCCTTATTTTCGGGGTGGGAATCACACCCACGAGCGTGTCACCTCATTCCACACAGAGCAACCTCGTGTGTGAGGTGCATCCCTGAGCCTCAGGTTGGTTGTTTTGGTCGCCCTGGGGATGCACAACAATTCAGTGGAGTCGATGCTGCCTTTATTTATTTTTTTTTTTCCCCAATTTAATTTGATTCTAAACAAAGGTGAAATACTGTGGGAGCAGGATGGGAGGCTGAGGATGTTGCCGTGGTCAGAAATCATGGGAATGAGTCGTGTGGTGAGTAGAACAGGGTTTATTCAATAAATAGGGTTTTCTAGAATTTTATAGTTGCCAACTCTTTCGCCTCCATGGTACATCTGAAACCTGACTCAGGAGACAACGAACCCACACCCTGTTCAGATAGACTTGGTCCAGCGTCTCTGCTCTCAGAGAGCTGTTTCATGCAGGACTGAATGGGGGGCAAAAGGGATTGCAGAAATATTTGTGCCTTCTTTTCCTTCCAGATGGCATCAGGCAACTATTTTTCTGCGAAGGCTTTGATGTCAAAACGCTAAAGATACCTTAAAGCTCTAAATTTCCCATGGAGTATTGCAGCACGGAAGTCACCAGGAAGATATCCTCATTTCAAGGGCTGGGATGTGCAGGAATATTAATGCAGATGTTTTAACCAAGTATTGAGTTTACCGATGAGGAAGATATTAATTTTCTTTTATTTTTTTCTCCTTTATTTATGTCTATATCAATAATTGACAGCTGAAAAAAAACAGAGGTTGTATTTAACCCAAGGACACCACTCCATCCTCACTGAAAACTGGATCTTAGAATTTATGAGTCCACAAAAATTGTGATAAAGGGGGAAAAAAAGGGCAAGGAGGCTTTGAGGAAATTGCTGGAGCAGTACTGGTGGGCAAATCCTTGGTGTGCAAAGCCTCTCATGGCACTCCTGAGTGCTCCAAAAGGAGGAAAGACAAGCCAGCCTTACTCACAGCATATTGTGACTTCCAGGGCAAGGAAAAAGAAACTATTGCATTGAATTAATAGCCTCGTGTTTGGGGACAAAAGAGCACATCTCATGAGACGCAAAAGGATCGTATCTATCATCTTGAGATTGGCCTAGGAGGAGAGAAAGTACATTTGATAGACTATTATCCTAATTTCTGTCCTGAAAATCATGGGGTATGGACAGTGGAGCATCAGCTGTTACCTCGGAGCCGCAAACCTGAAGTAAAAGGCTGTAACTGGGCTCTTCTTTTCTTTTTTTTTTTTTCAATTCTGTTATTTATCCTTGAGAAAGAAAGAAAACAAGACAATGACATGCTCTGAGGAGTCACAACAATCAATAGCAGAAGCCAGCAGGGAAATGGGTCTGGATAGCTGAGGCCTGAAGGGAAGGAACACGATGCTTTCAGGACACTCAGTTTTTGGGGATGAGCAGCAGAGCTGGGGAGCATCAGACCCCTACATGGCACCAGGTGTGGGGGGCATGGCAGAGAGGTGCAGATGGCATTAAATTAACATTTTCAGGCAGGATAGGGCTGTAAAGTTAACAGTGGAGGGTCACTCTGTGTTTTCTGGTCTCTAGGGCAGCACCAGGGAGACTTTATGGCTCCTTTTTTACTCTCTTGTTACATTTGCACCCTGGCAATGACAACGAAATGAGAAAGGAAGAGCTGACCCATAAGCAAGAAGTAGTGGACAACTCCCATAACGTCTAGATCAATAATTCCTTTCACCCCAACCAAAAGATTCTTTTCACCCTCCAGTTTTGTTTTGTTTTAAGGTTTGGGGTTTTTTTTAGCCACACAGTCGTTAAACAAAGATTTCTGTGTCAATTAGTGGGGTGCCTTTGGACTTTGGTCCCTCAGTGTGTGCTTAGCAGATGTTCACAGAAAAGCAAAGTTTACCCAAACATTTCTGAGGTTGGAGTTTGTATATACAGCCTCTCTCTTTTCTTTCCAAAGGGTACCATATTAACAATTCTTTTCTCGCCAGTATAAATATTTTTCCTGCAATTAACTGCATAATGGTGCAACCCAGACCCTTGAAGAGGGTGTACTTATCCACTACAATTTGAGTCATCCCTTTACGGTAGCACCCACCCCTGATGTATTAGAAATCAACTCAATTTTTATTGAAAAAACATCTAAATATGGGAATAATTCCCTAACCTGTTTATTTTGAAAAGTGGTTTTCCTTCTAACAGCACGGCCGTGGCGAACATCTATTAGCTTTGCTTTACTTTGTTTTCCTTTCTTTTTTTTCTGAGTCATTCTTTGATTTTCAAAACATTTTGGTCATCCACAGACTCCAAGTCTCCTTCCAGGAGAAACACTGAAGAATCAAGTGCATCTCTCCTGCCTTTTAGAATTACCCTTCAGGGCAGTGCACACACAGAGTGACCCTGGCTTTTGACAAACCTTTGCTGAACAAAATGTAACAAGCCCTGTATATTTTGAGCAGCATTTTCTATTCTGACAGAGACAGCTCGGTAGCATTTGATGTCTGCTTGCTGGTCATAGATAATGGTGCATCTTGGGACCATTGTCATCCCTGTCAATAAGACGGCCTGGGGGGACGTTCAACAAAGCTACCTTTTGATTCACCGTTTTCCCTTCCTTCCCAAGACATTTGTAAGCCTGTGGTCAGCCAGGTCACTTTATTTCATCCTGATGTGCCTTGATAATAGCATCATGTCTGACAAAAAATTTTGACAGACCATCGATGTGTGTTTCTTTGGTTCCTGGCTTGTTTTCTATGCCTCCTCAATGTCAAACAGGCTTTGAAACCTACTGATTATGTTTGTTTGGACTGAATTTGACAAGATTCCTATTCTTTGAAGCAATTAAGCTCCTGAGGATGGATCTTGGGATTTGAGCTAATTTTTTTTGCAGCGCAGGAAGCAACCGGAGCATATCCCATGCTCTGGCTTTTTTTGTTGTTTCAAGGTTGTGCTTTCATTATACCTTTAGAATTACCTCAACCCAAAGGAAACTTTAAGCTTTAGAAGAAAATCAAAAGGAAACAAAACAAAAACGTGCAGCTTGAAATGAAAGGTTTTGCATATGTGTAAGTGTATTTTATCAGAAAATGGCAACTTTGGCAAGCTCAGGTGGTGAAATCTCTGCAGAATTTAACTCTTCTGAGGCCACAGGGGCTGTCCACTTGCAGAATAGATTTTAGGAGTTAATCTATGCTTATGAAGAGATGGCAAATGAAGTATTTTGCTCAACTGGCCACAGATAACAGCCCACAGCCTGGCTTGCTTATTGTTTAAATTATTTGCAGGCAATTCAGTGTTTTACAAATGGGAATTAGTAGCATTTTTAGTTTTATCAGTTAGCTAAATTGTTAAATGGCGTTGCTGGAGTTCAGCAAAGCATCTCCAGAGCTACACAACCATTTTTCTTTGGCAGTCACAGATGGAACTTTCCATCCTGCCCCTGTAGCAGCGGGCATGCAGCACAAACTCTTTTAATTGGGTGAGGGCTTTTCTTTCTTTCTTCGGCAAATAAAGAGGAATTTATCACAGTTCACGTAATACTAAAAAAGGCAAATGGTAATTTCCTGTTACAGAAAAGAAAAAAACCAAAAAGGCCTTTCCTTTCTGTGCTATGCTGTGTTTTAAGGTGTTTTTGTTGCCTTTAAATGTATTTAATTTGAAGTCTTTATCCTTGATCACTGCACAGTGGAAAGCACCTTCTGTTTTGTAAATAACCACTAGGAAAAAGTCACCTTTTTTTAGTATTTGACAACATTTAAAGCCAGATCCCACCTTATGAATGGAAATCTGGAGGTGCCTGGAAGTTTCTGAGAGTCTGACAGCAGCTGGGCAGGGATTTCTGCCTTCACATTGTGGAGAAGCTTCAGGAACACCATGACCGGTCCAAATCCATAGGGATAAGCAACCTTTGAAGCTCAGCTCTCCACTCTTTCTTGGGAATCATCGAGGAAAGGAAATAAATCTGAGGTTAAACACCAAAGACGGAGTGACCAGCTGCTATTCAGGGTGTACCCACACCTGCAGCACGCTCCTGTGTCCCCTCCCACCAACACCCATTCCCATCTTCCTGGGCTGCTCATCTTCCAGCACGGTTCTGCCTCTGGCCTCTACGACCAGTGGAGGCAAAATTCCGTGCCTCAGTTTCCCTGGAGATGGAAGCAGGATGTAAGTATTGATCTCCTTTTCAAAGGGGTTTGATATCTCTTGTTGAGAGCGATGCTGTGGGTTGGTACAATTGTAAACCAGACTATTTTCCTTTTTATTAGAATTTGTATTTAGTTTTAATGTTATGACTGAAATGACAGCCTCTCATTTTCATACATTTCTGCTTTCATTCCCAGTTATTATTTAGGTTATATTGCCTTCAAAACATGTTTTTATGGAGTTAGAATGGCTATAGATGAAAATGCAGCTAATAGGTACCTACTGCAAATTTATGCATTTTTCTTGCTCATAACCCATCAAAATTGCAAATTTTCCCAAGGAACTAATCTCCTTTTGCTTTTGGCCAGGATCTTCCCTTTCTCTCTCACATTCTGAGTCAGGACAACAATTTCTGTGCATGAAATGCCCCCAGAGCTGTGTCTGAAGGCCTCCAAAAAAGTACCAGAATGTAGAAGAATGGATTGGTTTTGTTTTCTTTTCCCTGGTAATTTTTTAGGAATGCAGTATTTCCGTGGAATTATTGCCTATGCTTTTCTGGCTTTCATATTCGGTGCCTTTCTGTCAGGCTATCTATAGTTCTTCAGGGCAGTATTGTCTAGTTATTCTTTCATATTAAATGATTGGGTTATTACTTTTACGTCTTTAGAATATTTCATTTTACTGATTTCTCCATATTAAAAAGATGATAAATTATAGCAGCTATTAAGGGCCCAATCCTGAATTCTTAATGTAGTAATTTCCATTAAAGTTCCCCCTGACATAGATTTATATGGAATCTGATAAATTTCTGCTTGGCAAATTCCTAGAGAAACTACAGAAACCTGAATTAAATTAGTCTGTTAAAATAATCAACACGAGCCCAATCTTGTCAAGTAAGGGAGAGATGAGTGTGTTCTGCTCGTTGCAGGACAGGAGTTAATGACTAATTATTAAGCACCAGGATGCAAAAGTGCAGTGGGATTTCCAGGCACATGAGGGATTTAGGACCAAACCCTATTTTTGCTTTAAGCCTTACTTGTCCGCAGGGTTTTTTCCTCACATTTCCAATCTATTTTCCCCTACGATGAGAAAAATGTAGAAAGATTAATTTCTCTATTAATGACAATTCTGGAATAGTGCAGGACACAGAATGGGCCCTTCTTGGACGGGGTTTGAGCACAGGATGTGTGGATCCCGTGGTGGTGCTGACTCACTTTGGGTCCCTTGAGAGGGACCTGGAGATCATCAACATTAAAATGAGGTTTTCCATGACTGATACAAGCCCTCATTTTGGCCTGCAAAGACGTCTTCCAGGAACATCAAAACCAACAATTCATTGCTCTTGCTTTTTGGAGCAAACCTTCCCAAGCCAACAAATGGAGGAACCTCCAGAATTTCGGTTTGAGGGAATTTTTTTCATATAATTAACAAATGAGTAAACTAATGAGCAAAATAATACCCTCCCACCCCTTCCTCCTTGAGATGCAATAATGGTGTGATGCCATTGAGGCAAAAATCCCTAATTTTTCTTCTAGATCCTTTCTTATGATATGGTGAATAGTTTTCTGAATGCCAATATCAACACAAAGTGCAGTCCTATCACTTTTCAAATGATTCAAATGCAACGCACAGGCCACAAATGCCAAAGCCTTTATTTCTGCCATAATCACGCCAGAAAAAAATACATTTTATTTTAGGTTCATTTAAATATATGTTGTCCTGCCACGTCGAGGATGGTTCTTGCTCTACATAACTTTCTAAGTAGCAAAACGTTGTTTTCAAATTTCTTCTTACAATTTTTTGATGACACAAAGTCTTTTAGCCATAATTTTGTATTTTAAATAACACTTCAATTAGTCCCCACTGGAAGATACATTAAATGATGTATGTAACAAAACAAAGCTTCTATCTGTATTTAGTAGGCTACTATAATATTTCTCCTTTTCAATACTATATTTTTATTACTTGGACCATCCTGTTTTTCAAGAATATGGTGATTTTCTGAAAACATCCCAGCAAACCAAATTCTATGTCCTTTGGACCTAAACCTGAGCAATTTTTGATCAGTTATCCTTATTCTGCCGCTCGATTTTAAGTGTTTTAAATTATGGAATTTCTCATTCTGTTCTGCCCTTTTTATTAACGTTTATTTCACAGGAAATTTTCAGATGCTTCATAATAAATTGGCCACTTAATACACATCCAGACAGAGCACAGGGGACAAACATGGATGAATTCAATACTTTCATGGGTAACAGTTTGCTGTAATTAATACTGGAAAACTAACAGGAAGACAGGAGATATTACTGTGCACCTTCCGTTTTAAAATAAATACTTTAGTTTTGAACATTTGAAAAAAAAACCCCAAAACAATTAATAAAATAAGTGCTGGTTTGGCCTAAACTGTATTTTTTTTACCCCATTTTGCCATTCTAACTGCTGAATTGAAGAACAAATTCTTTCCTGATCTCTAGATATGAGTGTTTCTTCCATTTCATGTTAAGTTTGCTTCAGAAGAAACAAAGCACAACGGTAGACTTACCAGTTTGTCAGTTTAATGAAGTACTTAATTGAACATAGGTTTCTTAGAAGGAGCTAAATTTCAAGAAGAAAGAAAAAGTCCCCTCTAGACTAATAATTGTCTATGGCAGGAAAACCCTTGGCAGTGGAAGCAGGGATTTATCTTGAGTTGGAATGAATTTTCTCTGTCAATTGGCATCTGAAAAAAATTCAGCAGGGAGAGTTAAGTGACTAAATAGTTCTCAAATGACTGAAACAAATGGATACTTTAATGAAAATCTTTTGAATGTCACTCAAAATTCAGTCCCTGGCGTGGTGGCTCAGATTTTATGATAGTGTACATATGTGGTGCTGGGTTGTTGCTTTTTCCTTTCAATCTAAGCTGAATTTGAGGTTTTGTTTCATAAAACTCTATCCCATATCTATTTGACTTACTTTGATCAGTTCCAAATGTTGACCATATTTTTGGTGTGTTTAGGAGGAACTTCATCGACTATTAGGTCTAAACCAAGGGTGGCTTTTTAATTATAATTTTAATTAATTAACAGCATCTCTGGGCTATGAAATATCCTTGAGCCTTCATGCATGGTTCAAGCGATCAGAATGAATTGGTTGAAATGTGGTTTTCAACCATCCTGGGCTTTTATAGGGTATTAGTTTTGGAAAAAAATGTGTACTCTATAGTTTACTTTGGCCTGACAGTGTTTATCCTGTATATTTGTAGAAATAAACAGGAAAACCCTTAAACACTAACAATCCTATTTGATTCTTGATGCTTCTTGGCAACTAATCACAACAACTCCTTGGTGAGGTCCTGCGTATGACATGTAAATATTTGACATAAAGGTAAAATATAGATATCTGAGCCCCTTATATATTTAATGATCCCAAACAATTTCTTGGACAATAGGCAAATAGCAAAATGTCACTTGTTTGGAAGAGAAGAGGAAAAAAAATCTGTGAACAAGCTGTTCCTTTCTTATGTTTGCAGTTATTTTTCTTGTAGTAGCTGTTACATGTTGTTAATTAATGTGAAGACTAAACCCACTTCATTTTAGTGCTACGTTTGTGCAGACATTTAGCAAGGCCAGGTGTACTTTTATTTCTGATTTTTTTTTTCAAGATGAAGGTTTCTCTGACAATTTCTGTGCTTTCTTTGCTGTCTTTCTCATCAGAGGCTCCGTCAGAAGCTCAGACCCCTCTTTTCACCATCATCAATTCCACCTCTTGTGATGTTGGGCAGTCCAGGTTCAAGCCCTCTTTCTGCTCTGTGTACTGAGAATATTGCCTAAAACCAGTTCTGATCATGACCTGCAGAATTTTCTACCATTCCTAATAATTTTGCTTTTATTTAAATAAATACATATTTTCTGTGCTCTCAGTAATTTCATACACCCATTGCCACACCCTAAGTCTGCCTTCCCAATAACACTTGATAATCTTACGAGTTTGCACTTTGAATAGAGATGGAAAAATTGGAAGATATTTTGTCTTTTCCCTGCCAGTAGAGAAAAATTCCTTGTATTCCATCTTCCTTAACCTTCTATGCCTCATATATTGCTCTCCCACTTTCCCCCTTTGCCTGACCTCGATCTTTACAGAATCACAGGATCATTTGGTTTGGAAAAGACCTCTGAGATCGTCAAGTCCAACCTTTGACTGATTACACCCTGTCAACCAGGTCGTGGTTCCCCCCACAGCTGCTCATGTACCTTTGGAAAATTTCTAATATTGATTGACTTGGAATGGGAAAGCTGTAACAGGCTTGTGGCCTGAATTATCCTCATATCCATGGATTATATTCTGCAGCTGTGGAAGTGCCTCACAATCTTCTGCTCATCCAGTGACTCGAAGCAGCAAATCCTCTCCTTGGTACCAGAATTCACAAGGATTTTCTTGTGCTTAAGAAACGTGTGGTTGTCCATGAAAAATTTGTTGGAAACTATTCCTCAGATGCTTAGTGGGAGTTATAAAAATGAGTGATAATAAGAGATCAAAACAAAACTTTCAACAGAGTGGAGTTTCTTAAGGAAAAACAAAGCAGTTGGAAGGAAAAGGCTGATGTGTTTGAAGCCACAGCTAATGCAATAAGAAAAAAAATAATTTAAAAAGTCTTTGAAATCATTGGTTTAGAACTGCATGAAGCTCAACAAAGAATTGCTAATATGGAGAGCAGGAAATGTTGGATAATTACATTGACGATCTAGAAAACAAGCTTAGAAATAGAGGCTTGTGTGCTGTTGAGGAGTGCTGAGGGATGAGAGATTGGGGACCGGGAATTTTCCCCACCCCTATTTTGTCTCCGGTTTTTATGCTGCATTTTGAAGATGTATGGAACATGTAAATCAGCTGTGGCTGCTGTTTGCTTTGAAATGCTGCACATTAGTTTCATTAAAGCTTTCAGAGAAGCCTCAGCCAGGAAGTCTTCCCCACAGAAATTTTGATTTGTATTATTTTTGGTGGCTTTATTTTTCCTTCCTAAAGGTTACTGCCACTGTTGGTTTAACGGTGTTTATGTGATCTTATAATAAGTGTTATCACTTTGTATAATTATTATGTGTGATTAATCCGGTTCACACTTGAAAGCTGTGGGTTTTTTTTTTTTTTTATTTTTCAGTTTTAACCAGAGGGTATGTCTTTAAGCCTTTGTGTTGTTCACTTATAATGATAGCTGACAAGAGTTATCATAAAGAGGGAGGAGGATGGAAACCGGAATAAATTGTCGGGTGAAGAAAGATTTCTGGGAATTTTTGTTTGGATTAGCATCTTCTATAGTAACTCTTGAGAAAAATGGTGGATGCAATGGATAGATCCCTGATAATTTGACATATTGCATGGATTTCTGTAGCAATCAGGTTATGCAAGAGTTTGGAAGAAAGTGCATTGTTCGAGTTTTTCAATGTTCTTTTGGAGAAATTCAACCTGTTTTAAACAGGATCCCTAAAAAAACCCCCAACTTTTTAACCTTTTTAACTTTTTAAATAGTGTGAATTGTTCCCAGCATGACAGACTAGGGGTTTATGATTGAAGGGTGTTTAGAACCTAAGATGGCAGGGGCTGGGAAAACAGAACTGCTAATTTTTTTAGGCTGAATGGATTTACACCTGGGTCTACTCTCCGTGGAGAACTTTGATCGTTTCATAATGCTCTCCTTTAAAAGTCATTATTATAGTACATTGGCTTTGCAAATTTTGTGAATTTTTGTTAGTGAGGATGGAATTTCTGTGTATTAATGAAATACCAGAAATCCCATTGTGACCAAAACCCCTCCAGAAGCAACAATGGTTGTGTGGACACATCAAATGGTTCTCAACCTTCACCAACAGATTTGAGTGCTTGAATTTGCCACAAGTAAGGCACTTTATAACAAATCCTCCCTTGCTTTCTGAGAGCTAAAATCCACCTGGTTTGCAATTCTGTGCTTTAACATTCAGTCTTTGGACTGAATTCATTCGGGAGTTGAGAATTTTTTTTGATTTCTGAAGCTGTAATTGCTGCAAATCTTAAAACTGGTATTTGTATTACTCGATATCATTGTAGAAAATTGTGTTTATTGTTATTTGCATCTGTACCACAAATGATTTGACTCTTTAGAACAATGAAGGAGCATGAGCACCCCAAATACAGCCCAGCTCCCAGACAAGCCAACAGTGAGAGAATGCCTTTGTAAACACGAATGTATTCTCATTTTAACTGACTAGAAATTGAAAGGAATTATAACATATACTTATGTAAGAATTATAACATATATTTATGAGAACAGTGATGCTGCTCTTTTATTTAAATGCATTTTTATGCCTTTTTAAATATATATAACACCTTCATATTGACTTCAGATGTCAAGCAATTCAGAATAACATTTACAAATTTAAAAGCTAGTTAAAATTCCCTAGACCTCTCCAGAGTTTCCATACTCCAGAAGCCTGAACTATTACAAAATGCATTAAGGGAGATATCTCCCACATTAATAAACAATCAATATTTCATATATAATTGTTTCATATGTAACTGGAGGTAAAAATAGCTAATCCCCACAACCAGATTAAACCAATTAACTTGGAGTGTGTGGTTTTCAAAAGGGCTCTGGAAATTGAAGCATGGGGCCAACAGTGTGATGAAGTGAGAGAGAAATATATTTGTATTTCCTCGAAGAAACATTGTTTTCAAAGTTGGTTATAATATTAAATATTACTTAGAGGCGAAAAAAGGTTTTAAGCAGGAGATTTAACAGAAGTGTGTGAAAAGTTTGGAGAAACTTTTTCTGGCACTTTTTAATGCCTTTTTAAAATATACATCAGTCCCATCACTGTCTGGCATTGATTTTATGAGTCCCTTTGTGGCTGTAGATTGTTCACTGCACTTTCAGACCAAATTCTGTCCTCTTTGAGCCAGGTTGGGAAGTGTGATTTGTGCAGAAAGGCTATCGAGTTCCTAATATCTGTAACATTTATGGTATCATCAAATTTAAATAATAAAATTGTTTCAACTCAGATAACATTTAGCATTGATTTATTGAGCTTAGCAACCGGACCAGCTCCTTAAGCCTGGGGTAAAGAAATGTAAGAAGAAGGGGAAGTACTAGGAACAAACATATTTCTATTTGAAGAAATTATTGCCTTCAATTATTGCAATCTATTCAATATGGAGAATTTCCCCATTTTTCACACAGACTCCAGTTTGCTATTCTCACAGGACAACAAAAAGATTAGCTAAAATCTGCAAAGAAATTTACAGTTTGGAACTGGAGTGTGTAACAGTCGCAGCACTTCAGTCTAATTATAGCAAAGTTTAGTCCATAATAGGGAGATCGTTAAATGAATGTTTGTAATGTTAAGTATTAGGAAGGCTGACCATCAAGAAGGTAAGGAATGGAGATCAGAGAATCCATAGAATCCCAGTAGGGTTTGGGATGGAAAGGACCTTAAAGCTCATCCCATTCCACCCCATGCCATGGGCAGGGACACCTTCCACTCAGATGGGGTGTCCACATCTTCTGGGCACCCTGTGCCAGGGCCTCATCACCCTCACAGCCAGGAATTCCTTCCCAATATCCCATCTCTCCCTGCCCTCTGGCAGTGGGAAGCCATTCCCTGTGTCCTCTCCCTCCATCCCTTGTCCCCAGTCCCTCTCCAGCTCTCCTGGAGCCCCTTTAGGCCCTGGAAGGGGCTCTGAGCTCTCCCTGGAGCCTTCTCTTCTCCAGGTGAGCATTCCCAGCTCTCCCAGCCTGGCTCCAGAGCAGAGGGGCTCCAGCCCCCAGACCATCTCTGTGGCCTCCTCTGGACTTGCTCCAGCAGGTCAACATCTTTCTTGTGTTGGGAAATGTTTAGTTTAATCTTCCCTGACCTTGCAGAGCTGCTGGAGAGCTCTTTTAATCAAACATGTGTGATCCATTTCCAGGCTTTAACTGCAACAATGCTGAGATTGTACCATTTGCTGACCCATGTGCCTGAGGAGTTGGTAAATCTTCAGTTCCTTGATAAAAGTTGTCAAATCCTATCTCATTTAGTTTTCATCCTGGACAGAGGATATAAGTTTCAAATCACAGCCTGTCTTATTAGTGGTTGACCGTAAAAACGAACTCTTTGTAAGCACTAACTTTTGTTATGCCAAGATCAAAACCACAAACACAGGTTGGGGTGATGTGAGTTGCTTCTCCCGTTGCCTATCAAGCAGAAACTAAATCCAGCAAAAACATTTCATGTGCTCCACAAGCGACTCGCTAATTCCAAATGATGCATCAATAACACAATCATGGCTGCCTTTTCTTAGAATTATGGTTATCTGTTTTGTACTCAAAATATGCACACGGAGCAATTTCATCCGTGAGAACTTGGGAAAATTATATTAATCATCATAACTGAGTACAGCTTCTTTCTCAGCATGAGTCATAAATATCTTTGAGCATTAAACCTCTTTACAATAACATTAATTTAATCTATAAGAGGACACTGCGTGCAATAAATTCCATTTACAAATCTGAGTGGGCAAGAGAGAGAAAGCTGCAGCTTATTTTTTAATTTATTTTTTTTATATATTGGAGATCGGGAAACAATGCCCCAAAAGAAGTTTCCCTCAGCCTGAAATGCATAGGACTAGGAAGGAAAACAGAGCTTCCTGATTGATTTGCCTCTGTGCTATTGCTTAGTTTGCTGCCAGTCAGAAGCTTATATAGCTTAAAAGATTGTTATTGATTGTTCAATTTGGTGTTCATATATTTAAATTTTATTCAGGTTAGAGTGATGTTGAAAATTGGGGTCCACATGCTAGATTGCCAGCACAGTGGTTGACAACACAAACGTTAAAATACAATAATCCTTGTAGTATAAAATGGCCATTGACAGTCTAATTTCCATTTTGTGGTTTATGGCCTCTACTGAATATCTGATAATGTAATTATGCTTCAGTAAAGAATGAATCCTCTCTGGTAAACTGAGCTGTGTATGCAATGCCAATGTGAATTAAATAAAGTGACATCAAAGCTCAGCCAGGGTTTATTTTAGGAGCACATTTTTAAACATTTACTATGGTTTGTTCTACAGTAATGCCAGGGAGCAGATTTATGGCTGTTAGCATATTCATGTTGAAGAAATGTGTTACTTCATTCTTTATTTTAGCCCAGGAGAGCACACAAAACAGCTTCAGTAAAAGTGAATGCTGCTCTGTGGCTTAGGTATGAAAGTTTTCAGATGATGCCACCACCAGCCTCCCTAAGTAGCACAGAAAGGGGAGTGGCAGCTGTGCAGTCGGGAAATTAAAATGTAAAGAAAACTCCCCCAAATTATTTACATGCCCCACAAATGAGACAACATTTGTTTCTTGGCAGTAGGTACATGATCAGCTTTTCTGCTTGGCTCTTTTGCTGCGGGGTTTATAAATGTATAGGAATATACAATATGATCCTACGGTTAAAGAATTTCCTCCTTTTAAATTCCAGTTGTCAAGTTATGTTATGCTGTTTATAATGCGGTGAATTATGCTCTGTCCCATCCCATTCACTGCTAGCATAATGCAACTTAACATCAGGCCACATAACAGAATATGACAGTTAAAATTTAAAAGTACCCTCATTGTATTTGTGAATTGAATACTCAACTGCGTGATTTAAAGACGGACTGGCATCTTGACTCCAGAAACAAGTAATGTTACTTGAATGCATTTTTTTCCCCCTAATATATTTGCATTGCCGTTTTGACCTCCTTTCCAAGAGGAAAAAAAATAACCCTAAGCAACTGGCATGTATTGACATGGAGGTATTGAAAAGTTAGCGTGCTGTTGCAGACATGTTTAGAGGAACTTCTGAAATCATGAATTTGATGAGATAGACTGAATCAGAATGTCACTTTCTCATGTAAACAGCAGGGAGAGAGCCAAGCCTCACATGTGGATTTTAAATGTCCCAAAGCATTAGTATTAAAAATCCGGGGCCTGGTTCCACCCGCGATAAAGAGAGGTGTCAAATCACATCATGGTTTATCCTTCCAGCCTCCCAAGGATCGGCGCTGCACAGCATGGATTTAGAGCAGCTTGACAGATCCTTTAGGACCTGTCAATGATTCAGGAGTCAAAGGTCAGTCCCTCCATCTCACCTGCTCTTTTCTGATTGCCAGAGCTGTTGGCCAATAAGGAAACACTTGGACTTTTCCTCATACTTGTACCGATATAAATAATTTGCTGTTGCACCTCAATTCCCTCTGCTTTTCCCCTCGATGTGCTTTGCTTTCAGTGCTCTCAGAGCCCATATCCAGAAGCCCACCTGTTTCACCCTCCAGCCCCAGGAGGCACAAGAAGAGAGGAGCAGCTCCCCCAGCTCCTTAGGAAATAGCAGGTACATGAAACAGGATTGGATAAAAGCACAAGCACATTAAATACAATCCCCGGGCTGGCTCTCCCCTTTCTAAGGTGAAACATGGATTTGACTCCTTGGGTAAATAAAACATCTTTGGGAGGAGAGGATGGAGGCAGCACATGTGCAAAGGCTTGGCTGGTTGTGAAACGATGTCCTCTTGTGAACTGTACATGTCCATATGAAGATGTTATAAATATACCTTCACTGTAGGAGTGTCTCTCCTGTGCTTCACTTGGGTCGGTAACTTCTCGTGTAAGAATCATCACAGAGTCATAAAATTCCAGAACAATTTGGTTTGGAAAGCACCTTAAAACCCATCCAGTGCCACCCCCTGCCATGGCAGGGACACCTTCCACTATCCCAGGGTGCTCCAAGCCCCGTCCAACGTGGCCTTGAACACTTCCAGGGATCCAGGGGCAGCCACAGCTTCTCTGAGCACCCTGTGCTGGGGCCTCCCCACCTTTCCAAGAAAGAATTTTTTCCTAATATCTAATTTAAACCTGCCTTCTTTCAGATGAGAAAGAGCAGGTTCAAAAAGAGCTGAGATGAATGCATTTAGATTGCAGACGGTGGAGGTAGCCAGTGAGACAGTATTAGTCAGCATGTTCGTGGTTTAGTCACTGTTATAAGCATTACAAATATTAGTTATTATTATTTATTACTTATGCAACACCCACACACTGTGCAAGACATTTAACAAACCACATAAAAGGCAGGGCTGCACCACAGAGCGATTGCTGGATGGATTTGAGGTGTGATAGATTGCTATTAGCTACTTGTTTGTGTTTCTTTGTGCTGAAAAAATTCCTAAAGGTCCCAGCCAAGGAGACCTCAGCTATGCTTGGCACTGTTCAAATACACCATTAAAGAAAATGGTCTCAAAACAGGGAAAAATCAAGGATTTACATGGTGATGTCAGGATCTGCTCCTAGAGCATCTTGCACGAGTTTCTGTCACGGTAAAAGCAGTGGTAGAGATGAAACTACATCAGGGTAAAGGTGTTTGTGAAGCTGCTGGATGTTCTCACCCAGGTGCTGGGATTTTTCCCCAAAAACGTGATTTCTGCTCTAAGTTCTGGCTCTGTGCACAAGGAGTTTGAGGAGTCACCTCTGCATGGTGTGCACGTGCCATCAGCAGCCTCTAAAATCCCAGTTTAAGACACAAACCTGGGGTAAAGCTGTGGTACAACTTCTTACATGAGGCCGGATACTCACCTAAGTCGTAGCTGAAGGTCTCAATGTTTTAACACTGGCTCTGCCCAAGCCTTTTTTGGTGCAATCCTAAGCACACATGAAGTGCTGGCAGCTTTTGGCAGCCCAAACAATACCAGCTCTCTGGGTTGGCCCTGTCTATGTCCAGCATGTTATGGATGTAGGTACTTGGCAAAGAATGAATAAATGTCACACATCACTGGTTTGTTTCTTTGCTCTCTTTGAAATAATTTCTCCAAGGTATTGAGGCTGCTTGTCCTGTTTCTTCTCACTGTGAGCTCTTCATGCCTGCTTAAAACCTCTTCCCAAGCACGGTTATCCATTAAAAGCTGGTACCTCCTTCTGGATGTTGGGGTTTTCCTTTACCTGAGTTGTTTGTCACAGCAGACACGTTCCTGTTTTCTTTAGATCTTGCCCTTTATTTAACGCAGCATTTTCACCTCAGACCTTTCTTGTTTCACTGCGTGTTCCCAAATATTTCCACAACACCACAGGGATGTTCACCCTCCACATTTTACCCTGGCCTTTGTGCTTCCTTTGCAAACTTTAACCCCTTTGCAGGGATTAATCAGGAATGTTTGTCTCGGGACACAGCCATCATTTCATCAACATCCAAGATTTAGTGGGAACCTCAGGACTGGGAAGGGCGGCTGGCTCTTAGTCTTGGATCAGTCCCACTCCTTTGTGATTTCACTTTGTCCCTTCTGTTTTTTGAAGTATCAATCTTCCTTTTTCATAACACTTCTTGAATATCCTCTGAGAGTTAGGTTTTTCTGTCTAAATATTAAAAACATCCACAAGTTGAGAATCAGCTTTTGTCACGAAAAATATATAGAGAGAAAGAGTTACGTTTGTTTTTTGCTGGCACCCCTTGCTTGGAGAGAGAGTGAAACACTTCTTAAATCTTTTCCAGCTGTCCTCCAGATATTCAGTGTCTAAACTTTAGGGCTTTTAGCTCTGCTCTCCCTTCCTCAGCATTTTTGTGCCCTTTGAGGGTGAGTGATCACCTAGACCTGCATCTCTGAGCTTGGCCGTTCTTGGGAGGCTCCAGCCATCAACCTTGGCATGATGAGCCGATAAAATCCAGGCTCGTTCAGAGATGCAGTTTCTCTCACACCACTTGGTTTCTTTTTAAGAAATTTTGCACAGCAAAAGTGTTCAATGGGAAAGGAAGGGGCGGTGGGAACTGGAGGAATATGTGGTTGAAAAGACAGGCTGTGGGGAAGATGCAGGTTTGATTTTGTTCTAAATGTCTTACAAAACATGCTCCAGTTTTGTGTTTGCTTTTTAAAATTGTTTATTTATTTATTTAATTATTTATAATTTGAAATTCCACTGGACAGGGATATCCAGTCCCTTAACATTTAAAGAATGAATGAGTTTGAGAAAGTCTGTACTACAGGCTCCCCAGGGAAGTGGTGGAGTCACCACCCCTGGAAGTATTCAGAAAAATAAGTAGATGGGGGACTTTGTGACACAGTTTAGGGGGTGTGGTGTTATCTGGTCAAAGGTTGGACTGGATGATTTTGGAGGTCTTCTGCAACTTCAGTAATTCCACTCTTCTACAAGAAACTAAACATTTTCCCCAGTAATTTTTCCTTTTCCTTTCTTTTCCTTTCTGTCAGAGGTGCTGTCTTCTTTACTGACACAGCAAAAGGGTTTATGAACCTTACAGGTGAGACTCCTCATGCTGTTGTCCCAAAAAGTCAGAAAAATATTTTTTACATTGCATTTTAGTTGCATTTAAGCACTTAATCAAAGTTCTGTTATTGGAAGATGAGTACCGCTAGATTTGGGGTTTTCAGCCGGTGTAACCTGGGCCAGGTTTGTCAGCACAGGTAACTCGTACTCCATCTGCTCCCAAATATTGGCACCCAAAAAGGCTCTTAGACAGAGAAGCATCAGTTTAAATTCCTGTTTTAACTGTTTGTCACATAAATTCAGTTTTTAGATAATCCCTTGGTGCAATAATTCCTTATTATGCATATGGAAAAGCATCTATTAAAGGCATTTTTAACTGTCTGGGTAGAGTTTCTTTATCTGTATTTTACAGTACAGTGAAAAGTAATTAATTCATTCCTAGATATATAACATATGGATAATTTTTATGGATTTATGGCATATTTTAGGGGATGTGAAAATGCTGCAATTATTTTAAAAGTAATGCAATAGAAATTCAGGGCTGGTTCATAGATTTATGACTGGATTATATTTTCCACAGCCAACTGCCAAACATGGAGTAGATAAAATCTATGTTTCTTTTTGTCCAGTCTACCTCTTTTATCCCATCTCTGGTTTACATTGCCACGTAACTACAAATAAATATCCTGAATTTGACTTATTTATAAATTGGAAATTTGGTGAAATGTATTAACCCTCAGAAAACAGTTCACGGTATTTAATTAGTAAAGAAAAACATACTGCACAGAAAATGTCAGCAGAAATTACAGTAATAATCTATCTTTCAAAACACTATTAATTACAGTTGATATTTAACCATACATTTCTCAAAAATAAAAAAAAAGAGGTGGACCCAGCTCAATTATTGGCTTGAACCTCTGAGGAAACTCAGATCTGAGTAGGGGGGACAGTTTGGGGAAGTAGAGGAGTATTTATTCTGTGGGTAATATTTAATCTGTAGTTTAATTTTACTTTTTAGGGCTAACTCTGACACGAGGCTTTTCTAGTCATCACACATTTGTAAGCCTTTCTTGAGCAGCAGGGTGTATTTTGAAACATAAAAAGTTTTTTTTTTTTTATCAAAATCTCATAGAATCAGAAATGGTTCGGGTTGGAAGGGACCTTAAAGCTCATCTCATTCCACTCCCTGCCATGGGCAGGGACACCTTCCACTAGATCAGGGTGCTCCAAGCCTTGAACGCTTCCAGGGATGAGGCACCAACAACTTCCCCGGGCAGCATACGGTGTTTCTGCTGAAATTACTAAAATATGGACTGAAACTCTTGTCTAAATTTAAGGAATTGACTTGATCACGTAATCCTTGAAAAATCACACCATCATCGCTCATTAACAGCCCTGTGCGAATCCAAGCCTTGGAGATTTATTTTCTCCTACTTTGAAGGCAAGTAACTTTACTGACATATTAACGTTCTAGCTGTGAATAGAATATCTCATTCTGTTTGAAGGATAGTTCCCTTGATCCATTAAATAAATACTACATGCAGGGGGAAAAAGGGTGTTAGGCTGATATGCAAGAACCGCCATCACTGGGCGCAGATTTATGGCGTAAGGGAGTAAAAGGAAGTGATATGGCTGTGAAAAGAGAAATGAAACGACACTTATGGGCACTAAATCCTCCAGAATTGAAAAATACCAGCAATTTGTGTTTAGAACACACAGTGTTTTGTATAAATGGATTTTCATGGATAAATCAGTGGTTTCTGGAGGTTACACCAAACTGTGCCATTTCTGCCCATGCAGGGGCTGAGAATTTGGCTGTGTTCCGGTTTGATTTGAAGGCTGGGAGCTTTCCCATGTTGGTTGGTGTCTTGCCCCCATCCTCACTGCCCTGGTTAGCGTGGATTTGCCACTGGCTTGGCAGCCCCGTGTTTGAAGTGAGGACTTTCCACTCACTCCTCATGTAAGTCAACGATCCCGGAGGAACTCGTTCACCAGAGTTTGTGATGCATCTTGGGTGAGCAGCTTGACACAGCCCTCATTTAACTGACTGCGAGGCTTATGCGCTGATGATTTCTGCTGGTAAAGTGTTATAATTGGATTATTGAAGTATTAGGTAAATTCAGTCGGATTTGCTGTTTGAAGTGGAAATACAAAAAATGCTGGGATGCTGTTACTGCTTTGTCATACCTATTAACAACAGATCCCAGTGTTGCAGCAACAACAGATTTGCTTTCAACTGTTCGGACTTTCCAGTGTGTAAATTTATGTCATTTAGGTGGGTAAGTTGGCAGATGCCTGTGACCTCCACGGACCCTGTTGGGTCACTTTTTAAAGAGCAAATCTTTTATTAGTTGAAATTTCTCTGAAAACACTGTTGTGTGATGTATTTCTTCTTAGAACAGAAACCTGTCGTGGCTAAACTTGGAGTGGGTGTCAACAAAATGATAGAATTCAGCACATTTTACAAAATCTACAGTCTGAACGTCCTTAGGATTATAATTCCTGGTTGCCCAGGTAAAAGTATAAACCAAAACCTCCCAATGCTATAAATTAACTTTAAATGTGTAATGAATACAAACTTGTCTGTTAGTATTTATCATTCTTTATTAAGGCCCTTATTCTTCATAACTTTTCATTGAAATCTTTATTTCAAATTAAGCAACCAGTGACATGAAGGACTATTTGGCCAAATTCACCCAGCAAGTGACAACCGTGTCTACTCTGTGTTTTAGAGAATACATTTAGTATTTTGCAGGTAACATTTTCAAATGACCAACATTTATTGAGACTTGAAGGGTTTGATGTGGTTTTGAGAAGTTTAAATTGAAGCATGAATTAGATTAATAGTTGTTTGGTTTTAATATAAATCTGGTTTTACCTAATCTGTGATGTTTGGGTTTGAATGATTGAAGCACCGTGGCACCACCTCCAGTTTTCAGTGCCTAAATCCTTGTATCTGTGCCTTCTTTTTATATTATTTGTCCTCATTCATGAAACCATACCCTTTAAACAGCTTGGAAGCAAATCTCGATGATGCCCAAGCAGATCACAGGAGAGCTGCGTGTCAGAGATGCTTTGAAACAGCAGCTACAAATATTCCAAAAAAACCCTACAGGCAATTTAGATCCAGATGCAAACTGCTCAGGTCTTTCTGTATAAAACGCAGCATGGGGCAAAGCATCCCATGTGTTCCAATGTGTGCAAAATCCTGATAATGATTTATTATATCAAGGGCTGCAACCTATGTTTCCCAGGTGACTGCGAGCAAATGTAACCTGATTGTTAAACAAGCTCCCTCACCTAATAAATGTGCTTTATTTGATGTGGAAAGCTCAGGAAGGAGGTTCGAGGGGCCAGTCCCAGCAGTCAGATTCTTTCATGGAGACATCAGGGCTGGGGGTTTGAGCTCCCTTTCTCAGAAGCTGCCCTAAATTTTGGGATGCTGTAGATAAGGGGTCAGGAGATGATTTTTTTCCTGAGGTGTGATCCCCTAAGTCTGCTACTCAACTGCGTTTTGGATCAGAGCATGTTGTGACCTGCTGTGAAACTCTCACTAAGACTTGGGTGCTTTGTTACATTAAGTGTGTTGTTCACAGCTTGTGGCACCAGGGAAGGCATGACAAGCACATGGAGATAAAAGAATGGATTTAATTTTCTGGAGTGCTTAAAAAATAGTGATAAAATAAAAAAATCTCAGAATCACAGAGTGGTTTGTGTTGGAAAAGACCTTAAGGCTCATCTCATTCCACTCCCTGCCATGGGCAGGGACACCTTCCACTAGAGGTTGATCCAAGCCCCATCCAACCTGGCCTGGAATTTTTCCACTTGTTAATCATAAATTGTTTTGTTCCAGTCTCACTTTTTTGTCACTGTTATGTAAATACATTATCAAAAATCTGAAAGTAGAGGTCTGAGGTGGAAAAGTTGCCCCATATCTTAGGAAAGTCATGGAGATCACCTACAATGGATGAAATTTCTTTCGGATCGTGATGTAAAATTCAGATGCACAACTTCTGTCCAAGCCTGGGTTGTGTGTCCCTTCTATGGGATGCAGCCTGTAGGGATTTGGGACATTGTAGGACCAAGGATGCAGCAGCTGAAGATGCCGTTGTCCTCACACCATTGATCAACCCATGCATGAGATGAGTCTGGTGATTCTTGGGTCCTGGCTCTGGTGTCTTCAGGCTGTTTGGTTTCTAAAACAAATCCACCCTCGTTAAATTGTTCTTTGAAAAAAAATTACTTCTGCCAATTTCTTGTTTCTAATAATTTCCCATTGCAGTTAATAATTTAAAAAGATACACACACACGGAGTCTGGTCCACATCAGGGACTAATAGTCTGCATAAGTTCTTTATGAAGTCTTTTTTTTTGGTTACTATTCTTTTCAAATTAAGCGTGTGCTAAAAAAAGCCTCCTTGTTTTTAATGTAAACCCTTAAAAAGCCCCAAACAAAAGGGCTTTGGAGGGAATTTTCAGTGCCTTATTTTAGCCTGTGGCTGGTTTTCACAGCTAAGTAACAACAGCAGCACTGGTTTAAGGTGGAAGTGCTGGCAGAACTTGAACTCCACCAAGGTTAGTGGGCATCACTCTAAACCCATAAATCTGGTTTAGGCACACAAAATCAAATTTAGACTAAAAATATTCTACAAAACATCTTAAATGTGTTTAAGGTTGACAGTAATTGTTGCATTGGTAAAGACCCAGAGCAGTCTCAGAAATAGTTAAGAGGAGACACAAAAAAAGTCAAATTACCTGAGACAATTCCTGTACACCTGCCCCCTTCATTTGAATAAAACTGACACCAGATTTCAGAGCTTGAAAATGAGGAATTAGAATGCATCCAGATATCACTCAAATTTGCTATCAAAAGATTAGAGGCTTTTAAAAATATTGACAAACATCAGAATCAGACAAAATATATCCAAGAGAGCTAAACAAAGTAAGAAGGGAAATTGGAGATTCTATTACAAATTTCAGATCCTTGAAGGCTGGTGAAATTTAATAAAGGAATTATTTAAAATTGGTCCAAGGACACATGGGGAAAGAACATATCGCTGGCATAAACTGTGGAGAATGTCCTAGTTAATATTTTAAGGAATCAAATGAAAGGTACACTGGGACAAACACTGCCCGATTAGAGAAAGCAAATTTCATTTTGGGGGCGGGGGGAAGTCCTCAGGTCTGACAGATCTACTGGAATCCTTTATTGTTATTATTTCTGCCAGGAGAGATAAGGCAATGCAGCAGACATTCTACACTTACATTTTCAGGCATCCTTTGACAGGGTTTCCTAGAAGAGGTTAACGTTAAGATGTGGAGCCACAGAGTAAGTGGAAAGTTGAGTTTAATGGATTTAAAATTGGCTAAAAAACGCAAAACAAAGTGTGGCACACCAGCAATCAATGGACCCTGTACGAGCTGGGAGGGTTAGTGGTGGGATATATTAGGAATTATCCTGGGTCCACTGAGGTTTATGTTAAAAATTACAGGGTGCTACCTAATACTGAAAGCAACTTTTCAAATTTTGTTGATTACGTTAAATTGCAGGGAAATACAACTGCTGAGAAACACTGACATAAAACTGCTCTGTGAAATCATCTCCTTTTGCTATCAATGTTCAAAATGACATGGCAGAGTCTTCAGTGCAAGTGAAAATCGGCCATTTTTGTGGTGTAAATATTGCTTCAAAGGAAAGTTAACAGACCTCGAAGTTTGTACTGAATGTTTTCAGGGTATCAGACGACTCTACCATTGAATTTCCATCAGATGACTCTACCATTGAAGAAAATTTTAGGTGGGAATAAAACTTTCTAGTCCAAAAGAAACCAATTATATAGCAGCTTTAATATAGATGATTATCAGGTGAAGTTGTGAAATTTGGCTGAAAGAAGAAAGAGAGACAGTCTGTGGATTTACTGCAGTTTATTCATTTATGAGCTCATTAACCCATGATAGAGCTGGGAAAATAATTCATTTGTTCTGTTTCAGGTGAGACTACAAAAACCAGCAGTAAGCTGAGAAGGTTCAATTTAAATAGCAATCAATAGGAACTTTTTGGCATAAAAGGGAAAAAAAAGGATCAGTAAAAATTGCCAAGAATTTTTTTGTTATTAAAACCTGAAGTCAGCTGATACAGTTGACCAAGGTGAAATGTTTAGATTAGTTTTGAATTATTTAACATTTTAATCTACTCTGAATCCATTTCTTTTCAAATTTAACTTCAAAAATAAACCCCCAGCAGCTCCACTTTGAAAGCGTCAAAACAAACCGCGTCATTTCTGAAGCACATTTCATTTCAAACAAATATTGGAAAAAATCTCCTTGTGGTCCTTTTTATCAGATGAGATCTGAATTTGTGATTAGATTACTTCCCAGAACTTTTATTTCTTTTGTGTGAAATGTATTAGTAATTAGAGAAAAACTTCATCCACTCTACTCGGGGACGGGGTGGGGGACAACAAAACATCTTTTAGCTGATAGGCAAAAAAAAAGGACCCTGTTTGCAAGCAAGTTTGAATTCTGAGTGATTTTACAGCCTGTGATCTGAGATAAATTACACCCTTTCCCCGGTCTTAATACACCAATTGAAGCCTTTCAGAGCTGCCGGGTGCCCTCGTTCAGGGTGGATCCATCAAACATTAACTCAGCCTCAGCCTGATTCTATATCCTCCCCCCACTATTGGTATTCAAAAAAGATTTAAACCACATGAAAATTTTAGGCAATCTTCACTGATAGCCGTGTGTGAGAGAAGCTGTAGTAAAAGAGGAAGTAGATCTCAAAGAAAAAGATGTATTTTATCAAATTTTGAGGGCAGCATTCACTGTAGTTATTGATAACTCAGAGATGGGAGAATTTTAAAAGCACAGTTGTGTTTCTTTGCTTTCTTTCAAGGCTTCTTTTTTTTTTTTAATTCATGGGCCTATCCTGCCAAACGTTCCTCTGAAAACGATAACAAAAGTTCCATTCCTGGAACGAATTGTTTCTACAAACCATGATCCCAGAAATACAAACATGGATAAATGGTCCCATTTTAACTTTGAATGCGGTATAACTTACTGAAAACAATCTGACAGTCTGCCAGCTTGCCTTCAACAATGGCACAATACCAAAACTGAGATTTACAGCAGGGAAAAGCATCACATTTTAGAAATAATTATTCAACTGGAAAGGTAAGAGTGGAAAAGAAATCCCCCCCCAAATAACAGCAGGAAGAGGAGAAAGGAGAAGAAGTGAATGATATCTTCTGCAACATCTTCTCATGGAGTCGTGTGTCCAGGAGCCCCTAGAGAGGGAAGAATGTGGCACTGGTGGCAAGAGCCAGAGTTTAGGATTGTGTCCCCTGCACAACAGCCATGAGGATTTACTAGAAAGCATCATTTAAACAGACCTGTAGAGTGGTAGGCTCATAGAATATCCTGAGCTGGGTGGGACCCACAAGGATCATCAAAATCCAACTTCTGTAGCTTCATGTAGCTATGATGAAGACTCTAGGTCACTGCCCAACCAGTTTGTACTTGTGAGTGTTTACTAAATACTTACGTCGTGACTTGAAATATCTTTCTCTCCGAGTTTCTTCCTCTCTCCTCAAATCCCAGCTCGATCTGAGACACATTTCTCTTATATTTGGGGATCAATACATTTTTTATGAAATCCTTTGTCATTGACACAACAACATGTTTTTATGAAAAACAAACCTAAGTACATTTCTGACTTGATTGGCTCATAGTGAGAAGTAGATAAAGCTGCAGTTCATACAATGTAAGTGTGGTTTATCGTCTTGTTATTCAGAATGTAAAAGAGAAAAAAGACATTGATAATCTATTTCTACTTCTCATGAACTCTTTACAGGAATGCAACCCCATCACATCAGAGTTCAAGTACACAAATAATAATATTAGTCAGAATATTCACTCCCAAAGCAATTTTAACAGCATTCAAAATATAATCCTTCTATGCAATATACCTCATTTAACAACCATTAGTGCCTTTTCCATCTCAGATCTCATGTACCCAGTAATGATTTATTTCTACCCATTGTTTGAACTGATTTCGTTCTACCAATGGACCTGTACTAATCATGGGGAGTGCAATATGCAATGTGTGCTTGCCAGATATTTTTTAACTTTCAGCGCCACACAATTTACAACAGAAAGAACAGAAATTATAAATGTCCTCTTCACTCACAAGGAAATAAACTAGAGTAAAATAAAAAACCCAACCAAGCCCTTGACCAATTTTGCATTTGAGAAGGAGAGTTCATTTCTTATATCTAAACTAAACCAGTCCCTTAATTATACCACAGCAGGCTGATTACAGGCAACACTACACAAAATCTATACATCTTGTTTGGCAATGGATCAAAGTAAGGCACATTGTCAACGCAACCTTAACTGTTTTCCTTTCCTGGGACTCCAATCTTTCTGGGCACCTTCATCTCCCACTGGGCCAAATGATAAGATCCATGCTCTGCCCAGAGCAAGGGAAACTCCCACCCGCTCCAGCGCGTGGTTCGCTCGAGCAGCAACCACGGGAATAAACATCTCGCCATTAAACAGCAATGTGTAAACAGACAAAGAGTCAAAATCTTGCAAATGAGCTGTTCATTATGGAATATTCCCACAGCTTGGCTGAGTGGGCCTTGCAGCCGAGCGGAGAAGTTCTCGGTGCTTTATAAATAGGGAAAGTGCCGTGCGGTGTTCGTGCAACTTCCTCGCGGAGCCGCGCGAGCGCTGCACCCAACAGATGATACAACTCCCAAGCCCTGTTTCCCCGCGATAATTTCTCATCTAAACTCCTAATTACACATCACTTCACATTCTGAGATATATAAATACATTTTTTCAGATGTACACTGTGCTAATGGTATGCATGGGAGAACGGGAATGTTCTTTGGCATGACTGCTCAATAGCAAAAGTGAAAATTGTCTCTCCAAACTGTTTCAGAGAAGTGAAAGCCCCCAAACTACTGAGAAAAGTTGAGACGCTTTGCAGCAACCACGTGCAAAACCAGGTCTCAATGATTTTCTAGGTCCTGTGGTGCTGCTGGAGGCATGTTCATCCATCATAGTGTGGGGCAGTGGGAGCCCAATCACACAAACCACGATGCTGAAGCCAATACATGCTTCAGAAATTGGGGTTCTTTGCTCAGAAGAAATCCAGTTTGTTTGTTTGGAGACTTGGTACTATTAATGAAAATCAAGGAGCAATCAGCAGGGACCACTGGATGTCTGATCTGACTCAGTCCTGTAGCTGCACTGGAAGGGAGCCTACAAGGAAGTTAAGAGAGACTCTTCACCAGGAACTGTAGTGACAGGACAAGGGGCAATGGGTTCGCGCTGAGAGTGGGTTCAGATTCAGTATTAGGAAAAAATTCTTCCCTGTGAGGGTGGGGAGGCCCTGGCACAGGGTGCCCAGAGAAGCTGTGGCTGCCCCTGGATCTCTGGAAGTGTCCAAGGCCAGGATGGACAGATCTTGGAACAACCTGGGATAGTGGAAGGTGTCCCTGCCCAGGAACTTTAAGGTTCCATTCAACCCAAACCATTCTGTGTTTCTATGAGATCATTGTACTATTCTGTCCCAGGGGTACATGTCCCAGTTAAATGTACCCACTCATCAAGAAATGTCTATGGAAATATTTTTATTTTCTATCATTGGTTAATAAACCCTCCTAGAAGAATTTTAGGTTGGCTATAGCTTACTAATACTTTTTTTATCATGTTGCTGTAATAATAATGGTTAAACTCTGCTTAGAACTCCAAATGTTTTCCATAACATTGAAAATGCCTCATTTTCATTGCTAAATCCCCAAACTTTTTACAGGTACTGTGATGGGTGCCATCTGTATGAGGAGCTGGTATCTTTTCCCTCCCGAGATTGATAGGTACCACCATATGGTAGATAGGATGCTCAACTTTGCAACACCAAAGGCTTTTTTGGCAACTTTCCAGGAGCTTGAGGGCCACACCTAATTTGCATACACATTTACATACATTTTTTATTTTAGGTAAATGCACACAGGATGGTTCGGTGAACTCGTGTGGCTTTCTCTTTGATAGATGCTCTGGCATTATTTGTTGTTTGAGTTCCTCAGCAATAAAAGAGCTGGTGTTGAATCCACCCTGCAATTAATATTATTTATTGATGCTATTGCTGTGCTCAGGGTAAGGAAGCACAATCCCATCTTGAAGAGCTCCTCTAATTAGTCAAAGAAAGTTCCTGGACATACTTTATACCAGGTGATTAGAAAACATTCCAATTTCAAAATTCCATAATTGTTGGGTTTGTGTTTTTTCAGAAAACACAGTTTCTGCAGAAAAATTTTTCATGATCTTTGCAAACAGTTGAAAGACAAGTGTGGGTGTAAAAGACATGACAGAAACAACAGGCATTAGCCCCAAACAGGTACCCTCTCTGTCTATGGATTGGGCACCTCTGACCTCAGCCTCAAGTGATTGTCTCTGAGGCCAAAAGATTTGGTTTTGCCCAGCTGTGATGACTTAGTTGCCATTTTAAACATGTTTTACTATTTAATTAATCCTTCCACTGGGCTCCACAAAAGGCTTATGGGTAACTGATCCTCCCTTTTCAACCTGAGCTGCTGAAAATCTCCCAGGAAGGATGCTGGTGTCTTCAATTTCCCTGTCTTGTGGGAGGTCAGGATTGTCACAGGTATTCCCAAGGTAATTCATGTCTCCCTGCCTGTAGCTGGTCCCTTAGTAGAGCCCAGGTTTTCAATAATTTCCTTCTATTGGCAGAGTTCTTAGTAATAATATGGCATTAAAATTAGAATTACTTTAAGAGTGAGAGCAAATATCTCTAAGTAGAAGAAAATCAATGGAAGGAACTGTTGAGGGAGAGGCTGGGCCCTTCAACTCACCATTGCTGAAGATGCAGCTCTCTATCCACAAGCCTCCATCTCTCAAACTCAGTGAGAGTTTATTGGTGTTGCATTTGACCAGAAAAATTCATCAGCAAAATTACTGTATTGATCCTAGTTTATATTTGAATGTATAGTCTCATTCAAAGTTATTTTTTTTCAGGTCTAAGATAATGCTAAAGGATTTCATTTTGTTTGTGCTTTAATGAATTTTTTGTGAGTAGCAAACTTGCAGCAGTTGCTTGAGCAGGTATCTGGCTCTGAGGCTGTTTTGAAAGTACCTCATTATTTGAATGGATTTATTATTTACTGAAAAAACCCCAAACTCTTATGGTTGGGAGTCGCATACCTTTTTTAGTCCCTCTGGGAAAAAAAGAAGATTAAAGTTGATGTGTTTGGATGTGAAATTAAAGTTGTAGAAATGTTATACATGGCTACGGAAAATGGGAATGATGTAGAAATATTTGATGTGAGTTACCAGTGGTTCTTGGGTGCTCTAATCCCCAAAAAGGTAGCAGGAATGGTATTTTGTTAGGATATGGGTACAGTAACTGAGAGTTAGGCAGGAATTTTGGGAGGAATTTGGAGGCTGGAACATTTTGGGGCTTTGATCAGAGGCCAGGCTCAGATTTATAGGCACAATCAAGTCCTATGAGGGAAATTGAATCTCAAATGTGTTATCAAGAAAATTGGTGTGCTTAGAAATGGCCGGAGGAGAAGCTGGGGACGGGAGGAGTAAGAGATTTCAGCGTTTTGGACATCCTTCTAATTCCTTGGTATGAATAGCAATATGATGGATGCAGCAATAACTGCAGTGCTGTAGGGATTTGATACCCAGAGGGAATCAATTAACTGGATTTTGGATATTGGAGCGTTATGACCTTTGCTTAGATCATAATGTTGACAAGTAGGAGCAAATGGAAGAATATGAGTCTTTTCTGATTGTAATTGACTGGCGATATTGAGAGCAAGGTGGAGATACAGATTTGCAGACAATGTGTTGATCCCAAAAGATGGCTGGAGAACAGGATGTGAGCCTTGCCCAGACCTCACCTTATGAGATGGCAGGGGAGGAAAAGCAAATTTAGAAGCAGTTCCTGGCTTCTTTGCCCTGTTCAGTGGTCAAATTGCATCCATCTTACATCTTCATTATCGATTTACAGGTGAGTGATGCTGTGGCTTGCTACAGAGTGACACTGAGTCAGGATTTATTGGGAATGTTTATCTCATTTACCCAGTAGTGGTTTTATCCAACCTCCTTTCACTGAGGTTTGAGGGGGAGCTGTGGCCAGTGGTTCATGAATTACTGCTGAAGTAATGGCCTCTGCTGCTGCTCACCTGTGGACTGGGAAGACAAGGGAGTCTTGTTGGACTATTCTGGGCTGGAGGTCTCAAGTGGAAAAAAAAAGGGATGTATTAGGTGTATTATGGTGACGGGCTCACAGATGGCTGAGCCAACTCAGAGTCAACTCAGCAGGGCAGTTGCCAATTAACAGGGTGGAGCTAATGAAACCACAGCTGGTGTGGCCAGTGAACGTGGAAGGAGGAAACTTCAGGCATGATTCTGCTGTTTAGCAGTCAAACTTGATGATCTTGGAGGCGTTTTCCAACCTTAATGATTCCATAAGTAAAGGACAATGTTACAGAAGAGAATGGGGAGAAGTTGTAGATCTCAGGTGTGAGGAAGGAAGAGGTTTTGAGTGTACATTGAAAAGCATTGTGATTGGTGAAAAAAGTTCATGCTAAATATTTTTCATCCATTAATTCTTTATTGAACTAAAGCAGACAACTGGTAAAATCAGAATTCTAAAAGCTGGATTTCTCAAAAGATTGCAATTTGTCTTTTATGCAGTTTTACATTGTGATGAGTAGACTTGTAAGTTGTATTTTATCCATATGAAAGCATTCTTTTTGTTTCTTTTCCTTCACAATCATGCCAGGCTGATGATTTTCCTCTGACTGCTTTTCCCTGGCTGAATTAGGATTGTGTGGTCAGGTAGCCTTTTCCTTTTCTCAGACTAACTCTAAATTAGATAAAGACAGACAGCTCTGGCCTTCACAGAAGTGTTTTCCTGCTGATCCCTGCATTTTCCATCTTCTGGCTCATCTGCTGGTGAATATTCCCAGTTCTTCTCTATCTCTATGAGTCTTACTTTTTACTGGAGAAGCTCCATATCCGAGGAATGAAGAATGACAGGTTTCATGGCAGCTTTTTCAGAGAGCCTGGAGATGGAGGATTAGATTTGTGTAAGCCATTTACACACTGAGGGAGTTACAAAGAAAGAGACAGATTTAGTTGCATGACTAAGTTCCCTAAAACAAGAAATAGTTTTGGGAGAAGTAGTAAAGAAAATGTTCAAATAAATGATGCAAAGTCTCACAATTTACTTAAATCTCTGCATTGCTTGATCTTCTGAATATTTTTTCTTTAGTTTTCCTAATTTCTTCTTGTTGATTTACTTATCCTCCAATGACTAATTGTCAGTATCCATAAAACTCACCTGAGTGACTTTTCCTGATCCTAGGCAAGAGTTCTTTCATTATTCCTTTTCATTGGATTCACTGTGGTCTCCTGCCCAATGTTCTCCACTTTTAAACTCAGCTTGTTTGGGATACAGTCATATATGAAAGAAATTACTTAAGAGTCTGGTTGAAATGCAACAAATGATATGTGTAGTTTTATTTTTTAATAATTGTTATTTGAGAACTTTTGCTGAGATTCTCCTAATTATTTGTGATTTTTTTTTACCATGGTCACCATGAAAATCTTTAAGAAAAGAGTTTAAGAAAAAACGCTGCGTCCAGACTAATTTTGCTTGAATTTCCTAATAACTCACTTGCAATATTATGTTGAGTATTTTTATGTATTTTAAGCTACCTCACTCCACTGAAAAAAAATTAAATATTTAAAATCTGCCTCTAAATTTGGCTGAAAGTTTTAAATTAGACCAATTAGACTGTTAGCTCCCTTCTCTCAAATGGCCCTTGTTTTTCAAGGTGCACCACAAGAATTTAAACTTCATAACAGTGAATATTTCAGGAAGACCCTACAAAGGTGTTTTGAATTCAGCAACCATCTCTTACTCTGGTGATACCAACCAGGGTTTATCCTTTCCTCCACGAGAAAGGGCAGTGTGGTTGTTTTTATTCCTTTCAACTCATTTCCAGCATGCACTTTGATAAGAATTAAGAAAAGAAGGAGAGGAATATTTTTCCCTTGGGTTTTTTGAGGAAACTGTCCTTGCAAGGAATGAGAATAGCTGTGTTTGTTACATTAATTCAGTTGGAACAATTATGCCACCTGCAGTCACGACTCTGCATGCTGTATGTTCCTGAATGAAGTCATCTCTTTTTTGGCTTCCCAAAAACTCCAAAGTCACCATGGTAAATATCTCTTCCCAAAATACATCAAATTTAGGGGAAAGGTTGTGTTAGCAAACAGAAATTTGTAAAGTGATCCATGTGGCATGAGCTGCATTCCAATTTTGTGTGTTGTGCTTTTTCCAGGAGTTTTTTCATCAATTGGAAATGAGAACCTGTACTTCCAAAATATTTTATTCTTAGATGAGAAGAATGATCCAAGAAGTTTCTCCATCCCTGGAAGTGTTCAGGGCCAGGTTTTATAGGGCTTGGAGCAACTTGGTCTAGTGGAAAGTGTCCCAGCCCATGGCAAGGGGCTGGAACTGGATGGGCTTTAAGGTCCCTTCCAACCCAAAACATTCTAGGATTCTGTAAATTCCTGGCAACAAAATATCAGGGCCTGGTAAATGGACACGAAGAAGAAGAATGAAACTAAACCTCAAGGTGTAGGGCTTTGTTTGATTGCAGCTAAACGTTGTTGCTCATTAAGGTTGAATTCCTGGCAGCTGCACTGCACAGACAGAGTAAAAGTACAAAACAATTACAGAAGAACCAATAAAATAAAAAGCCCTTTTGAGCAATGACAGCATTCAATAATTGTGTCAATGCTGCTTTAAAAGTTTCAGCTTTTGCAGCATCTCCAGTCCCAAAGTGTCTCATCTGCTTTCTAATTTTCCACAAGATGCTTTTAATATTTTGAGATTGATATTGAACCACAGGGGTCTAAAAGGTTTCAAAAGATCTTGCATATGCATTTGGAACCAAACGATCAATTAGATTAATAAAGGGGAATTATAATTTATATATGAAGCCTGTAAACTCTCGCAGAGAGGTATGGAATAAGAAACCAGGCAGCTTGGGGAGAGCCAGGATTTAAGGTGAGAAAACAAACACACTCAGCAGGAAAAAAAAAAAAAGGTGCAGTCAGCACCAGTTTTGTTACATTAATCTGATGCTTCCTGTTACAAACATGGAAGAAATGAGGAATTTGATACAGCACCTGTCAAGGTAATTATCATCTGAAACCAGTTGTACCTTGGGAATGGTTCTATTGCAGAAACAAAGGAAAAGCGTGTAAATGGGAAATGGTTATTAATTTCTACCAGCCGTCCTGTTATGGTTGAAATGTTGCCTTCAGGCTCTTCCTTGCAGTTATAATGGCACCTTTTCTTTGCTGTTTCCTTCCTGAAGGATCGTTGGACTGTCAGTTTTATGTTTTCTTAACTGATAGTCATCAACTTTTGCTTAATCATCTTCTTCCTCCAGCACAGGGCTGCTGGCAGAGTCCCTTTACTGTGCTGGGGGTCCTTGGGGCTCCCCAAAACCCTGGGGGAGCCCCCATCTCTGCAGGGTTCCCTGTGTTAGTGCTTGGGATGCTGTCAGCACAACCAGTCAGGGAAAAAACTGAATACAAGCTTTTTCTGCCAGAAAATACATTCCTAGAAAAGTAGCAGTTTCCTTTCAAGAAACCATGTCTTTACTACCACACTCTTGTGAAGAAAATCAGTGGAAGAAATCACAAGTTTTTAAAGAAACCGTCTACATTTTCATTTTTAAATTATTTTCCACCAAAAAAAAAAAAGTTGTTTCTTCTTTTTCCAAGGAATTCTAAATACAACCAAATTGAAATTAAGTGTTTCAGTCAACCCAACCCATTTTCCCAGACCCGTGTTTGTTAAAAA